>JAJNNX010000019.1:0-600000 GCA_023159155.1 Ustulina deusta | reverse complement strand
TTTGTTATATATAAGTAACTTTTTATATTATTTTATATATAAACTTGCTTATAGTATATATTATATAGTTAGTTATATTGCTAATTAGTTTATTATTACTATAGATATAGTATAATATTAATAAATTATTATTACTGTACTAATTAGTTATTTAGTTATGTACGAATAGCTTTTTATACTATTTTATATGTGAACTTGTTTGTACTATATATATTATATAGCTATTGTAATACTACTAATTAGTTAATTTGTTATTGCTGCGCTAATTAGTTATTTTATTGTTGTATTATTATTGCTAATTAATAAGTTTTTTTTGTATATAAGCAGCTACCTATATTGATTTATATAGGGATACGCTTATATTTATAATTTTTAGAATTATTTATAAAAGTCTATTTATAAAGCTGATTAGGGCTTATTTTACGAATTTTAACCTATATATATATTATTAAAAAACGTTATTATAGTTATATAAAGATTTGTATATATAGAAAGTAGTGAGGGCTATAGCGTAACTTTTTGTATAAAGATTTAGCTTAGGTTCGAAGTAGTGGCTAACTGTGGCATTTATTTAGGTTTTAAATACGAAATATTAGTAAATACTGCTATATATGTTAGGTCTAGATAGAATTATATATGTTTTATATAGGAATATGTTGAAGGATTACGAGGGAATGGGTTATTTGAAGGGTTATGCCGAAAGGGTTATGTTAGAGGGTATACCTAGCTAGAGGGCATTTGGTATATGGCATACGGACTAAGGGAAGAGCTATGGACTAAGGGAAGTCTATACGAATATGTGACCGGTTTAGTAATTGGTTGATCAAGGGCTTGGTGGCCTAGTGGGTTAGGGCTAGTTTTTTTTTTTTTAGGCTGTTGAGGCCTAGGGGTTCGAGTGGGTGTTGTGTTGTGTTGTTTTTTTTGGTGCGTTCAGTTCTGTAGTTGGATTCGAAGCTATCTGGAGAATAAGGCTTCGAATAAGGGAAGTTTGTAGTAGGGCTGGTGCTAGCGGCCCGCTGGCAGCTGCGAATGTGGCTGCACGTTAATTATTAGCTGTATTTGGGCCGCCCGTGGCCCGAATCGGCTGATCTTCGGCTGTATTTAGGGGGTTCGAATAGCTATAAAAGCTTTCGAACTTCTTAGAGCAACACTTACTTCATACGTATAGAATTTATACTAGTTTTCTAGTAGTAGGCGCTTTAGTTTGTTTTTGTTGTTTTTAGTTGTTTTTAGTGTCGAGTTGCCCTGTCCTTTTTTACTAAAAAGATCTAGAAAAAAAATATTTTTTTTTTAATAATATTATTATTATTATATTATCTAAGCTAGTATAATATATATTGCTAAATAAACTATTATATATAAATTACTATAATAAAAAACTATTATTTTATTTTTGTTTAAAATATAAAAATATTTTATATAACTATAAAACTTCCCTAAGTATTACAACTTAAGCTTTTTATAATTTGTTTAAATTTAGACTAATTAATATATTCTAGAAAATATAACAGTATTAATAACTAAATATATTAAAAATTAATATATTAATTATTGTAATTATTAGTTATTTTAAACTATAGGTAGTATTTAAAAATACTTTTGTATAAATATTTTTTTAAGCTTAAAACAAAAGCTTTAATAAAAACTACTTTATTTTTTAATTTTTTAAAAAATAAAATAGATTTATTAGTTTTATAATATTTAAAATAATTAAAGTAACTAAAACTAAATATATTTTTAATTATTAGTTTATTATAATCTATAATATTAAATAAAAAATACTATATATTATAAATTTTATTAATAATAGTATAATAATTAATACTTATTAAAAAGTTTTTATTGCTTTTAACTACGTTTAAAAATTATTATTTAATAATTACCTGTTTAAACCTAAGCTTATAATATTAATCCTTAGTATTTAACAAAATAATAGCTAGCACTATAGTTATTTTTATAGGACCTATATATTTTTAGCTTTTTATAAACCAAAACTTTAGAAAAAAATAATAAATATTATAAATAAAAAATCCTATAATTTAAACAAAAATATATAAAATAATTTATTAAAATATTACAAAAACTATATTATAGTTTATATAAAAAAGCTAGTTCTAGATTTCTAGTTATAAATTTAATCAATCTAGCTAGCTTAGCTAATTTTTTAATAAAATTAATTAATTTTTTAGTTAATTATTCTATTTATTAATTTCTAACCTATAAAACTCTACTTAAAGTATTACAAATATTTATAAAATTTAATTATAAAAATATATAGTTAGTATAACCTAAAATATAAAAATATTTTTTTATTATTGTAGTACTTAGCAATTATTAAAATCAAAATTTTTATTAATACGCCTTTTTATAATAATTACTAATATATAAATAATAAATTTTTTAAAAAACAACCGATTTTTTTTTTATTTCTAAAAATATTTAAATAACTAATAGCTTTAGTACCTAGATTATTAATATAATAATTAAACAGAAATAATATATTTAAGCTAATACTATAAATATTAAAATATAATTTGCTATTTAGTTTTGTAAGCTAAATATAAAAATAATTTAAAAATAATTATTTATATTATTTAATTATTTTATAGCTTAATTTATAAAACTTAATAAAAAAATAGTTATAATTATATTAATCTTTAAAATTAAATAAATAATATTTAATAAACTTAAATTTTTTAAAGCAAGTAATAACTAATTAAATTATTTTTTTATTATAATTATTAATAAATAAAAGCAAACTATTTATTTTATTAACTTGATTTTTAAGCAAAATAAAAAATACTAACAATTTATTTATAATTATTAAATATAAACTTTTAAAAATATTATTAATTAATAAATCTTAAAGCTATTTTTTAATATATTTATTTTATTTTATATATATAACTTTTTTATATATATTTAAAATAATTAATAAAACTATAGTCTAATATATATTATTTATATAGTATTATTTTTTAAATATTTAGGTATTTCTTTTAAAGATTTATAACCTAGTAGCTAAAAATTAATATTTAATAATCTAGTAGTAAATATTAAAATTATAAAAAATTGCTTAAATATTATTAAAAAAATAAAATTATATATTAGAATTATAATTATTAAAATAAAACTTTTTTTTTAATTAATATTACTTAAAACAAATAAATAATTAGTAATTATTTTATTTTATAAAACTAATTAATTAATAAATAATAATATAAGTATATAAAATATATTTTATAAATCTTTTTTTTAAATTAAGTTAAATTTTTTTATAATAAATATTTTTGTTTTTTAATCTATTTATAAATGAATAATAATTATTAAATTGCTTAAAAAATTAATATAAAACTAATCAAAAAATACTTTAGTAATTATACTTAAATCTAAAAAACTTAATTAAAAATATAAATATTTTAATATATTTAATTTTAGTAAGCAATACTAACCTTTTTTTAGTAATAAAAAAACTTAAGTTATAATTTATAAAAAACTTGCTTATTAATAATTTTTTTTTATATTTTAAAAAAATAATATATATAGCAATATAAAAAGTTATTTTATATTAAACTTTCTTACTAGATAAAAGTTTTAAAAAAATATAGTTTATAAATATATATAATTAATTAAACAAATGCTAAAAAACCTAAAAATTAAAAAGCTGCTTAAAAAGCGCTAAGTATACAAAAAAAACAAAAAGCTAAATTATTAAAAATAAACATAAAAACTAAAAAAGCTTAGCAATAAAAATGAAAAAAAAATAAATAACTAATTAGTTATAGTTTAAATTAGTTATTATAGTCTAAAAACAAAAACTTAATAACTTAAAGAGTTTGTAGTAAAGCTAATACGTATATATAAAAAACAGGTTTTTAATTATAAAATAAAACATATTTTTAAAAACTTTAAAAATTATAAAACAAAAAGTATAAAAAACGCACGTTTTTATTTAAAGCTATAAAAGATTTTTTTTTTAAGCAACAAACAACAAATAATTATTACAAAATATTAAATAAAAGTTAAAAAATTTATTTTTATTAATTAATTATTGCATTTTTATTTATACTTATAAATTAGATCTTAACTTAATATATATAAAAATCTGCGAGCCAGAAAACATAGTCCGATATAGAAGGATTAGGTAAGTTTGGTTAGTTTGAATATATAATACGCCAATTAGGAGCCCTGCTCCATTTTACTAATTATGTTTTTATTTTATTAATAAGTATAAAGTTAATATATTCAAATTTTAGGTTTCTTATAAAATCTTTAATAAAACTTTTGTTTACTAATATATTAAAACATTTTATATTTAAGCAAACTTTAATTTTAGGGCTTTTAATATTATTTTAAACAAAAATTTAGAAATATATAATCTTTTTTTTAATTTCTTTTTTAAGTAATAGTTTTAGGTTTATTTTAATAATTGATTTTAGTTAGATATTAATTTTTTATTTAATTAGTTTTAGTATAGTTAATATTATTAATATAAAGTTTATTTATTTAATGTTTTTTTTGCTTAGTTTACTTTATTTTATATAAATATTTTTAGTATAGTTTTTTATTATTTTTATTAAATAAAATATAATTTTATACTTTATATAAATTTTTAATATTATGTTTAGGTTTATTAGTATGTTTTTATTTTTTAATATAATATTTTAGTTATATATTTAGTAGCTATTTATTTTATTATATTTAATAGTTATATATATTTTATTAATTATTTTTAGTTTTTTATTATTAAAATACATATTTTTTTTATAGTTAAATTTTTAGTTTTGCTATTATTATTAAAATTTATATTTTAAATAACTTTTTTATTATAATAACTTTATAATTTGTTTATATTTAGTTTTTGCTACTTAAAATATTAATAATATATTTATTATTTTTATTCGTTTTTTTTATTTTAATTATTAAACTTAATATTATATTAGTTATTTTATTAATATATTTTGAAATAGCTATTGTTTTATTTTTAGTTATTTTAGTTGCTTTATTTTTTATAATTTAATAATAATAATCTAATTTATCATAGTTAACTTTATTTATAATAAAACATTTTAAAATCTTAATATTTTTAATTAAAGTTTTATTATTATAAAATATTATTATTTTTGTAGTTTAGCTAGTTTTACTAAAACTAATTAATATTAATTATTTTTTTAGTTAATACTAGCTATTTTTTTTTTTAGCTTTTTTAAATATTTATTAATAATTTATTTTATTATTAGTTTTAATATAAACTTTTATAGCTTAGGTAGTAATAAGTTTTATAATTATATTAATTATAATAATTAGTATAGTTTTAGCAAGACTTATAAAGATTTTAAACCTATATAATAATAAAATAAAAAGTTTATATATAAATTAATTTATAATTTTATAGCTATATATATAAAGTTTATATTTATTTATTTTATAAATTTTAATTTTGAATTTTTTTTTTTTTTTTTTTTAGTTTAAAGTTTTTATTTATAATATTAATAAACTAGCTATAAAAATTTTATTTAATTAATTATAATATTACTTTAAACTTATTAATTATATATTTAATATAATTTTAATAAAATTTTTAATTTTTAAATATAGCTAGCTTTTTATTATTAAATAATTTTAAAAAAAAAATTTTTATAAAAAAAAAAAAGATTTTATATTAAATTTTTTTATAAATATTTTAAGCAAACTAATACTTAAAAAAAAATCTAAAAAAAATTAAAAATTAAAACTTAAAAAAATAAAATTTAAACTAAAACTAAAATAATTTAAAATAAATAATATATTAAAAAATATATTAAAAAATATTATAATAATATAAACTTATAATTTTATATTAGTTTTAATAAAAATTTTTTAATAAAAAAAAAATTTAATTTTTTATTATATTTATTTTAATATTTTTTAAAAATAATTATAATTTAATAATAAAAAATATATTTAAAAATATTAATTTTTTTTTTTTTAGTTTTATTATTTTATTTATTTTTTATTTTATTAATTTATTTTTTAATATTTTAAATTTTATTTATATTAAAAAAATAAAAATATAAAAAATTAATTTTAATAAATCTGCAAAAAATAAAACTTTATTTAATAATTAGGTTTATAAACTAATAAAAAAACTAAATAAAAATATTATTATATTTTAAACTAAGAATAATTAATAAGTTTATTTTTATATTTAATAGTTTAGCTTAAAAATATTAATTTACTAAGTTATAATAAAAATATAAATTATAAAACTATTTTTATATAAATTTAAATATTTTTTATAAATTATTTATTAATAAAATTATTAAATTAATATATAATATTAAGCAAGTTTATAAAAACTATTAATAAACTAAACTTATTAGTTTAATTAAACAAAAATCTAATTTAAATAATTAAAAATTTAATAAACCTGCTTATTAACTTTTAGCGAAGTTTAAAAGTTCTAAAATATTTATTTTAAAATAATTTAAACAAATATTAATTATAAAAAAAAAGCCTATTAAAATAATAAAACTTATTTTATTTATAATAAAAAAAAACATTTATTAATTAACTATTTTAATTAAAAGCTTAAAATCTTAAACGTTTAATTAGTAAAAAAAATTTATAATAAAAATAGTTTTAATAGTTTATTTAATTTAAAAAATAAATAGAACTAATAGAAATTTTTTTATTAATTTTTTTATTTATTTTAGTTAAAATATATAATTAAAACAAATTAATTATTTTTGTAATATTTATTTAATTATAAATTAATAATATTAAAATAAAAATTTAGTTTTATATAATATTAAAGCTTATATTTTTTTAATAATTAATTATAAGTTTATATAACAAGTTAAATAATAATTAAAAATAAAAATAGTTTCTTTAGCTAAACTTTAAAAGCTTTATAACTATTAAAATAAAATAGTTAGTAAAATTTATAAATATTTAATATATACTATAAAAATTAATAATTAATAATTTAAAAACTAAATATTTTAATAAAAATTTAAAAATAATAATTAATTTAGCTAAATAATTTATTTTTATTAGTTTAATTTTTATTAATAATTATAAATAATAAAATATAAACCTAAAAATATAAAAAAATATTATTAAATATTAAAATAATTTTTTAAAAATAAAATAATTATTTTAAAAATAACTAAAACTAAAAAAATATAAAAAAAACTTAGAACTTTTAAACTTAAAACAAAAAAAGTTTATATAATAATTTAAAAAAAAAAAAAAACTAAGCTACTATTAAAAAAATTATATAAAACTTTTAAAATTATTTTTATTAAAATAAATAAAAATAACTAATTAAAAAAACTTCAAAAAAACTTATTATAATTAAGTTTATAATAATTAAAAATAATTATATTAAACTATTTAAAAAAAATTTAAAAATAATTAATATTTTATAAAAAAAAAAAAATTTAAATTAATTAAGTAATACTAAAAAATTTTTTTAATAATAAACCGATTTTATTTTAAAAAAAAAAATTTTTAAGTTTATAAAATTAATATAAAACTTTTTACTTTTTTAGTTATTATATCTAAAAAAAAAATTTTTAAAAGAAAAATTTAAAATTTTGCTATTATTATAACTAGGATTTAATATAGTACTAAAATTTAATATTATTAATAACTTTAAATTAAAATTATATTTAAATTTTTAGTTTTTAAAAAAAAATAGTATAATAGTTAATATAGTTTTAGCAAAACTTATAAAAACTTTAAACTTATATATAGACTAACCTATAATTTTGCAGCTATATATATAAAATCTATATCTACCTACCTTATAAACTTTAACTTTCTTTTTTTTTTCTTTTTTTTTTAGCTTAGAGTCTTTATTTATAATATTAATAAACTAGCTATAGAAGCTTTATTCGACTGATCGTAACATTTATAATATAAGTTCTAATAAACTTTTTTTATATAATATTTTTTATATAATATTTATAAATAAAAAACTAAACATTTATTAAATTTAATTAAATATTTTGTTTTTTAATTAGAACTTTTATAAATATTAATAAAATTGCTTTATATTTTGTTATATTTTTTTTTAAATAATTATTAAAATTATATAACTTTTATTAGATTTTTAATATATTAGGCCAAAAATATCTAATTTTTAATAGTTTTACTATTAAAAAGTCTATATAAGTTATTATAAATAACTATTTTATTATAATAAAATTTTATTTTTAAATTATATTTAAGCGTTATTAAATAATAATAATAAACTAGATTATATTATAAAATATTTTAGCTACTTATAAATTAATATTAGTTATATTTGTTAAGTTCTAATTTATAATTATTAGTTTTTTTAAATAAGCTAGTTTTTTTTTTAGCTTTTAATTATTAATAAATATAGCTTTTTAAAGTTTAAAATTTTTATTTATAAAAATAATTGTTTAATTTTTTATTAACTATAACTTTATAAATTCTTTTTTAATTTTAGTATAAATATTATTAAAAATATTATTTAACTATTACTTTTTAAATACTAACTTTTTTTTAAAATCTAGTTTTTTATTTTTATTAAAAAAGCAATTAAAAATATTAAAAATCTTTTATTTCTAGTTTAATTAAATAACTTTAATAAAAATATATTTATATATATTATTTTTATATTTAATATTTTAATAGTTAAAATTATTAAAAAAAAAATTATAGATTTGTTTAACTTAAATTAAAACAAGTAATATTATATATATTAATTTTATTTCAATATTTAACTTGTTTTTTTTTTAATTTTTATAACTATATTATTATATTATAATTTATTTAAAATATTATTTTTTATACTAGTTCTAACATTTAGTTATAAAATTAATATATTTTATTTTTTTTATAACATATTAAATAATAATTATTATTTTTAAAGCACAACTAAAATATTTTATATTTTTTTTTTGTTTTATATTACTATATAATTACTAAAGCTTAAACTAATAAAAAATAAAAAATTAAAACATAACTATTTAGTTATTAAGCTTAGCTATAATAACTATTTAAACTTAAGTTTATAATTAAAACATAGCAACTTATTAATTTTGCTTATATTAAACTAAATATAAAAATATTATAGCTAAGTTTAACTTTAATATTACTGCTTAAACTTTTTTAAAGCATAACTTTATTAAAATCTTATTAGTAATAAATAGTTTAATAAGCCTAAATATATGTGCTTCTTGCAACATAAAAATTAAAGGTTCGGGTTAATAAATAAGCACTACTTGTTATAGTAATTCAGTTACTTATTAAAAATAACAATTATTATATAAAATATAAATAAATAATTTCTTTTTTAAAATATAAAATCATAAGGACATCTACCTACTTATAAACATAATAAACATATTTATAGCTATAGCTAATATATCTATAGTTATACCTATTATAATTAATAACTTTATTTAATACTAGTATTATTATTACTATAAATAATATATAAAATAAATAAGCAATATATTAATAAGTTATATATATAGTAGCTAATATATATAACTAATAATAAAGAATTCTAAAACAAATTATTAAACTTATATTAATATTAAATATTACTAAAAATATAAACTAAACAAAAATAGTATATTTAATATATATATTTTTAAAGCTATATTAATAATTAATATAAGCAGTTTAAACAAATACAAACTTAAAAATAAAATTATAATTTTTAATAAAATAAAAAATATATAAAACTAACTAATTTAAATATTTGTTTTATATAAATTATAAGTAATATATATTAGTACTAAATTAACTAAAAACTTTTAAGCTATAACCTAGTTTATTAAGCGTACTAAAAATATTATTTAAGATAATTGCTTAGAAACTATTATATCAGTATTAAAAATTTACAATATATTTTATAGCTTTTTAGCGCTATTTATAAATTTTTTACTAACAAAAAAAAATTATATATTAATTATTTATAATAATTTAAAAAGGCTTATTATTTGTTTTTAAGTAGTTAATATAAAACTTAATAAATAAAAAACTTATTTATATATAAGTTTAGTATATATATATTAATAATCTAGCTATATTTTAAAAAATTAATATAAAATTTAAATAATAATAAAATAATTAAAAAAGTAACCTAATTAGTTAAGTTTATATTTAAAATTATAATTAAAAATAAAATATATAGCATATTATAAATAATAGTATTGTTATAAAATATTTTAGCGCTGTTTTATAACTATAAAATTAACTTAGTAATATTAGCTAAGCTAAGTATTAATTATATTTAGTTTATTAATTATAAGTTAATAATTCTAAAAATATTACTATTAGTTATATTTAATTCTTATAATAATAATTATAAAATTAGCTAAATAACTAAACTAAATAAAACTAATAAAGCTAGATATATTACTAAAGCTAAAAAAAATAAATGTTTTAATTGTAGCAAAACAAGTTATTAGGCCAAAAACTGCCAAAAATAACCAAAATAGCTAAAATAAACCCTATAAACCTTATAGCCCTTAAAATTAAATTAATCTATAATAATTAAAAATATACTATTTTATAATAATTTAGCCGATAAGTTTTGGACTAAATATAAATTGTTTTAAAAAAAATTACTAATTTGTAAGTATATATATTTTGCTAGCTTTAATAATTTAAAAAAAAAAAAATCAAACAAAGTTTTTATAATTAACTTAATAATAAAAAACCCAAAATTAATCATAAGCTTTAAGAATTTTTTAATATATAAAATAGCTTTATTTATATAATTAAAATAAATAAAAGCAAAACAAAACTAATACTAAAAAAAAATAAACTATATAATAAATATTAAAACTATTATAACTTATTTTAAGCTTAGTTTGCTAATAATAATATAATATTTATAGTTTTTTAAAACTATAAATATATAAGTTACTATATATTAAAATTACTAATAGTTAAACTAAAGCTATACTTATTTTAATAATAAAGCATAATATATAGTATTAAAAAAATAAAACTATAAATAACGCAAAATTGTTATATTATAGCTAAATTTATTACTAATAATAATATAATATAAATATAAAAAATTATTAATAATATTATACCGGACCGGACTTTTTTTAAAAACTTTACTATAAATAAATATAAGTTCTATAAATAAAAAAATAAGCAAAAAACTATATAACTAATATGCTTTATAAGAATACTTATGATAGAGGCCTATAAGGGGCTCGAACTAGCAGCCTTAAATGGTGGCCTATGCCTTAGGTCAGGACAGGTCCACACTAGGTGGCCTGTGCTCCTGTGAGTGGGACCTCGCACACAGATATATTAGACCTTTTAATATTCTGTTACGCACCTACTCTTTCTTA
This sequence comes from Ustulina deusta, assembly GCA_023159155.1. Lineage (NCBI taxonomy): Eukaryota > Fungi > Ascomycota > Sordariomycetes > Xylariales > Xylariaceae > Ustulina > Ustulina deusta. Next base: position 588,661 of record JAJNNX010000019.1, on the reverse strand, counting down.
ATTTATTATCTTTATTTATATACCTATTAGTTTTTTTACCAACTTATTATAAAACTACTAAAAAATACCCAAGCTAATATAATATTTAAAATAGTATATTAAACAAGTATTATAAAAAAGCATAAAAATATTTCTAATAATTTATAAATAAAAAAACGTTTAAATAACTTTATTTGTAAGTTTTTAAGCCTATTTAAGCTAGTACTAAAAAAAACAAAAATTATTACTAAAACAAAATATTACATTAATATTAGAAATATTGCACTAATTAAGTTGCTACTTTATTAATATAATTTTTAATAAAAAAACGTAACTAAAAACTTTATTAATATATACTTTAAAGTTTATATTTAAAAAAGTTATAGATTATAAAATGTTTTAGTATTACTAATACTAAAAAAAACGCCTAGTAATATAATTGTAAATAAAATTATTAATAAATATTCTAAAAATATAATCTAGCAATTTTGTTATAACTATTATAAACTTAATAAAATAAGTAAAAAAAAAAGCTTATTTGCTACTTAATATTTAGAACTAGATTTAAAAAGTAGTAAAATATTTATAATATATTTTTATTAATTTAAAAAATTATTAAACTTTTTAAAAATTAATTAGCTAGTTTATTAAATAATATTATTATATAAACTAAAACTTATAAAAAATTGTTTAAATAATACTAATTATTATTTATATTTAGAAATATTTTTTTAAGTTTTAATATTTTTTATAAAAATATTAAAGCTGATCTAGTAAAGATTGCTGCTATAAAAAATTATTTAAAACTAGCAACAATAACTAAAATATATACTTTTATTAACGTAGTAAAATATTTTAAATATTTAATTAGTAATTATTTATTTATTATAGAAATATTTATTAAAGTTTTTGCTAAAATATTTAAAAATATACTTATTAAGCTAGATTATATAGTAAAAAAAGCATAAATATATATTTATAACTTTATTACTACAATATTAATCGTATAGCTATTTAATTAGTGCTTACTTTTTATTATAAATATAAACTTTAGTTAATTTTATATAAAAGCATATCTAATATAGCTATATATATATAATAATAAGTTAATACTTTATTTTATAGCTTATTTTTAAAAAAAACTATAAATAATTTAGTTATAATATTCTGTTTAAAAATATAGATTAATAGCTATTATATTAGCTTTTTAGTACTAAAAGCACTAAATTAAAAATAAAAAAATAACTATTTATATAAATTATAAATTATTATTAACTTTTTATATTAAAATAAAATAACTAGTATATATTATATATTATATAAATAAATTAAACATTTTAATTAATTAGTTATTAAAGCTACTAAAAAAAATCTATTTAAGCTTTAAATAATTTAAATATTAAAAAAGTTATATAGTTAGTTTCGCTATAATTAATAATAAAGTTTTATTTATATTATAGCTGTAATAATTAAACTATATAGATCTTTAAACAATATTAAAATTTTTATGTTTTAATATTAATTTATTACTTAATATACTACTAAAATAAATTAAACAGTACTTTTTTATTTAATAAAGCAAGCTATATAAAATAGCAATATAGTTAAAAGCTTTAAGTAATTTATTATATATAGCTAGAACTGCTTTATATACTAAAATTTTTTTTAAAATATTAAAAATAAAAAATATATATATTAACTATAATTATACTATTATTAAAATAATATTAAAAAAAACAAATAAATATTTCTAATATTTTAAAATAACTTTAATTAATTAATAAATTATTATTAAATACTTATAATATTAACAAATAAAGATACTTAGTAATAAATTACTTAATTTATAACTTATTATATTTTTTATTTTATTAATTTATTAAGCTATAGATTATATTTTTATAACTAATTTTAAAATATTAGTTTATATTAAATATATTACTAAATAAATCAAAGTAGAGCTAATATTTAATATTTTATTGAAAACAATTTAATTTTTATTAATTTATATTAAAAAAACCTTTAGTTATTTAAAAAGAAAATTAGTAATAATACTAATATATTTATAAATAATAAAACTATTATTTAATATAAATCTAACAGATTAATTATAAAACTAATTATATTAAAGTAATTATAAACAAATAATAAAATCAAAAAAACTAACAGTAATATTAAATCTATTATATTATAAAAAGCTTTAGTTTAATAATATTCTAACTTTTAAATTTTACTAAAGTTAGTAATATATATTTATAACTATATACCTAAGCTATCTAAATATAACAGTTATTTTTTAATATTTAAAACTTAATTATTATAATAATAATTAATAATTAATATAACTAATTATATTTAAAACTTAACTAAAAAAAAAAATACTAAATATTAAAAAGAATTAGCAATATATTATAAAGCACTAATTATAAAAAACTATTTTATTAATCTAAAAGCTTTAAAGAACTAAATATTATTAGATTTGGCCCATAGCTAGTAGCTATAAAAAGAGCTAATTAAGCATAAATAATAAGATCACTTGGTTATATAAGCATTATAGCTTCACAACATAGCTTAGTAAGTATAGCTAGGCTATACTTACTAGCAAGCTTATAAATAAATACTTTATAAAAGCAAAATAGAACCTATAAAAAACAATAATAAATAAAGCAATTTAAATATATATATATAGTATGTTTTATAATATTAAATCTAATAATTAAAAATTTTATTAATTTTTATATTTTATTATAAGCGATCTTTAGTTAGAAATATATAAAGATTGCTACTATGTTTAAATAATATACTATTATATTTAATTTTTTAAAAAATTTTCTGCTATAAAAAAAAAACTTTATTATTAGCACTTATAACTATAATTTTTAAAAATATATAGTTTTAAAAAAAAAGCAAACTTTATAGTTTTAGCTATTAAGTGTACTACTAATAAACAATTTCTTTTTTATTAGAACTGCTAATTTTAATACTATAATATATATAAAACTAATAATTATTAAAAAAGCGCTATACTAAAACATTAAACAATACTATAAAACTATTTTTAAGTATTATATTAATTATTAAACTAAACTTATTAAACTTGCTAAATAAATATATAAAATAGTTTATTTAAACTACTGCTTAATATAAATAAAAACTAATTAAATAATTAATAAATAATATAATAATTTTAAAAAGTTTAAAAATATAGTTTAATATGTTTTAAAGTTTAAGTATAAGTTAGAATATAAAGTTTTTATTAATTTTATAGCTAAAAAACCTATTAAAAATCTAATTAAATAAGCAAACAAGTAGTTTAATAAAGTTTTTAAAGTTTATTTAAAAAGCGCTAAAATAATAAATTTATTTAAGCTTATTACTAATCTAAAAAAAGTTTTATAAAATATTTATTTAATTTAAGTTATTTTTTTTAAAATATTTATTATAATACTAGACTATTACTACTAAACTATACTAAAAAGCTATAATTTTAAATATAATTTATATTTTTAACAAGATTATTAAAAAAAATGCTTTTAATACTATTAAATTTTCTAATAACTAAAACAATTCAAACAATCTTATAAATAATTAAAAAAAAGATTATTTTACATAAAATTATTGTCACGATTAGTCAAGTAAAACTTCTATAGTTAGTTTATTAATACTATAAACAAAAACTCTAAGCTAAAAAAAAAAAAAAAAAAAAAAAAAAAAATCAAAGTTTATAAAGTAAGTAAATATAAACTCTATATATATAGCTATAAAATCAGGTTAATTCGTACGCAAACTTCCTATCTTATTGCTATATAGGTCTAAAGTTCTTGTAGGTCTTGCCAAAATATACTAACTATTATACTACTTTTTTTTAAAACCGAAAATTTAAATATAGTTTTAATTTAAAGTTACTAATAATATTAAATTTGTATAGTTTTTTTATATTATATTATTTTATTATTGTTTTTATAATTGTTTGCAAACTTATTAGCTATTATTATATATATTTATTTTTATATTTTGATAAAAAATTTAAAAGCTTTTTTATAAGTTTTATAAAATTAGTTAAATTTAATTAGTATATTTTTAAAATTTTAAACTATATATTAAGTATTATTAAAATTATAGCTTTTTTAAACAACCTAATATTATAACTTTTTATTTTTTTTATATATTTTTAATTGTTTGATTTGTTTAATTTTAAATTTTATTTTGCTATTAATATTTTTAGCTAAAAATAATAATTAAATTTATTAAAATAAAAATTTATTGCTTGTTTTTTATAATTAGTTAATATAAAACAAGTTTTTTATTTTATAAAAGTTAAGCAAATTAAAAATATAGCTAAATTTTTGTTTTTTTAAAATCTTAAAAAGTCTAACTAATTAAAAATTTAATCTAATAATTAATATTTATATTATAAAACTTTTTTTTTTTAAAAAAACTTTATTTTTTATTTTAAAATTTATTAAGTATTTTTTTTATTAGTTTATAGCTTGTATTGTTTTTATATAAAAGTTGCTATATTATATATTATTTTTTAAACGTTCTAGGTTTAGCAAACTAGTTTAAGCGCTTATTATTTAATATTAGAATTTATAATAGTTTTGCTAATATTTATTATTAAGAAGTTTTATATTTTAATTTTTATTGCTATTTTTAGTAGTAATATATTAATTAATAAATATTATAAAAAATTATATATAAAATCTAAAGCAAAAAAATAAATATTTTAATTGTTTTAATATTTATTAATATAAAAATAAAATTATTAGTTTAATTTTTAATTAGTTAATTTTATTGCTTTTTAGGTTTAAAAGTAGTAAGTACTACTAAAGTAATATTTAATACTTATAAAACTATTAATTATTACTATAAACTTAAAAATAAATAGTTTTATATTATTTAATATTTATATATTTAATATATTAAAAAATCTATATAAATTTTTATAGTATTATATAGCTAGCAACTCTATAATATTTATTTTTTTACTAAATAAAATTATAATTAAACAATTAAACTTACTTATAAATATTTATATATAGTTATAACCCTATTAGTTAAGTAGTATATTTTTGCTATTTATTACTATATATTACTATATTATAGCTAATATAAATAATAAATAAAAAAAGCTAAAAGTTTTATTTTATAATATTTTATTTTTTTTATAGTTATAACAATTATATATATATTATTTATAATTATATTTTAAATAAAACTAATAATATTTTTGTTTTAATATTTTAATTGTTTTGTATTATCTTTAATATATAATAATTAAAAATATATAAGCTTTTTAAATTAAAGCTATATAAAAAAACATAATCCTATTTAAAATAACTTTAAATATGTATAGCTTTTTATTTTTATTTTTTAGCTTTTATAGCTAGTTTTTTTATTTAATTAAATCTATTAGATTAGCTTTTTAAAAAATATTAAATAAAAAGTCCATAGTTAATATTAAACTTAATATTTTATTAAGCAGGACTAATATTATTATTTATTTTTTAGCTTTTTTAGCTTTAACTATAAAAAACTTAGCTATTTTTTTTAACAAAATATTAACTACTATATTTTTTTGTTTTAGTTAATATTAAAAAATAATATTAAAGTTTAATAAAAAGTTAGCTTAGCATACTTATTATATTAATAAAATCTATTTATTTAAAAAATATAATAAAACTTAATAATTAATTATTATAAAAAATTTAGTTTTAAAAAACTTTAAGTAATAATATTTTAAAATCTATATTATTACTAAAAATTTATAATCTTAAATTAAATAAGTTTTTTTAGTTAGTATTATTGTTTTTAAAAAATACTTTATAAGTTTTTAGGTTATATTTTTTTATTACTACTAAATAACTTTTTTTATTATATTATATAAAATATTTCTTTTTATTTATATTAGTTAGCTAGGCTTAAAAAAATCTAAAACAAATGTTTTATAAACTAATAGTTTTATATATTTAAAAGTTTATTTTTGTTCTAGTCCTATTATAAATAGCTTGTTTTTTTTTAATAATTAATTTAAAAAAATAGCAATTTTACTAATATAATAAATAAATATACAAATATAATTATAAAGCTTAAAAAATAACTAAATTAATTTAGTACTTTTAAAATTATTAAAGTTCTAATTTAAAATTGCTTAGATTTTAGCAAAATTAATTCTAATCTTTATTTTAGTTTTTATAACTATTTCTAAATAATTAATAATAAATATATTAAAACAAAACTTTTTAATATTTTTTTAATATCTAGTTTAATATAAGTAATAAATTATTTTTTTATAATAAGTTTAGTACTATTTTTTAGTTTTAAAATAAATTAAAATATTATTTATATAAGCACTTATAAACTTATTTTAAATTTATATATTAATAAAACCTTATTATTAAATAAGTTTTATTTTTAAACTAAAAAATAAAACTTTTTATTAAAATATTCCTTTATAAATTTAAAAAAAAAAAAAATAATATAATTTTATAATTAATAATAATTAATAAAAAATTTTAATAATATTTAGTTTAATAAATTAAGTAATATTATAATAATTAAATATAATATTATTAATATTTAAAACTAATATAATTTAATTTTTTAAATATATATTTTTTTATTAATAATTAATTATAAATTTATGTTTAATTAATTTAAGTTTAAATATAAATAAAACAAAAATAATATTTAAATTTATATTTTATTTAATAAAGTTTATAACTAGCAATTTATTTATAAATTTTTTTTAAATAAAATAAACTATATAAATATATAATATTAATAAAAACTAAAAATATATTTTTTATTATTAAGTTTTAATACTATATTAAACTTTAGTTGTAATAATAATAAAATTTTAGATTTTTTTTTTAAAAAGAACTTTTTTAAATATAATAACTAAAAAAACAAAAAGTTTTATATTAACTTTATATACTAAAAGTTTTTTTTTTTTTAAAATAAAATTAATTTATTATTAAAAGTTTTTTATAATATTACTTAATTAATTTAAGTTTATTTTTTTTATAAAATATTAATTATTTTTAAATTTTTTTTAAGTAATTTAATATAATTATTTTTAATTATTATAAACTTAATTATAATAAGCTTTTTTAAAGTTTTTTTAGTTAGTTATTTTTATTTATTTTAATAAAAATAATTCTAAAAGTTTTATATAATTTTTTTAATAGTAGCTTAGTTTTTTATTTTTTTTAAAATTATTATATAAACTTTTTTTGTTTTAAGTTTAGAAGTTCTAGGTTTTTTTTTTATTTTTTTAGTTTTAGTTATTTTTAAAATAATTATTTTGTTTTTAAAAAATTGTTTTAATATTTAATAATATTTTTTTAATATTTAATTATATTAATTTATATTTTTTTATATTTCTAAGTTTATATTTTATTATTTATAATTAAAAAGTTTAATTATAATTATTAGTAAAAATTAAACTAATAAAAATAAATTATTTAATTAAATTAATTATTATTTTTAAGTTTGTATTAAAATATTTTATTTTATTAACTATTTAATATTAATAATAATATTATAGCTAAAATTAATAACTTAAAATATTTAATTTTTAAATTATTAATTATTAATTTTTATAATATATATTAAATATTTATAAATTTTGCTAATTATTTTATTTTAGTAGTTATAAAGCTTTTAAAGTTTAGCTAGCTAAACTATTTTTATTTTTAATTATTATTTAATTTATTATATAAATTTATAACTAATTATTAAAAAAATATAAGCTTTAATATTATATAAAATTAAAGTTTTTATTTTAATACTATTAATTTATAATTAAATAAATATTTTAAAAATAATTAATTTATTTTAGTTATATATTTTAATTAAAATAAAAATAAAAATTAATAAAATTTTTTTTATTAGTCCTACTTATTTTTTAAATTAAATAAACTATTAAAGCTATTTTTATTAAAGCTTTTTTTATTAATTAAATATTTAAAATTTTAAGCTTTTAGTTAAAATAATTAATTAATATATATTTTTTTTTACTATAAATAAAACAAGTTTTATTATTTTAATAAGTTTTTTTTTTTTTATAGTTAGTGTTTATTTTAACTATTTTAAAATAAATATTTTAAAACTTTTAAAGTTAGCTAAAAATTAATAAGCTAGTTTATTAAAAACTTAATTATTTAAATTAGATTTTTGTTTAATTAAACTAATAAGCTTAATTTATTAATAATTTTTATAAGCTTGCTTAATATTATATATTAATTTAATAATTTTATTAATAAATAATTTATAAAAAATATTTAAATTTATAAAAACTTTATATAAATTTTTTTTTAAGTTTATATAAAAATAGTTTTATAATTTATATTTTTATTATAATTTAATTAATTAATATTTTTAGGCTAAACTATTAAATATAAAAATAAACTTATTAATATTTTTATTAGTTTTTTATATATAAATTTAAAATATTTTATAAATTATAACTATTTAATTAAAATTATAATAAATTATTAATAAAATTTAAATTATTTTAATAATATTATTAAATAGGTTTTTAGTTAAATAAAAATATATTTTTATTAATTTTTTAGTATATTTTTTTAATTAGTTTATAATATATTAAAATTAGCTATTTTTAGTTTAAAATATAATAATATTTTTATTTAGCTTTTTTATTAGTTTATAAACTTAATTATTAAATAAAGCTTTATTTTTTGTAAACTTATTAAAATTAATTTTTTATATTTTAGTTTTTTTAATATAAATAAAGTTTAAAGCACTAAAAAATAAACTAATAAAATAAAAAATAAATAAAGCAATAAAATTAAAAAGTTTAAAATTAATATTTTTAAATATATTTTTTATTATTAAATTATAATTATTTTTTAAAAATATTAAAATAAACATATTAAAAAATTAGTGCTTTATTTTTTTTATTTATTAAAAAAGTTTTACTAGAACTAATACAAAATTGCAAGCTTATATAGCTATAATATTTAGTGCTATATTTCTAAATATATTATTTATTTTAAATAATTTTAATTTTAGTTTAAATTTTATTTTTTTAAGTTTTAACTTTTTATTTTTTTTAAATTTTTTTTTAAATATTAGTTCGCTTAAAACATTTATAAAAAAGTTTAATATTTAATTTTTTTTTTTTTATTAAAAAAAGATTTTAAAATTGTCTAATAATAAAAAGCTAGTTATATTTAAAAACTAAAATTGTTCTAATTATTTAAAAACTAGAAATAAAATAAAAATATTTAAAGTTAAATTTTTTATAAATTATTAGCTTTTAAATAATATAAAAATTAAAAACTTTATTAAATTTATATTATAAAATATATAATTTTTTATATTAAGCATATAACTAAAAAAAAAAGTTTATTTATGTTTTACTAACTATAATAAAATAAAAAATATATATTTATTAAATATTTATTAATAAATAATTAATAAGCTTAGAGTAGTATTACGATTAGTTAAGTAAATCTTTTATAGTTAGTTTATTAATACTATAAATAAAAACTCTAAGCTAAAAAAAAAAAAAAAAAAAAAAAAAGTCAAAGTTTATAAAGTAGGTAGATATAAACTCTGTATATATAGCTGCAGAGTTAGGTTAGTTAATATATAGATTTTTTATTTTATTGCTATATAGGTCTAAAGTCCTTGCAGGTCTTGCTAAAATATACTAACCGTTATAATTATTAAAATAATAAAAGTTATTAATAATACTAAACTAATAATAATTATAAAAGCTATAAAAACAATTAAAAAAAAAGCTTTAGAAATATTTTTACTAAACGTTTTTATATTAATATAAGGACTAAAACTAAAAAAAAACACTTAAATATAAAAAATTTTATTATATATTATAGTTATTACTATATATTAAGCTACTAGTTTATATTTATAAAGCTTTAACTAAAACACTAAAAATTTAATTAAAATATTAATAAAGTAGCTAAAATATATATAGCAAATAAAAAAAATATTAAATAAGGGGTAAAAAAAGCATAAAAGTAATAAAAAAAAAAGTAAAATTTAAGGTTTTAAAAAATAACCTTTAAAATAATTAATTTTTAAAGCTTTTTATAGCAAAAGTAATAAGCTTGTTTGTTACTAACTAAAAGCTTGCTAAAATATATAAACTATATAATTTAGCTATAATAAATTCTAGATTAACTATTTATATATTTAATTAGGTATATTGCTTTATATATTTAAAAAATATTAACCTAAATAATATAATATTAGCAAAAAATAGTATAATTTATATATATAGCTATAACAAAATTAATATTAAAGCTTAGGGCCTAAAAAGTATAGTTATATATTAGCTATATAATATTGCTTTTTGCTTAAATATAACTACTAACTTAGTTTTTTTATAAGTTTTAAATTAAATAAGCATATATTAAAATAATAAACTTAAATCTAATCTTTTAAAATATTAATAAAAAAAGCCCTTATATTTTTTAACCTAAATATATAGCTAATATATTATAGAATATTTTCTAAAACGTTTAACTAAACAAATGTTTTATATATAAAAAAATTTACTAAACTTTTATATAAAACGTTTTATATCTTAAGCTAGTTTTTATAAATAATACTAATATTTAGGATATATAAACTTTAAACTTTTAAAATAGTTATTTAATTATATAAAAAAAAAAATAATTATTTTATATTTTAGTAATAAGATTTAAACTATAAACTATAAACTATATAATATATAATAAATTTAAAGTTTGCTATAAAATAATACAAAATATTTGCTTAAAAATTATAAAAACTAATACTTAATTAATTATTAATTTTTATAAATTTAATACTTTTAATAAAAATAAATACTTATAATATGTTATACTAATTATTAATTAATATTTAAGTTATATTTAGAACTATTATATTAATAATAAATATATTAATATTATTTAAAAAGTTTTTAAATATTATATTTAATATATTTAAATATATTATAATATTAAAATCAAAGTTATAAAATATAATAATAAAATTATTAGTAGTAATTAAAAAACTATATATTTAGTAATAGTTATAAAATAAGCTTATAAAATAAATTTTAAGATTTTATTACTATATATTCAAAATCTTAATAAAGTAGCTAAAAAAGTAAAAAATACTATTAAATATTAAGCAAGCTTAATATATAATAATTATAAGTTTTTTATTTTTTTTTAGCTTAAAATAGTTCGAATAGCAGTATATTTATATAACCGGACACCTAAGCAAATTAATTGCTAGCAAGCTTTATATAAAAAATTCTATTTATACTTTAATAATTTATAAAAGCTTATTAGTTATAATTAAACATTTTATATATTTTATTTAAAAATATTTAAGTATATAGTATTTATTATAACTACTAAAACTAAACTTAAAAAATAAAAACATAAAAAGCATAACTTTAATATTTAAATAAGCTATTTAATAAACTATTAGTTTATTAATACTTATTATATTTAATTTTTCTAAAAAAACAAAATTATAATAATAAAAAATATAGTTTTTAATAAAAATAAGTTTTTTAGTAATAATAAAAATAAAATTAAAAATATATAAAGCATTAATAAATAATATTAGTTACTAAAATACTTTTAACTTTAAAAAAAACATAGCTAACAAACAAAAAAATAATAACCTTACTCGTTAATTTTTAAAAAATAATACTAAAAATATTAATAAATCTAAATTTAAAAAAAATTCTAATAAAAAGAAGCTTATAAAAAAAAACAAAAGCTTTTTATTAAAGCTTTTATTTTTATGCCGATTTATAGTTTGCTTTTAGATTACTAATACTATTATAAAATCTAAAAGCTGTTTTGTTATATTTAATAATACTACAAGCTAAATTGCTAAATTTAAACTTAAACAAAAAACTATTTAATAATTAATACTAAACTTTTGCTAAATTAATTTTTAATATTCTAACTATAACTTATTAAACAGCTAGCTTTAATATAGCTAAATTATAAAGAATAATAACTATTAATAATAAATTAATAATTATAAAAAAAAAAGCTAAACTATTAAAAAGCTTTTTAAAATTTATTATAATCGATTATAATTATTAAATTTTATTAAAAGCTCTATTAATAAAAAAAAAAACTTTTAAAAAAGCTTATTAACTATTATATAACTAATTATAATTATTAAATGCTATTAAAAGCTTTGCTAATAAAAAAAAAGCTTTTAAAAAAGCTTATTATTTATTATATATCTAATTTTAATTATTAAATTTTATTAAAAACTTTATTGATAAAAAAAAAAAGCTTTTAAAAAAACTTCTTAATTATTATATAACTAATTATAACTAATAAATTTTGTTAAAAGTTCTACTAATAAAAAAAAAAGCCCTTAAACTAAATATTAGTTATTTAAAAGTTTAATTATAAACTTTTTTAGATTAAAAAAAAAATACTAATAAGATCTATTATAATTATTAAAATAATATAAAAATTTTATAAACTATTTATTAAAAGATTATTTTAAGCAAGCAGAACTTATTTATTTATAAAACTATAAAAAAATAAATATTTAGAAAAAAATATTTAAAAACTTTTTATAAAAAAAGATTATTTTAGATTATATATAAGTTTATATTTATAAGTTTAATAAATATAAATATTATAAAAAATATAAAGCTTATCTAATAATATAAAAGAATTAATAGCTATATAATAATTAAAAAAATACTTATACTAATATACTAGTAAAAAAATCTTTTAAAATATTAATAACTATTATTACTAAGTTTAATTTAGAACTTAAATAATAGAATGCTATAAATACTTTTATAAATACTCAATTAAATAAAAAAATCTATATATATATGCTTCTAAGCTATTAAAAGCTAAATATAATAGTTAAGCTATTATAAGCTTTATATAAACTTTAAAAATCTTTTTTATTATAATAAAAAAAGCTTACTAAATTATTATAAAAAATAAACTTTAAACTAATACTTTATAAACTTTACTATTATTTTTTAAAAAATATATTTTTGTTTATATATATTAATAATATAGTTATAGTATATAAGCAAAAAAACTAAAAAACTGTAAATAAAGCAATTGTTATATTTAAAATATATTATAACTTTATTAAAAATAAAAACTTATAATAGTTCTTAAGTATTAAAATAATTAAAAATAAAAAATAAAACTTTTTTTAGTTTTTATAAGCTTTTTATATTAAAAAGATTGCTAAGCTATAAAATATTATAGCTGTAACTTATATAATTATTTTAATAAAAGCTTAAAAGCTTTTTTTATATAAAAAGATTTTTATATTTGTTAGTATTAAGCATTATTAATAAAAAATAAAATTAATTTTATATATTATAGTTATAATAATTAATATAGTTTTAGTAAAACCTATAAGGACTTTAGACCTATATAGTAATAAAATAAAAAGTTTATATATGGACTAATCTATAACTTTATAGCTATATATATAAAGTTTATATTTATTTATTTTATAAACTCTAACTTTTTTTTTTTTTTTTTTTTTTTTAATTTAAAGTTTTTATTTATAATATTAATAAACTAGCTATAAAAACTTTATTTAATTAATTATAATACTATTTTAAACTTCTTAATTATTTATTAATAAATATTTAATAAATATATATTTTTTATTTTATTATAATTAATAAAATATAAATAAACTTTTTTTTTTAGTTATATATTTAATATAAAAAATTATATATTTTATAATATAAATTTAATTTTGATTTAATTTTAATAAAATTTTTAATTTTTATATTATTTAAAAACTAATAATTTATAAAAAACCTAACTTTAAATATTTTTATTTTATTTTTAATTTTTAAATATAGCTAGCTTTTTATTATTAAATAATTTTAAAAAAAAAATTTTTATAAAAAAAAAAATTTAAGTATTAAACTTTTTTATAAATATTTTAAGCAAACTAATATTTAAAATAAAAATTAAAAAAATTAAAAAATTAAAACTTAAAAAATTAAAATTTAAACTAGAACTAAAATAATTTAAAATAAATAATATATTAAATATTATAGCTATATAAGTTTATAATTTTGTATTAGTTTTAATAGAACTTTTTTGATAAATAAAAAAAATAAAACATTAATTTTTTAATATATTTTTTTAGTATTTTTAAAAATATTAATTTTAAATTTTTTAGTTTTATTATTTTATTTGTTTTTTATTTTATTAGTTTATTTGTTTTTTATTTTATTAGTTTATTTTTTAGTGCTTTAAATTTTATTTATATTAAAAAAGCTAAAATATAAAAAATAAAGCTTTATTTAATAATTAGGTTTATAAACTAATAAAAAAGCTAAATAAAAATATTATTATATTTTTATTTAATTAAAAAACTATTTAATCATATTATTAAAATAATTTAAACTTTATTAATAATTTATTATAATTTTAATTAAATAACTATTATTTATAAAATATTTTAAGTTTATATATATAAAACTAATAAAAATATTAATTTATTAAATTATAATAAAAATATAAATTATAGAACTATTTTTATATAAATTTAAAAAAAAATTTATATAAAGTTTTTATAAATTTAAATATTTTTTATAAATTATTTATTAATAAAATTATTAAATTAATATATAATATTAAATACACTTGTAAAAATTATTAATAAATTAAACTTATTAATTTAATTAAATAAAAATTTAATTTAAATAATTAAACTTTTAATAAATTTGCTTATTAATTTTTAGTTAATTTTAAAAATTCTAAAATAATTAAAATAAATATTAATTATAAAAAAAAAAAACTTATTAAAATAATAAAACTTCTTTTATTTATAATAAAAAAAATATATATATATTAATTAACTATTTTAATTAAAAGCTTAAAGTTTTAAATATTTAACTAATAAAAAAAAGCTATAATAAAAATAGCTCTAGTAGTTTATTTAATTTAAAAAATAAATAGAACTAATAGAAATTTTTTTATTAGTTTTTTTATTTATTTTAGCTAAAATATATAACTAAAACAAATTAATTATTTTTAAAATATTTATTTAATTATAAATTAATAATATTAAAATAAAAACTTTAGTTTTATATAATACTAAAACTTGTATTTTTTTAATTATTAGTTATAAATTTATATAATAAATCAAATAATAATTAAAAATAAAAATAGTTTATTTAATTAAATTTTAAAAGTTTTATAATTATTAAAATAAAATAATTAGTAAAATTTATAAATATTTAATATATATTATAAAAATTAATAATTAATAATTTAAAAATTAAACATTTTAATAAAAACTTAAAAATAATAATTAATTTAGCTAGAGAATTTATTTTTATTAGTTTAATTTTTGCTAATAATTATAATTAAACTTTTTAATTATAAATAATAAAATATAAACTTAAAAATATAAAAGAATATTAATTAATATAATTAAATATTAAAAAATTATTATTAAATATTAAAATAATTTTTTAAAAATAAAACAATTGTTTTAAAAATAACTAAAACTAAAAAAATATAAAAAAAACCTAAAACTTTTAAATTTAAAATAAAAAGGGTTTATATAATAATTTCTAAAAAAAAAAAACTAAGCTATTATTAAAAAAATTATATAAAACTTTTAGAATTATTTCTATTAAAATAAGTAAAAATAACTAGCTAAAAAAACTTTAAAAAAACTTATTATAATTAAATTTATAATAATTAAAAAAAATTATACTAAGCTATTTTAAAAAAACTTAAAAATAATTAATATTTTATAAAAAAAATAAACTTAAATTAATTAAGTAGTATTATAAAAAACTTTTAATAATAAACCAATTTTATTTCTAAAAAAAAAAACCTTAAATATATAAAGTTAATATAAAACTTTTTATTTTTTTAAAACAAAATCTAAAATTTTATTATTATTATAACTAAAATTTAATATAGTATTAAAACTTAATAATAAAAAATATATTTAATTATTATAATATTATTTATTTTATAAAACTAGATATTATTAAAATTTTTTATTAATTATTATTAATTATAAAATTATATTATTATTATTTTTTTTAAATTTATAAAAGAATATTTTAATAAAAAGTTTTATTATTTAATCTAAAAAAAAAAATTGTTTAATAGCAAGCTTTTATTAATATATAAATTTAAAAATTTTTAAATAAATTTATAAATATTTATATAAATAATATTTTAATTTATTTTAAAACTATAAAATAGTACTAAATTTATTATAAAAAAATAATTTATTACTTATATTAAGCTAAATATTAAAAAAACTTTAGAAAATTTTATTTTAATATATTTATTATTAATTATTTAGAAATAGTTATAAAAGCTAAAATAAAAATTAGAATTAATTTTATAAAAATTTAAATAATTTTAAATTAAAATTTTAATAATTTTAAAAGTACTAAATTAATCCGGTTATTTTTTAAGTTTTATAATTATGTTTATATATTTATTTATTATATTAATAAAATTACTACTTTTTTAAATTAATTATTAAAAAAAAATAAACTATTTATAATAAAACTAGAACAAAAATAAGTTTTTAAATATATAAAACTATTAATATATAAAATATTTATTTTAGCTTTTTTTAAGCCTGGCTAATTAATATAAATAAAAATAAATATTTTATATAATATAATAAAAAAAGTTATTTAATAGTAATAAAAAAATATAACTTAAAAACTTATAAAATATTTTTTTTATATATTTTTAATTATTATATACTAAAGTTAATATAAAACAATTAAAATATTAAAACAAAAATATTATTAGCTTTATTTAAAATATAATTATTATAACTATAAAAAAACAAAATATTATAAAATAAAACTTTTAGCTTTTTTTATTTATTATTTATATTAGTTATAATATAGCAATATATAATAATAAATAATAAAAACATATTATTTAACTAATAAAGTTATAATTATATATAAATATTTATAAATAAGTTTAGCTATTTAATTATAACTTTACTTAGCAAAAAAATAAATATTATAAAGTTATTAATTATATAATATTATAAAAGTTTATATAGATTTTTTAATATATTAAATATATAAATATTAAATAATATAAAATTGTTTATTTTTAAGTTTATAGTAATAATTAATAGTTTTATAAGCATCAAGTATTGCTTTAGTAGTACTTACTACTTTTAAACCTAAAAAATAATAAAATTAATTAATTAAAAATTAAATTAATAATTTTATTTTTATATTAATAAATATTAAAACAATTAAAATATTTATTTTTTTGCTTTAGACTTTATATATAATTTTTTGTAACATTTATTAATTAATATATTATTACTAAAAATAGCAATAAAAATTAAAACATAAAACTTTTTAATAATAAATATTAATAAAACTATTATAAATTTTAATACTAAGCAATAAACGTTTAAACTAGTTTATTAAACTTAAAATATTTAAAAAATAATATAAGCTACAAACTAAAAAAAAAAAATACTTAATAGATTTTAAAATAAAAAATAAAGTTTTTTTAAAAAAAAAAAGCTTTATAACATAAATATTAACTACTAGATTAGATTTTTAATCGGTTAAATTTTTTAAAATTCTAAAAAAATAAAAATTTAGCTATATTTTTAATTTGCTTAATTTTTATAAAATAAAAAACTTATTTTATACTAATTAATTACAAAAAATAAGTAATAACTTTTTATTTTAATAAATCTAATTATTATTTTTAGTTAAAAATATTAATAATAAAATAAAATTTAAAATTAAATAAATTAAATAATTAAAAATATATAAAAAAAACAAAAAGCTATAATATTAAATTATTTAAAAAAGCTATAATTTTAATAATACTTAATATATAGCTTAAAATTTTAAAAATATATTAATTAAGTTTAACTAATTTTATAAAATTTATAAAAAAGCTTTTAAACTTTTTATAAAATTATAAAAATAAATATATATAATAATAATAAAGCAATATAATATAAAAAAGCTATATAAACCTAGCATTATTAATAACTTTAAATTAAAACTATGTTTAAACTTTTAGTTTTAAAAAAAAGTAATATAATAATTAGTATAGTTTTAGCAAAACTTATAAAAACTTTAGACCTATATAGCAATAAAATAGAAAATCTATATATAAACTAACTTATAATTTTGCAGCTATATATACAAAGTTTATATTTACTTACTTTATAAACTCTGATTTTTTTTTCTTTTTTTTTTTTTTTTAGCTTAGAGTCTTTGTCTATAGTATTAATAAACTAGCTATAAAAGCTTTATTCGATTGATCGTAACATTATTTATATACTATACTAATTATTTATATATTATTTATACTTTAATATTTATTTATAACTACTATTGTAGCTATAATAATATATATATATAAAAAATTACTAAAATAATTCTTTTTAAAAAAATATGTTAGATTTAACCTATAGCTAGTAGCTATAAAAAGAGCTAATTAGGTATAAATAGCAGGATTACTTGGTTATATAAGCGTTATGGCTTAATAATGTGGTTTAATAAGTGTGGCTAGGCTATACTTACTAGCAAGCTTATAGATAAATATTTTATAGAGGCAAAATAGGACCTATAAGAAACAATAATAGACAAGGTGATCTAAATACATATACGCGGTACGCTCTATAACACTAAATCCGACATCTACAACCATACTCAATACAGACCTTCCGATCAGACCTAGTAACACCAAGTGACTAGTTCTGTAGAGGGACCGTATCGAGGCACATCCCTGACATCAACACTTATTGTCGCTGTTTTTAAGGGACAAATTTAGTAAGGATTTGCATTTTTAGTATTGAGGTAGCATAGTTTTGGAGCTCTATTCTATAAAGTACATGAAAGCTAAGGATTTGTACAAAGATGCAGGTTCAGGACAGTAAATTGATTGCGTAACATAATAGGAAAACATGGGCTACCTATATCCAGGTATTGTTTTCTACAATATTACGAATATACGGCATCGCCGTGAAAACAAGACCCTACAAAATACAAGAAGCTGCGGAGATATCTTCTTTCTTTGTGTTCGTTCTTCAATCTTGATGGGGAGTTTTCTTCGGCCCCAGACTCACTGCTTGACCCTGGCTTTCTGCTGGATCTGCTCTCACCAGATATGTGACCGGCGTTGGGTACTGTAGCGGTAGGGTTACAGGATTTGTCGGACTCGCATGTTAGTGTTTTAAGGGGTCGTATCTGTGGTTTAGTGTAGTAGTCCTCGTTATTCTCGCATTTCTTTCCCATGGCTTCTAGCTTCTGGACGATTTGATCGCATTTAGCACGCTTCCTGTCTCGGATCCGAATCAGGTCTTTTGAAATAAGATCAAGGAAGTCGTGTATGAATTCTGTACATTCTGGGTGGCTATGTAGCACACGGATCTGCTGGTTTTGATGTAAGTCGTTGTCTCATTTACTTTGGCAAGGGCATCTTACGTCGATAACGGAAATCTTCCGACAGGCCCCAAAAATCTTCAGGGGATTTATGTTGAAAAATTTGTCCTCCTTGTACAACCTCGGGTCGCGCGATTGATCTTCGCGTTCGCGTTCCTCGGCAAATGCGACCACTCCATCCCAGCCTTGGAGTAGCCAAGTGACAAACTCCAGGTAGAGGCAGCCCAAAGGCCAAATATCCCACAAGTAGGATACCTCATGTTGCAAATCGCCTTCTGGTGAACGATAGGTCCTTGTCGCCGGCGGACCGTTGATGTATTCGCGCCGATAGGAATGGTTCTCGTAAAATCGTGTTAAGCCGAAATCCGAGATTTTCAGAACTCCCCATTCGGAATCTTCGGATCCTGCTCTCGGGGCATACCGTAAGATATTAGCAGGTTTGATATCTCCATGCCTACCCCTGAGACCGGATCGCTCTGGAGGTGGGCATTGTCCACCGTGGATCAAGTGTAGCCCTCTAGCTATCTCAAGACATTGTTGAAGGGCCCAGCGACTCATAGTTGGGACTGGATTGAAGGATGGATTGCTCTTCCAAAACGTCTGCAGGTCATCAATGGCCCATCGAAAGATCAAGTAATAAGATTGGCGGTACTGGAATGTTCCAAGTAACTCAATAAGATGCGGATGCCTAAGTTTTCGGACGAGCTTCAAAGCCTCGACCTCTTTGTTGAAATTTTCATCTGTTGAGCATAGGAGCCGTTTCACAGCAAATGAGTTTCCATCAGTCTTGTTGCGGAATTAGCATGAACCTTGAAATCTAACTGGATGAACTTACCAAGTCGTGATGCTCATGGTGAATGACAACTTGGCGTACTTGACTGTTACCTCCTTGTGTAGGTACAATATTGTCTTCCGTAAAGGGAAGGGGGATCCTATATTGTATTTGGTGATGGTGTACCTCCTCTTCCGTGAAGCTGAATACAGGAGCCATGTAATCCCATTGAGATATTTCAAAATTGTACAACTTGCTGGGATCATTATCGAAACATCGAAATGGGCAGACAGCTCGGCTCCCGTCATCCTTGGTGTACTCAAGCTGCCCGTCATGCTGGTATTCAAAAGGAAGATGCCTGTCTCCTATGCCTGCGTCGATGAAATGGATGATCAAATTAGGTATATCTCCCATGATAAGTATAGCGAGGATCCGTCTCCTGGAATCGTTTAGGTTTCTCTTATCCCTTGGGTCGATTTCGTCGACGAGAGCTGTTAGCTCAGGATCCAACTCGTGGGCGGACAGGTTGGCCATGGATGAAATGACATCACAAATAGTGGTGCGTGTGAGTAGGTTTTCCAATGTATTGTTTGGAATGAATATACTACCCTCATTGTTAAGACAGCGTGCATTTTGTATAGCTGTCTTTACCCTGTCAATTGCTCCTCCAGGTTGCGGCTTGTCTGAATCAGACGTGCCCAAGCTCAAGAGATGTTCCCTTAGAGATACCTGCAGTGCCATCTCTTGACAAATGCGTATGTAGAATTGATGGAGGTGATATGCGGCCGGCTCCAGAGTATGAAACGTATAAGTCTTGGTTGCAGGCTAATCATACAATCAGTATATTCCAACGAGGTAACCCATGAACTCGCTGTTGGGTGAAACACTATTATAGAGGAATTTTGCTCATGATAGACAGGTATAGAACTTGGTCTCATAAGATTATCAAATGGTATTTATATCTCGCACGCGTGGTTAGTTAGTGTCAGCGAGGGAGACATGAGTCGCGGTGAATTTAAGTACTTCGAGAAAGAAAGCCTGGTCGTCCTAGATAATTACAAGGGTTTGGTTATCCAAATGCTCAATAATTCCATTCATGCCACTAGATAGGGACATGATCCGTGTCAAATTTCCTACTGCTCACTTGAGTGAGTACATTGCGCCCGATCAAAGCGAAAGTACACACCATTACCCGGTTACTTCCCAAAGGCTTAGTAGGACGTAAAATGCACGAAATCTGCCAGATTGAAGCTATTTATATACCCAAGACCTCAAGGGTTATTCCACTTCAATGCCTAGGGCTGTTCCAGGTTCGTTACTTGGCATTTACTAAACATTGTTCTTACATGATGACGACTATCTGGTAACCAAGCCCCTTTCAGACGCACGCGCTCCTGGAGATGGAATGTTGAAGACATGACTGCGTACTATGTGTCCGATGATTTTAGGTAATGAAACGACATAATGTGGTTGGGTCGGCTTCCGCATAAAGGTCTACCAGGTTAGTACAATGGCAAATATAGTAGCAACCATTGAATGGCTTTGGGGGACTGGTTGCGGCTCATGAGAGACAATTCTCATTTCATATCGTTGTTATCCTTAGTACGAAGTGGAAATTCGTGGGGGTGGCGCTTTCTCTACACCTGGATATGGCAGTAGATATAGTCGGAAAAACCGGTGGGCCAATAGAAATCAACACTAAGCTCGTATCCCTATAACAACTCATCCACTGCTTACGCGAAATGGTCGGCACCGAAAGGTTTTTGATAGAGGTAGATAATCCTTCGTTCTTCATTTAACATCGGCTTACTGGATTTAAATGAGACACGATGTGTATGCCTTCGTTTTAACGAATGGAATTTGGCAACCTTGATGATCGTCCCTCGACTTCTCCTTTGTTCGCATTGACGGAATTTCGACATCCCAGCAACGCCGCAGTGCCCTGGAGAAGTTCAATTTAAAGCCATTTTATGATCAGTATCAACATCTATAGAGACAAAGAGAGGGAGCGCGCGCTAATGAAAAACACTTACATCATAGCATCGACCTCACCGTCGCCTCTGAGACACACATTGTTGAGCTGCACTGGGACCCCATGGCCGAGGCTCAGGTGGTGGATCGGGTCTATCGGATTGGCCAGACACGAGATGTCCAGATTACGAGGTACTGTGTTAATGATAGCATAGAGGAGGTGAGCCCGTTTCGCTGAGCCATTTCCACACACGTGATGCGGATGTTTGTCCCCAAGTTCCTCCCACCTTGTCAGCCATTATGCGGGAGTAGTCCCCATGCTCACCTTTTCTCTGTAGTACATTCAGTGAGTTCAGGCTAGGGAAATAAAGCTGATTAGCCAGTCTCTGTCGTCTTCAGATCATGGCCCTGGGGAGAAGTAAGAAGAGGCGCTTACTGAAGGGCGTTGGGAGGTAAGTCGAGTTGCGCACCCCCCGGGTTTATTAGTTGATAAAATGGTGAAATTGCTAAGGGAGCATTCATATTCTGGCTATTTGAAACAGCAGCTCTTCTCCTTGTGCAATAACCATAGTCAATACTGGAGCATCCAGCAGTCTGAACTGTGACAGGTAGCAGACTGTCCAGTGAAGATTATATGCTTCGGTGACATGGAAGGTCTGATTCGTATCGAGATAAATATCCTGGCACAGTTGTTTCTGTAAGAAGGAATAATTTAGATTTGACGGATCTTGATTCACCCGAATACTGTTTCAGTTACAAAATCACAGACCACTAACTCCCTACACGGGGTCTTCAGCTATCATGTGTATTAAGACCTGTCGTCTATTTTATTGCTGTGATTACTGAATGTCTCTAATTTTATATAATAAAGAACCAGGTTTCGTCTAAATGCGTCTTGTGTAAGGGGAAGGGATGAGGGCCAAGCTGTGTTTACATGGCCGACGATGCAACAATCTCCAAGTGTGTTTCCGAATTTTTCTAATCCCTTGATATGAATCCTATGACGTGTCAGGTGTCGTTGATAACATACCGGTCTTCTCCAAAAATCTCGGCTTCAGCTATGTAGCGCTCTCCTTCGCCTTCACCCTCTACCATGAACAAATCGTTCCCACGCCATCTTCTCTCCGGTTGCTCTGTGATGCCAAAAACCCCCGTCTCAATCTTCACGCCGGCGAAGAATATGACACGTGTCAGGGATATATATTACGCTACCCCATGGGAGTGGATATATTAGTATTCTGTATATATATATTGGTGTTGCCCCCCTGGATATTTGGAAGGTTCAGGAATCAATTGACCCCTCTATTGAGCCCTAACTACGACCTACCTGCTTCCCAGCTGCAAATGAGACTCTCTATTCACTCTGGACCTAACCTACTCTGACAACACGCTTCTGGTCTGTATAAGTTGACCAGCCACTACTCGCATGGCCACGGTGCCACGTTGTCTGGGGGTTGACCTGCCCAACACCTGCTGCAGTGGCTATGAATCCAACCGTGACAGAGTTGGCGCCTCCTTCCCAGGCGCTGATATAAACATCGGTCGTCGAATAAGTCCAAGTCGCCACGCAAACACCATGCTTCTTCGCGTAGGGGTACCTTGAAAGTGAGAGGCTAGCGTTCTGGTTAAGCCACACCAGAAATGGGTCGCGGTAGTCGAAGCCCTCGGACACAACATCCCCATCACAAACCAGGACGGCGCCGAAGCCATGAGCCGTAGCATAACTAACGACACCCCCAACGTCAAATGGCAGGCCAAATGCGGAGGCATCAGCACCCACCCCTAGTGTGCTGTGACTCAAAAATCGATGATAGGCTTGCTTTCCCCCATTGAAGCCGTTCACAGCGGAGAAGCACCCTGAAGACTCTTAGATATCTCGAAAATGAAGACCAGCATTTTGAGATACAAGCACTACTAAGTGTGGAGGATGAGAATGGGGTCTATTTGACGAGGGACCTACAAGCAGTGATTGGTATTCTAACCGCCTATAAGTTTCAAATACAAGACCACATGAATGCGGCCCAGTTGTTAGTTGTTGGTGTGCCTTTTTTAGCCTTCATGTCAGAAGAGGTACATGGTAATCCCGTTGATTATGTAGAAGTCTAAGTTACAATACAAGTAGGTGGCAGATGTAGGAGTCTTATATACAGCATGTAGATCGTAAGTATCCCAGCCTCCTGGTTTTGACACTTCAGGCATTCGTCACCTACTAATAATAGTGGACCCGACGAGATGTTGGCTCCTGGTTCCGTAGATTCGGGTCACTTCCACCAATCAACAAAGGGCGCCCGTCATCACCCGCGCCTCCATCTCCACACAGGGCCCTGGAGGGGTTAATTCAGCAATGTGCCGCTGGTGTCGTGCATTAGGTATTGTTGCTCGCTTTTGGCTACCCAATTTGTAAATACACGATTTTCTACAGAATGCCAACCGAGGTGAAAGTGTGTTTCCAGAAGTATATGGGACTTACTAGACCGAAAAATCATAGTTTCTATCTTCAAGTGAAGACGGACCCAAGAAAACAGGACCCGAGTTTTTTGACGTGAGAAGCAGATTGAAGAAGAAAATGCCCGCGAATCGTGGAAGCAATCAACTTTAGCGTATCAGGACAACTGTTGAAAGGATCTGCAGGTTTAGGGTGTAATTGATGTATATTAACTCTTAGAAAGGCCTTAACCTTTACTGCTTCTCTCCGTTGTGGGAGGGGAGAAAGATAGGGTGTTATGCTTATCCCGGGTCATGCAGGACACATTCTGCAAATATGATTTATTATTCTAAATGATAATTAATGAAGTGAACAGGGCGCTCGAATGGCTTAATCCTGCCCGCACGTATAAGTTGGAGGTGTGCTCGGCAATAGGCTTCACTGGATTCATCCAACTTAACTGTTTGTACCAGGGCATGTTGACCGGAATCGCAATCAATTCTTCGCAATAAGTTCAGCTAATAACTAGTTACTTGCGTAGATGGGTGTGACAGGGTTATTTCAGTCTACAAGCCCATCGCTATTGGGTGATCTATGCAGCCGCGATTGGTTTCACAGATTGACCCCTAGATAGAGCTCGTACAGGCTTAGCCATATCCATCCGAGCTTACATAAAGCCAAATTTTAACTGAAGACCCTGTTCATATCCCCTGACTGTTGAATCGGAACCACAGCGTGTATGTCTAGATGCAACAGTGCACAAATACCTATTTTTCGTCCTGCTCCGAAAGACCAGCGATAACCTTCTCTCCGATTTCCTTGCCATTGGACGTCGCCATGATTATCAAAGAGGCACCAGAGATATTCACTTCAACTTGGTAAACAAGTACGCGATGTGGAAACTCTGCTCCGCCACGTCTAGGGAGCTCCTCAACTGGCACAGGAGTCCTCATGTCAATAATGACATGCTTCTGAAACTTAGGGTATTCACCAGGTCTACCCAAAGAATTCTTTGCCTCGTTCTCTGCTAGTCGCTTTGGGGGCATAGCGAGGTTCGATCGGTAGATGGGCTCCGAGAAGCTTACGAACCCAGCCTCGTCAATATCGAAGAATCTCTCATACTCGTATACACGTGAGCTCTGGGCCTTAACGCTTTCACCCTAGTACAGAGTTAGTAATTTAGCTTGTTTTCAATGTCCGAGAGGAGGGATTTCTGACGCGGAGGATGATCCATTCCATCTGGTCTCGGGCAACAGGGCGACCGGTTAACTCATGGATATCGTGGTCATCAGGGTCATGAATGCGGTGACTATAAGAGTTGAAATTAGCCTGTATGTTCCTGAGTAATGGTCATTGGCTCAATTATTACTTGAAATTCTCCCACGTTGCCCACCCATAGCTGTATCGAGAGACATGGGAACGAACCCTGTCTTGGTTGGTCATGTGCGCGACTCCGGAGAGGACTGCACCTCGCGCAACAGCGGTCCAACTGAAATATTGTTAGAAAATTCAAACAACTACAGATTTAACACTCTTACGGTCTATCATTGCTTTCGAAGAGTACTTCGATACGGTTTTCGTACTTCTGGTAGAGTTTGCGGTATATGTATTCGCAACGACCGAAACCTCCAGTTAAAACGATGAACTATGAAACAGGATGTTAGCCTGAAAACCCATAATATACTTGGATAGTGGTCGTTACCTGAGGCATTTTTCCTATCTTTTTTACGATTGCCTTGACTTGCCTTTCTACAAGCTTCAAGATGTCATAGTATATGGAATCGAAAATACCATTCAGGTCCCCTCTTGTTAGTTCAGTAGAGGGTTAGCGAGCTTCTATGGCTTCCTAGTAGGATCGTGACTTACGCGTCCAATAAAATGTCTGGTCTTCGGTTGCCTTGCGCACCCAAATCAATACGATGGCCTGGTTGACCGTCATAATATTTTCGTTTGATTCCTCTTTCCCACACGGTGTCCACGATTCTCTTTCGCTCCCGTTCGTGCAATTGCTGCCAAGATTGAAACTGCTTTTTATTCCGCTTCTGCTGCTGCAATCTCTCTTCAAGGCAGTCTAGGAACGCTTGGTCGAGGAAGGTAGCACCACACAGCGCCCCTTCCCCCTCGACGACCTCTTCAAGAGTTGGCTGCGGCTTGATAGATTTAACTCTGAAGCTAATAAGATCCTATATATCACGATTCACGTAAGAGTGTGTTTGTAACAGAAGACTGGAAAATAAGATGCATCTTACCACGGTGCCGCCACCCAAGTCAGCAATAATAAAAGTCTGTCCAGGCTGGAGAACATCGTGTTTATTGAATCCGTCGATAGCGGCCAGAGCTGCGGCCTCTGGCTCTGAGATGAACGTGTGGGTAGTGTCGGCACAGCCAGGGCGCTTGTTCAAGATTCCAGCCTGTTTCAGAGAGCGTTCCATTCGTTGAATTGCATAGTCCTGCCATATAGCAGGTACCGTGACAACCACGTGGAAAGGGCGGGTGCTGACGAACTGCCGTCCCCAGGCTCGAGTGATAACCTCAATAACATGCTCCCAGACTTTCGCGAGGAAGTCAGATATGACGGTGACGGCATCCTTACCAGACTGCTGAACGCTTTCACGGGCTTGCTCTAGGTGGTCCGAGTTCTTCAAATGTGGCTGCAAATCGCTCTCATCAAGCAATAGCAACTTGGACCAAAGGATGCCCCCCTTTCCATCGTTTTCTTGGTGTCCCCAGCTAATGGTTTCTCTTGTGGTATATGAAATATAGGACGGAACTTTGGGAGAGTCGTAATGGGCTCCGTTGGAGCTTGAGGTGGGCCAGAGCGTGATCGGCACTGGCGTAATATCTTTCTGGCTTCTGTTGCCTGCTCCAATATAGCCATAAGCCACACCAGTAAACCTGATAAAATTAGTAGACAGTATGTCTGGCTGCTCGATAAGAGACTTACGTGGTGCCGAAATCAATGCCAATAACTACGAGGCCATTGCGGTCAATCTGGGCTGCCATGCTGAAAGAGAGAGTATAGAGAGCTGGGGCGAAGTTTTTGTATGACCAAATCGGCTGGACTTTGGCGATGATTGTTTTGCTCGGGGCCGTCGAACGAGAATAGATAAAGAACGGTAGAAAGTAACAGTGCGAGACTGGTCAAGGGCAAGACTAAGACGGAAGGAGATGTATTCCTGGATGAGAGTGGAATGCGAGAATCTTATGCAAGCCTCCAAGAGTGTGTAGATGTGGACAGGGTTGCATCTATTAAGTAAGTATGTGACTTGTATGTGGGATGGATGTCAGACTTGGATGTTAGATCTAGATATAGTCAAGTAATGAAGTAATGTCTATGGAGTAAGTCCAATGCACTGCGAGTGTTGTGGGAGGTGCACCTGGTTCGAGGTATTGGCACTGCAATGGGCAACTTAGGGAATGTAGATAATACATACGACATAAACTTGGAAGGTGCTCAAAAGGTGCTTTTGCAGGAAGGTGTGGGAAGGCACGTACCTAGTTCTCCAGGCTTCAAGCTTGGCAACTTCACACTTACCTACTAAGTACCTAAGTACCTACATATATGTAAGTATACGTTGGACCTACCTAGGAGGTAGAAAGCTTCCGTGCCTGCAGTACTTCCCATTCTCTTTAAAACCCAGAATTTTCTTTACTTGCCAACATACCCTCCAACATCTAGGGCCCGGAGTCTCAGTTCCCCACCTACACCCCTTCAGCCACGGAGCCTAGACACTCAAATAGCAACATAAGAGAGAAAAGGCACAATTATCGCGAGCGAAGCTGAGAGGACTCTTCACTGATTTAGTACTCTGATCATGAATCCTTCCAAGAGGCAGCGCTCGGTGGGCGAAGACGATGTCTCAGAGCATACCAACAAGAAAACGGCAAATTCTGACGAGCAAAGGCTTCTTGATCAACATAGACCCGCCGCCCTCAGCTCAGGTTGTACGCTATCTGCGCCAATGGAACCGATGAATACCCCCCAAGACGCGGAAACAGCTGGGGTGACTATTGACAATCCATTGGGGAGTCCTCAAGACGCAGATACAGCTACAATAAATGCCGATGATCAATTAGAGGGCCCCCGCGACAAGGCAACAAATTACGGTGATGATGTTAGAGAACAAATCGCTATACTCGAGAAACGCACGCACAAACTTAAGGAAAAGAACAAAAAATTGACGAGCAAATCATACGATGCCGCACGAATGGACATAATACTCCAGAAGCGCATGCGCAGACTTGAGAGACGAACCAAAAAGTGGATGCGCAAATCATATGATGTTGATATCAAGACTATTGAGAATCAGCGAGACAAGCTTCAAGACAAGCTAAAAACAGCACAGGACAAGCTCGAACTAGTCCAAAACAATCTGGGAGCGGTACAGAAACAGTTAGAAGCGGCCAACAAGCAAAATGAGCAACTTGCTGAAGACATAGAGCGGATTGGAATCGCACGGCACAGCGCCCCGGATCTTGACAACGCCCTCGAGCTCCAATTCCTGGACTTGCGGGAAACAGTAAGGTCGTTTACCAGAGAATTGTGTGACCGCCAGATCTCAACCTCGTCTATTCCCGATAGTGTTAGAGTAGCATTGACAGCGCTGACTGGACTTCCTATTAATCGTCTTCTCAAAAGCGGACTCCATGCAAGATATCTCGTTGAAGGCCTTATCTGGCGCCTGTTGTGCGAGAATATTTTTGAAAACCCTTTCTTTATCTGGGGAAACACCAATATTATCGGGAAAACCATTGATATGATTCAGAGTAAGTGCTGAGCCAGTCTTTGCACTCGTCAAGCTCTAAAACTTAATTTGACTTCATAGGTGGCTCGGACGTGCCTCTTCCTTATCGAGAGCTTTGGCGTACGATCACTGGACAGCTACTTAATAATAGACAGCCCCCAGAGTCGAAAATCAAATATTATCACGAGTTGTTAGTCTCTTACCTCATGCCGCTTATCAGCGTTGCGCATCAAGATAGTTTTAAGAACTGCGTTGAGCCAATTCTCAAGGGTACCATTGAGCTCGCTAAAGCCCTAGCCCAGTCTCGCACGCTGTGTGCTTGCCAAAGAAAAGACCTCGGTGCAGATGACAACGAGCCTCAGATGTATAACAGCACATGGATGGAAGTTGTCGAGGTTAGTACGTTTAAGTTTGTTGTTTCCCATATTCTACATAACGCGGCAGCACAGTTGCCAAATCGAATATTCTCTAATTCGGTTATTCTTACGAGCTCTCCAACCTTACCCGATATTTTCCTTTAAACATTAAGTGCTGACTTTTGATCCTCGTGTAGAAAAGCATCAACCATTACGAAGATATCGACTTCCTTGTTACGCCAGCGTTGATCCAGTTGACAAATTCAGCAGGAGACGAATTCAAATCTCCAAGAGTGATTGTCAAGGCTGAGGTTTGCTTCGGGCAAGGCCGAACCAGCACCTCCATCCATCCCACGTCAGAACCGCCACCAGATGTGGGGGGCCAAGTAAAGACGACACTGTCGGGTAGACAAGCTCGTGCGGTAGAAAGACTTGGTAAGCCTGCGGAAGAGCGCCACGTGATTGAAGTAATCGGTAATGACTCAAGTGACGATCGAGATTAGACCAGGAAAGGGGACGATCAGAAAAGAGTTCGTGCGGAAAGCGATAATTTGGCGACCAGCATGAGCGAGATTGAAGAGGAGGCAGATCTTTCTGTTAAGAGACTGATGGGCCACTAGGAAGCGAGTCGCTATTTGGCCCTGCCTAATGCGCACGCTAATACCTTGTTCGGGCCTATCTGGTTGTATTCGAGCGTCGACCAACTGCAAAAACCCAGGAGTTCATCAGCGATGTTGCATTCCCGCAATGACCCTAAGGAAGAGGATCTTCTTTCAAGAAGTGACAACACGTCGTTGATTTCATATGGCACAATTTCTATTTCTAGCTCGGGGTGATTGCGCAACTGAGGCCGGGAGTGACGATCTCCTGGCAAGTGAGAGTGTCTCGTTGATTTGGGATGGACAGACTACGGGGATTTGGCATCTCAGTTTATGGACTTGAGACCCATCATGTACCCTAGTTTTCGTACCGCATAATGATGAGAGTTTGAGGAACAGTGCCCAGGATCCTTACTTGGCAGCAATCCTCTGATCGAGGAGAGTAGTGAGTGGCCTGTGAATGGAAGTGCTGCGTGGATACTTTCCCGGTAGCAACATTGCCTACTAGAAGACACACCCGGCACATAATGGCGATGATCGCAGCGGACAGTTCATGAGGTTTACCTTGATAGAAATTGAGCTGGCAGAAGTGCAGAAGTCATTCCCCATACATCGTGATTTGGGCAGACTTCTTTCTAGATAGTGATCTCGTGAAATGAGTCCTGGTTTAAGGTAAAGGTTCCATAAGTATCTCTGCCATAGCCATACTATCAGCTGATACAACAGTGCGCGGTTCTTTAATAACTCGCATTGTCCAGCCCTGGCAGTTCTCAGTGACCAACGCCCTGTTATCAGCACGGAGAGGTAGTTGCCGACTCACAACCTGATCGAGGAGCGCAAGACTATCATCGTTCAAGTGACCGATATCGTATGAGTCAATGTAGATGTCAGAAGCGAAAACGTCGTCCGGGGCGTCCAGACAATGCGAATAGTACATGTGCTCGGGATCGTTGGTGACTTGGTAAATGCAGGTAGGTGGCTTTCCGTCAGGCACAACAGCCAGTGACCAGTAGTAGGCGCCGACGATTTGTTTCCCTCGAACAAGCATAAGGAAGACTAGATGTAGTTCTTCTAGCAGCCCCTGCAACTCGGAATCAAGCGGTCCCCAGTCTCCCCATGAACCATCACTCCCAAGCTTCCGACTCCATCGTGAGCCGTCGCTTCCTTCTCGGGATTCTCTCTTGAATAACCGAACGGGGTCGGTGTAAGTGATGTGCTGATCGGCCTTCGGCTCTCTTGGGATTATTAGTAAAACGCCCCAGCACCTGTTACTAAAGCGTGGCAATGATTGGTTGTAACAGTTGCTGACCAATTGGGAACCCAAGTCGGCAAGTGCTTACCTTCTATAGTCGTTGGATCCTGGTCTATTAACTCGCACTCCGACAGAATATCCAAACCGTTGTATTATTCCATGTACTCGGGTGCATATCCTTGTCACGGAGTATATAAGCTGCTATTGCTGACAAGGCACTAGCAACGTTGTTTTTGCCGCCACAATCCTTGTAGATGTCGGCTTCTTCTTCAGAATAACTCGGTTGAACCATTCTCTCTCCCACAAGTGCTTCAAGGCCGTAGTACAGACTTGATCTACCAGCAAGGATTGCATTGCGCCGCCCAATAGTTCTATCACGCGCCTTCCAGGACAGCCTCAGTATGTTTGTTTTGTAACCGAGATCCACCTGACTGGCGATTCCCTCTAAGAAATCGAGCGCGCGACTGCTGCCATCCACCTCTATTAGGGTTAGGGCGGAATAGTTTTTAGAACGTAGTTATACTCATTATAACTTATATTTATTTACTTCTTTAATACTACTGTTGGGAACGTACGCGGGATTCCATCCCTCACAGTAAATGCCTGTTACTTAGTCTCCATCTCTTCTTCAGCTTCGCTATTCCAACCAATTGTCACACGGCCCAGTCTGCGAAAGAAACCAGTAATGCGGTTGGGACTGCTACGCACCCGCATTTAGTGAGAGAAACATCCCGGCTTTCTTCAATACATAATGCTGAAACTTTGACGTAACTAGTGCAGCTTGGCCTCTTCGGGACGTGTTGCATCCGCGCAGGACATCGCTGAACAGGCTGAAACGCTCCCAACAGCCGTAGACCCGGACCTGAGCCATCCATATCTGCGGTCACTCGAACCGCTCTACACCCAAAACAACCAGACCGAACCTCTCCCGCACATCACACTATGCCGAGGTAGCCTCGACCTTCTTCTTCGCAAGGCCACCGAGCTTCTCAGCGGCGGCGCCAAGACTCCTCGGGTCTGCGCCTTGGATCATCTTCTGGCCATTCACGGCAACCTGGCGTCCGTCCTTGAAGAACAGGAAAGTCGGCATGGCGGTGACACCGTGTATGCGGGCCGCGTCCTGGACGTGGTCGATATTGACCTTGGCGAAGGCAAGAACACCGTCGACGGCGTGTTGGCTCGCCAGTTTTTCGTAGATGGGCGCAATGGCCTTGCACGGCGGACACCAGTCGGCGTAGAAGTCCACGGCCACGTATGTCGTTGACGAGAAGAGCGCTGTAAGCTCGGCGCTGGAGGTGATGTGCTGGATCTTGTCGCTCATTTCGACCTTGTCAGCTCGGTGGCTCTTGAGCAAGCTGCTTTATGTTTATGAGCGGTGCTATAATTCCCAGGGTTCTCCTTTTATCTCGGACAGTCGGCGGGTGGCGCAAGAGCTGGCGAGAATGAAGTGTGAAGCTGGATGAGAGAGTGAGTGCTTTCAGGTCCCAGCCAACGATTGCGCGATTGTGGTCTCGAAGTTGCGAGAAATTGTCAGCTGACAAATCAGTCCTCCACAGCTGGGTCCCGGCTGGCAGCGGTCCTCAGTCTGCTGTCCCCACCATCAATTAGTCAAAATGGTTCTGGCACAAACCTCAGTTCTTGCCAACATATCAAGAAGATTATCAACGTTATCAACTGTTGTTACAGATTCACCTTCCTAGAACCAGGCTAGTAGCCACAATATACGTTGATGTAATTTCTCTGCGGCGCAAAAGGTTTAAAGACCTGTGTCAGGTAGGTATACAAGGGGATTCGGGGTGGACAATCGATTCGCTGAGAATCCCACTGCCAACTAAGATGGCGGCAGAATCACGGTCGAGGTTGGAATACCGTGTTGAAGATACCGTGAAGGTCAGTCAACTCGCTGTCAAGATTGGATGGTTGCGAATGTGTTGCTGCAAATGCCGAGTTGCCTTGGGCACTTGAAGCGCTGTGGACAGCTGGGGTTCAGACAGTCGAATTGCTACAGCGGTTGGATTCTTGAAGATGGTCGAATCGCGGCGATGGTGATGATGATGATGATGCGACCGAGGATGCGACCGGGGAATATAGTGGGCTTGGCCTGTAACCCACAACACTAAGGGCGCTAAAGTTTAGCGGCGTGGGGCACTAAGCCTACCTACCTATATGGAGGGCCATTGGGACCACTTGTGACAAAACGTAAATCGTAAAACGGGAGGAGATAAACAAGGTCACCCTGTTTTTTATAACCTTAATAACTTTACAACCAGTTATCCGAATATTATATAATACATACCTTATTTTTTGTTTTTTTTTCTTTATTTTTTAATTTTAATTTTAATTTTTTTAATATTATTTTTATTTTTATACAGCCTATATTTATAAAATTATTAGGTTTTATTTATTTATGCTAAGAGTACATTGTTATGTTTTGTTAGAAAAGGTCCTACTAGCCCTCCTCTAAGTAGGCCATTAGGACTACAAGTAATAAAACATAATAATATTATAAATATAGGCTTAATAAAAATAAACATAGCATTAAAAGATAAAACAAAAAATAACAAAAAATAAGGTATGTATTATATAATATTCGGATAACTGGTTGTAAAGTTATTAAGGTTATAAAAAACAGGGTGACCTTGTTTATCTCCTCCCGTTTTACGATTTACGTTTTGTCACAAGTGGTCCCAATGGCCCACCGTCTACCTAGGTAAGTACTTAGGCAACACGCCATGAACCTCTGCCGCAGTGGCCAACATTGCAATATTCGTAATATGGGACGTACTCAAATATCATCAAGCCCCTCGATATATTTCGGGGATAAAATGCACGGGTTCGTGTTGGATTCCTATTCTTCCATGTGTGGTAGGCTACAGCTAACAACATCATCCCAAGTGTATTGGGTGTTATAAAGGTCTGCTTGAAAGATAAAATTAGCTATGACAACAAGAACATTATTGCTATTGAAGATTATGCGGTAACAAGAACTAAACCCAAGTTTCGAGCAGCTCTCTCAAGTGTGTCAATTACCTACTCACTAGAGAGTATACATGGTAGTCGTCGCTTCGAATACTGTCAGTTGATATATTCCTGGACCCCGTCTTCTTATGCCGTCCATCTCGCACCAAGGATTTCCTCGGGCTTACCCAACACCGACCCAATCACTACTACCCGATGTTTCTTCTCCAGTGACCAGGAAATTCGTCTTTGGTTTCGTCACCCTCAATATATGGTGGTCTCACGTATACATCATCCCAATGCCAATGTTCCAGAGTATTGTATCTGTCGAGGTAGTAGCGTACTGGCATATACATCCCGCCCACATCTTCCTCGTGGTACTCAGTCTGACCGTCATGAAAACCTGGATAGATAGGCGCCTGTCTTTCATCCTGATCCAATGGCCCCCAACTGCGCCATACTAGCTTAACAACGGGTGAGTTCATGCTGGGATAGTCGAGTGACTCCAGGCACAGGTCGTCGATGAGGATACAGTATTCATATCTGGGGCAACTGGTTGCGCCTGTCAATTCGAGGTCCTCAACGCTAGCCTTTGAGCTCTCGGACAGCCTTGATTGCAGGTCGTTGGGGACCCATTGAAGAAAATGACCCCGGACAGCATGCGTCGTTGCTCCGCTGTATTCGTAGACACGGTTAGTTCGCAAGTTTCCCACATCAGGTTTTTTTGAATTTTAACAAGGGCGGCATACTAATAATACCAAATGGTCAGCAGAAGAATTACAATAGTATGAGATTTTCCGAGTTTTAGGTCTTGAACACACACCTAAAGTGACTCGTCGTCAATAATATGTAGTTGGTGGTACGGAAGAAGGTCTTCCCTGTTTTCGCCTTTTAGTTCTTTCGCCACAGTGTCGTTCATATGTGCAATCATACGCTGCCAGGCAGTCTCATTGCGCCCCGTGCAGCGGTAAACCTGCCACGTCAAGTAAGCAACATCAAGGCAAAGCCAGAACATGGCCACCTACAACGAACCCGCAAACGTTGTTTCGAAGCTCTGGCCTTGTCATTTGAGCCTTGATGCGCTCAGAATCACGGTTTAGCGGCTGCGCAGGAATGTGAGGTGCAGATCCAGCCATAGTAGCAGATATGTTCGCCCTCGTGCCCCTAGTAGAGTAGAAATAGATGCGCGGTTGTTTGGGCTGAGTTTTGAAAGGTAGAGATGTGTTGCGAACAGAAAGGTCACTCGACCGCTTAACAAAAGATAGTGCGTGGCATATTAGCGATTGTTGAAAAGATGACAGCCTCACTACGGCTGCGCGTTTCATTTTGTAGTGTATCGAGATAAATAAGTAAGTATATAAGGCAGGGTTGAATTGGGCTGGAAGGTTGAAAAGGATGTGTGGTGTGGGAAGGAGATTGAACATTGCAATATATACTTACCTAATGCACGCGAAAGGGGGTGTGTGGTCCGTGCGTGGTCCTTTTCAGTGAGCCAACACGCGATGTGTTTGGTTTACCCCTTGATTAAACATGCAGCCTAGAATACTACGACAACAAGTCTGCTTTGACGTCATATTCGAAAAATGCTCTCCGGGGGCAATTTATGTCTAAAAAAAAAAAGGTAAAAAAAAAGGGAAACTACAAACGCGAATGTTGGGGTAACAGCCCCTATTTAAGATAACCTATAAGACTGTCACGCGTAGCCGAGTCTAGATCATATGAGTACGCGTATACGAGGCTCCGTGCGGGCCTCCTACGCACTCTATAGAAGCCTCATTTTCAGCTCAGTTCTCTTTACCTACCCTCAACCCGACCCGTCTGAGACAGGCGAATGGCACAGGAGCAGAAGCTTCAGACCCCTTTATTACAGACTAACAGGAAGGGTACGAGAGGGCTGAAATTCTCGTGTGATTTTCCTCAATTATATCCTGGGTCGTATAATAGCGTCCAAGAATCCATGCATTAACTCAATATTCAAATAGCTATTATACATTTGTTACAGAGGTATTATATGTTTTTCGCCAAAAAACTATTCGTCAACCTCTCGGTAGCATCTACTAGCCATCCTGAGATATTGAAGTAGTGTGAGTGGATTACGTAGGTAATCACTTGATCAAGCCACATAGTGGCTATGCTAGCGAGAGGGGATAAAACACCATGAGGAACACTCTCAACACTAGCTAGGAGATTCATTAGCATTGCACGCGCAGAACAATAAAAATTGATTTTTTTATATTCGGTACGCTTGATCAACAGATTCCCCAAATAATAACAGTGAATATTATACTAGGAAGTGTAGGTTCGGCCTATCTCCTAGTATATGGGCACTACTATTTCGAGACCAACCGTGAGTAGTTATTTACAGGTGTCCACTTCAATATATATATATATATATTTTTCACAATGAGGACATAGTCCGATCTTTCTGCTTTGCTAGTTGTACTATCTCGTAGACTAATTTAGCGATAGCCGGGTTGATTATTGTGCCGACGTTTGGAAACTTGTCAAGGATGTAGTTAGATCGCGAGGCAAGCTAGCTGGTTGCACTCCTTACGGCATTGTCATAGTGATTCGGCTCCCATTCAGTCCAAGCTTTGACAATACCCTTAAGCTGCGGTATGAACTCTTAGGCATATTCCAGCCCCTTAACTAGAAGCCTGCCTGATTCGGAGAATCCGATCTGCAGAACGTTATCATTAACGTACCTAGGTAGTTTAAACCCCCAATTGTCTATAGTCTTCGTGTTAGTGGCTTTAAAGAAAAAAAAGGCAACAGGCTGTGACAATATGCTGCTCACCTTTTGCATTTCGCCAATAAGCTTCTGAGCTGATATTACCGTGTCTCCTGTATTACCGACGTTATTCACTAGACTTTTCCAGTCTGTGAGTGAGCCAAGCGGGTTGTTTCCTCCGCGCGTACCTCTCTCATGTATTCAAGCTGGAAGCCTTTCGTTGGCAAGCTTACGCGGGGAATATATTTGATTTCAGTTACAGCGCAGGTATCTCTGAGCATGCTGGTCTCATTAGTTAGCACTTTCTCTCTTGAGCACACCTTGAAATCATATGAGAGTAGCGGATACAGAAACATGAAATTCTGCTGACCTGAACTCCCCTTGTACTATCAGGGTCTTTGAACCATCTCCTGAAAGACCCTTAAGCCAGGCCAGTAAGGCCGGCTTGTGACAGCAACTTCCTTTCCCTTGTAGATCACCGAGCCGAGAAGCTGTGGTAATTGAAGTATCTTTGGCCGTGCCTGGCCAGGAAGAGCACTACTAGAAAACTCACTGTCCTGTGTTTCTGGGTCAAATGCATCGTAGCTCCAAAGTGCCCTTCCATGTAAGCCGAAATACTATCGGTATCACCCGAGGATGCTCCGACGAACAACGTTTCCTTCTCCGTGCTAAGAACTCAGCCGTCGGAGCTGATTGGCCCTCGCAGTACATTGCCAAAAGAAAAATCACGGCTAACCACAGCAACACGACATATTGGCTTGGCATTTTGGCCATGACGCGACCTCGCATAAACTCGTGCAGTCAGCTGATCAGGCTCGCGAAGCGTTACAACAACAGTGAAGATAAGGAGCTCTCACGTCGTCTTACCAAAGCACTGTTATTGAAGTTCATCTACTCGCAACTGACCAGTGGAAATTGAGGGATATCCGAGATGGCGACAACTGACTTCGTCTCAGTGCCCACCGCATTGCCAGCCAGTGTCACCTCTCCGCCCACAGTTCAATTCACGCCACCGCCTGAATGCAACGATCCGGCCAACAATTGGATTGTGACAACAAGCTGTTATCTCGACCTCACGCATACTATCGAGTATCCAGATTGGCTCACCTGCACGCTATACGATTTTGGCGCCCCGTCTTGGCACGATCCATCTTGCCACATCCCGGTGCCAACTGAGTCCCCTTACGTGCCAAAAGTCACAATCAATGGCACCGTAAACTACTTCTCGGGATGTCCGGTGGGTTACTCGACTGCGAGAAGCACTACGTATCCCGGGTATGTCACCGTAAGTAATTCCCAGGCCCTTTTTGGCCGAGTCACCATTTGGGAATAACTAATCCTGAATATTGTAGGAGTCTTATATTAAAGACGTGCATTTTGATGCAACTGCCTACAGTGTTCAATGTTGTCTAACGTAAGTAGTCTCGACTTCGTCTCTTTTTTTAGGGACAAGAAAAAGATGATGTAATGATTCACTTTACAGTCAATACCCTTTCGAGGTAGCCTCTTATACTGGAAGTGACCCTCGGCAGATGACGTACACAATGCATGATGGTGAATACTATTCGCTGTTCATCTATCTGCTGCCAGCATGTGCAGCCACCTCGATCTGGCAACTCTCGGGCAAAGAGATCCCCGTTCAGACATGGTCTAACGACCTGATCTGGGACAAACGCCAGGTGCAGACGCTTGCGTGGGACTACGAACACGATACTATGTTCGCCAACCCGCAGCAGTTCTCGTACACGGTCTTCCAAAGCACGCATACTTGTTACGAGGATTGTGATAGTTGGTTCACGTACTGGTAAGCGATAAGATCCCTGTTATGAGATCCCTAAGTATCTTCAATACTAACCCTTTCACAGTAAGCAAATGCTTCCGATATCTGTTCTCGGCGAAGCGCCGACCTAGGAATAGTCTCGAAAGTATTCAACATTGAACTAATGTTTTCTCTGTCTTGTAGACTATCCGGATGGCATGGGTGGAACTCCAGGTCCCTGGCCAACATCAAGCGAAGAAGTGACACCAACGCCGGAGCCTACTCCTACACCAGAGCCGACTTCAGAGCCGGAGCCAACATTAGAACCAGAGTCAACGCCAACGCCAACGCCAACGCTAGAGCCCGAGTCGACTTCAGAAGTCTCATCGCCAGGAAACACTGCCACCACCCACGCCGAGACCCCGTCGCAGTCCGCTCCAGGTACTGACACGGCCACACCCACGGAAACGAGCCCGTCTACCGCTGCTAACAACAGTCCAGGTTCCACTTCCCCCTCATCAACGACATCAGAAGCTGATTCCGGGGGTGGCTCCAGCACGGAGGCACCAACGTCAGGCGCACTAGGCGCCGGCGCTCCCTCGTTCCTAACTGTGCTAATGATCGGCATCGCTGTGGTGGTCTTATAACAAGAGGCTGATGGGATATAAATATACTTTGTGCCTAAGACTTACGGAGTCGATCTAGGCACTTGGGAACACTGGCTCAAAAAGCCTGAAGACAATATTTTCTTCCGGCGTTAAATTTACCAACCAACCACGCTCTATGGTGCGTATATACATATATAGCCGCGCCCGGCCCTTTCAGCAGTAGGTTCTTGTGGGCAATCTCCTTAGACGTCATGTTTGGGTCTTAAGGAGCTTGATAAGGCATTATAATCGTCAAAGAGTCTGCGTAGGTATGCAAGCTGCGCCGTCAACTATACAAGGTTTCGTCAACAACACATGTATGAACGATGAACATGCTTCAGTTGGCTGGATCTTAATTCCAGTCTAGTCACTGAGATTGCGTAACGTAATTCAATAATTTATAGTCTCCAATAGCGCACATTTATCATGTTAGGGGGAGAGTGATTCACAATCGGCGTTAAAGCGTAAGCAGGCACTGAGTGTTAATGACTTATCCTGGTATATATATTCGAATAGATAGCAGTGTGGTTTTCTGCCCCCTCTAACTGCCCTGAAAGTATCAGAAAATCGTCAAGAATCCCTACCATCGTGCTTGGTTCACTACCTTCCACGCATGACATTCTGGAATATATCGAGCCGGCATCTTACTAAACCTTCACCTCTACGTCTTGCGTCTGCATCTCTAATTCAATGCTTCGCAGCTCAAACTCGCGACCAACGTGGATTTTCCGGTCATTATCATCCAACCATTTCTTATTCCTCCCCCCCCCCTCGTGCTTGCTGCAGTCGCGAATTCGTCAGTGTGTTGTCGTAGACAAGAAACTGCATGACTCGTTTACAAGCTGTGATTTTCCATATTATTGTTCGAATACGGGTACTCCGTACTTGAATATTCAACAGCACATTCTCAGGGCAAAAAATACAAATGTGCCAAAGCAAATTCGAAATTTACAGTAAATGATCAAAAGGAGAAAAAAACATTTGAGCGTGATGGTTTGCTTCGCTCCAATACTAGAGTCTAAAGATCATGGCAATACCGTAGTTATAACCCGGCTTCTGAGATCTCTAGAACTAAAGCCCGCGAGAAATGTGAAGTTGCCCTTGGGAATGACCCATTCCGTTCCATCAGAATCCCAAAAGCTCAAATCCCTCCTCATGAGGCTAAAATGCACCGATCTTGTTTCACCGGCATCTAGGGCCACTTTACTGAAGCCCCTTAAAACTTTGACTGGCGTCCCTTTAGGGGTAGTATCCTGAGGGAACGACACGTACAGCTGAGGGACTGCAAGACCCGTGATGTTGCCTATGTTCGTGACCTCGACTGTAGCATCGGCTACTGGGCTCCATAGATCGACCAGCCCACCTGGCTCAATGCCCATAGAGTTATCTGCGACTGGAGAGATGTTCCCGATCAAGCGAACTTCCAGGGTAGCACTCATGTCAAATGTCGTGTATCCCAGCCCGAAACCAAACTCATATTGCGGTGAGATGTCCGCAGAATCAAAGTGACGATAGTCAATTGCCTGGCCTTCAGTAAAATTTGACTGCCATCCCTCTGACGCCGGACTCTCTGGCGATTCCACGACATCTGGCCCGTAGTCCGAAAGAGTCTTAGGAAGCGTGTAAGGAAGCCTTCCTGAGGGCTCGACAGCCCCCCAGAGAACATCGACGATAGAATTTCCTGTTTGCTCTCCTGGGTAGTGTGCCGATAAAATAGCCGTGACATTTTCGTTATCTGCCCACGGCATGAGTACTACACCGGGCCCATGAACCACAACGATAGTGTTGGAGCAGACAGCCGCTGTGCTCTCCACAGCTTTGGTAGCATTGAACTGCAAATCAATCGATGCTCTGTCTGCCCCTTCTGTCGCGTAAGCCTTAAGGAAAAGGAGGCATGCATCCGGGGTTGGGTAAACCGTGTTAAAGCCACCTTGCGCTAGCTGATCATTATCCAGCACAATTTGCACCCGACCGCCATAACCTTTGACGTAATCTTGTACGGCTTCAAGTGGGGTTATCAGATCGGTATACCGCACATTGCCGGACCCTCCCCCTGTGGCGAATGTGCCATATTCATAGCCCTCTGGATGGTTATTGATGTCGCGAAAAACAGACCCAATAGTTGGGTAGTCGGCATCATTCCCAAAAATACCAACATTTGTTATGTTTTTCAGCGGTAAAGTGCCGTCAATGTTCTTGAGCAATACGGTTCCCGCCGAGCCGATTTCGCGGATGACATCGGCATGATCCCCGCGTACATCCCGAGAATCTACCTCCGGATAGGATGCGAGCAATGGGCTTTGGTGACCATATTGCAGAATCGCAAAGACGGGGCCATTGGCAGGATCAACTGTAGGAAAGTCTTGGTCTTGGCCAAGGCGGAAGTACGGAGCCATTACCCTCTTAACCATATCGTCGAGGCGTTCCTCTGCCACGAGACCCTCGTTAACTGCTTCCAGAAGCGCATCGCCAAAATAAGAAGGTCCGGCAAGTGAACTTATGTTTCCTGGCATTTCTATGTCAAGACCGGCATTGGCGAAGTTTTCTGTTCCGTGCGTGGCGTACCAGTCTGACAAGACATAACCGGGGAATGCCAATTCGTCTTTGAGAAATTTAGTTAGGAGATCTGAGTTGGCACATGAATAGTTTCCGTTGACCCGGTTGTAAGAACACATAATTGTGGATGTTCCAGCCTTCACCGCATTCGCGAACGGCCAAAGGTATAGTTCATGAAGTGTTCTGTCATCGACATTCGACGAAATAGCCTCAATAACACTCCCATTAGAAGTCGTCGAGGTCCGTTGAGTTTCTTGCTCGTTAGCGGCGATATGCTTCGAGCTCGCCTGAACGCCAGCGGATTGGAGACCCATAACGGAAGCGTTCATTGCCACACCCGCAAGATAAGGATCCGGACCAAACCCTTCCCAGTTGCGTCCACCGCGAGCATGACGCCCTATCGGACCTGCAGAAGGGCTGCCCAAATGATCAGCTGGGCCTCGATGTGAGGGATAAATAATAGTTACCCCAGAGCGACGTGAGAGCCTTTAGCCCTAAATTCCTCTCCTATGGCAACTGCTCGACGATACATGAGATCGCGGTCCCATGTGGCCGCAACGGTGATTCCAGCCGGAAAGGCACTCACGCCATCGGAGCGCGAGACGCCGCTTGGTCCATCCGAAAAGCAAATGCCGTCAAAGTCGAGCCGGGAGATTGCCCCTATTGACCCTATGCAGGGCAACGGAGAGGTGAGGTAACCACCAGAAACAATCCCAATCTTTTCACTGAGGGTAAGTTGAGACACAAAATCGCTGGCTTTTGCTAAAGACTCCGACCATGCTACC
This sequence comes from Ustulina deusta, assembly GCA_023159155.1. Taxonomy (NCBI): domain Eukaryota; kingdom Fungi; phylum Ascomycota; class Sordariomycetes; order Xylariales; family Xylariaceae; genus Ustulina; species Ustulina deusta. Next base: position 545,700 of record JAJNNX010000019.1, on the reverse strand, counting down.
CAGACTTATCAGCATATACGGTAATTAACAAATCCCTGGCCTGGTAGATACCCACAAAGTAGTTTAAGCAAGGAAGCCTGGGTTGTCGTAATAATTGCGGGAGCCAAAGCTGCGTGGTAACGCATGATGGCTGAATGATCGGTATACTTAGTCTCTCTGTGTAAAAAATCAGGTTAACAAGATCAATTTGCACAATAAACCACCCATAGAATCCGAGGAATTCTGCCATCTCTTATAATTACTTGGAGGCATTCCGGAGCTGCGCATGTAACGCGATGCTTTTTTTTTCCCGTCTGCATGCATCCGCGTATTATTCTAGGAACATCACAGAGCATCAAAATCTTGATCAGTCCAGGTTGCATCCAAGTGGAGGGTCCCATTACAGCCAGCGCGAAGCCGTCGATCCGATTCGACCGTATTAAGGTGACCCACACTATTGCGCGTATAAAATACGCGTATACCGTATAACATGTAACTCGACACTCAGCCACTTAGCTAGGCTTAAGGGGAGGTTGAAAACTACATCCCTTAGCAAGCGGACAGGAAAAAGGTTTCATGGATGCCTGAAATTGACGAACGACGTTTAGAAGACCCAAAATTGCATTGCCGGCAGATGCAGGGACTTGCTTCGCCGTCGCCATCAGGATGCCTGCTCCATTGTTCAAAGTTGCCCCCTTAAAGTTATAACCTGACTATCTTCCCTATACACAAACCACTCTGGTCAGATGCGAAATTATTACTAACTCATGTAGCAACATTCTGTTTCTTATTCATCTTCAAACTTATACTCATCACATATTCTTCGGACATGGCAAATCAAGAACTCGGTCACCCAGCAGATGATGTTCCCGCGTACGATTTTCCACGAGCTACAGTGCTGGACTGCAAGAATCCTACTCTGAAAGGTCGGGACTCAAGCATTCCTACGATTTCCGCAGAGAAGGAGAAAGCTCACGCTAAATAGGTGACGGTCGTCTCGATATCGATCTCGACTCACCTGTTGTGAGGTACCTGTCAGTCATTCGCAGGCACTCTAAAGCGCATCATCCCCAATTTGAACAAGACAAAACCGACCCTCCCCCTTCATATTCACCATGCCAAGAAGAATCACGGCCATTCCCAGTAAGGCTCAACATCGTAATCCAAGTCATTGGCAGCCGTGGTGATGTGCAACCCTTCGTGGCCCTTGGTAACGAACTCCAGAAACACGGCCACCGCGTACGCCTCGCAACGCACAATAATTTCGACACCTTCGTACACAGTGCTGGGCTTGAGTTCTATCCCGTGGGGGGCGATCCTGTCGAATTGATGGCCTACATGGTGCGCAATCCTGGCCTCATCCCTAGCATGAAGAGCATGCGGGCCGGTGACATCCAGAAGAAGCGCAGAATGATGGCCGAGATTTTCAAAAATTGTTGGCTGTCATGCATAGAACCAGACCCGGTGTCGTCGATCCCATTCGTGGCCGATGCAATTATTGCCAACCCCCCAAGTTTTGCACACGTGCACTGCGCGCAGGCGCTCAGCATCCCGGTACATCTCATGTTTACGATGCCGTGGTCAACGACGACGGCGTTCCCTCATCCCCTCGCTAATATCAGGATCGGGGGCAATTTCGGCACCAGCCCTCATATGGCGAATGCTCTGTCGTACTCTGTTGTCGAATTCTTGACATGGCAAGGGTGAGTTGAGTCTCCTGATCTTATAAGGGCACTTGGGTTCCCTCGCCAGGCTACACTACATTGCTAACAGGGACTGCCAGCCTTGGTGATATTGTCAACGAGTGGAGAGACACATTAGACCTGGAGCCAGTAGCATTCTCGGATGGTCCCAACCTTACGGAGACTTTGAAAATCCCTTTCACCTTTTGTTGGTCTCCGGCACTGGTCCCTAAACCGGCTGACTGGGGATCGCATATTGGTAGGCATGATGCAATTCCTTGGAGCCAACCTTTCTAACGTGGAAAGATGTTTGCGGATTTTTCTTCCGCGAACCCCCCTCATATTCTCCGCCGAAAGAGCTAGACCAATTCATTCAGAGTGGGCCACCACCGATCTATATTGGCTTTGGGAGTATCGTCATTGACGACCCGGAGAAAATGAGTACCACGCTGTTGGAGGCCATTCGAATCACCGGCGTTCGCGCATTCATCTCCCGGGGTTGGAGTAATCTCGGCGGCTCTGCAACGGAGAACGTGATGTATTTGGGAGATTGTCCTCACGAGTGGTTGTTTCAGCATGTGGCTGCTGTCATCCACCATGGTGGAGCTGGCACAACAGCCTGCGGTCTCTTGAATGGGCGGCCTACTGCTATTGTACCGTTTTTTGGAGAGTTAGTTACTCAACAGCCTATCGTCTTGCAGATGAGCCGCTAATTATGTACTACGGGGGACAGTCAGCAATTTTGGGGAGAGATGGTGGCTGCCTCTGGTGCTGGCCCAAAACCTATTCCTCGGCAATCGCTCGCTGTGGGCAACCTCGTCGAGGCTATTCGGTTATGTTTGAAACCTGAAACACGAGAGGCAGCCCAAAAAATAGCGGCGAAGATGAAAACCGAATCAGGCGTCAAGACAGCGGTTGCATCTTTTCACGCGAACCTGCCCATTCGAGGGCTTGAGTGCGACGTTCTCAAAGGCCAGCCTGCCGTGTGGACTTATGGGGGCAAAGGGAGTCAGATCAAGCTCTCCAAGGTTGCGGCCGAGATTCTCGCAAGCCGTCTCATCATTGACCACAAACGGCTAAAAATGTATGTGAATTCATGATCAGAAATGCGCTCGACATACTACGTATATTTTGCCAACTGTCTGACGTGTGAATATAGGAATGAAATCCGCCAGATTGTCGTCGAGACGCGCCGCTGGGACCCCATTACCGGCACGACATCCGCTGCGATTGGGTCGAGTCGTGACATCATGAAAGCCGCCGCAGATATCGTAGTTAAGCCTGCGAAAGTTTACAGGGACCGCGCAAGAAACCTATCGCCAACGCCATCCCTGGATCAACTAGGAAAGATGACAGTGGTCGATCCGGATGATAAGGAAACCCTCGGCGGTCCGGTCAAACGGGAAAACCCGAGAGATTGCGTGAACATGACGAAGTCAATGACCGCTGCATCGGCATCTGGTGCCCTCAATTTGGTTAAATCTTGTGCAACCAGTGTTGTCACTATCCCATATGCATTCACAGAAGGCTTCCGAAATATGCCACGTCTTTACGGCGAAGACGTGCGCGACATCGGAACAATCCGTGACTGGAAGTCAGGAACCGCGGCCGGTGCCAAAGTGTTTGCATACGGAATTGCGGATGGAATATCAGACTTCTTCATGCTGCCATATAAGGGGGCACAGCAAGAAGGGGGAAGAGGAGCGATCAAAGGTTTCGGTAAAGGTGTTGTTGGGTTGTCAACCAAAACTTTTGCAGGCAAGTCTCTCTGCCCACGATAGCCGCTCCCGTCTACGTTCTCGTCGCTGATATTAGTGTAGCAACTATTGGGATGGCTACGTATCCGCTACAAGGCATCTACCAAAGCATATGGGCATCCGCCAGGCCGAATACTCGGGAATCCATCATCCTCGCACGGCGCATTGAGGGGTTCTATCTGGCTAAAAAGGGCCGGGGAGATGACATGAGTGATGAAGTTGTGATGAGTTCCTTTGCTGCCCTGGGTCGGGAGACTTGAATCCTAATCATTAAGCCTAAACCAGGGTCCCCCAATGGTCAGATGAGTGGCATTTCGCACGAAACGGGCCTACTTGTGCCGACATTTCATGCCTGAAATAGTTCTTCATAGTTTAAGCTGGTGACGGGAATCCGTCTTTCTCCCTTTTTTTTTTTTAAGGTTTCTGTATCTTTGAGCGTTATTATTAAACGGCAGGGGAGCACTAGATATAGAAACCGCACTGGCTGTAATCTTAACACATCCGGGGAGAAACGTGAGAACAAGTCCTAAAAGGGCGGGGAGAACAAGACAGATTGTAATGAATTATAGGTACGTAAAGCGAACCACAAAACCCGTCTGCGGCTTGAAAGCGCCTCCTAATATGTTGGGTATGTTTGCCTTCAGGGGCGTTATCAGGCCGTTTTCAACATGGTGAAGTAACGCCAGATGGCCGAGATCGAAGAATTGCTGGGGTATTTGTTGTATAACCGGGTCCAGCGGGCTGGCAGTATTACTGCGGATCTCTGGGACTTTGGTGACTGTTGAACCGATGGGGTCAGAGACGACGTGTGTTCCGACACTTGGTCGTCGTTACTCTTCGCACAAACATACGAACATGAGCGCGCCGTCATTGAGAATTGGAGACAACGGGGTCGTTGTTCATCGCATTTAACATGCCTCTATTTGCACTGCTGGCAGCCCTTTCGTGATTTGCCTTCGTTTAATCGACCACGGCTTTTGCGAGAAACTCGATGATTTAACCAGTTGAGCTCTCGTCCCACATCAGTATAGTGGCCGGGATCTGGCAACCAGGACTAATGGTGAACCCATGTCTTATCGTATACCACCAGTAATAACTCTATTCTGGCATGGAAAGGATGCATGTGTACATGGCTTTCAGCCGCTTTCGGTAGCCCACCTAGGTCCCTTAAACCTTAAATGCAGGCTAGGTTGGCCTTAAATGCAGGCTGGGTTGGCCGTAACTCCACTTAGTTTAATTGCTAGTACCCACCCCACCAAAAATAGGTGTGGCTACGACGGTGGGCCGAATCCACCAGAAGTACCCCCAACCAATATACATCCAACACCAACATAATTGAACGAAAAAAAAGAAAAAGAGGTAGAGATTGAGGCTATTGTCTTTTGCTAATTTGTATTTATTGCGATTTTTTTTGGTGTTGTGAAGGTGGTTATTTTGGTGGGTTTGTTATAAGCATACATCCTAAACGCTTCGCTACCCATTCCGAACGCCCACCTAGCTATTTATTACTGAAACCATGCCTCTGAGATACTTACCGGACGCTGAATATCTAATGAGGCCGTTGTAGCCTTTGTGACCGGTGTATTCGGAGGGGTTGCTAACGGCGGCAATGGATGTAGCCTGTGAGTTTGGGGATTTTCGGCGTCAATATAGCCCTCCCCTATATAGGTATGTCCTTCGTGGCCCCCATACCGTATGCTTACTTTGTCAACAACGATTCAGATGTATATTGGTTGAGGGTACTTCTGGTGGATTCGGCCCACCGTCGTAGCCACACCTATTTTTGGTGGGGTGGGTACTAGCAATTAAACTAAGTGGAGTTACGGCCAACCCAGCCTGCATTTAAGGCCAACCTAGGTGGGCTCTGTATATGTAGGGCGCCACATGTCTTGTCGAGACAGGGTTCCCCCTACACTCTTACCCGACGCTAACAGTAACATTTAATGGACCATGCATATTCCTTTGTCTAGGTACTTGTAGGGGGCGGCTTCTGCACGTTAGGTACTGCTGCATCAAGCAATTTCGGAGTTACAAGACTAGGTGCGCGGGAATATCACAGTTGGCTACAGCATGCAGAATCACCCGAAAATCCTGTAGTCCTTGGGATTCTTTCTTGTAAAGATGCCCCTATACTCGCAACTTCCGGCAGAGCTTAGCGCTGCCGACGTGATTATTGTTGGAGGTCGGTCAGGGGCAGTCCTACGCATTTACAAAATCTAACAAATATTCGCAGGCGGAACTGCGGGCTGCATCATTGCTTCCAGGCTCTCTGGTGCAGACCCAGACCTTTCGATCTTGGTGATGGAGAGAGGTGGCGATAACTATGGCGACCCTTCAATTGTTCATCCTGCCTTGTACATTATGCACATGGCTCCCAGCAGTCCACGGCAAAGGATCAGATGATCAGCATGGATTTGACGGTCCGATTCATGTTTCAGCTGGAACCTACACTTCCCCCAGATTGGACGACGCTTTTATGAAGGCTATTGAGACAGTTGGATGGAACGAAATACAAGACCTAGGAGATCTCAATACTAACAACGGCGCCCAGCGCGCGCTGAGATACATATCTCCAGAAGACTTGCGTCAAGATACGGCGCATTGCTATCTTCATCATCGCCTTCGCGACGGCGAACACCCAAATCTGCACGTGATTGTTGAATCTGAAGTATCAAAAGTTCTTTTCGATAACAATAATCACGCAAATGGGGTTGTCTATACGCACCAGAGCTCTGCTGAGCTCCGCACTGTTAAGGCACGAAAAATGGTAATTGTTAGTAGTGGAGCTTTAGGTACGCCAGCGGTCCTAGAGAGATCAGGTGTTGGCGACCCAGCGGTTCTCTTGCGTGCGGGTATCAAATCTGTGGTCAACCTGCCGGGAGTTGGCTCAGGTTACGAAGACCATCAAGTCTGCTCACCTCCCTACAAGTCTAACCTGGGTGTTCAAGAAACTTTGGACGGTTTTGTTAACGGCAAGTTTGATATTCCTACTATGATAGGAAGCAACGACAAGATCTTGGGCTGGAATGGCCTAGATATTACCTGTAAGCTTCGACTAAATGCTGCCGATATAGCCTCTCTTGGACCCGAGTTCCAAACGATCTGGGATCCGGACTATAAAAATAACCCCAATAAGCCAATGGTCGGGGTTACTTTAGTTGCTGGGTAAGCAGAGTCCGGCGCCGGTCATAGACCTACTTGAAAGGATTGGCTAACTAGGTATTGCGATAGCAACGCGGGAGACCCCACTCGGGCCCCGGCTGGACAGTACTTCACTGCTTCGGCATTCAACTTATATCCATATTCACGTGGCTACGTTCACATCACCGGCCCAGACCTAATGGACACGCTTGACTTTGACCCAGGTTTTTTTGCTGATAAACATGACATAGACATCAAGAAATGCAGATGGGCATACAAAAAACAACGCGAAATTGCCCGTCGTATGGATGCATACCGTGGCGAGCTAGCCGCCTATCACCCAGCTTTCCCAGAGAGTTCAGGAGCTGCGTGTATTGAAGTGGATTCTCCGCTAGGCGCCGACATTACTGATATCAACTATACGGCTGACGACGACGACATCACCGACCAATGGTTGCGGGAAAACATAGCGACCACTTGGCACTCTCTGGGAACCTGTAAGATGTTGCCTCGGGAGGATGGAGGTGTTGTTGATACGAATCTTGGAGTCTATGGAGTCACTGGTCTGAAGATTGCTGACATGAGCATTGCGCCACGAAACGTAGGTGCTCACACCAACAACACTGCTATGGTAATTGGGGAGATGGCTTCGGAAATCTTTATGAAAGAGTTGAACCTGGGTAATTAGGAGTATCCAAGCTCGTATGTCCTCCCTCTCTCGAGCCTATCATCGAATACCGAGACGCGATCTTAGAACTCGAGTAGATAGTGTCTGAGGTTTTGGTTTATTTCAAGTTTTTTTATTGGCAAATTACACAGCTCCACCGCTCAACGTAGATAACTATAAGTTAAATATGCTATATAGTTCATCTGAACAGGTTTTATGCTTCCTGGAACTGTCTAATCATTCTCTCCTCTCTAAAAGGCTAGAGAGGGTTATGTCTGCTATGATAGATGATAGTGAGGTTTGAGCATAATCCTTCACAATGAGGTGACATCGTTGCATTGAATATACCACTAATGATCCAGGTAGGGAAGTTAACATGGGCACAATCCCCAGATCTCTTCGGGTAGCCCACGCCTCCTAGCCCCGAGTTGGTGCTGATCACAACTAGCACGTTGTGTTCTCACTGCAATGTCAAGTACCCCCCGCTAGCAAGGTTTATCGCCAATAAAAACCAACATTGATATTCCAAACAACGATTCTGTCCCTTCGAAGCGCCTATTTAAGTCCATTTATTTTTGGGGGGTAGCATAAAGCTATCGTTCGTACATGTATAAGCATAAGATATCCGGATACTACATCATGCATAAGACAATCTAGGCACTTTCACAGGCTACCTACTAGGTAAAGGATCAAAAATAGCAGAAAGACTGTCACATACATATATGAGCAAGCTCTACCACAGTCCAGAGACGCGCGCGTAGCTCAGACGCCGCTAGGAAACTTACTACAATTCAACTAGGCAGGCCACGAGTAGATGAGCATCATACATGTATATACTTTCACATGCAATGCCGTCACACCTCCAGAGCCGATCAACGAATGAAAGTCATCAAAAGAATATGCATATCCAGATGATAGAAAGGTTTAGTTAGGGTCGCTGCCCTATACCTCTCCCAGCCATTCAGATTACGATTTAAAAATAGATCGAGATCAGTGCAACTACTCAATGTAACTCCTCAAGTCATTACCTGCAGCGCAATTGGGGGTTCACGCACTGCGTCATGTTCTACGAATACGCAGGCGGCTTGCGATTGGATCGTGAATGGTATGACCACAACTGTGAAACAGAAAATATCGCGTGTATTTAAAAGGGACTGGACCGGTGAGGTTTTATCTGCAAGTAGGACACTCTGTACTCCAAGTAGAGTCATCTCACAGGTTACCTTCTGGCCGGACTTGGGCACGCAATGCAGTGAAAGAAGATCTCGTACGTTGCCGTGGCGCCACCTTGATAGCATAATTCCCTTATTTTCGATCCAATCCCATTGATAATGTCGTCTCCTTCCATAGATCATACAGCGTATATTCCACTTGGGGGCGAAAACCTCTGTCATACGCAAGCCATGGCTACTATGGAAAGACTTGGAGCAGCCGAATTGGACTCTTTATCTCGCGCAGAAGAAGAGATCTCTTCAAACGAGACTGAAAGTCTTCGCCCGAGAGAAGCGTCACCATCAGTATATAAAAGCGAGGCTCAAAAGAAGACCGAAAAATGGTGGTGGTGGTGGGAGATAGGAGCTTCTCTGCTTAGCATGATTACCATTGGCCTCGTGGTTCCGATCCTCAAGATGATAGACGACAAGCCCTTAGACGCGTGGCGTTACTCGATCAGGCCGAACTCCCTAATTTCTATCCTCACTACGGTCTCGAAAAGCGCGATGATGGCTCTGACGGCTTCCTGCCTCAGCCAGCTGAAATGGGATCACTTCCAGTACAGCCCAAATCCTTTAGACCACCTCCAGATCTACGATGAGGCGAGCCGTGGACCCTGGGGTTCTTTCCTGCTCCTGTGTACCGGTCAGCTCAGGGTGGTAACGGCGTGGGGTCTCGCTCTGGTCACTCTGTTTGCCCTGGCTGTAGAGCCCAGCGCTCAGCAAATCCTGGAAACGTCGACGAGGCACTCACTGTTGCCCAATGTGACCGCTCAAATCGGGATAGCCAAGAACTACACCTCGAAAGGACTGGCTTCACGTTCACAGTATTACTGGGGGGGGAGTGAGTTATGAGTTGCGATCATGTTCGCTCACGGTATTCTTCTGCTTGGCTAATATCTTCATACACAGCCCAGCGCATCCCAACCCCTGATTTATTCAGCCTTCAGACCGCTATCGCAAGTGGCATCTCCGGCTCTGTTCCACCAGTCAACCTCATCTGTCCTCCTCCTTCCACGCAGTGTTCCTGGCCTCCATTCAGTACCCTCGCAGTCTGCTCCAGCTTCAGCGATCTCACAAATTCCGCCCAGCGAGACTGTACCACCAATGGGTACTACACCGTGTGTACTTACCAGTTCCCCAAAGGGACAGCCCTTTCTATGACATCAATGGCGCACGACGATGACAGTCTATTAAACTCTTCCGGGCGCTTGGACATCCTCAACGACGTACCTTCGGTTCGCCTAGATGGCATTCGCATACCGTTCACAAATAAGCATGGCTCACCTACCGCTGATACGGACGACCCCCAATCATTTAGCATGGCATGGAACTTTTGCATCAAGACATACTCCAAGGTTCTTGCATCCCCCAACGGAGTCCATACGATGGAGTATACTTCCGTCCCCCTTCTACGCAACGATAGCGTACCCCCTGGCATTCAGCCGTGGAACAGCTTCAGCAATCCATCGTCTGACATAATATGCAAACTCACCGCATCCGCCCAGACCGGGCTGTGGCAGCAGCTACGCGATCTCCTAACCCGGGAGCTATTGTCTCATTTCGCCGGCGATTCGCTGACGACGGATTTCAGCGTGGGGGAGTTCATGCTGTTTGCCGACCTGGCCAACATGACGAGGAACATAGAGGAGACGTTGTCGAACCAGATCAGGAGCTCCTCGCCGGGCGATAACTACGATGCAGAGATGTGGCCCGGGCAAGCGTTCTACGAAGAGACGTACTGGAAGGTCCATTGGTCCTGGATCGCGCTGCCGGTCGCCGAGGTGTTGCTGGCGGCCTCGCTTCTCGCCGTCTCCATCGTCGTCACGAGGGCGCAGCCGTTGTTCAAATCTTCCGCCCTGGCTTTGCTGTATCACGGCCTCGCAGACATCGACCAAGACCCGGACTTACGCGGCGACTGGGAGAATCACTTGGAGGATCTGGAGAACCGTGCAAGATATATCGACGTCGAGCTCAAGACGGATGCAAATGGCAGTCTGAAGTTTGTCAAAGCTACACCTGGCTTGTAGCCTTCGCCAGACCTGTGCTTGTGCACACATATACGCCAAATCCTGCCGCCAGCTGTGTCGATATCTGGATCACCGAGAATAGTGAGGTGGCGCGAGTGGATTACGGAGGCTTAGTTCATGCATGAGCCACTTGGTGGCTTCGCTCACAAGGGATATAGACACCACCCACCCTTAGCTAGCATCGCGAATGATTTATTTTATATTCTTTACTTGATCGTCTAAATCCCCAAGAGAAAAGAGTAATAACTATGCTAGGAAGTGTAGGTTCGGCCGATCTCCTAGTATAGGGGCAACGCAATACACCAAGGGGTGAGTGATGTCAATTAATATGATTGCTCACTTCAATAGTCTGGGCGATGGAAACCCCGACGGAAGACTGAGCTCCAGTCTCGGCCCGGCGACAAGTTTCATCTGCCCTTCCCGAAGCTCCCTCGCTATCTAACGTGACGAAGAGGATCCCGGCTCGTTCGCCGTACAGCCCGAGTGTCTAGCCGTGGGTGTTGGCCAGAGATAGCAGACTTGCAGAACGATTATTGAGCGATCAAGGAAATCCACGGTTCGACTAATCATCGCGTCTATACCCAGCGAGTACGTTTTACTGTTGTACTATGGGATTGCTGCTTCAGTTTCAAAGCCGACGTGGTGGAACTTAGAGGTTGCCTGGATTTTCAAAGCTGGGCAGTCTCTTACCTATATTACCTAGAACCCCTAATTTGGTCTGAGTGAATAAATATAGTCGTAATTGCATGTAGGATTATCACTATCACCTTTTAGCATAGGTAGGGTTTCCCCTAGACAGCTCCAAATCAGCATTTTGATGTAAAGATTAGCTATTAGTTTAAGAATGATCAAAATGTATTATGTTATTGTTATTAACTGTGATTATCATGATCATCCCTTAAAGTGGAATGAAGCAATTCAGGAGTACTGATGGGTTGTGCATTGCGAAGACTTGAGTAAGCTATTCCTAGAGCATAAAGAGGACAAGGAGATGCGGTTCAAAATTTCAGATTGTTATTTTTTCTTCTTTTTCCTTTATCCGACTCAAACTCTAGGTTATTCGTATATCCTAGCTTTATTTCTGGTTGATCCTCTTGTGTCTATCAGGTCTTGTTGTTCAGAGCTCCACTTACTCAAATTATCCTCAAGCCAGTGGGTGGCAAGGTCGATGTGAGGAGTGTTGTGAGACCACCACAGGTGGTTAGAACTAGTGTAGTCTAATGGAGTCATGGACTGTTAAGTAGCTTTGGGGACAGATGTATATAACTAAGAAGATGGCTAGTATATCCCTGCTTACTACTCACGGCTTAGCTCGATAACTTCACATATAGCCATCAGTTCCATACGCGAGAATTAGCTTGGGTTCACAATGATCTGCATTTCCTTCCTGACTTGAATGCAAACCTGTTGGGAGCGTTTGTAACGCCGAAGTCCTTGGGTTGTTGGCTAAACGTTGAGTTGTAGTTGTTGGTTGTATTACCTAGCCCGACCTAGTTGTTGTCCAAGAGTGATACGCCTAGGAGAAAAGAAACAAATGTCTAGTTAGGTTTTAGTCTTGTCGATATGAATGTTTCTACTGTACATTGGAAAAGGGCAAGCTAGAACTAAGCAATCAGCCCTTACCTGGGCTAACTCATCACCACGCCTTAGCATTGACCGGTACAGCGATATAGTGAAAGCCCTAGGCATCTGTGTCTGCATGTGTACGCGTTAAAAGTGCCGGTAGGTATTCCAAGACCAGGGGGCGCATATGAGCCATGTTGGGACTGGACCTTGGAAGCCTAGACACTGTTTTAAATCTGTTGGGTTTCTGGCGTCTTGGTGGTGGCTAAGTATGAACTAGACATGTCTTAGATATGCAAATTGAGTAAATGGGTTCTGTATTCTATGTTTGTGTATGTGATCGCGGATGGATCGAGAGACGTTTCTTTTTTTGCTAATAGGTCCTGAGTTGTATAAGTGATTCAGTACTATCTAAGCTAGCCAACAAAAGTCTAAGAGCGGTAGACTCGTCTTGATGAACCCTGGTCAATATTTAGCTTTCAATGGACGAATATAGGAGATGATAGTCAATCATGGATTAACGTGATTCAAGAACGGCATGATTGGAATCGCGGTGTGTTGGTGTGCTGTACTGTGCCCTGTTTGAAGGTCAATCGTGCGAAACCGCATTTGCGCCGTGCAGCAGTCTAGAGTAATCGACAATGATGCCGAGCCGACAAGATTGGACCTGCGGTGCAAGTCGAAGCGAAGTCAGGAGCAGTCGGACCGATGAGACATTGGCAGATGCGAAGCCATCACGAATAGCTTAGCGCATGCAAGCCAGGTTGCGTTTTGTGGGGGAGAGTTCGATCGCGGCAATGGGCGGCCAAGAGCTGGGGTTTTGTGGTGGTGTGGTCCGGTACTCCGGGGAAGCGTTCCACTCCACCAAGTCCAGTGCCCATTCTCCCGAGCTTCTCCATCTCGCTTATTTTCTATCCATCTCGACGACAGACAACAGCTACCTGTGTGGTTTGTTTTTGAGTCTAGTACTAGAGTGCTCGTTGTTTGCGTGTGATGCCGAATGCAGAGCGAAGCAGGGAATAGGAGAACAAGCATACCGGCCGACAGCGGGTGTGCCCGATACTGTGTTGGTCCACCAACCGTCGCAGGATTTGTCACTTGGCCGCTGTCATGCAAATCAACCTCGTTGGCTACATTCAGCATTGCAGTAGAGTGTACTTCTCATCACTCCTTGCCTCGGCCCTATGTTTGCTTGTGACGACGGCAAAGCCTGGGGCATTGTGCGTTGCTTGTGCCACCGACCTAGCGAGGTGCTGGGTGTGCGTAAGAAGTCGGGAACCCGAGGACCAGAATGCCAACCAGCTTATCAACCGACGAGGTGGCCGTAGGACTCAATGATACGCCAGGAGATGGGCGTGAAGCGGAACATCTGGGGAGGTGAATCGAACCATTCATGGCTCATGGAAACGGGTGCAACATGCTAAATAAATAACGGTCGAGGGGGCAAAGACTGGCAACTTGCCATATCTACCTTGCCGTGGGCAGCGCAGGTATGCTCAGTACTGCGCCTACACGTAGTCACGTCGCCAGAGCATTCAAGACGTTTCCGGTTTTTGGGGCAGTTTGGCCAGGCACCGGACGTCGGGCGAGCCCAGGGTTAATCCTGCTACTGCTGCCATGGGAATCCCAATGCTCCGGTACTGTACGCTAATTTTATATGCATAAACTTGCTATCTCCGGTACGTGTCGGATTGAGAGTTGGGTGGTGAAGACTCTGGACGGGGGAAATGCCCAAACGAGCAACTCAGAAGAGCGGGTAATTGGCAGAACACAGGCAAGTAGGATATCATCCATGTGTGGCAGCATCATTGTAGTGTACACATTACATGGGCAGTGGCAGCGTGCACTGCTGATGGGATGTCCTTGGGAGAGGCGGCCATATCATGGTCGGGGGTCACTTGTCGGGTCAGCAATGACAAAAGCCTCTTTCCACTAGAAAATGGTCAGACGGGAGGCCCGCCAATACACTGGGCGATGGGTGAGTGCCATGCATCCTCTGGTATACGTACCACGCCAGGTACAGCTGTACAGTGTCCGCCACGGTGCTGCCCAGATCTCACCAAAGTTGCTATAACTGTCAGATGGGACCACTGGACGGGCTCATGGGTTTTGTTTTAATCCAATCCCTGTTAGGCAGCTTGGGTGAACGAACACCCATTTCGCTCGAACAAGGTCGGTCAACATTCGAATTGTTAATCTTGGTCGCGTTTATTGTAAATACTGTAGGCCCGTACTTGCGCCTCAACGGCTGGCAGGGGCAGTATTCAAATGCAATCTAATTCAATTAATTCCCTACACCACCTCTCCTTGGCTGGAATGTCATTTTGTCAAGCTTTTTTGTCTGCCTCTGTGAATGACTTGCAGTTCAGTACCTAAGTTAAAAATAGAGTTGCAACGGCCGTTAGTGTGAAGCAATTCATGCTGCATTGACAAGGCGATTTTGGCCGACGAGGCGAGATTTGCATGATCGACATCGGTCTGCCTACCTACTGTACACTACTAATAGACAGTAGCTAGACAGGTACCTATCTAGTGCCGGATATATGTGGTTCCCGGCAGTGTGCTGCCATCGCTCAATGCAATGCTATCGACTGCTCCAGGTATGAGGTAGCGCAGATTGCCTATTCGATGCAGAAATCGCCAGTCTGACAGATCGATCTCGTAGTGTGCTTGACCATCTGAATTATTTATATACGCGAGCTTATGGCATCTGCAAGACATGACGCAATCGAGACGTCCGTCACCCGATGGATGTGTGGTTCATGATCTGTTCAGGATTAGCTCAGACTAGGGTGACCCAAGAACAGAGGAGGTCGCACGGGCAGCTCCACCTCAAGCTGAGGACGTAACGTTAAACAAGCCTCCCCGCCCCCAATCCATTTTGGGTCGCTCTGCCGGTAGGATTTGGGCACTACGCCAGCATTGCAGCGTTCTGTAACTCACCAGGCGCTGCAGCGTACGAGTGTACGAGAAAAGTTGCGGGTCAGGAGATCGCCACGATACATGCACACTTCACCAATTGGTCCAACTGATGACTGCGCACTCGGTACCTAACCAATTACACTCGACTCGGTCGATGAGGCAGTTCAGATGCGAGCTCATGGGCAGAACATGGGCAGCGTGTTCTAAGGGATCGAAGAGGTTTCGAGTCGAATGCCTGCCTGCAAATAATAAATAATGTGGCAAGACACGAGTCGCCTGCTATGCTGTCCTCGATAGGGCACAGCCTACTGCGTACATGCGTACACCACTTCTGGCTGCTGGTGCTTGGTTCGCCACCGACCCAACCTTGCCCACATCCGACTGCGTACAGTAAGTAGAGAGACGTTGAGCAGCCAGGTACAACACCTACCATAAATAGGCAGCATTAGCAATGTGTGTCGTCCTGCGTTTGTAACGAGCCCCCTACACGTGTATACCATAGAGGGACAAGTGTCTCTTGGGCGCTGCAGTGATTGAGGGCAATGCCGGCAGAAGGATCGAGTCTTGCATGTGTAATCCTTGGTGTGCACCAGATCAGTCCAGAATGAGCCAGAAAGCTAACCGAAATCACATATTGATTGCTTATAGCTAATTAGCCAATTCACCATGACTGGCAGAGCACGACACGACACGATCGGGTGCCCGACAACAGACTTTGGCTGGGGCATTCGCCGAACCAAGCTGACTGGGAGCTAGTCCAGCTTAGAAGGCTGGCGTTGTTGTCCTGTCTCACTCATGCACTATCTGCAGGAGAGCAGAAGAACGAGACACAAGTCACCTCGCCCCTCTGGCATATCCATGAGTGGAAAGAAAGCATGGCCGACGTCCATTGGTAAAGTCGGGAGCTCGTCAAACTCCGCGTTAATTTTGTGCTGCCGCGGGCTCCTCCCGTCTGCGCGTCCGCTGCCGTCGTCACTCACCCACGGGAGGTCCCAACGGGTCCTTCTCCCAGTTCGGGAATTCGAGGCTGATGGCATCTGTCTTCCCCTCTCGCATTGCAGTAGCACCGAGTTCGACATACGGCAGCAAGCCACCAGACTACTCTGGTGTGCTTGCTGGTGAAAGGAGATTGAAAGGTCGTATGCACCCGTGGTTTCTCAATTTCATTCGTATGGAGGTGTAGTAGATTACCTTTCTATTAGTAGTGGCGTCGAAGAAATGCCGAGCTGAATAGCCACGTATTGATTGGCCCTTCGATACGGGGAAAAGCTGGATAATATTGCAAGAACCTGCTCATGCAGCATCGGACTCTGCTCGACTTACAGTAGGACTCTCGTGTGCAACGTTGTCTGGCGCGACACCGGGCACTTCCCGCGGATGTCAACGTGTTTATCTAGGAAAGGCATACTGCACTACAATGGCATGATCCTCTATGTCCGTGTAATTCGTACGAGTGTTCGAGTTGAGGGGAAACGCGAGACTTTTTTATTATTATTATCGTTTATCCAACTATACCATACAACACCACCTATCATCACCACACAACCCCCAAGTCTCTTGGGAGAGGCTACATACCCTAAACAGTCACGAGCTGTTTAGCCACATGCTCGCTCTCATTTCTTGGCTGGCATGTGTTCATACCCAGCAAGTTGTTGATTGTGTTGTGTTATGTCTCCTTGCAGCGGATAGCGCAAGTGTATATGAGTCTGGCTTGCTAGTCTGATTATTATTATTCATCGCTTGCTAGGCATCGATTTTATTTGCTGGTGAGGTTTCTGACTTGATTCTCATGTCACTAGACTAACTGTCTTTAGCTAGCCTTTTCAAGTCTTGGCAGGTATCTCAGCAGGATATTGGGGTACCTTGCATACAGTGCGCATGGGACTCCTAGGCTCATATTTTGTTGAGTATCGCTACTCCAGGGCTGGTAGTGCGCCTCTGCATGCTCGGCGAGGGCTTGCTAGCGTCCAAGTACCTCTACATAGCGCCCCGTCAGGCCACCCAGAAGGCACCAGGGCCACTGCTACTAGCGTACACCACCCAGCAGCGCCTTCAAGCCCCTTCATTTCCATCCATGTTTATTGCAGGTACCTCCTCCCGATCTTCCACGCTGACTCCCGAATCGCCAAAACAGACCAGAAGAAGCAGAGGTGGACCCTCCTTCCTTCACCTTTCCCCATCTTTTACCGTGCCTTTTCCAGTCTCGTTCCGTCTCTTCCATTTACCCTACCTACCACCTGCTTCTCTGTCTCCTGCTCCCTGTCGTCATCGTCGTCAGTGCTACTGCTGCTGCTGCTGCTGCTGCTGTTGCTGTCTCGATCTGCGAGCCATCCACTCACTTACTCGAGCATCTGCTGCATTCTTGTTGGCTTTTTTCAACAGTACACTCCTTGTTCGCGGCCAAAACACGTCGGATCTCAAGCAGCCCTGGTCGCATCGTCTGCATTGCAGTTCCCCCGGTCCCAATTCCCCACGTTTCCAATGACCAGCAGCGTCCCTCCGCATTTCCCTCACTGACGGGCCGATTAAGAACACGCTACCCAGGTGCTTCAACTGGCCATTCATCGCTGCGCATCCTTTTGTCGATCGCCCGGCGCTGGCTATCGATACGAGATTTGGGTTGGAAAGGTTGTTGGCGACTTCTTCGTCCAATATATACCACGTTGTCTACGGCCGGCGTTCGCTTCAATCGTCACTTAAAACCATCTTGCTGGACCCGGTTCTAGGAATGTCGGCCGCTGTGAAGAGGGCCTGCGACGCTTGCCACCGTCGCAAGGTCAAGTGCGACGGCATTAATCCGTGCCGCAATTGTTCTTCTGCCCAGTTAACCTGCACGTACAATGCTATCCCCCAGAAGAAGGGCCCCAAGGGCTCGAGGGCCAAGGTTATTAGCGAATTGCGCGAGACGCAGCGACAGACGAGTCTTTCCGCCAAAGTCCAGAGCCGGTTAAGCGGCCTGGGCAGTCCGCCATGTATCTCGCCTGCTTTGGCACCCACGCCCGGCCTCCTGGCACCCGAAATGATTAAAGAAGCCGTCGACTTCTTCTTCGCCAACATGTACTCGATCATGCCCATTATTCATCGTCAGCGTCTTGAACAGCAGTGCATCTTTATCGACCAGAATCCCGATACATATTGCCTGCTTACATCGCTCTCCGCCTACATGATGTTTCAACCAGGCATGAGTCTTCCCACGGGAGATCCGATGCTCGAACACATGCCGGGCGCCCATATCGTTTCAGGAACACTGTTGATGGAGGAGGCTATTCGGGTGCGCAGGGGGCTCGATTACATGGAATCGCCTACGTTGAACACCCTATGTACGAGTTATTTCCTCTTCTGCTCGTACTACGCTCTAGAAATGCACGAAAAGGCTTGGTTCTATCTCCGTGAGGCTACAACACTAGCCCACATGTGTGGAATGACGAAGGAAGAGTCTTATGCGCAATTCGACAATATTGAATCGTCGCGTCGCCGCCGCCTGTACTGGTTGTTGTTTGTGACGGAAAGGTATGTTGCGTTCAGGCGCCGTAATGATAACCAAGAAGCTGACCATAATGAAGGGCGTATGCCTTGCAGCGCGGTCGACCTCTGACTTTGCAGGCTTCAATTAATCTTCCATCTATAAGCGATGATCATTCTGACCCGTTAGCCCATCAATTAAGCGGCTATCTGTCATTGGTTAGCTTGTTCCGTCCATTCGACGACACGTTCATAACACTCTGGAACAAGACCCGAGGCGAATGTTCCTCATCCTATCTAGGTATTCTACGAAAACAATTCTCCGAAATGAATGCTTCGTTGATGAATGGACGAGAGATCGATCAACGATTAATTCAGCAGTGGCTGAAACCCGCTATCTGGCAACTTAACATGCAGCATGGATGCATTCCCCAGAACGGTCAAGAACAATTACACTACCAAATCGACATGTCGCGCGAATTAATGTCTATCACATCCCAATTCCAAACACAGAGTACTGAACTATTAGGTGTACCTCTGGTTGCTAAGCTGCTAGATATTGCATGCGCTCTTACGGACGTGCTTGCTATGCAGCCTTCTTCTGGTGATCCTTTCGCCATGGGCCCTCGCGAACATCTCCACTCTCTACTCCAGATATTATCAAGCCTCCGTAACGGTGACCACCACTTCCTTCCGCTCCTTTTGGATAAAGTTCATGACGTATTACCTCGTCTGGCGAATCCTATGCTACAGCGTGCCCCTGATAATGCTTGCATTCCCAACATCGACATATTTGACGGGTTCGGCAATGCCGGAATGGCTCAGCCCCCAATGTTGACAGACTTCAAAACCGAGCCTTACACATCAAACTCAATACCCCATTTGCAAGACATTCCTGCAGTGGACTCGAGCAGCTCTAGTGGCGGATCTGACTTGAAATCCCCCTTTCCACTAGGCAGCTCTCCCGCTGTCATGTCCCCTATCGGGGAGTATGCTCCCAGCCACGACTTCAATTCGATGCCTGACATACTAATGAGTCCCATGGGTCAGCCACAGCAATCTTCCCTTGGCCAAGCAGGGACAATGAGCACACAGCAGCCCCATCACCAACACGCACTCCACAGTATGGTATCACAAAACGTCAATCAAAACCGTCCTTTGAATAATCAGATGTCGGTCGAGATGCATAGTAACCTGCCGAGTGGCCTGAACCAGGCTCCAAACTACGTTAATGTGGGTCAACCACAGAATCAGCCGTACAATCAATCAACCCACAGCATGATGAACAATCTCATGCATCGGACCCCGCCTCAACGGACGAACAGTTTCATAATACACCAACACCAGCACCAGCCTACCCAAATTCCAAGAACGGTGGGCGATTTTCATGCATTACAACGGGCCAGTTCGGAAAACGTTGCCATAAATTCAATATCATTACGACAAATGCAGCCCGAATTGGATTTCAGCAACCTACCCTAACCTCGAGAGGTTGATTAAATGTTCAACGGCGTACCGTTTTCCTCCAATTCTCTGCCAGGCCGAAGATATATTCCGTCCACAGCCATTTTTCGAGAACCGGCATGCCGTTGTTGCTTTTCCCATTGCTTTCCTGTATATATACAATTTTCTGTTTTGTTGATTTTGATCCGCGGAAGCATTTGAGTTAAATTTACCTACTATATGAGAGCAGTGTGTGCAGATGGGGACAGAAGTACTAGGACAAATTTACACCTACTCGCCACACCGCTTCCAGACCTCCTGACGACTTGGGAGATGAAAAATCTTCCCTTTGTCAGTTCCCAGAACCTCGTGGCTTTGGATTTCTTTCTACTCAATAAACTGGCACTCACGGAATATGGGATTGTGGTAAGGGGATTGCATTCTTGTATTATGATATTGCTTGGGATCTCATAGATCTCCGAGCCTTGTTTGGCATGGTACGGGAGTTTTGATGATGGCATACCTCCTGGTAAAGAGGGAGGATTTCATTCCGTCCAACGCGAGGACAGCGTGTGCAAGAGAAGAGGAGCATAAAGTGGAAAACCTTTGTTAAGTTGGGAAAGATGATACAAGCACAGACGAGGAACACAGGACGGGGCATGTCTTGTACAGCGTAGCAAATAGCATCAGATAGTAAACGATCGAACCGTATTATCAAATTTCTGCGCGCATGATTTAGATGGGCATAGTTGCATTGTTTCGGCAGAAATAAGTGGTTGTCACAATTTTCCTTCCTACTAGGACAGAAACACGTTCCTAAGCCCAAATCCACACCATGCCCCTGTCAAAGTGGTTGGTATGAACACAAAACGTCGTTCACACACATGACCACACTCTCGTCAACAACTGCAGACGCAACCGCATGATCCTTGCTCCGATATAATATTGAATAGAAAAAGCTGTTGCCAACCGGTACATGAAGGGACTCTTTTGCTATTGCTTTCTAACTTTGTGCAGGCCATCAACAGCAACAAGAACAAGAGAGGTCGCGCGTGGAGAAGAAATTCTTTTTTCTTGCACCATGCAAGAGGCTTAATACATGCTAGTAGATAACCTAAAAGAGCTATCTCTGATGAGGGTTATTTTCTCTAGGTCAGCGTTGTGAAGACTACTAAAGATGTCTTCCCACTGGCTCCGGGTCTAGATAACGACATCGCCTATATGAAGATGGTGATACGAACATGCCCTAGCGACTGAAATGCGCAAAAGCTGAATGTAATTCCGCCGATGTGCTGATGTCATGGAGTTGTGCGGAAACATGACTTGCTGGCGAGGGATACAGGGAGGTAACCTATTTATCCAGGTATACATGCACGCGAAACAAGCAAGGAATAAAAGAATGGTGCAAGGCATCGGGACTTGCGAAAATCCTGCAGATGATAAAGCCTTGTGATGAGCGCACATTCGAGGAAGTAGAGAGATAAATTTTCTCGTCATTTCTACGCAGAATGGCGTTCCTGCGTGCTTGCGTGATTCCCTAGCGAGCATCATAAGCAATCGCAAACGACCGAGCGAGTAGACTAGATTTATAAGCCATGCAGCCTTTATAACCGGATCACGAGCGCCTAACATGAACATCCACATATAATTGATTAATTGTTTGATATTGGTGGTTCTCAGTGAGTGTGCCGCACGGCGCTGGCACAGTAGCCGAGAAGGGAAAAAATGCACTCGGGGAATTGCTCAACCTCCGCTCGGCCCGCCATCCGAGTCTTAATATAGACAGACGGGAACCATTGCGGAGACCTCGCACCGCACGATGACGATCGTTTCCTGCTCCCTGGGTGACTCGGGAAGATCCCCAAGCAAACCCCCTATAACCAAGATCAAGCCAACTACCGGGCGTTTCGAGAAATCCACCGCCATCAGCGCGCGTCCCTGACGATCGATCTGGCTTTCGTCCTCTTGTCCCGAACCTATCTAGAAGCTCGACTGCTCGAGGTCGACAGGACCAGGGAAACCCGCATTATCACCGAAATGACTCGGTCCGAGGACGTCGCGCAGAGCGGTCAAAGTATTCGTTGTTGTTGGAAGCCCGAGGACCTTTAACATTATTCCGACGACGTAGGCCAAGCCAACCGCACTCATATCGTCTCGAACCTCCCAGCCAGCCCATCCCAGTCCTCCATCGTCCCTATCAGGCATCCCACACATCGCCCTCCGTCCGCCACCGACTAAGGAAGGGACGGATCCTTAGACAGTCCGAGGTGCCGGCCAAGATGAAGTCTCTCATCTTGCCTCTCCTCCTCCTAGGCCGCGGAAGCCCGGCCATCTCGGCCCCATCGCACATCCACCCCCGCCAGGCCTGGACGGTGAATTGGTGGTCTTGGGAGCTGCAGCAATACGGGTGCAGACCCGTCATCTTCGTCTTTGCCAAGGCGACGTACGAGCCCGGGAATATGGTACGTATACATACACCAGTCACGCAGAAGGGCCCACGTTGGTTACGAAAAGGGTTTTATCTGCCTATATAAAGAGACATCTTATTTCAATGGCGCGAGGACCTCGCTGATTACCATCTTGTTTGTGTCTGTGCGGATGTAGGGATCGACCATTGGCCCGGCGCTGTCGGACGGGCTCAAATTGGCGTTCGGCGTGACGAGTGTTGCGACGCAGGGCGTCGATTATTACGGCCTCATTGGCGGCAACTATTACCCCGGAGGCGCGCCGCCTTGGGGGATATACGACAGTAAGCTGCACTTTTCCGAGCCGGTGCCGCTGCCATGCATGCAATTCAACGGCGCATACATATAGGTAGTAGTAGTGTCCGTGTGACGGTTCGCTGACGTCGGCACGTATTAGTGCAAGCTATCATAACCTCGGCCGCAGCCTGTCCACACTCCAAGATCGTAGTATCGGGCTACAGGTAAGGTCGAGCTATTGATCTCTTTCGCTTCTTTTCTCCCGGAAACCCAGGCATGCAGGATTATCGCGGGAGGAAGGGAAGAGATAACGGCGCAGGAATTGCCAAAACACACATTTCTGACCTAGACCATGTATATATGTATATGTATACTCGCTCGCCCACTAACACGCGCTACAGCCAAGGCGCGGCAATAGTGCACCGCGCAATCGAGGCGCTGACGGCCGAGGTGCGGGCACGGATCGCGGGCGTGGTGACGTTCGGGGACACGCAGACGCTGCAGGATGGCGGTCGCGTCAAGGGCTACCCGGCGAACCAGACGCTGATCATCTGCAACAGCGGCGACATCATCTGCACGGGCACGCTGGTGCCCATCTACCCGGTGCACTGGGACTACGTCAAGTGGGTGCCGACGGCCACGCTGTTCCTCGCGCAGACCGTCGTCGCCGCCAACGCCGTCGATCCCTGGCCCGACAACGGCACCACCCTCGCCGCGGATCTGTCGGGCCTCGGGGAGCTCGGGCCGGGCGTTGGTGGGGATGCGCCCGTGCCGACTCGGCTTGTTGCGTTTCCTGAGCCGCCCGTGGCGACGGCGGGTTGAGAGATGCGTGCCATGTTCGCGTGGTTCTTCTCTCTCGAGAGAATCGTTATTGCGCGCCTGGCGACATCTTGGCGCTGAGATGAGATGGTAGCATGTTCGACTTGGTCTGCAGCGTGGTTTCGCACCGGACGCGAGAGAGGTCCTTTTCTTACTAGGTACAAGGGAGGAATGTGTCGAGAGGAAGGAAGGCTTCGTCTCTATTTGTTTAGACAGCTTTCCACGATAGACTGGCGATCGATTGCCTTGGCATTCCGCATCAAGATAGAGATTTGCCTGACTTGGATCTTGGCGGGACGGGAGTGGTGCTTCATGGCGTGTTATTGTACGAGATTAAGACAAGCCTCATTATCCATACCTATGTATTGCGTTGCGGTATGTTTTTGGCTTCGCTAACATGAGGAGTCTGTATTACCGGTATTAGTCTAGTTGGCAGCGAAGCGGGCTTTTCAATCCCGATGGGCAATCATCCTGCCGGAGGATCTAACGATTGTGGCCCCAGCTGTATCCGAATGCGAAGGATTGGGGAGACGACGAGCGGCAGTCGGGCTAATCCACTGTGCCGCTTTTAGCCCCTGACCGCCTCCGCTCCATGGACACGTCCTCGGGAATCGCGGAGATGGTTGCGGGGACATACATATATCTAAGTACCTACCTACGTACTTGGATGAATATATAAATAAGACTAGGACAACCATGTCAACAAGACTGACGACGAATAACAACTTGGGCGCAAGACGGTGGAACCTCAACATCACGGAGACGGTCACACAGCATTGTCGCCATCCTACGTTATACGAATAACCAGGAATTAAATAGAATCCCACCATCCTCAACCTCATCCTCATCTTCATCCTCCCAAGTGACAAACCAAAAACACCCCCCCCTCCCCCCCCTCCCCCCTCAATCAGAAAAAAAACAAAACAAAAACAAACCCTCATCAAGCACCCACCACCACCACCACCACCACCACCACCACCATGGAGACCGAGATCCCGACGGTGCAAATCCTAGACAGGAAGAACTACTTCGCGCAAGCGCTAGTATCGCTCCCGCGCGCCCTTCCCTACGCGCCTCTCGCGCCGTCCAGCGTGCGCCTGCGCACGGCCGTGCTAAGCCTGACGGTGAACAACTTCACGTACGCAGCGCTAGGCGACCTGCTGCACTGGTGGGACGTGCACCGGCTGCCGGCCAGCGCGCCGCCGCCGTACGACGACGCCGCGCGGTACGGGCGGATCAGCGCCTGGGGGTACGCGCAGGTAGTAGCCTCGACGGCGCCCGCCGTGGTGCCCGCGGGGGCGTACGTGTGGGGGTACGTGCCGCTGGGGACGCTGGCGGAGGACCTGGCGGTGACGGCGTGCGGTAGCGCGCAGCAGTTCGTGGTCACGAGCGCGCACCGCGCCCACATCATGCCCATCTACAACCGGTACTTCGTGTGCGGGGCGACGACAGGCGCCGAGATCGCGGCGCGGGCCCCCGGCGCCGCCCACGATGCCGTGCTGCGCGTCATGCACGCCACCGCCTTCCTCATGGCTTCCTTCGTCTTCAGCCCGGACCCGGCGCGCGTCGTGGCCCCGGGCACGGGGTCGGACGCCTGGGGCGCGGGAGACGCGGATCTCACCGACGCCACGGTCCTCGTGTTCGCGCCGGGGTCCAAGGCGGCGGCCCTGTTCGCGGCGCTGCTGCGGGCCCGGGCGCCCGCCGACCGCCCGCGCCGCGTCGTCGGCGTGTCGAGCGAGGCGTCGCGGGCCTTCGTCGCGGGCACGGGGCTCTACGATGCCGTGGTCCTCACGAGCGCGGACCCGGGCGGCGTCGTCGTCGTGGGGGGCGCTGACGGTGTCGCGGAGAAGAGGGTCGTGGTTTTCGACTTTGGCGGACGCGCGGGTGTCGGGCCGCGCTGGGCCGCGGCGCTCGTGGCGCGGTATCCGGATCTGCTGTTTGTCGGGGTCGGGTCCGCGTTGCTGGATCCCGGCGCCGTGGACGCCGTGCTGGCGGGGGCGGCGAGGACCCCGCCGTACAGGGCTGCGCGGGTCAACGCGGGGGATATGCGGCGGCGCGCGATGGACCGAGTGGGCGAGGAGACGTACTGGGCTGAGGAGGCCAGGTCGTGGGAGGTGTTCCGCAGGGACGGCATCAAGGGGCTTGAGATGACTTGGGGCGAGGGCATGGGCGATGTGATTAAGGGATGGGACCGGCTTGCGCGAGGCGAGGTCTTGCCTAGTGAGGGGTTGGTGTTTAAATTGTAAGACTTGAGAAAGGTGGTCGGGAACCTGCTTGCTTCACTTGCTTGAGCTGTAGTAAGTATAACGGGCATCGGTAGTACTTGTGTTGCGTGAGGGTTCATTCACGTCGGGAAAATGTCAACAGGGCTGAGCAACGGACAAAAAAATCATGGGTTTCCACTTCTAATTTTCGGGGGTCGAGTATACGTTTAACGAGAACGAACGAAAAATATCGTCAGCCGACCCTGCGATAGACACATGAAATGTAATCATGATATATCACGGCTTCCTAGCAGGTGATGCAACCAGAACCCACCGGAACACCTTCTCTCATGCCTGTTTCCCGGACACTTGTCTCTAGTTTCATCCGATGCCGCAAAAAAATACGATTTTCATGCACGTTCCATTCTGCCAGAAAGGCCATTTCACAGCTCGTACTAAACCGAGGCTGCGAGAGATAGTCGTAGAGGGGAACTCAGCCTTCCTTATACAAGCAAGGAAACGCCTAATGCCCATTGTTTGCCTTGATACCACGAATTCTCGTCTCTCCCACTGAATCATCCACAACTCCGACAAGTAGTAGGCGTGCGTACCTTTCTAAACCGACAGACACCCAACACAAACGTTTCATTGCAACCGCCCGCTAAAGAACTCCGACCAGTGACGCGCGAATACTCCGTTTTCGAACAGAACGGGCGTCCAAACGATATCAACAGGGTATATCCATGTTTAGGAAATACTTCTTTCTCAAACTACACTGGCATGCATGTCTCTACTTCTTGGACTTGGCAGCCCCATTGCCACCCATCTTAACTTTTTGAGCCTGCGTCAGATGTTAGCTTGTTGCTTTTATACGCGCATTGGGTTTCTTTTAGTTGGGGAATGTCATTCCTGGGTCACTTACATCTCGGGCAAACTCCAGACTACGAATAGTCTCGTTCTCATTTTCCTTTAATGGACTGACCATGACAAACATGAGAGTCCTGCAACCCTTTCCAAGGGATGGGCGAAGCAGTTGTGTAAGGGTGTAGGATCGGAAATCAACACCCTCGGTTTTGCCTTGACCTAGACTTGACAGCACAGTTCGTAGGTAGCTGAGGGAGCTGTTGATCTCAACACCTTCCTTGTACACTTGGTCGAGGCCGTTTTTGTCAGGTTTTTCAGAGCCTGCCAAGTCAATTAGGTTCAATGTGCCCTTTCGTGTCTTGATAATCTCGCCATTTGCGTCCTTCTTCACACCGTTGATTTTGAGTACAAGGATCGAATGGGAACGCGATGATCGGTCATTCTTGACCGTAGCTGCGACATGACGGTTGTTGTCTGCCACTTTGATCATGTCGTCGAGATCCCTGGCGTCGTTGAGGAGTGTGAAGTCATGTCCCTTGATCTTGAGCTCGTCCCCGATGGGATCCACGGTTAATGGCTCGGGCTTGGAATGCCGCGATGCAAGCAAGTCGTAGAGTTTATCCTGGTAAACTTCTAAGTAGCTGCCTTCAACTGTGTACTCCCAACCCAGCGTCTTCAACCTCTCCATCTCGCCGAAGATCATGCCCTGAGTTCTTGGGATAACACCGTCGTCCCCGTCCCCTTGTCGTTTGCTCATGGTAAAGGTTTTGCCCGAACCGGTCTGACCGTAGCAGAAGATGCACACTTTCTTTCCATCCATGACGGATTGCACGAGCTGACTAATCTCGTCAAATACGTCACCGTTGTTGCACTTGTCATCAAAAACTCGTTCGAAGTTGAAATCTCGTGGCTTTCCAGGCACCATCTTCCCGGGTTTTGTCGGATCCTCCCTGAACGTGGGGATGATAAGCCCGTCAATTTTGTCCTCATCTATCTCATTCCATTGTGGTTCGAATGGTATCAGGGCGTCTTTGGCAGGGTCCGACGGTGGTTTGATACGACACATGACTCGAATGTTTCCTTTAAGCTCCTGAACTTGCTCAAACAGCTTGTGACGTTTCTCCTCCTCTTTAATTAATCTTTCCCTCAACAGGGCAGTCTCATCGGCAATCCTTTTCTCGGCCGCAAACTTGACATTCTGAACCTCTAGCTCACATTCAGCCTGCAACTTCTTGGTGTTTTCCTCTAGCGTCTGAATACGTTCCGACTTCAAATCGAGAGTGGAGCTCAACAGGCTAATCTGTCCACCGAGGTGTCCTTTGTCTTTAGAGAGCCGCTCTTCAGCGTCTTCGGCCCTCTTTCTGAGTCTCTCGATGGTTTCGTTATTTCCTCGAATCTGAGTCTGAAGATCGAATCGTTCATTGTTTGCTTTCCGCAATTCATCCTCGATTCTCCTCACATCCGTATCTCGTCGCTGAATAGCCTCATGTAGTAGTCGTATCTCATGCTCATGGTCCCGCTTCTGCCTTTCGAGGGTACTTCGTAACTCCTTGTTATCGTGTGATAGACTCTCTAGTCGAGCTTCGGCGTCGGCTCCACACCGGCTTTCAAATTCCTGTTGAAGCTTTTCGTTTTTCTCCATCTCTCTCTTGAACTCCTCGGTTCGAAGTTCCAGCTCTCTCTTGTGATCCTCTTCCCGGATTTTGTCCCGCCGCTCATGTTGCCTCTGTTGCTCTTCTACATCGTACTGGAGTCCGCGGGCCTGGCGTTCAGCATCTTGGAGCTGATCTTTGAGACGCGCTCTGTCTGCTTGGAGCTCACTCTTCTCATCTTCTAGGACAATTACTATACAACGTCAGTGTGCCTGGTCACGGGACACTACTTCGGCTGGGGATGCGATGCTCACTTCTCTTTTTCGATGACTCAAGCTCCTCCTTCACACTCGTATTAATTTTCTCGGTAGACTCCATGAAGTCTCTCAGTTTCTCAACTTCGCTACCCATTTTTGCGACTCTCTCGTCGATATCGTTGACTGTGAAATTTGTTATGTTAGAACTTCTCGTCAAGAATTGTGTTTTTGTTGGCGAAGGGGACGGTGCAGGCGTCAAAGCTTTGAGCCTCTGTTGAAGACTGTCACACATCTGCCCGGGGGTTTCCGGAGCCACTTGACTATATTGAGCCTCTTGGTTGATATATCTCGGCGCCCATGATGAACGGCTCCCACCTCTACGTGGAGTCATCATGGGTGGAGGCATATCGAATGACGCAGTATTCGCGCCGAGCTTGGAACTCGCTTGAGTCCTTTGGTCCTGTTCATCCTTCGTATCGAGTGACATATGGTTGAAGCTATAAATCAAAGAGACTTCTCTCTCTCTTTCTATGGCCTGACAGCTCGACTTTGAGCGTGGCAGTCCTGTCATAGATTTGTGCTTTCGTAAATCCCTGCCGTACTTCTTGCCAGACTTCTCGCGGGTGCTTTGGTTTACAGATGCGGAAAAGGCTGGTTGATGGGGCACTCTACCATTGCTGCCTTGGCCGTCTTCTCTTGTACCTATCGCAGTCGCGGGTCGAACAGGTCTAGTAGCCGACCGTGTTCTCGCATGCGATCGTGATGGTGGCCGAACGCCAGAGCCGACGCTGCTGGCATAACTGCTGTTGGATGTATAGCTACTGTTGGAAAGCTGTCGGGAGCCCACTGCGTTGGCACTGGGAGGTCGGTGCTGTATCAGATTAGTAAATCAACCAGGCGTGTTTGAAAAATAGGGTTGGTTATGTGAGTCGGCAACGTCTTGGGCGACGAAGGGGCGGGTAGTTGAGTTAGAAGGTTTGGAGAATGCAGCAAACACGATATCTTTGGTCGCCCGTTGAGACGTCCGAACCGACCGGGCTGTATATTTGAGGATTGTGCCACGTACCAACTCTGTCAGCGAAAATCCCTTCGCAGGTTTCGTGCTGTTTATCGATGTACCAGCGGGCTTTCCCTGATATTGGAATCCGCTTGCCAACGGCTTCCGCTTGGCCGCTGGACCTGATGCTAGCATACTGCTGTCAGCTCGTGTTGTCTTGGACGATGCAAAAACTATTCCCACCTGGAGCCGGAGCATTGCGCTTCTGTCCACCCACATGTCCCGCAGCCGTGTATTGTGCGCGTGCATTGGTCTGAGAATCCGAGATCTCGTAAAGAGCGGGTTGAGACGCGGAAAGCGCAGTCTTTATCATGGGTGGCTTGAGGCCGGACGGCCGAGACTGTGAAGGAGAGGATCAGTATCTCTCAATATACGCTCATGCGGCGAGTGAATCCCATACCATGTTCTCCTCCATGCTGGAGGATGACGTCTGATGACGAAAGGGTCCGGGTTGTAGAAGATGATACTTTGGAGGAACAAGCACCCGATATGGGAGCCGGAAATATGGACGTTAAAAAGAGGATGGTATGCGACCCAGAAGGTCTCAATGTTGACCGTGGAGGATGGATGGCCGGTATTTGATAGACTAGATACCTAGCCGATGTACCAATGATAAGCCCTGGGTTAGCAGGTTGGAATAGGTAGTGGGACTGGCGCTATGGATGGGTGTTGTTGTGTACAAGCCAAGCCCTGGTCAATGGTCAATGGGCTGTTGACGCAGAGGGTCCGCTGAGTCGTGCTTATTTACTGGGGAAGTAGGTATTTGATACAGTGCCGTTGCTTACATCGAGTACTGGGGGGTGTTGGCCGGGCAACATCTTAAACAGGCATGGTCAACGGCTCGGAAGTGGACCGCTAGCTCGAGTATCTATCAGTCTCGATAGCATGGCCCAAGCTTCAGGGTTCTCTCTTCACATGCTAATTTCTAATTTGTAGGTTACTTTACCCGCTTCCACTCTAACTCAAACCACCTCCTACATGATGAAATAGTCCCACCACCATCCGTCCCGTGAGTTGGCACCAAGTCGCTAGTCGAAGCTGTTTCCTCCATTTCTCCGCATTGGAGTATTGGAGATAGCTCCCAATTTGCTACAAATTCTCGAGATTGCCATTTCTCCGAATTAGGCCGTCCTTCGTGGTCTTGATGTGATCTCTCGCCAACCCCTCTGCCACCCCTCTACCGCCCTCATCCCGCCCTCTCCTCGGACTCTCCTCATTTCGAGGCACAATCTCATAGACTTCACCATCGCCACCAATCCTGGGTCCTCGGTAGACCATGGAGAAATACAGCCAGTTTCGAGATAGAGGTAAGCAAGCTCTGTCGAGCCTCTATTTCTTCCATCCTCCTTCTTCCATCCCCAATCCCGCAACCCAAAGCCACGGCCCCGGCTGATACGCACGTCCACTGCTCCCAGGCTCGGGCATATCGCCCTTCCTCCCGGCCACCACGCCAACCTCGCTCATGGCCAAGATTGTCGGCACGTGGCTCTTCATCCTCCGGCTGCCGCTGTTCGTGGCGTACTGCGCCGCCTACTTCCTTGTGCTGGATTACCTTCCGATGCCCCCGGTCGTGCGAAAGCTGCTCCTCTGGACAGTCCTGGCCATCCCCGGCATCTGGTGGGTTGACCTCCAGCTCGACGGCGTAAAGCGAGGCTCGCTCTCCCAACAGCCCCCGTCCCGCTTTCCCCGCGAGCGCGCCGTCATCGCCGCGCAGTTCACGAGCCCCGTCGACGCCGTCTACCTCGCCACCATCTTCGACCCCATCTTCGTGGTCTCGTACCCGGGAAGTCGCAAGGTTCAGCGCGTGTCCCTGTTCCGTGCCATGGCTCTCGCGCTCGCGCCACCGAACACTACGATCCCACGAGCCGGGCTGACCGACCTCCGCGCCCTCGTCGAGGAGAACCCCCACCGCGTCATCGCCGTATTCCCCGAGATGACGACCACGAACGGCAAGGGCATCCTCCCCTTCTCCCCATCACTGCTAGCGACGCCCGCCGACGCCAACATCTTCCCCGTCAGCCTGCGCTACACGGCTCCCGACATCACGACCCCTGTCCCGGGTGCCTGGGCCTCGTTCTTGTGGAACTTACTCAGCCGGCCGACGCACTATATCCGAGTGCGCGTCGCCGAGGGAGTCTCCAACACGTCGGTCGCCACGAACGGGTTATCCTACGCCGATATGGACGGCAAAGTGGGAACAGGAGGTGAAGGCGGAGACGATGTCACCCCCGAAGAACATCGACTTTTGGACCACGTCGGTGACTCGCTCGCCAGACTAGCTAGGAACAAGCGCGTAGGTCTGACACTTCGCGACAAGGCCGCCTTTGTCAAAGTTTGGTCCAAGGCAAAAGGAAAGTGATCCTGATGATGATTGTTTTGTCGTTAATACCTTTTTGGTTTTTTTTTCCCCTCGTACAGCTTCAGGTGAAAAATTGCGGGTTATTGGCTTTTTTTTCGGACCCCAATCGCTGGTGGGCTAGCATCGATTAAGGTTTGGCGTTATCGAGCATTTCTAAGCAAGCTGGAATACATACCTCTGTTGATTGTGGCGTGAACGAAGACTGAACGCCTGGTTTCGATGATGAAAAGCGAAAAACATCCAAGTCGCGTATATCATTGGTAGGCCGTAACGGAAAAGTATCGCATGCCTCTACGGAAGTGAGGGGAAGCAACGGAATGAACTTATGCTCTTGGTTCCCGGCCGGGTATTTACTCGAATTAAGCTTTGTGTACATCCATCGTGAGAATCATTCCACTCTTGGCATGGAATAAAAGATGAACAGAACCATAGTATTGTGTCTACTCCAAGTTCCAAGACCAATGATCAAAATTGCGCCACTTTTTATCATCCGGGTTCATACCAGCCTCGGCGGGCGAAATAGATATTTACACACAGGAGACCGATTGTCTCCCATCATTTTGACATATACGCCCAGTGTGTATACATTTGCTCCTTTTTGTCTAGCACCATTGGCATTCGTTTCATGCCCCGTTCCTTTCTACCATGCTGTGTACTCCCGCGCTCTTCAGTTCTGTAGGGGCCTTACTCCAAAGGCTGCGTTGTCACGCATCCCTGGCTCGCGTCACTAACTAACCTCGCATACTTGGTGAGAGTGCCACCCGAATATCTCGGCGGGGGTGGCGTCCACTCGCGCTTTCGCTTCTCCATCTCCTCTTCGCTCACGTCACAATCGATGACGCGCTTCTCAGCGTCGACGATGACGATATCACCGTCCTTGACGAGACCAATGGGACCACCCTCGGCGGCCTCGGGCACGATGTGTCCGATCAGGAAACCGTGGCTACCACCCGAGAACCGTCCGTCGGTCAGTAGTGCAACGTCATTGCCTAGGCCGGCGCCCATGATGGCCGACGAAGGCTTCAACATCTCGGGCATGCCGGGGCCACCCTTAGGTCCTTCGTATCGGATGATGACGACTGTCTTCTCGCCCTTCTTAATCTCGCCTCGCTCGAGGGCCTCGATGAAATCATTCTCCTGGTCGTAGCACTTGGCCTTGCCGGTGAATACGAGTCCCTCCTTGCCAGTGATCTTACCTACGGAACCGCCAGGCGCAAGTGAGCCGCGCAAGATCTGGATATGGCCGGTGGGCTTGATGGGGTCTGAGAATGGTCGGATGATGGTCTGGGCCTTGGGGAACCATGGCCAGGTTTCCACATTCTCCTTCAGGGTCTTGCCGGTCACAGTGATGCGGTTGCCAGAGATGATGCCCTCAGCGATGAGGAACTTGAGCAATGATGGGGTGCCCCCAATTTTGAACAGGTCTTCGAAGACGAATTTTCCCGATGGCTTCAAGTCGGCCAGGAAAGGCGTCCGGTCCGAGACGGCTTGGAAATCGTCAATGGTCAGCTTGATGCCCACGGCGTCGGCGATGGCGATCAGGTGCAGCACGGCGTTCGTGCTGCCTCCGAGGATGTTGACAACGACCATGGCCTCTTCGAAAGCTTCTCTGGTCATGATATCCCTCGGCTTAATATCCTCCCTCAGTACGGTCTTAATAGCCTGGCCCATTCTTGCACATTCGCTACGCTTGGCCTTCGTATCGGCGGGGGTGCTGCTACTCGCGGGGAGGGTCATGCCCAGCGTCTCGGCAGCCGAGGCCATGGTGTTTGCCGTATACATGCCGCCACATGCACCACTGCCGTTGCAGGCGTGGCGAATGATGTCGAAACGTTGCTCCTCGTTGATTTCGCCCGAGATGTATTGCCCGTAGGCTTGGAAGGCACTGACCATATCGATGGTCTTACCGTCCATAGTGCAGCCAGGCTTGATGGTACCTCCGTAAACCATAATGCTCGGTCTGTTCACGCGACCCATGGCAATCAGGACACCGGGCATATTCTTGTCGCAGCCGGGCAGGGATATATTGGCATCATACCATTGGCCCTGCATGACGGTCTCGATGCTGTCGGCAATGATTTCCCTGCTCTGGAGAGAATAGCGCATGCCGGTGGTACCCATGGATATGCCGTCGGATACACCGATGGTGTTGAATCGGTAGGGGACTAGGCCGGCTTCCATGACAGTCCTCTTGATGATGGCGGACAGATCCATGAGGTGCATGTTGCATGGGTTGCCTTCCCACCACACCGACGAGATACCAACCTGAGCCTTCGCCATGTCCTCCTTCTCCAAGCCAGTGGCGTACAGCATGGCCTGCGAAGCACCCTGCGACTTGGGCTGTGTGATGTGGCGCGAGACCTTGTTGAGGTCCTTGTCGAGGTCCTGGTCGAGGTCCTTGATGACGTTCTTGTTGACGTCCTGGTTGACATCGTAGCGAGATCGACGCACCGGGGTGGTGGTGCTGAGGCAACGCCTGCTACAAGACATCAGCTCACGTCCTACGAATGCCGTCGAGTGTCCATGGCGACATACACAATGGCCGGCCGGCCCAGAGCTACGGCAGCTCGGGTGCGGAGAAGAGCGTGGATGGACATGGCTAGGGCTCGCGGGAGCGTCCGGCGGAGAATTGACAGACGCGGGGGCGCCGAAATAATGCACGGAATGTTCTCAATCGCCCATAGGCCAAGTCAGTTGAATCGGTGCCGTCACGCCGGTTGGTGGTCGACGGGTTAGAGGCGCACTAGAATGGGGACATGGGTGACGGGAGAAAGTCGAGGTTCGGTGACTCGGCGGTGCAGATCTGCTTCTGCACCGAAGGAAGAATAAAAATGTGGGCGAAGTCGGCGCGCAGCTCTTCGAGGTCCCACCAGGCAAAGCCAGCGGGTCTCCACTCCCCAGCCTGACCTGTACGAAGCTCGACAGGTCCAGTTCGCGCCGCACTAATGCACCACAGCGCTCTTCCTCGTCCCACCATTACCATTGCCGAGCTTTTCATTCGCCCAGCTGCCCCCGGAGTTCTCGACGCTCGTCCTCTACCCACCCCGATTTCGCTCTTCCGGGGATACCTAACTTTCATCACTAACACTACCAAGATATCCGCTACCTCGTTGTATTTTACAGAGAAAAACTACTACATAGCAAGAATTGCATTCTTTACTGCACATATCTGCATTTTTCCTGCAAACAAGGCAATGATAGTTAAGTAATGCGAGTTACCATAAACACATATACATATTGTAGGGAGCAGCTCGCTAAGGCGGGTGTACAATTTTCATAGGTCGCTCACGATTTGAGCTGCCTCGGTGCCTACCGGGTAGACTTTGCCCCGAAAGAGCTCCTCTTGAAAAACACGGAGGCCAGCAGGCAAGATTGGTCCGTGGTTGAATATCATTTGTTGTGAAAGTTACGACGGAAACATT
Source organism: Ustulina deusta (assembly GCA_023159155.1). Lineage (NCBI taxonomy): Eukaryota > Fungi > Ascomycota > Sordariomycetes > Xylariales > Xylariaceae > Ustulina > Ustulina deusta. The sequence continues at coordinate 510,567 of JAJNNX010000019.1, read as the reverse complement.
TCTTGTTCGTCCACCTCGGCGGTGCGCGGACCTTATTTTAGAAAGCCTCCGATTTGATCGAGGAATGCAATCTTGAGGCTTTCTATGATTGCGATACGTTATAAACCCTGAAGCGGCCATTTGGAGAGTTATGTCCGTGAAATGGGACGGAGCGGAAAGTTGTGAGGCGTCCATTAATTGCGATAAGTTGTAAACCCCGAAGTCCGTGAATGGGACAGAGCGAGCAGAAAGTTGCCCATTCATTGCGATACGTTGTAAAGCCCGAAACGGCCATTTGGAGAGTCATAAGACGTCCATCTCACTCCGTCTCACTCCATCTCATCCAAAACATCAATACCCACCTGACTGCCGTCACAAGCTACAATGTTATAAACCTCGAAGGCTTCTTGCAGGCCTGGACGCTCCTTTACTTCTCTTCTTCATATTATACCACAGGTACATATCGCAGCGTATGTACGTGCGTAAACAAATCCTATATTTGGGTGCTCTGTACCTTACTTAGTAACGCTCCTCACACACACCCTTCTTTTACATTTCTATGGTTCCCTATGCTATTAGTCAGATTCGATGCTACCACACTGCCATGGGTCCCCTATTCATCCTCTACCCAACTCTTCTACCATATGACCGTTCAAGGCTGTACTTAGAACGGACGTTTCGGCCAACACGACATTACGTCACATCAGACAGGAGGCTGGATGTCTATCTCTAACTGCGTACCCAAAAAAAGATACTAAAAAAAACTCTTTATCCACCATTTACTAACAGTACATTAATGCAGGTAGGCCTGACTAAAGCAAGCCGCCACCTTTTGTTGCTTTATTAATCGATCGAGTCTACCGCGGGCAATTTGGAGACTGTGATCCCCTAGTCTCAGGGTCCCTTCTTGAATAAATTGATAGTCGCAGCGAGAAAGCCCTGAAACCAGTCATAAAGCCCCTTCAGATTATCTTACGTCATAAAAATCACCGTCAGCGCACCAACGATGATAACTCCAAATCGATCCACGGTTCCTTGGGCCCAGAGGGAGGACTGGGATAAACACCGCATGGTTATCACAGATTTATACCTGAACCAGGGGGAAACGTTGGAAAGTGTTATGCAAGTCATGACGGAGGAATACGGGTTTCGTGCCACGTAAGTTCACAAGTGTCAACATCCCCGCGAGGTGCTCGCTCGCACTTACATGATTACCACCAGCGTAAAAATGTACAAGATGCGCTTCAAGAAATGGGGCGTGGCGAAGAACAACTTGTCAAAATCAGTTCCCTTGGGAAAAGCTGGCATGGAACGCGAAAATGATCCTGCTGGGAGTGCGAGCAGATCACCAAAAACAAACCAAAAGTCCGAGAAGCTCATGGTTGCAAAAATGAACAGGAGACGCATCGCGAATCGCGCCTCCGCTCCCACCCCGAGAGATCCATGGACCCGGTCAGTAATAAAGAGTATGGCGCCTCCTGACTTTTATAAAGGTCCTGAAGACGCTTTCCGCTATACGAAGTTGTATTATAGCACCGTCCTACTTCCGAACTTAGAACCATCTACCTCAGGCTACGGCATAGTTGTCTGGACACCTACGGTCGCTGAGTGGGTCAAGTACTTGACGACCGCAAGGAGTCTATTCGCTCTTGGCTACCCTCGACGAGCTTTCATGCTGGTTGATATGTGCTTCCACCGATACAGGTCCATACTGACTTCGAAAGACCTGTCACTACCGGACCTCACGGTAGGAGCTATCTTGAGCCTTTTCCGGTTCGGGACTGACCTTGTGGAAGCCTTCCTCAATTTTGCCTATAAGATGTCTCAGATTGTTCTTGGAAAAAACCATCCGCAGACCATATTATTTCACAAACTCAAGGCGGCGGGAACAGAAAACTTGGTCCATTGCATTGTCGCAGCGCGTCACCATTATGCGGGTCGCTATATCCGTGTTGGATCCCATGCCTCGACGGAATGCTACGGAGAATATTATAGTGACCTACTCCATAACAAATTTGCTGACGCGAGTCTTCCGCTGCAAGAGCTTCAGCCCCTCCAATATCACCTCCAACACCACCTCCAACGGCACGTCCAGGGACAACCAGAAAGCGAGTCCAACCTCGCCCATATTCAAGCGATACAGTGTCGCATTGCATGGCTCCATTTATATTCCGGGCGCCATGAGGAAGCCACCACACTGGTTCTCGGAATTCTGAATGAACCGCTATCCGATCCTCGGGTCATCAGCGGATGCGGATGCTACGATATCTTGTACGAGATTGCAGTAGCCGAGAATAAGCAAGACTTAGCTCTCGATATGCTACGAAAAGCAGTTGCGATGGCTGTGGAGGGGTACGGATATGCTCACTGTGTCACTGCTAAGAAAATGGCCCGCTTGGAGTCCTACTTACAGAGCATGGGCTGCCTGGAGGAAGCGGATAAAGTTCGCATAGACTCGGAATTCTACTTGGAACAGATATGCGGGGAGGTTCAGCGCTTGCGGGTCCAAGATGCACAATTTGGATTGTCTATAAATCCACCCGAATGAATGAAGGAAATAATCCGTGTGAGGTATGAACACCCTAATCTGCGGTGGCTGAATAACCAAGACATATTTATGACACAACCTCCTATTACTGGCCCTACGCTGGTCACCGCCACTAGACGATTCTACTCACAGAATAAATTATCGACCCTCCGGAACTTACGGCGCAAATACGATCACCGCTCGACCGCCAAATTCCCAACCCGCCAAACTTCCCATGGATGATGTGCCAGGTCCCAACAAGAGGATACTGCAGCGTCTCTCCCGATGCATGCAATACCAGATCGTACACGCAATGTTTGACTCTTCGTTGAACAACATATGCCGTTTCCATGCAGTGGGCTTGAGATTGCAGGCTCCCCAAAATAGACATCCACTCGTTAGGAGTAAGATCTCCTCCAAATAGAATCCCAGCGCCTTTTCCGCCTCGAATGGGCTTAAGGATGTATTCGTCCTTCAGCCCCGGAGAAGACATCGAGTCCTGCAGGAGGGAATGCAGCTGAGGCGAGCAGGGGATAAATGTGTCCACAATGCCTTCATCTACGGCCCGCGCCTGGTCCAGCGTCAACACCTGTGTTCGTACCAGCTGCTGTAACTCCTGTTTCACGACACCGAGCATGCGCTTGTCGTGGACCAATAATATCGTTCGGAGATCATTGAAGCAACAGAGGCTGATCTGTCGTAGCATATCCTGCGGCAGGCCAAATAGCTCGTGCTGATGAAGTTCCAGGCCCACCTGCTGAATCTCTTCTACCGTCTCCCCTTTACTGTTGACGAATTTACTTGGGGAGGGAACCGTTTTTTCATCTTCGTTTCTCTGTGCTAAGCAACATAGCCGGTATCCGCCGTCTGCCTGAGGGTTAAGCTCGAGCCTGAGATCTGAAGGGCTTATTAGACGCGGAGTGATGCCGAATCTCTCCCGAGCAGCATCGATGAACATATGGATGTCTATCCCTGCTTCCTCCCCCATGAGTAGATGCAAGGGTACGCTAGGATCGAAGAGAGAACGCAAACTATCGAATATCTATCTATCCTTAGATCAAGCCGCAGTGACAGAGGGATCATGTGTAGCAGCTTCAGACTCACCAGCGCAGGGGTCGTGGTACTAGTCAGTTTAAACTCTTCTAGGTTCATGTCGTCGAGAGCTTCTTGTCCATAGGCCAAGTGAAGAGCGCCATTGAAAGCGAAGCGGCCGTTGATTTCCGTGATCAAGAAGTTTTCCACGGCCGCCTCATCTTGGCGGCCGGCACGCTCTTCGATAAGGAAGTCTGGTCGCCAAGAACCTTGACACGCGGAATAAGCCTTCAATTTTCCTTGCGAAACTTGATCTTCTAGCCACTGCGATAGATGTTAATCACGCCAAACCCACAAAATTGACCCAAGCGGTACGAACGAGGGAATGGACTAACCTTTAAGAGATCTTCTTCTTCCCGTTTCAGGGGCATGCGCTCGAAGAATCGTGCGTGTTGATCACTCCACCACCTCTTAACAATGTCGTTCACGGCAGCAGTTAATGCATTCGACAACTCCACTATCTGTTGCTGGTGATGCTTGGTGACAAGGATTGGGCGAGGACATGTCTTGCGATAGGAGGCTTTTGGCCACAGATGAGCAGGGCACTTCGATAAGAGATCAGCATGGAATCCATCATGTCCTTTGGCATCCGCTACTTTCGTAGCCAGGCTATTGGTACTGGATGAGAAGTTGTGATGGCCAATCCCGATCTGAATCTGCTGCAGTTTAGTTGGTGCTGTGGACTTCATCTTGGAAATATCTGGGATTGTAACTCCCAATGGATTGCTGGAGATATACCTGAGGTTATAAGGAGCCCACATAGTCTGTAATATTAGATATAAGCGAGCCCATCGATACCTATCGGGGTTGAATCTTTCGTTCTGTCCCCCTTGCAGAATTTCACCGCCTGGGTTACACGGCCAAGACTGCTGAGACCGGGGTTGCGATCTTGAGTACTATAGGTACTCTATACTCTTACTCATACTCTTACTCACTTTACTCATATGAGCGGCTGCTCATTTTGGAGTTCCAATCGTGCCAATTTTTTTCACTAAGCGAACCTCTATCTGCTGCTTGATCCGTGTACCGACTGTAATTTGTTTTTCGATATTATTTTAAACAGCTAGGTGGACCTCCGGGGTCTTCAGCCGTGGCGTTTCGGATACCGCTGAAAGGTCTAAAAAATTGATTTGATTTCTTCTTCGCTTGGTGCTTCTGCCCGGTCGGCAATTGCTTCTGCCTGGTCGGCAAGCGGTGTATCAGAAACTTAGTGGGCGATCACAATGTTAGCGTTCGTGTAGGTAGAACAGATTGATGCAATGGCCTTGAGTCCAAGACATTGTGGCACCCTATCATATTAACTCATCCTAGTCTATTCAATTCCATTGTTAAAATCCATTGTTGCGTCGTGGTTGCTTTTGGGAAACGTCAATGCCGTAATATCTGACATCAGTTCGTAACATGCTCATTGATGCTGTAAAAAGTGTTTCCAACAAGAGAAGTATAAAATAATACATCGACTTGATACCGAACTAAGATTTGTAACCTACATGCTACCTAAAGCTTTTGGCACCCGGCTAATCATGTATCGAGTTTCACGCTACGCTTGGGGGACTGGCCGTGTCAACCCCTTCCCATCGAGCCGCGGCTTACGGTGTCTTCCACAAATCACGTCTTCATATCGACTGCATCAAGCCCGCAATGTTGCTACGAGATCCTCAATGCAAATTCCTCAGTTACAGGCGTGTCAACCGACCAGCTCAGTGCAGCCTCAACATGTGCAGATTGTTTCTGAGAAACTAGCCAGTACGGGCATTCTCAAAATAAATCTTGCCTTCCCGGACAATGATAGCCAATACCTTGAGAGATTGATTTCCAGTCTCCATCAATATCATGGTCACAGACTACCCATCTCGCACAGTGCAAGTCGTGGTTGGTTCTGGGACATTCGCCCCAGTGCTGCGAGCTTCCAGACCGCGAATTGTCAAGCGCGCTCTGAAACGATGGAGGAGTTCCCCTGGCATACAGATTGCAGCTACGAAAACCCAACCCCGAGGTACTTCGCCCTCCAAGTTCTTCAACCAGATCGGTATGGAGGCGGGATATTATCCCTTATGAACGTTGAAGGTCTAAGCGAACGGCTTTCATCGACCACTCGAGTAGCTCTGATGCGCCCCGAGTACACAATTACAACCCCGCCAGAGTTCTACAAACAGTCTAAGCAGCGCCACATAACTGGAAGCCTTTTCGCTACTGACTTAGATGGTCGGCCAAGCATGCGATTCAGGAGCGACATAGTCGCGGCACTAAATAGCAACGCATCTCGGGCGCTGGAAGATCTCAAACAAGTCTTAACAACCGCTGCGGCGGATTCCGAGATAACCATGCACCTCTCTGCGGCAGACTTACCCGAGAGAACCATTGTACTGGTTGATAATCGCCGGTGGCTACATGCGCGAACTGATGTTAAGGATCCAGAAAGGCACCTGCGTCGTATACGCTGGGATGCAGTTCCTTTCCCCAGCATTTCCCCGTAACACGTAATTAGTGGAGGCAGGTTGCACTGTACGTGGTCTGGGTCTCATGGGTATGGAGAAAAAGGAAGTTAGATGGGGAAATATCCGAGAGATGCCTGCGGCTGATATCTCAAGCGATCACTTAATACAGCCACTGTACAGCTGATAGGGTGATCACTCGCTGATCCTTCGTATGATTGGCTGGAGATTTCTGATACATTCGTTTATATCATGCCATCACCTAATCTACTCATCAATAATTACGGCATCTGGGGGCAGATGTTGCGGTGTAAATGTCTAGTGTAGTCTATTAATCGGAGACATCTATTTGGTTCTGAAATAATAAGGGGACTGTAAAATCAGCCAGCCACTGTGCGCTTCAAGTCTTGGCAGTTAACCTACACCGCCTAGCGAACTTCCTCACCGGGGGGTGGCCGAATGAAGTTGCGCACCCTATGCAGAATAGATATAGATCATCAAGTCGTACAATAGATTCAGTTTGTTGGTCATTTTCCAATCCCGAGAACTCACATCATGGATACTGACGTCTACTCTCTACAGGATGTACTAGCTATTGCTAGGGTCCATCCTTTTTACAATCAAGAAAGAAAGTATCCGCCCGATGCCTCTGGTGTTCGGGCTGCCAGGGAACTGGCAGAGCAATCAGCGGAGGTAGACCTGAAACTATTTCCGCTACTGTGGAAGAACCGTTTGTAAGCAGTCTAGTGCCTAAATAGATTTGATCTAATACTGGGAAATGCTGACATTTCGAAGGTATACCACCGTTGAGAGGCTCGTTAATGACACGAGCTCTGAGAATACGTATCGCCACAGCATCTACGCTAGCATTACAGGCGGAGGCTTTGGATCTAAACCGTTATTCTTCGCAACTGATACGGACGAAAACCGCAGACAGAGAGCAGGTTTCGGTCAATTCCTCCGAACAATAGGGATAATCACCCCCGGGGACTGGGTTTTGACGATGCATAGTGCTGGCGAGCTATACAGGTAAACAACTAGTACCCCCAGTAAGGAAAATGCACTAATAGATAGTTGACCAGGTCTTTGGACCTAGTCCTTGAAGTCCTAGAAAATGCTGGAGCCTCCGTACTTAGCGCAGGTAATCGCATGTCAGCGGCTCAGGTGACTATAATGCTTGCCAAGTATCAGGTCAACGTCTTGACTGGCGATAGCAGCCAGATCATTCGACTTGTGCACCACATCTCAACCCTTCCTCGAGAAGAGCGTGACAGAATCCACTTGGACAAGATCATCTACACTTCGGAGATGCTCACCTCGGCGCAACGTGCTCATATACAACAAATCCTAGGCCAAATCAAGATATTCTCGATGTTTGCAAGCGCAGAAGCCGGCCCTTGGGCAGCGAGTAATCCTGATATATCGGGAAATGGTCCTCTGAAAAGTTCCGTCGACTTTATCTTCGACACACGCGCAACGCTGATTGAGATCTTCCCACCCACCTGTTCGCAAGCTGATTCTCCCATATTCAAACCTCTGCCTGACGGGGAGCAGGGAATCGTGGTCCAGACCTCGCTCACTCGGCTCCGGAATCCGCTTGTGCGCTACGTGACTGGTGACGTCGGGTCTCTCCATGCTCTCCCCGACCAGACACGTGCCCTACTACCCGAAACCGACTGGCGCCATTTCCGCGTCCTTCGTCTTGCAGGGCGTGATCGCCGATTCAGTTTTGATTGGGATGGGGAGTACATTGAGTTTGAGGGCCTTGCGTCTCTGATAGATACGGAGCGCACAATTCTACAATGGCAGGTGATTCTCGACACGCTAGAGTCATCTCCAGAAGCATCCCTAGAGATTCGGATTCTCTGCGCTCTGCGAGACGAAGATTCTTTCTCAACTAAACAAGCTATGGCCGGTCGGGTTAATGAGTTCTTACATGTCTATGATGGGAATAGGCACAGGTTTCGGCTAAAATTTGTCGAAAGCATGGATGGCTTTGAGCGAAGCAAAACAGGGTGCAAAGTCATCAGGTTCATAGACCGCTACAACAAGCAGTAGCTAATACCCCCCCGTTAGTTCCAGGAAGCTAGAATTAAGCAAAAAATCATTCTATATCCTTAGTTGTAGTTGGAACTCTTTACATGGTGAATTGAACCGGGTATTTTATGGAGCCGCTCAGATCGACGGTAACAATGCGATCCTTAGTCAGCGTGTGCTTTCTTGAAACCCCCATCCACAAGATGGACCCTGGACAGCGAGTATTGTTGACTGTCGGAAACAGGGAGTGGTAAGAATGAGGCTTCTTTTGTATATAAGACAATAGCTGCAGATAGGTAAGAGTCCAATTTGGATGCATTGTACTTTCGGCGGTGTTGCAATATATAACCGTAGTTCTGTTCGGTGGCATTGACGTTGGATTAACTTCGAAGGGGCTTAGACATGAAATCTACCCACATCTCGCCTCAAGAGAGCGCATGTGCTATGCCCCTTTCGGGCCATGTAAGGTCAGCTCATGAAGAATGACTTCGATTCAGATTCATTTTGCCTCGTATTAGCGCAAGCGATCTCGCATATTATACTCACTTTGCTTTGTTATTCTCGAGGCTTGACGACGCGAGCGACTGAGTTTAAGTTGGACAAAGTGCACAAGTCCTATTTTGTTAGATTTCAAAACATCCCCAGCATCTCCAATACTAATTGGCTTTCAGTCTTGTTGAGCATTCCAAACCCCAAAAGTGTGATTATCGTGGTAGCAAGTCCCTTGGTTTCTCGAAATACCCAGTATCGCGTTTGAGAACACCCAAAAATAGGATTCATTGAAAGGGACAGAGTGAGTAAATTCAATACAGGGGCACCACCTTGCCTTTATGCATGGAGATACGCCGAACCTACACTTCCGTGCACAAGGACACGGAATAAATAGTTAGATACTATTCAAAATTAACGATTTCTTAAAACCACGCCATGAAATTATCACAGCAACTTGAAGACGCTGGAATGGAGTGAAGGAAGTATATGTGGCTAAAGGGAGGCCACACAGCCACGTCATTAGCCTAGCTAGATCTCTTGATTTAGAGCATATTTAGAGCATCACAAGCCTTCTCTTTTAACCAGTTATTGCCTTGAATTGAAATACGTTTTGCCATGGTTAAGAGGATTTCTAATTGGAAAGTCTAGTCATTGTACTTGGAAGTATAGGTTTAGCTTATCTCCCATAAGGGCAAGTTGAGTACCCATATACAAAGCCTATTCACATTGTCCACTTCAACACTCATTATATTGTTTAACATTGCCAGATGTACCCTCAAATGCAATCTTCGGTTGATCGTAGTCCTCCCGCCTTATCTCGTACCTTGTATGGCGAAGTGGTGCGGGTGAGAAAAAGGTGGCTTGAAATAAGGGGCGAAAGCCACTTTGTGGCTTTGTGTGCAAGAAAAAATAAACAGACACTGTATTGCCTTTATTTATGTATGAGGAATCATCAACCACTCCTTACTTTAGCTAGCATTCGTGTTGAATTAAAGCTTTTATTTTTTATTTTTCATTTTTTATACTCATAACTGGTTGGTTCCCCAATTACAGATTGCTATAATTATGCTAGGGTGTGCAGGTTCGGCCTAATATCTCCTAGTATAAGGGCAAGGTGAGCGCCCCTTTGTGATGGCACGACCTACCTACTTACAATTGCCCACTTCAATGGAAATAAAGATCTGCCTGCCCAGCCTCGATCTGCCTGTCAATGCCCGCGCTGGTCTCGACCAGGAACTCGTAAGGGACCATGACGTTTTCAAAAAAGCAAAGGGAAAGGCTACCAATCAGGGTATGGAGTTGGAACCCTGCAGGCTGTAGCTGGCTTCAGACGAAAAGTAATGGCATGCGTGCAACCACACCAGAAATAATGTGCATCTTGGGGTATATCGGGCGTAATCGTGTTGTGTGGTTGTTCGTCTTCCCAGTCTCCGAATTTACCTCCTCTCCTTCCCCCTAGATAGAGTCGGACATGCTGAAAAAGCCAGTCTTTGCAACTGACCTTCCACCAAAACAATGATGCTGTCTACCACCTTACGATATTTTTTCCTTGTCATAATTGCCACTCTCGTTCAATTAGGGGTAGCTGTAGGCTATGGAAAGCTCGGACTCATCTCCCTGCCAGTTCGGGCAGGCGTCGCACCCGCGCAGCTCCGCCGGTCTATCAACAAAAGAGAAGAGGATGTCTATAGCTCCCTATCTCGCAACTTGACCACATTACAATACTACATCCAGCGTTAGACACCGTTGCCCGAGTTACCCGGTGTGTGCTAACTCGCTGCTGGTAGTATTCCTTGGCAACCCGCTGCAGCCGGTCGAGGTGCTTCTAGGCACCGACTATAACGAATTTTGGGTCAACCCAAATTGCTCTAACACCGATGAACCGTCGGAATGCGAGAAAAGGGGCGCCTATAATCCAACTCGATCGTCGACGAGCCATAACACGCATAACGAGAGTTTGGTCAACTATCTGGATGGCAGTTGGGCAAACTTCACTTATTGTACTGACCAGGTCACCTTGAAATCCGGGCAGGGGCCCTCTGATGTGAGATTTGGTGTTGCCACCGATAGCATCAATTTTACGAGCGGCATCCTCGGCGTCGGCGTCGGCGCAGCAAGTAACAACGGAGGCGAACCCAACTTTATCGATCAGCTAGCGAAGCAGAAACTTACGAACAGCAAGGCCTTCAGTTTGGCTTTAGGAAATGGGGGTGCGGATGATCAGGGGGCCATCATCTTTGGGGGCGTTGATACCAAAAAGTTCTCTGGCAAGCTCATACCGAACGACATAGTACTTCCCGAGGGCAGTCAGACATACACCCGGTACAATATTCAAATGACGAGCCTGGGGCTCATGAGCTCAGACGGGACATTGAGTTCCTACGGAAACAGCGCCAATTCGGTTCTTTCCATAGACGCAGGCACCCCGTTCACTTACGTACCCGACACCCTGATTCCACGCATATATAATGATCTTCAGGCAACCGATTACAGTGAAATAGGCTATATTCTCGCTCCCTGCGCGCAGCGCCAAAATAGTTCTCAACTCCAGTTCGCCTTTGGCAACGCCACTATCAACGTCCCCTCCTCAGAGCTCCTTCCTACGAGCTATGACTCAACGCTGTGTCATGTAGGAATCCTACCCCAGAGCATCCTCTCAGCAGGGGTCCTAGGGCTGAGCTTTCTACGCTCTGCCTACGTGGTCTTTGACCAGACGCGGTTCAAAATATCAATGCAGCAATATGTAAACTGTGGGACGAATGAACAAGTTATTCTCGGTTCTGGCGTCGATAGCTTTATCGGGGAGTGCGCCGCGACGCCTTCCGGAAACACCTCGACTGCATCTCCTACGACAGGAAGTACACCGACTGGCTCTCCCACAACAGAACCGACCACCTCGGATCTGTCTACTGGTGCGAAAGCTGGTGTTGGTGTTGGCGTTACTGTAGGGGCACTCTTTATAATCTCCCTGCTCTACATCATCGTCCGCTCCCGTTATCACAGAGCGACCGGGCGAGGGGTCCTTCAGTCACCAGGTGTCCAAGATGTAGGTCACCACAGTCCCGCACCGCAATACTCGCCTCAAGACTTTGCCCATAATCCCGCGTCGGGGGGCAGCGGCGGTGCATACAGCCAAATAACATTGAACACACCCATGGTCGAAGCTCCTGCGAGCCCACAGTTTCCTATTAGCCGGGAGAGCGCGCAGTATTGGGCCTCGGTAAATAAGCAAACAACCCCTCCAGCTGAGGTGGCGGCGGTGAATACTGAGGTTGCTGAGCTCCAAGCTCAGCATTCGCCGACTGAAGTCCGCGAATCACCATTGCCAACAGCGGTGAGCAGTCCAGAGTCCGAGGCGCATAATGGGCATTAAAAGCACGTCCCGGCCCGACTGCCTACAGGCGACTTGAGCAAGGGGGACGACTGCATTTAAAGAGAATGAGTGTTTCCAGCGGTTTCTCATGTTTGGGGTTCTTCGACACTTATCCTACCTTCTCTTTTTTTTATTGTTCTTTCTGATATTTGTTCACCACGTCATATATCATCGCCTTTCTTTGGTTCCGGGGCCATATCCCCTAAGCTATATCATCCATTGCAGGCTTGCAATCAGCAACTTAGGATCCCAATAACACTTTTTATGCAGAGGAGCAGTTAGTAGCAGCTAGGGAACCAGAGTGAGGCATATTAAAGATGTGTCCCGACTTTAGGTTGGGAAGACATGCTTTGCAAGGTTGGTAAACTAACCTTTGTTGTAGTTTTGGTCCATTGATTTAGCACCGGCATTATCTCAGCATACCTGGGTGGGAGAAAATCATTGCTGCGCAGATGCCTCCTGTACATCGCCACAACCACCTTTTTGCCAATTCGAATCAATTATTAGCTGGGTACTACATGGGGTGGGCCCTTTTGTTTACGTGTCACCTGAGTTTCTACTTCTGCCTTCAACCAGAGGAATAAACACGGCACCCCGAAAGCCAGTCATCGTTGTCATCAATGGGGAATTTCTTAGTCCAGCCTGCCATGCGGAACTCACAGCCCAAGAGCGGGTACCCGTTACGGAGTTTGGAGCTAAATAACTCACCGTGGCATAATCATATCGGCGCTTGTGCGCTTTTGCTATTCCTATTATATCGCCCAGGGTTTCAAAACTCACGATATCTTCTGAGAAACACTCTTCACAGAGGCCGCGGCCCCGCTTCAAAGAAGCACCCTAGGCTTTACAGAACATAACCGCGCCCGCTGATAAGACCGATCTAACGGCTTCGGCAGAATGCGGGACGTCCCTCTGGTTGATTCCCCACCGATGCACACTTATCATGGAGTAGGTAATCAAGGTTGGAATCCTTCTTGTGTCTGACAGTGTTGTGATTGGCGGGTGAAACGTAGTATCTGCACACACTTCCTGGCCGATAGGTCCCGCAACACCGTGACATGGTATTTACAGAGCGTTCGATAGATCTTGGAATCGCGATGTCGAATAATATATACCGCCCGGGACAGTTTGTCCACGCGAAAAGCGACGAACATGAGATCAACAGTAGTACTCCAGATGCGCGGGAACTTGGAGGCGGCGACTTTTATGAAGAAGCGCCCATCAACCAGGGTCTACCCGGGGACGTATTCGGGAGCGAAGATGGTCACGATATCAAATACAAGACCCTTAGCTGGCCGCTCGTCGCCGTTCTCATGATAACCGAGATCGTATCTAACGGAATGCTCAGTTTACCCAGCAGCCTGGCCGCTGTCGGGGTTGTTCCCGGGGTTATCGTCATCGTCTTCCTCGGGGCCTTCGCAACTTATACCGCATGGGCATTGATACAATTCAAATTGCGGCACCCAGAAGGTAAGTGGTTCCTGATATGGGCCGAAAATAGTGGATCAAACTGACCGTCAAAGTGCACAATATGGGGGATGCGGGGATGATTCTCTTCGGTCCCGTCGGAAGGGAGATACTCGGCGCGGGGACTATCATCTTTGCTGTATTTGCTACGGGGAGCCAGATACTCGCTGGCCAACTCGCGTTAAGCGTGCTATCCAACGAAAAGCTCTGCACGGTTGCATTTTCAGGCATCTTTGCTGTCGCGGTGACGCTCGCAAGCTTTCCGAGAACACTAGATAGTCTCGGTTTTCTATCCATCGTAGGCGGCGTCTCGATCGTTGTTGCGGGCATTGTTGCGCTCGCCGGCGCCGGTGTCGTGCCTATCCAACCAGGAGACATTCAGATCGCAGTGGCGAGCGACTTCACGTCTGCTTTCAGTAAGTCAAATCAAGTTTGTTTTGTCGCCTTCGGCCTGCTCTAGGAGCAATAGTTTGCTGTTCGACTAGATTTCTCTTCGGCCCACTTCGAGTGTCATCTCACGCGCCAAGTGACACTTCAGCGCATATCAAATATGAGAAGAACTAATTACTGATTGTTTCTTCAAGTCAGTATAACAAACCCCGTGTTCGCTTACGCGGGTCATTTCATGTTCTTCATACTCATTTCGGAGATGAAGCGACCGCAAGACGCAATGAAGGCAGCTTGGGCGTTACAGATAACTGCGACATCGTTATACGTGGTCTTCGCAGTCGTGTCGTACTGGTACATCGGATCCGACGTCTCTAGTCCCAGCCTGCTGAGTCTCAGTCCCCTCTTCTCGAAGATTGCTTTTGGTCTCGCTATTCCGAATTTCTTTATTGCAGGAAGTCTCTATAGCCACACAGCATCTAAGCTTGTTTTTGTCCGCTTATTCAGGCATACCAAGCATATTCACAGTCATACCTTCTTGGGGTGGGGGGTCTGGACATTTCTGATCCTTCTTGCAAATGCTGCGGCATTCATATTCGCCGTCGGTATACCCGTCTTCAACTATCTTGTCGGTATAAGTGCTGCTGTATTTGCTGCGTGGTATACGTATGGCCTTGCTGGAGCCTTCTGGCTTCATGACACATACTATTTCGAAGGAGGATTTCGAGCATGGCTCCAGAAGCCTCTGATGTTAGCCGTCAACGTTTTCACAATTCTTGCAGGCGCATTCATCTGTGTCGGGGGACTGTATGCGACTATTGTGGCTCTGATCAAGGCGTCTGCTGCGGGTGAGCTCCCACCACCCTTCCAATGTTAATCTGGTTGATTGTGAACGGCAACAATGTTGTCGAAATTTACAAGCCAATTAAATATTAGAATAAGGGTGAAGAAGACACAGATGTCATGCCGGCGGAGATGTGGTGAAACAGGCTGATGTGGGAAATTTTTAATATTGGCTGCACCCCGTGAAAGGGTCATCATTCGTCGACTTGGTATGGAGGAAATACAACTCCACCGCAGCGGGCAACCCGTCAACGTTGCGGTTCCCTAAGAGTCGCCAAATTCTCCATCAATCATGAAGCTGCTCCCCACAAGGTTCATGGATGCGTTGGGTGGAAATGGTGTTGTCGGTGGAGTCCCGGTCACTATACCCACTGGATTCTTGCTGTTGGAGGCGATCCACCGCTGTATGAAGTCACTCTGACGCTCATCTCAATTTATGACGTCAAGGGTTGGCCTTTCCCAATGCCCGGCACGCAAGGAGCTCCTTTGGATGTTTGTAGATACAAATATATAGCTTGTTCCTGATTTCCTAACACTTAAGAATCGCCAATTCATAACGAAGGGCTAAAATCTTACTTACAGTATCTTGCGTACTTCTAAGAAAATCACCGTCAATACCTAACAAGGCTGTCCATAATCTACATTCGCAATGTCACATAAAGCACCAGGCGCAGGCACCAAAGTCTCAGCGGGCATTAATGCCCCGACGGTCCAGGAGGGCCCGGGTGAAGTCAAACCCGACTCTTTAGCAGCCGAGTCTCCGGCCTTCCGCCAAGCCAACTCTGCGGGCCTCGACAACCAGCAAGGCCGACGGCGAGAGGGCGCCTCAGGCTCTGCTCGCGCCCCCGGCACCTCCACATCATACTCCCAGGGAGCCATGTCGCGAGAAAGCGGCAGCGGAGACGCCCGGGCTGCGCCGACCTACGTCGAAAACCAATACTGCCGCGATCCGAGCGGACCTCACGGCAGGAACATCACGGAGGATGATAGTATTGGGACGGAAGATAAGGCTAAGAACGCTAGTCTCGTGGCGGAGATAGGTTCGAAAGATGACCCGAGTCTCTTGGCTGAGCGTAAATTTCGCCAAGCAAATTCAGTTGCGCCAGGTATGTGAGGTGGGGGACATTCGCCGCTATGTAGGTACATGTAGGGATGAGGTGATGTCCTTGAGGCCGCAGCTGTATGTGCAAGTACTATCACGCACAACTTACCCACATGAACAGCGGGAGAGGTGTAAGAATCAAGGACCCTAGCCACGACCATAAGGAGGTACTTAGGTACTTAGGTAGGGTGGATTTCTCGGTCCCCACAATAGAAGCGATGAATCAACCAATCAATTAATAGAGGTAATATACTTGGTGGGCCATCAAAAAGCTTATTAGGCGTTAACTTGTTCAGGTACCTAACATTCCCTAGAAATTACCTAGGTAGGTACTAGAGTTATCACCTTCCAGCTTCTCCTTCGTCGCCATAGCCCAATCTCGAGCCCACGGAGCCGCCAAAAGGGCGCACAGTGCAGAGGATCAGGGTGTGTTCCATCGAGCGCTGACAGACCAAGACCCTCCGACGCGCAAACGCCAACGTCGGGAAATAGATCATACGTCGTCGAAAGAGCCGCCGATCCGAGTGTCCGAGGCCGAACGCACGCCACCGCAAATGCACGCCACCTTGGCCCGACACCGTCCTCGCGACCATCTGCTGCTGACGACGCTTCCGCCAACACCGCAGCAGACAACCTTGACCCTAATGACCCCCTCGATTTCTAGACAAAAGAAGGACGTTCGTTGGCCGAGTCAACTCTTTGAGCCCGGCACGGAGCACCTGCTAGCGCGAAAGCGGTCCAACTCTGCCTCATCCAGAACGCTGCGCTATTAGAACGCTCCTTCGGACTCTTTCTTCAAGAAGGCCTGTAAGAACCTACAAAACAAGAACAAGGCGAAGGTTATCCAGGACACGTCTCGGCTCCTTGTCCCTTCGGCAGAAACACTTGCGCTCCATCACACAAACAAACACCTAACAATTCTGACGGAAAGTGTCAATGAAGGCTGGGACAACGCACAAGTTCCTATGAGTCATATCGCCGGGAAACGGCTCCGAATCGTCATGACAATAATTATGTCCAACGGCCGGTCTACGTAATCAAACTCCCGAGTATCCCCCCCCAGCATCCTAGGTAGTAGTTTACCGTGCCATTGACTATAATCTTTGCAGTTGTCAGCGGTATGTGACGAGATGGATCGTACCAAGATGAGGCACCAAAATCATATAGCGTGCAGGTGTCGGATTTAACACTTAACGATCTCGCTACGTATTGGCCACTAGTTTTGTTATATTATTGTTGTTGTTGGTCTGTTCGTATAGGTGTATTTACACCCCTTATACACATATCCCTCATACAATTAGGTGTAGAACTACTAATTCTGCTATATAACGTTCCATTGGCTTAGGTAGTATACCCCTATAGGGGCACTTCTTACCAGCCACTCTAAGGCTCTCATCACTCCTTAGCCACCACTTAGACCACCACTAAATCCGACAGCTAAGCCTCTCCATGTGTACGACCCCGATTTTTACGGCGTCATTGGCAGTAATCCCAACTTAACACTGATCGCCGAAAAGTCCATGCCACTGTTCCACAGGGCTATACCTGGTTTCCCGACACGGATGAGATGTTCATGTTCTCCAACGCTGACAAAGCCGGCCTAGATTGATCAAAGGCATTGCATTCTCCCAACGGCACTTACGTCTACCTCACCGACACAGGCGTGGCCGAGGACTTACTTATCCCTGCAAAAAAGACCTATCCTGCCATAATATACGTGTCGAGCTCTTTATAGCCTTAGTCAAGGTCTAGAACGTTAACGGATGTATAAATACCGATATAATGTCAACGAGAACGACTAATTTACTAATCGCATGACTTTTGCATATTCCCCTGTTGGAATTCCCGACGGCATCCACGTCGACACCTAAGGCAATGTCTATTGCGGCATTGGCGACGGTGTCACTGTTTGGGACCCTAACGGCAAGCTCGTCGGCAAGATCTACTTCGGTGCTGGTTCTTCTAACTTCCAGTTTGCGGGCAAGGGCTGCATGATCATTGGTCCGGAGAAGCCGCTCTACTATGTAAGCATTGAGGCAACGGGTACAGTCATCCAGGACTATGACTACACAAGTGTACGTAAGCGCAGTGCGTAAAATAAAACGCTCTGTTTACAATTTAGGAAGAAGAATTAGCTTATGCTAAAACTTGTGACATTTCTTTTGCTGCTTCCCTTGATTCTAGATGTCATGGCCTGGCTTTTCATGATTTGCGACCACCTTGTGTGATATTAGGAGTGTTTGTTGGCCATGGAGTTTGTTATATTACAGGAAAGGCAAACATACGTTTTCTGGTCCGGCGCTGCATCTTGCAACGGAGAAACAAGCTGGCCGTTGGATACATTAGAGTACTTCTCGACTTACAGAAGATGATATACTCTGACACCAATCAGGCGCAAGTCTCTGCGCAAGAGTGCGATAGAAACAAAGAGACTTACAAGGCACCGAAGCCACCAACCGTAGCGGGGTTCCAAGGCTGGTTACAAGGCTCGCATAAAGTCCGCAAGGGTTATACAATATAAACAATTTTAATAAAGTGGAACATTAAAAATAGATTACAAAAAAGAGATATATAAGTGTTGATAGCTTTATATATAGTTATAGAAGCGTGGGCGTTTAGGTCTTTATTTGCCCGGGATTAAATATGAACAAATATATAATAGGTGGCAGGAGTGATATATACAGCTATAAAACCCTCCGCAGAGGCAATGCACTATATACCTAAATATAACTATCCCATATACATATCATAATTGACACCCATACAAGCCTCCAAAGAACTCCTCCAACTAACCCTAGGTTGCTGCCTCTCCAGTTTTTAAAGGGAACAAATCGGTGCCACAACACCCCTACCTTAATGGTATACCTTTAACTTTTAGACTCATTGAAATATGCGCATGAAGACCGGCACAATACTTCAATGTATATGTCCTTGGACCTTAGATTGTGATCTTCAGCCTCTCTGCCATCATATCGTCAAGAGGCTTATAGGCCTCCCAGAATCCACTTGTTTGTGGCGTCTCCAGAACAGACTTGCCGGCAGTCATGATTAAACGCTCTGGCGCGGGATGCTCCAAGTATGGTCTGGCACGAGTTTTGTGCGCGGAACGGAAGGTCTGAGTGAAGCAAAGTTAGCAAACATCTTCGGCTTTATTCTGCGTTATTTACCTTCATATGATTCACAATCTTGGTAAACTCTTCCTTCAGAAGTAAGTCTTCCTTCTCGTTCAGCTTGTTACGGATGGAATGTTTTTTGATCGATAGGCAAAAGTCTCGCTGGTTGACCGGGATATATCGATCCATGTTTTCGTCGGGAAGGTAGCGGCCAAGACCGATAAAGGCATCGATGGCCTGGAAAAAAAGGACATGATTGCCGGATAGACCATCGAACTTGTCGAACTTGCCATCGACTATTCTGCCCACTCCCCAGCCTTGAAAGCCTTGTACGTAGCTTAGCCACACGCTACGAGATATGCGAGACTCTTTCATATTGTTGTAAAAAACGGTAAGTAGCTCGCGCATCCGGGAGGTTATGTTGTGAACATGTCCTAAGCTGTCGGCCTTCCTACCATCCTCGAAAGCAATTATCGACAAAACCATTTCGTGGTAGATAGGAAAAGCCTAATGCATCGTTAGTTTATGGCTATATCTTTAGGAGTAATCTCCCCCCTAATTTGTAAATTTTTGCACAGAAAATGATATACCAGAATATTTGCTTTGTTAAGGAGCAAAAGTTGAAAGTTGTCCGGGGAAGTTAGAAGCACATTCAGAAACTATCTTGAATACTGTTTGCAATTTTCCGAACGCAAATTCTGGTAGACCATTGGCTGTACCAGAGGCAGAGAAAGTAGAGAGTTAGATAATAAGGAACTTGTTTGAACTTACCAGAACTTCCACGTCGAGAAACATGCGGAAGAAAACTTCCTCGGCAGATCGAATAAGTTCTGACATTTTGGTGTTGATCTTGTACACTCTGTCGCCGTTCTCATCGAAGTTCAGCAAGACGTTGGCCGTGTTGTTGCCGCTCTCTGCAGTAACGCCGAAATGTCGTTGGAGATAGGGCCAAGGGGCATCTAGTTCGGCCGGGAAGTCCAGCACCATTTCATTTTGTGCCTCTTTTACAACCGGGATCGTAGCCCATCTGGCTGTCAAGGTTAGAAACAGGCTCTCAACGTTATATATCAAAAATGGGGTTACGATCGGAAGGAAAGTGGCAAGAAACTCACCTATACGCATGCCGGGATACAGCTATGCAGCAGTAGACGGCGTTATAAACCTCACGCTTAAGTGAGGAATGGTCACCCGACTCGAATCGTTTCAGTGCTGCTTCCACTTCCGGGATGTTGACTCTCTCGGCCAGAAGTTTGCTCATGGTGCGGCGGAAATTCGCCATCCGTTCTTTGTTGGCCGCATCGTCCAAAGTAGGGGTATTTGTCGACAATGTCGGAATGATTTCCATATAAATGCTCTGGTACGGTTGGAAGCAGCGAGGCAAATTGTGGTGAGCGGCTCGTGGGGGCCAATTTCCGGCACCGTCTTCCTCGACAAGTTTCGACAAAGCCGAAGCAGTCTCGTTACGAAGTGCAAGGTCCGTTATGTCTCGGATTCTGTCATGGTGGTTGGACTTGATTTCTTTCGTTGCTGATCTTTGAACAGCCCATAGAAGAGCCCACAAGGCGAGACCCAGGAGGGTAAGAATGACAATCGAGAAGACGGCCATGGCAACAGTCCAGTGTTCCAATGTTGAGACTTGCTTTGAGCTTTCTGGTCAGAGTTTCGAATGTGAAAGTCCTTTTCTACAGTGGGCGTTTTGGTATTACAAGAAACGCGGATACGGCAGGATATATATAGTTCTACATCCAGAGCAAGGACCTGGCAACCACCAGTCTTCGGCCACGACGTCCCGAGCCTCACCTACCTAGATGCAATTCTTTTCTTACCTTACCTTTCCGTGTGAGGTCCCATTATTTTTCATCGTTAGCCACGTGTACGTAGGGCCTGGAATGTAAAGATTCAACTATAAATAGCGTGCTTAAGAGACATTGGGAATGACGGCGCCGTCATGAGCCGCACGTGCCTGGCATGCGAATTACAACGCCACTGTAAGCTGACATTGTACAATGTGTCGCCATGGGAGGGCAGCGCCTCACATCATGATAAAGGCTAAGGCAAGGTCTAGTTTAGCCCATCATTGACGCAATTAGGAAGACAGAAAGATGAAAAAGGAATACTCAGCTGAGCGTGCCCTAACGGCGTGACACTACGACTGACTATATATCTGGTATGGATCACGAATGTGTAATTTGACTCTGTATTCTAAATATCCCATGTGTGATAATTATGTGGATAGAGGCTGTCCCGTCGCCAGTACAGCTCGAGAGGTCAGCAGTCAGCAGCGTCTACGGCACAGTCGCAACGTTAAGTAGAACAATGAAAACCACGTTAAACTAGCGCGTAGTAATACAGCGAGCGGAAAAACAGTTACCTCCACCCTTATTCTCTATGTTGAGTGCCTGAAGTTTTACGCGGGCGGCTCTTCGTCGTTCGGTGTGTAAGGAGAGGTGGCTTATAACGTGGAGTAGTGGCTGGTGGGAGAGAGATATGGATAATTCTAGGCAGGATTTACAGGCCTCTGATTGGTCAGGAGCCAGTCCTCTGATTCCCCGATGTGGCGCCTTCCATAGGGCTCTATCCCACACCCCGCATCCCACACACGCCACCACATCCCACAAGCTGCCAGGGCGCTATCCCACACGCTGCACCCCACAAGTTACTACATCCCACAAGCAACTAGATACATCCCATAAGCTGCCACATCCTATAGAAATGGGTGGCAAGGCCAAAAAGATGTTTTATTGTCAAGAGAGGGGTCTGTAGAGTAAGCCTGCCAGCTAAATACAATGGGAACCTGACTGTGCCTTCCCTAGCCTTTACGCATTCGTACCTCACTCCTTTCAGCCGCCTACCTATTCTATAAGCTGCCGCATTCTATAAGCTGCCACATCCCACAACCCGCCACATCCCACCACCCATCATATGCACTCATCCCACACCGCACTTATACAATTTTCGAGATACCTGCCGTCCTAAATCATATATATTTGTCATAATCCCTGGGCCTTATTCGATGTCAACATTTTATGGCCCACGGCTAGAATCACCCATCATTTGGAACGCCTCCTGTCTATGTCGCAATGCATCAACATAATCTATAAAACTTTCCTCGACAGCATCCTGGCAGCTACTGGGCATTTGTTACCCGCAACTATTAGTGTCTCGGATGACAGAACTTTGGAGTTGGACTCGTTCATGCTAGAAAATTGAAAACCTATTGCCAGTGCCAACGAGACAAAGACATCCAACATGAAGCCGGAATCTGTTCCCAATTTCGACACGCATCGGCACGACAGTACCGTTCATAGCCACGCCGGAATCTTCACTCCGGAGATGCCTCCTACTATAACGCAGACCAAGGTGGAAGACACAGATAATACTGCATCTGTTGATACCATGGTGCCCGAGACGGGAGTTCCGGCGCTGGCTCACACGCCTCCCAGTCCTCTGCGAGGGAATCTGATTCTGCTTCTCCTCACCCTCACTCAGCTGGTTCAAATCGCACCTTTAGGTGTCGGCATCAACTCAGCTACTGCCATCGGAAGAGCCGTGGGATCCAGTGCTGTAGAATCAACCTGGATTGCGGCATCGTTCCCACTCACACAGGGCTCGTTTGTCCTCATCGGTACGCGTCGACTCTGCTCAGCCGTTTCCACTGCTGACTCTTTTCTTCCGCTTAGGTGGCCGCCTCGGGACGATCTACGGGCACAAGAATGTTCTGATGGCCGGCTCCCTTTTGTGGGTTCTGTGGACTGCCCTTGGGGGATACGCGGACACTCTCCTGGGTGTGTCTCTTCTTCGAGGTCTTGCTGGCATCGGAGGCGGCCTTATGATCCCCAATATTATAGCCCTCATCGGTATCACATTTCCACCTGGCAATAAGCGAAACCTCGGTTTTGCTTTATTTGGCGCTATGGCTCCCGTGGGTGCCGCCGGCGGAGGTCTCATCGGCGCCATCGTTATTCAATTGGCTGGCTGGAAATGGTCATTCTTCTTGCTGTAAGGTTCCGAATCATTCTGCTAAGATGTTTGTATTGGCTCATTAAAAAATCCTTACAGGGCGCTTGCCGGTGCGGTTGTGTTTGGTAGTACGAGTCTTGCAGTTCAGAGGGACGCGCCTCTTGATCCGAAGGGCAGCGTAGACATCATCGGCTCGTATTTCGGAGTGGGAGGCTTGATCCTCTTCAACTTTGTGTGGAAGTAAGCTTTCTGCGACGAACACTCTTCTTCCCTCAGTTTTGAGCTAATGAACATCACGCAGCCAAGCACCCCTTGTGGGCTGGAAAACGGCCTACGTGATAGTGCTTCTCATAGTATCTGTTCTGCATTTCGTGGCCTTCGTCATATGGGAAACCAAGTTTGCCAAGGAGCCAATCATGCCCTTTAACATATGGAAAAAGCCGTCTTTCGGCAGACTCATTATCACCGTCGGACTATCATTCATGAGTTTGGGTATTTTCATTTGGTACATGGCGCAGTTCATGGAGATGATACGCGGCGATAGTCTCATCGTCACCGGTTTACAGTACCTGCCCCTGACCATCGTCGGCGGCTTGACCCCGTTCATCGCAGCTTGGCTTATCCCAAGAGTTCCCGCGCAGGTCATCATCGGTCTTGGCTGCTTGGCTTTGGTTATCATCAATGCCCTGTTAGCTAGTCTCCGAGCCGATTTGTCCTATTGGGCTATGTGTTTTCCGGCCATGTTCGTATCTGCCTTCACCATCGACCTCATCACCACGAGCGCTCAAATCGTTATCAGCAGCACGGTACCGATGAAGCACCAGGGGGTTGCTGGTTCGCTGGTCGGAACGCTGCTTGGCTACGGCCTGAGCACCGGCATAGGTATCGCGGGGACAGTCGAGGTAAACACTTTCGACAATGGCAAGAATCTCCTAAAGGGGTACCACTCTGCAGGCTACTTAGCCGTGGGAATGTCTGCCGCTGCTCTCATATTGTCCGCGACGATTCGTATTCCGAAGAACACCCAGGAGGGCTGGCATGCGGATGACGAGGACGCCAATGAGAGACATGGTCCAAAATAGGTACCATACGACGATATCGTAGAGTTAGAGAGCATTTAAGTGCTGGCCGTTACCAGGTTGTCTTTACTCGTGGACCGTTGAACTCAACCATGTTGCCAATAATTATAACAAGGGCTTAGATAAGGGCTTGGAGATTGGTCTCAATATTACAATAATCTACTAAGGCCGCCAAGGTCTGTATGGCCTCTTCTGGAGCCTTCCGGCACCTAAGGCTGGCCCTAGGTTTATATATACAACTCCATCGGGCTTGCTAACCTCCGATGGCCGCGAATGTGTCTGAGATTAGAGAGGGCTGAATAGCCTCACCGAGACACGCGGAGATTATCACCGAGACCTTCGTTCCACAGCTCCCAGCGCGTCAACACGCGTATGACCTTCGTGTAGGTCGGGGTCGCGTAGACCTTCCGTATAACAAGAATTGAGTCAGTGCTTTGGTCATAATGCTGAGGTAATGAGAAATCTAGAACGTGAAGACTCTAACATCAGATGAAGTGCAGTAGATAGAGATATATTCCAAATCTTTGACGACAATAATACAATTTCAGGACGATAAAGGCATACAGATTGCATGGATATACTGGCTACTAGCAAGTAATATCGAGGAACGGACACATCTGGTCTGTCGCAAGGTAAGCAACAAAAAACGCGAGCTCTTCACGTCTAAAAGATTCCTGGTAAAAATGGGGATGCACGATCTGACCTAAAAATAGATGAATCTCACATCCACGGAACCGGTAGTACCAATCAGAGCTCAGAGCTGCACAATTTCAGTATAACACCTGCTCGTATTACCTAAGACTATATCGGATCCGATCTGGGAACCGAATCCTTGCCATGCATCCCACATCACACTACATCACATCATCTAGAGGCGTGCGAAATTTTCTCCCCCCCCCGCCAGTCGTTCGAGACGCTTGACACTGTCGCACAACTTAATCTTTATCTCGCAGAACCCTAGCACCCGCCTACGGTACTCATTGAACCCCCCTTTCCCGTGGCATGTACATAAAACGCGGGGGACGCTCGGACTCTTGCAGAAGCAGCCCCTAAGGATCGGGTAGAGTGGAGGGAACTCAGGTAGGTAGCCGGTTGGCCCCGGCCATGGCTGATCCACATAGTCCGTCGAGGGGAGATGGGAGTCAAAATCCTATTATTCCAAACGACCTGGCTCCGCAGTCCGATAAGAAACGTTTCAAATGTCCCATTCCGGATTGCCGCAAGCTGTTCAACAGAAAGGAACATGTTACCCGTCACCTCAAATCTCACAATCCAAATGCCGAGCACCAGTGCCATATCTGTGGTCGTCGATTTGTGCGAAGGTAATTCATTCTCTCATCTTGCGTCTATCATTCCATCCAATGTGCCATGTCTAACTAGTTAATCACTATCTTGTGCAACTTCAGCGATGTCTTGAGACGGCATGTGGTCGGCCATGCACCACCGCCCAAGACCTCAGGATCCCTTACTCCAACTACCTCCATAATTGATCAACAACAGACTTCTGAAGCAAACGAGGATGAGAGTCACGATATGAATCCCTGCTTTTACCACGAGCCTGAACATGGGATATTAGTCGAAGGTAGCGACCTGTGGAACGACCTACGGACACCATGGGCACATCCACAATCGCAGTCAGGCCATCCTTGGCAGCCATCAGTCTTTTCAAACGAGACTGGGCACCACGGGACCGGGACCGGGGACATCAACTACGGCGCTGAATGGGCTAACACCCTGCACCCATCAACATGCCAGAAGTTCACAAATTCGACCTTCAGCCACGCCGTGTCTGGTACGAATACCCCGGGCAGAGGCATGGAACTCGACATGCCTCCGTCAACGTCGGGAAGCTCTGCGGAAACTGTCCATTTCGCGCCGAGCGACATGCATTTACGTACACCTTCATCGGTGTCGTCATACAGCACCGAATATGAACAATGCGGGCTGGCTGGAGGTGAGGCATCACTACCAGAGACGCGAAGGCTCGTAGACGTCTATTTTGCGAAAGTTCACCCTCTTTGGCCTATCCTGCACCCATCGACCTTCGAGCTAGAGAAAACATCAAAATGTCTCTTGGGATCCATGGTGTTGGTAGCTGCGTGTCATGAAGGCAACACTGATCATGCAAAGTTTGCAAGCACCCTGTTCAGTGCTGTTACTGGTCAGGAATTAGTAAGTTCGAGCCCTCGCATCTGATTAACTTAGCTATTGACACCAAGGCATAGATGTCCAATCCTTCTTTGCACTTACTTCAATCCTTACTACTTTGTGTGGTGTATTGTCTCAAATGCTTGGTATGTCACCATTTGCTGGGTACTCACCACCTACACTTGATGACCTGACTTCGTAATAGCGGGAACAAGACATGCCGGCTAGAGCTACCCATCTTAACGCTATCTTGATCTCAACTTGCCGGAGCTTGGGGATCTTTAAAGATCGATATCTATATCACAGCGACCCAGAACAATCACCCCTATCGATATGGCTCACGAAGGAACAATTGCATCGGTATGTATGAATAGCAGCACGAATCTCTTGCGCCAGCTTGCCTTATTAATCAATAGACTCCAATAGGCTTGCTTTCTCAGTCTTCTGTGTCGATAGTTACATTAGCATTCTCCTGGACTACCCTCCTACGGTTCGCTACCAAGAACTTCAGATTCCGCTCCCCATGTCGACGCGACTTTGGGAGGCCGCCAGTGACTCAGAGAGGCGCAAGTTGCAGTGGGAAGAGCCTGCCGGCCGTCAGAAGGTGCTCTTCTCTTCCATCATCCGCGATGTCTTGGAGGACGAGCCGCAACGCGACACGCCGTACCAACTTGATCTCGACGGCAGCCATCTTGGCCTGTGCGCATTGTGGAGCGGCGTATGGGAGGCAGCCCGCGAAGCCCACGGCTCGGCAGCCGACGAGCTGTACGCCAAGCACATGCCGGGAAGTCCATTTTTTAAATGGAGACGGATTGTCAGCTATTGGAGAGTCAGAATAGAAAAAGACTGCAGTCTACTGCAGAATCATTTTCTATCGACGAGCTCAGGTAGTAATACTGACCACGTCCCCACACGTTCGGCTCTCACCCTGATTCTCGGACACCTCTTTCTTCTCCACCTGCACGCGCCCGTCAAGAAGCTGCACGAACCAGATGCCCCTGGCGACGGAACTCGGAGCACAGCATCAGCCGAGTCCAAAACACGATTGCGCACGTGGTTGGCTTCGCCCTGTTCTCGCATTGCCGTATGGCATGCTGCCCAGATATCGCGCGTCGTCGAACACGAATTTATCCATCGCAAGAGCCCCTCCGAAGTAATCCGGGATCCTTTTATCGTACCGAGTCTTCTCACGAGCGCCGCCATCGTCTGCTATGTTGCTAACCTCACGCCCGCATGCCATTCCTGCACAGGCGATCCCAGTAGCAACCAGATCATCAATCTTTTCAGCGTTCTTGACAATGACGAGAAGCTGATGGGTTGGAAAGAGTCCGGGGTGGGATCTGTTTGTTGGGGCCCTGATGGCATTCTCGTCTGCCATTGCCACAGCGAGAAATTAGTCGCTTGGTTTCGAGGGTACCTCGTCAAGAGTCCTACGGCCGACGCCGAGTTTCTGCACTTCGTGGAAAGTTTTCGGGCTTCTTCTATTTGAGTGCCACCACGGTACCGATACGAACCAACATGGCCCAAGGCTTAGAACCGAGGGGATTATCACCAGGAGATAGCCTATCACCATATTACAATAGAGCAGTAAGCAATCAATTCTCGGAAGCTTATGCATACACATAAATAGAGATAACCAGATCATGATCACTTACGACAAATAACGAAGGCACTCATAGAGTGTCACCTGTGAGCGAGAAATCAGTATCTGCGCATTGGGCGCATTCGTGAACGCGACTTCGTTCTTCGTTCACCTCGCCGGCATTCAAGATACACTGCCTCACCTATAGAAATTGGGGGGCAGGTAAAGAAGATGGCTGGGTACTACGCACACGCATCTACCATATATTATAGAAGTACGACCTCATCCAGCTATACCTAGACTTGTTTTTTAATGCAACATATAACACTACATACTTACTATATATATTTATTTTCAATTAGTTAGGTAGATTAGTCATACATAGCCATATAAATGGGATATTCCGGCCGCCTCTTACCCCGCATCTGCGCCTCGGAAGGTGTGAAAGCTATGGTATTCCGAATCCTACCCTTGGTTAGAGTTGGGAGGTCGTGGCTGCTTATGGCGCAGATCTTATTCTAAACCACATCACAAGTCGATCTAATAAGACCTGAAGGAAAATAACAGACTTCTTAGTTTAGAATTAAATATATATTACAGCAGGGCTAGTGCTAGCGGGCCGCTGGCAGCTGTCCGCAGCTGCAAATGTGGCTATACAGGCAATTTACGGCTATATTCAGGGGTGCGAATAGGCATGCATACAATACACACTCGTTTTTAGTAGCATGTGCTTCAGTTTATTTTTGTTGTTGTTTGATATATTATATATGTATATAATACGTCTATTATTACAACTGCTGTTTATTGGAAAGCTTTGCAAGCCTCCTCGTTGCTTTTGCAAAGCTTCATGTTAATATCTGGTCGATCGAAAACTTTATATTTGTTCTCTAGCTTCTGATTGGTTAAATCTAAAATCCTGGCTCTCTGATTGGCTTATGTATGCTAAGCAACTCACCTACAACTCTAAATCTACATTTGTGGCTTACGCAGCCTTTGCCTGGAATCCTTCTGAATAGCGGTTCGAAGCCTTAAAGGGAGGTCGAAGTTTCGGCTGGCGGGGTCTGACTAGGACTCTAGTAGCGCCGCAAAGCGGCGCCGCAGGCAAAGGGGGTCCCAGGGGGTTTCTCCCTGGTATAGGTAGAGAAAAGAAAAAAATTAAATTGAAGTGCTTTGCACTTTGATTTACAGCGTACCAATGGAGAGGTTCGCCGGCAAAGCTTTCCATTTTAGGGATATCCTTAGCCCTACACGGTCTTTTGTTTAGAATTAATTCTCCGCGATTGTTTTAGCATTAAACAGTCCAGCTAAAGCCATCACAGTCGCGGCAGGATATCCTAAGCTTTCGGAACCCTGTCTATTTTGCCAAATGGTTAGTTCCTCTCCTGTGATTCCTGATGCTATAGCTGTGCATACACTGCGACCTTCATGGCAGATATGCAAGGGAGGCCGGCGGTTCTCGGCGATATATATAAGACACCCGCTTCGTCATACGGAGACCAATATATCCGCCCTCCCCACCACTAGCCGTGCGCGAGCAACCTACTTTGCGCCGGTCACTCGCTCCCTTGGGTGAGGAGGGAAGGGACCCAATAGCCAGCTCTGTTAAGCAACAGCTTATTTAAAGCGTTGGGGGTAGGAAAGTAGGGTGTCTTAATTGGAACGGCAAAAGAGAAAAGAAAAAAGAAATTCACGTTAATATAAAGCACGTAAATATAAAAAGATGCTCAAGCAACCGCTTAATTCTGACAAGAGTTCAGTGGATGATAAGACTAAGTACTGAGATTGGGCTTGGCGATCAGGAAGCCTAAATTAGTGGAGGTGAATGCGAGGGGCTTCCATCAGCTGAGGCCCGGATCTGGGGCTGATTGGCTTGTGAGCTTGAGCCATAGTGGATTGTCTTTTTGCTATGGGTCCCGAAGGACATGGGTGCTTTACTTTACAGGGCCTATGAGTTCCATCCCCCACTCCACAAGCTCTCTCGAGCTAAGGTACAATACTATTTATACTATCAGATGAGACAAGGTCAGTGTACGAAAACATGTTAGTCATGTCTCCTTATTCTATAGTAATGTGATGTTGGCGAAAGTTCGTATTTGATGAGATACTCAGTAATCGATAGAGGAAGTCATTCGACTGCTACTCGCGTGACTTTTTTCCACATCAATTATAGCTGTATCTTCGGCGATGATTTCAGGCCCCCCATCAATTAAAAACCCCTCCGGCTAAGAAGCGCCCTATTCCAAATGTCTTCCTTCGACAGTGCAGCATCGCCACGCTGAACTAGCTGCAAGTATACTCGGTCTCATGTGAATTTCGTAGAGTGTAGTTAGCACCACCCACGACGCACAGTTGATGACTGGGTGATATCTACACACACCCATTATCTGCCGTACCTTTCCCCGCATTCCTGTCCACATCCGCTTCGAGAGATGGTTTGTTTGTGAAGACAACTCCAAAAATGGAAAATCTCAACCACCGTATGTTACATTTTTCGTTTTCTTTTTGGGTAACTATTGTGTTGGCACTGTAATGGAATTTCAGAAAAAATCATTCTTATCGCTTCTGCATGCTCACCCAAGCCACCGTGTATTTCGCTCAGTATGTTGCAATTGTTGACTTTTGTATCATTGGACAGGCGGTGCTACTTTGCTGGGCCAACGGCTCGGCGCCTTCGCCAATGGCATCATGATCGCATCTTTGACCTTATTTTTTGACTGGGTTCTGCCATCATGGTGCAAATCCGCTTATGTGGTATTTCACCACCTGCTCCGAGCACGACGCTCGGATAATAGCCTTGTCGCTTCAAAAACTTCGTGGCAGATTCGGTGAGTGGTCGAGTTTTATAACGCCGGTGTACTCCCAATTTCGGACTCTGTGAAAAGTGGAAATACTTAGGCGGTTTCTTGTCACAAGATGCTTAGAAAATGAATCAATCACTGACTCTCTGTGTCATAGTCTCCCGATGTTCGGCGCCTGGCTAAGCATGTGCATAGCATATTTAGTCTGGGCTCCGAATCGCCGGCTTATCAGTATGTGATTTCTCGGCTTTCCTCGTGTCGCATTAGCACAGAACATAAATTCCATTGTTCGCGCTATTACACGCAGATGAGCGACTGACACGCGACACCCAAGTGATATACCATGGTGTTACTGGCCACGGCGCAAATCTTCTCCTCTGGTCATGGATTACAATGCAGAACGACGGTCCGAGAGATGCCACCAACAAAATCCACGACGCCTTCCTTGACGCCGCCTTTAGTTTTCTTATCTCATCATATTCCCTGACGCATCGTGCCTTGGTCTGGAGGCTAGTGAAACGGTCCTTCATCGGATTAGGAATACCTTTACTATGCATCAGCGTCCCGCTGTATTACTTTCGAGAACAGCTACCCCTGACTCGCACTTATTATCGAGCGCGGCTTTTCGTTTTTATGTTCGTTTCTAAGGCTTGGGATATGTTCGACTACGTGGAAGCGCAGGCCGTAGAGCGACTACCCCGGTATCTTCAGCACAAGTGGTCCTCGTACCAACAAGGTCTTCCCGAACGTGCGACCCTGCCGCCGTATCAGTATCAGCCTCTAAATGTGGGCGAGATCAGACTTCTTATCTTAAGAAAATCGCCATTCTATCCTAGCGTCGTACAAGCCGAGATGGTCCATCAGCCGATCTACCCGCCCCCGGATTATGAAGCCGTATCATACCGTTGGGGCTCTTCGGAGTTAACGGAAGAAATTCTTGTTGATGGATGTCGCTTCCCAGTCACGAAGGCGGCTTTCAACCTGCTCCTTGCGCGCCGCTCCGTGTGGAGAAAGCGAATTCTCTGGATTGATGCAATCTGTATTAATCAAGAAGACTTACAGGAAAAGAGTGAACAAGTGCAGTTGATGCGCGACATTTATCACCGAGCCTCACGCGTCATCGTATACCCGGGTGGTGATTGGCGGTCTCGACTCGCTGGGTCTCTGGTCAATGAACTTGTGAGTACTGTTGAGAGGCATTTGTTTTTGTTGCGCGAAAATGTCGTTCCACTTCCTAGACACCGACTGACTCGCGATCGGGTAGTGGTCGCTAGGTTATCAATACAACACGGATAATATGGACTGGTTGTCTGATGAAGCAAGGTCACCGCGATGGAGAGCCATGGCTGATTTATTCAGCAATGAGTACTTCAATCGCGCTTGGGTTATCCAAGAAGTTGCCGTGGGACAGAAACCCGAGCTTTATATTGCGGGAACATATATCCCGTGGATGGTATTTGCCTCGTATGTCTCCCTTCCCACCGCCGGATTCGGGCTTGTTGTACCCTTTATATTCTTGCTACATTACTCGGCTTTGTTCAGTTCGCCAAAAGCTAACCCTTTACTTCCACAGGGTTGTTGAATGGTGCTTTCGTATGTGATATAATATTCTGGTTTTCTTTTTGGGGGGAAATATGAATGAGACGAATCCACTGACTATCGTCACTTTAGAATCGAACCGAAGACACCTATTAAGCGGCAGCGCTGACAAAGAAAGACGCACATGGCGAACTAGCCAGACTTTCGAGAACGTTACCGTCATGACCATCCTACGCCCGGAATCCGAAGCATGGACTGACGCAGCTGGCAATTTGACCCACGCGATTGACCTAGAGAATCTTCTTTTTATCACGTCCAATTTCCGATCCGCAGATCCTCGCGATAAGGTGTTTGGGCTGATAGGAATCGCGAGGAACGCCGGCGACGCGGCTCTTACTACGCCAAATTACAGTCTGCCCGTCGAGCAGGTTTTCCAGAACACTGCGCGAGCAATTTTCTCGCTTCCTCAAGATCGCCGGACCATTCATATCCTAGCTCTGGCGGGGACTGGGTTTTCCGGGAGGCCCAGAAAAATGCCATCCTGGGTCCCCGATTTTAGCGAGGAACGCGTATGCTATCCGTACTCAAATATCGTGTTTCCAGAAGCCAGTTTCAAAGCATCCGGTGATCTTCCTCAAGACGTAGAGCTCGACTATGAGACCAACTCCCTCATTGTCAAGGCCATTACGATCGATCAAGTGCTCGATATCAGCGAAGCTGGCCCATTGGATTGGGGACTTCACAATCTGGAGTTGGTTGACGTATTCAAGGTCCTCCCGATACTACACGAATTTGTGCACGCCGCCATGGACCTCTGTGAAAAGCACCCCAGCTCATCCAGTCTGCCCGATCAGAGAACCTCCGAAAGGCTATGGTGGGCGCTGATCACTGGGCGAGTCGAGCGAAGGCCTGCGGACGTGAAGTTTAAGGAGGTGTTCCAACCTTGGATACTGAATTTAGACCTCATGGCCAGTTCGAGAGACCGTTCTCACTACAGCCAGCGCCTCAAAGAGGGTGCACTGGGCGACGGCCCGGGCTTGACAGCTGACGGGACAGAAACCACCTATCAATATAGCCTCGTAGAAGCATGTTTTGGAAGACGGATTGCCATTACGGCTTCTGGTCGCTTATGTGTAGTGCCGCCTTTAGCGAAGGTCGGTGACTCCGTGATCATCCCGTTTGGTTCTCAGACCCCATTCCTCGTAAGGGAACGCCACGATCAGTCCGATAATATCGGCTATGAGCTAGTCGGCGAGGCTTGGGTAGAAGGCGTCATGTGTGGGGAGATGATAAGGAGTACGGATGAAGAACTCATTCGTATCTCATGAACAGGGGCTATCGGAAGCCAATGGCACTTCCATCCGTCTCTCTTTCTCCGGATGCCCTGAGAAGGAAACTCAAATCCCAATTCGCAATCTACACTTATCTTCAGTGTTTGGCAAGTATCCCGGACCGTTAATGCGGTTGCAGGAGAATGTATACACAAATGCCCGATTTGGCAGCACGGCGGTCAAGAGGGAAATCATTCCTTCGGTTCCGGATTGCATCGCAAAACCTCCCCGAATAATGACAGCATTCTCTCTACTATTATAGCGGGATCGTGGAAAGTTGTAATCTGACGCATGATTGCGCCCCCTGAGCGTTCTTATCAAGCGGCATATCCCGTCGTCAATAACGGCCCGACGAGACGTGAGATTACGTACGTCCTCGATTATGAGTCTAGACTGGTGTGGGGATTTCTGATACCGACAGGTATATAGCTCAATCCTAGTTGCACGGGCAGGACTGGCGGAAGCGGGAGAATAAACGCGCCGAATGTATTTATCCTGGACCCCCACTGACTCCACGCAAGACTGGAGGAGGCACAAGTGAAAACAACATGTCTATTTAACCAGTGACGCGGGGGTTACTTATGTGGTTTCATTACCAACCTCACATATCGTGTCTCCCTAGATTCATGCAGGTACAACTGCCAGGTTACGTCTTACGTGCTCAGATTTGTATAGAACCTTGTGGAGTATTCAATTTCCATTTAGGGGCCGCGAACCGCTATCTATCATCTCAATATATTACTACCCGAATACTTGGAACGACCTCGATCTAATGAAGCCCAAAGCCAAAGCGATATGAGAATTATCTATCTAGGGCCTGTGCCTGACACTACTCCATTGATAAGAATGCATATTGGGATGGTAAGCGTTAGGGGACGACAACTTACCATACTATAGTAGACACCTCGCTTTTGGAGCAATGAAAGGTGCGTGCCCGTCTCAAGGACCTGGCCATCTCCTAGAACGAAGATTACGTCGGCATTTTGGATGGTGGCGAGCCGATGAGCGACCACAATCATAGTTCGGCTCTTCTTCGTCTGTTCGAATACGGCTTGAACCATTTTCTCCGTTTCCGAATCTAGATTTGAGGTCGCTTCATCTAATAATAGGAGGTGGGGGTTGCGGATAAGCGCCCTCGCAATGGAAACTCGTTGCCTTTGACCACCAGATAGCAGTATGCCTTTGATGCCAACCTTAGTGCTGTAGCCATCTGGCAGTGAAATGATGAAGTCGTGAATCCCGGCGTCCCGACAGACCTGGTGTAAGGTATCGTCCGTGATCGTATCAGCATCCACTCCTAGAACAATGTTTTCGCGGATTGT
The DNA here is from genome assembly GCA_023159155.1 of Ustulina deusta. Classification (NCBI taxonomy): domain Eukaryota; kingdom Fungi; phylum Ascomycota; class Sordariomycetes; order Xylariales; family Xylariaceae; genus Ustulina; species Ustulina deusta. The sequence continues at coordinate 475,961 of JAJNNX010000019.1, read as the reverse complement.
TCCATCGAATAGAGATGGCTCTTGAGCTACCAGAGATATAGCTTTACGATAATCGGCAAGGTCAACGCTATAGATGTCGGTGCCATCGAATGTGATCTGACCAGAATTGATTTGATAGAACCTGCAATGTTTTAGTATACTTGACTTTTTAGAGACTCTGATTATAAGGTCATATTGGTTTACCTTTCCAGAAGTGATATGATGCTAGTCTTTCCACAACCTGGGAGAGATATCAATATACTTCATCGTGACTTTAGCAGATTAGACCTACCTGAAGGGCCAACAATGGCAGCAAATTGGCCCTTTTCAATCTGTAATTGTCAATATCACTGCAAGTGCGGTGGTGATTCGGCACTTACAGTTATATTCAAGCCATTGAGCACGGGGACATTTCTTGTAGGATACTTGAACCCAACATCTTGTAACTCAACTCTGACACCCCTATCAGCATCATCAACGGTACTGAAGTTCAATGCAGCGCCAGGGCCTTCAGGTCGATCCGGCACCCTCATCGCTTGGATTCTGTTCGCAGCGGCGGCAGCCTCTGCAATATCTTCCAACCTGTTAGTAGCACATCTTGAATTTGGCGTGAAACAACTCACTAGGAGCAAAGCTAAGCCATTGGCCGGCCCCTATAGCACCCTTTATGACAGTTACATTCAAATTCTGAAAGATCTTCCATTGGCATACTCACCTGCACAACCGCTATATATACAACCACTAGACCATAGTCAGCAACAGTCGGTTTAATATCGATAGAAATCAACTCACAATAATTGAAGGTCATGTACTCTCCGCTGATGAGAAGTGTTCCGCCATACCTGTCTGTGCATTAGCGTCGACTACTATAGAGAACGGAGGATAGCTCACCATAGAACGAATGCCATAGCGAGTAGGGGGAGGCTGTCACTAGCTGCAAAAATCAACGTGGCAAACCGCGCCTGTCTAAAGGCCTCCTTAACATGATTCTGCAGCAACTCTTCATATCGTTGGCAGATTGTATCTTCTAGGGTTAGAGCTGTCACAGTTCGAATGGCACCCACCGATTCAGTCGCAAATTTAGCGCTTTCGGCGAAAACTTTGAGATTCATCGTCTCAAATCGCTTTTCCACCCGGATCCGATAGAACCCGGCGCCGAGAGCGAGCGGCATCGCGGAGGAAAACGCTACTAGTGTGAGCTTCCAGCCAAAGTAGAATGAGATGACTAAACATCCTATAACACTCAAGATCGAGATTATTGTGAATGTGATATTCGTTCCGAGCAGCTGCTGCAGCTGTGTGGGATCAGTGGCCACGAGTCCTGTTAGGGCTCCGACAGAACGACCGTCGCCGTCAAACCATGCTACCGTCTTTGAGACGATATTCTGGAAGTATTCTAGACGATAGGCAGACGTTATGTGCTATAGACGGTTAGAAAGGTCCTCCAAAAGCTCTGGGTACTTACAAATGCGACTCTCGTAGATGCAAAGCCGAGGCAAAAGTAGCCGACGGCGGCAGCAGAAGCCAATACGACAAACATAAGACACCAATAGTTGGTTATTTCTCTCAGGAGTTCTCCCCAAAACGCGAATGAAGCAATAAGATTCGCGAAGATGTAAGCCTGTACAGGCGTACTAGCTTCATGATTCTTTAGTAAAAAGTGTTGTAAGCGGGAATCAACAAACTTACCCCCAGCAATGAGTGCCCCATACAGCATTACCATATACCAAGGCCAATTTTGCTTCTGCTCTAGGAGTAGAGTACCGAAGCTTCGAAAAATACCTCTATATCTCCAAGCAGCCTCCTCGGCGGCACTTCCGTCGCCCTCGACTTCATTGGCATTGCTCTTGTCTAGCGTCATCAAGTCCATTGTTCGTTTGTCCTCCTCAGTGACTTCTGATATATCGTCGCCATGACTGTCTTCGCCCATCTTCAGTTCTTGCGATTGAGTCAGTAACCAATATGGGCCCCCAACAGCTGCCATGAGGCTATCATGGTTCCCCCATTGGACTACCTTCCCCTTCGCAAGCACGACAATGTTATCCGCTTTCTTGACCGTCGCCAACCGATGAGCGATCATTAGTGTTGTGCGATTTTTGGAAACTCTGTCAAGCGCAGCTTGCACAACCTTCTCACCGCGAACGTCGATTGAGCTCGTCGCTTCATCTAGAATTAAAATCTTGGGCTGTTTGATAATTGCCCTCGCGATTGCAAGACGTTGACGTTGGCCACCACTTAGCTTGATACCAGCGTCTCCGACGTGAGTTTCGTATCCCTTGAACAAGGTCAGTCTGTGTGTTAGATTGATCAAGAGGGCGTTCATTTACTTCTGGTAGCCTAGAGATGAACTCATCTGCATAAGCTTCTTTACAGGCAACTTGGACCAGCTCTCTCTTGACAGTGTCCTCGGCATTTTCCCATTGGGTTCCCACCAACCCAGATGACACGTTCTCGAAGATTGTTTGATTGAAAAGGAATGGTTCTTGTTGCACAAGACCAATCTGAGATCTCCACCACTTCAGATCAAGGTCAGTAAGCTTATGGCCACCAATTGTGACAGACCCATTGCGGAAATATAGGATCTGGTCTAATATTAGTGTGATCTGTACCAACCACCCCGACAACGCTTACCAGCTTTTTATCCCCCATGTCCCCGTCCATCTCGTACCAACGTTGAATCAGGGCAACTATAGTACTCTTCCCGGAACCTGATGGCCCAACGATAGCTGTCACCTTACCGGCCGGGATTATCAAATTCAAATCATCGAGAACCTTGAGGCTCGGTCGTGTCGGGTAGGTGAAGTTGACATTCCATAAAACAATGTCACCTGTAGCAGATGCCTCTGGGTGCTTAAGGCCAGTGGTAACTGGTCTTGGGGCATCAATGCCATTGAAAAGGATTCTAGCTGCCCCAGCTGCTTGAGCCGCAGCTGATATTGGCGCAGCGATGCCCCCGACACCTATTGCGAGTATCATGACACACATCAAGACGCTATAAGGATATCAGTAACAGTAGCCTTTCACAATTAGGTTACTCACATGATCGTGGTTCCCACGTTCTCGATTTCATAGTTATTCAGTAGCGTTACAGCAAACCAGAATGCCAATGCAAATGTCCTAGCTCAAAGTCAGCGCTCAACACCCTTCAAGAACTGTGCAAATTTACCTACGAGTAGACGCTAAAATAGACTGTTTCATATGATTAGTATCATACCAAGTTATACACTGAAAATTACATACTCGTCGCTTGCTGAACAGCAATAATCCCCGATAATCGGAGACCCCTTCGGTTAGCTTCGTCTACCCATTCTCTGTATTTCTCTATCATCTTCCTTTCCGCACCGAAGGCGGCTACCATCCTTATTGATGTGAATGCTTCGCTTGCTATTGCGGAAGCCTTGATGTTTGCATCTTCTACTTGCTTCATATTCCTCACCAAAAACGGAATGGTGATGCAGTAGCAGATCGTAATGAGGAGGAGGCCACTGCTAGTCACTAGACTTAATTTCCAACTATGAGTGTAAGCTACTATCAGAGCGGTAATGACCGATGAAAGGGTCTGAATGACTATAGCTAGTTTCTCAGATATGCCTATCTGCAGTGTGTTTGCGGTTGCTGTAATGATAGCTGCAATCTGGCCGGGAGGTTGGGTATCAAGTAGAGAGACAGGTAGTTCCAGGAGCGCCTTGACGTATGCCAAGCGCAACGACGAAGATATACGAAGGCTCAACATGCGAAATCCTAGCTGCGATTCATGAGTCGACATATTCGTATGGGGAGTGTAGCACACTCACAGTAGCGATATATCCCAGTACAAATCTTGCGATGAAGAGGTACACTAAGTAAAGCCTAAGAAGCCAGATTAGCCAAGCCACTGTCGGATACGACTTGACACTTACACATATTCGCTGATGAGATGACGGTATTCACCCTGGGCCTGTTGGATAGTAGTTCCTCGCACCGACGCGATTCTTCCGATCAATTGCCCTATACAGTCAACATTGCCAGCACATAGTATAAGAACTCGCACTTACCGAAGATGATGGTCATGATAGGGAATGCGGCGCCGGCGCCAAGCGCCGCTGCAATAGAGAGACACAGAAACCAACGGTCTTTCCATGTTGAATAGGAGAAGATCCTCTCGTGAAATAGTGAGCGCGCGTAATATTAGCTGAGGACAGGATCTTACCAAGAAATCCCCCAGAGACCTTTTAAAACCTCGGATTCTGCTCTGCCACTTTCCCGGATCATGTGCTGGAGCTAGGGGTACAGTAGCTGTTGCTGGTGACACTGGTGCCACATTGGGCACGATAGTTGGCGACTGGACAGGTGATAGTCCTGTCCCGTTCGAAACTTCTGGAGATTCAGGTAGGGAGACTAATGACGGCTTCACAGATATTGTGCGACGAGGCTCGGTGTTGTTGGGAGTGTCGTCAGCTCCATCTAGAGACAATAGAGACGGTCTCGAGGCCAATGGTGTGCTCCTCGCAAAGGGTGCCGAAGCCCTCAGAAGGTTGGCACTAGAATCATTTTCTCCGCCAAGTACCGGCGATGGTTGCGTTACAGCTGGCACAGCATCAGGTAAGGAGACTGATGAAACGCCTTGTAACCGGCTATTTCCGTGATATTCTTCACCCTGGGGCAAGCCCGGTGGAGCTTCCAAGCAGGTCTGCTGTGGCTGTTGGGGTTGCGACGTCTCGTCTTGGTTGCCGGCTAAACCTGCCTCCATCTTGGGAGAGGTGACTAATAACTTGTGGACTGCAGTTCTATGCAATGTCGGGCCCAAGGAGAATTTTTGATCCGAGTAAGAACAATTATTAACCCTACAAAGGAAAAATGAAATAACGGAGGGGAGAAGGACTTAGCAATTCTTGGGTTCTTGAACAGAGCTACTAGTATTGCCATGGTGGCGTTTCTTGCGGCACGCTGAAGAATGGATCAGGATAAACTCAACTGGCCGGAAAGCAGCTCCGCAATGTGCCAGCCGATACCCTCCAGTACCAAGCAAAGATATATTATTACCACGTCATTTTTCGTCTACTGTAACCACCTCTAACCTGGTTCCTGCATCATGTATTGCTTTCGCCCAATACCAGCCTCTCTTTCAATTGTGGTATAGATCGACATTGCATGGGTATCCCGAAGAGGATACATTGGTCCATTTGCTTCTTATCTTGCATATTACGACCGTGGCCGGTTCAAATCTGTCATACATATCAAGGGCAGGGTATATTTTCTTCGGCCGGAGGTCATTGAGACCACTTTTCAATTCACCGTTAGCTGCAGTTCGGTCTATAATGAGATTCATTTATCGAACGCCCATATCTCCCCGGTATCTCCCCAGTATCTCCCCCGCATCCCCCCATGCATCCCCCCATGTTCCTTTATGACGCCTCTGCTATCATATTGCGAATTACATCTCCAAGTTCCTTGATAACAGCCTTTTCTCTTGGCAATGTGTGTCCTTTGCCATGATCAAAGATATGGGCATAGTCAGGCTCACAGGTGTTGTAGAGAGCCAATGACCCGGCTACGTAGGGATCAAGTGAGCCGACTGAAAATAAACTTAATTACCGACTTTCAAAGATTGTTCTTTCCAACTTACTGATATGACAGGTGTGGATGTTAATCATGGTGTCTGACTCGTCCGATAAGACCATGGAATAAGTCCTGGGATCAAGTGGCGGCCAGCCAGCAAAGAAGACGGCGCATTTGATCATAGGTTGGCGCCCAGTCTTCTCGAATAGCTCTTGTTCAGCGAGAAGTAATGTGCCTGCAACTGTAGCACCCTCAGAATAGCCAATTATACCTTCGAATGGGCCTTCTTTCTCCATGATATCTAGCAAGAATTCGATCGCCCTCTTCGTACTCAATACACTGCTCGCCACGCCTTCCTTGAACAGCTCTCGCATTGTATCTTCGGGGGTGTCACATTCTGGAAAGTCCCGAATGCGCGACAAGACATCAGTGTCTTCGGTCTCTTTCTCGTCTGGTTCGATGAATCGATAATACGGAGGCTTCCCAAAGAAGTCTTCAAATCCTTCCGGAGGGACAGCCTCACATGGAGCGTTAATAAATCGAAAAGAGGCTGATCCATCAGAGACAAGTTCATTGACTAGAGGAGCTGAGGCCCAAAAAATGTTAGCCTGGTAATGAACTTAGCTCGGGCCTTGGTCAGCGCTCATAATTACCCAGCTGAACTTGGAATTTCTACTGGACAGTTAGTGTTGCATTTTGTTTCTGAGAGCCAAGAAAACTCACATCTGCGCTGCCATATGCGCCTGGAAGACACAGGAACCTCATGGTCTAGATCTTGGAGTCCCCTCTAACTACCGATTTGCTATAGCATACCAAGGCAAAGGGGAGTATCCTTAGATGTATTCAACTCGACAGTGGTATGATTCGGCAGACAAGCTCGCTTATAGTGATAGTACGCTATAAATAAGCCAGGTTGTCTAGAAGACAACGTGAGGGTGACGAGTGACGAGTGACATCTGGCACTTGAATGTAACCCTGCAATCACTCGCATAGAGAATAGCGCACCACACTTTTCAGGCAATTACCTCTTTGAGGAAAGTAGACACGATCGAAGGTAGCGTCATTTACCTGCGACCGATTTAGGGCCAATCAAGCATAGCAATGCTTCACTGCAGAAATAACAAAAGCAAAATACCAGCCTCCAAAAATTGGTATTACGACGAGCGCCGGGTATATGCTAGGAAGATTCGGGTGCTGGATAAAGCAAGGCCCGAAACTTCCGGATAAACTACTACTTAACTTCACTAAAACCTCACCGGAAGAGTGTTCCTAAAACGAGTTCAGTAGTCGTCATCGTAATCGCGCTTTAGGTAATGGATATAATCTCGAAGGCATTCTCCCACATCGGATCAAGCCAGAAAATCAGGCGCTTAAACTGCCGACGCGTAGTCCCAGATTGTCAGCTCCAAAGCCGTAGCCTGTTGGAGACGCATGAGGCTACCATTCATGGCTTGGCCCGGCATCGCAGGGATGTTTCTATCCCGATGTACAGCTCGGTGATAGTAACTGATCATGTTATTTCTCACTGCTCGCCCGGCCAGTCCCCTTCGAGATCGGCACCATATTTCCAAACGCCATGCCGATAGCCTTATCAGAATAAATTATGGCTCAATCAATGGCGGCTCAGGCCGGCGTAATATCAATAGATAGGGTTGCGGATCCTGACGCGACAGATCCGCCACCCCATGGCACCAGGCACACTCGACGAATAATGAACTGATATTAAGTCCATACGGGACTTGCCGTGGAATTCGCTGCGGTCAGACCGGGCATGACGTTGTCAGGGAGGTGACGAGTCGGCTTCGTCACATGTTGCTAGCAGCTGGGACCCAAAGGAAAGCCCCGGCGACGTGAGATCTTTGATGGCACAGGAGTTTTAGACGGCCCGACGCCATTAAAGGCGACAAGCTAAGTACTTACTAAGGGCTTACATTGACACAAAACTATTTCGTTTCTAATTAATAGACGATAATTGAAAAGGGATCGCCGCCTAAGGCTGAGAATAACAGTCCGTTCTAAGGGCGGAAAGATCTGCCTGTTTTCCGGACAACAGGTGCCCATTGATAAGATCACTTAAGACCTCCTTGTCGGGGGGAGATAGCTCTCCTGATAACTGCCAAGTTTATTACCATATGAGAGGCATAAAAGGCATATCGCCCTCTCGTGATTTCTCGAGTTCACAGCCACCCTAGCAACGTCGCAGACATCCCTACAATCATGGCTCCAGGAGCCACTAACGGCTATGCGAACGGCACGAGCAACGGAGCCGGCGAAAGCTTGGCGACTCATACCGCGGAACGGGATACAAGTATAGTCAATGGGAAGGTCAACGGCTTGGCGCATGAGCATATTGATGTTACCACGGGCGGCCAAGATTCCGGGTCCATCAACGGGAGCTCTAGGCTTAATGGACACCACACAACTCCTGTCAGTATCGACAGCAATGGACGATCGAATGGCGAGATTCGAAGTCAAGCAACGACGCCGATGCCCACGGCCAAGGCGATGCCTATCGCCATAGTTGGCATGTCGTGCCGACTGCCAGGCAATGTCGCTAGTCCAGCAGAGTTTTGGGAGCTGTGTGCTCGCGCACGAAGCGGCTATTCCCCGATCCCACCAGAGAGGTTCAACACTGCTAGCTTCCAGCATCCGAATCCAGGAAAAGCTGGGTGTCATAATCCTGTCGGCGGACATTTCCTCAACACTGATCTAGCGGCATTCGATGCGCCATTCTTCAGTCTGACGGAGAAAGAGGCAATCTCGATGGACCCGCAACAGCGCTTACTCCTAGAGTGTACATTTGAAGCCTTAGAAAACGCTGGAATTCCGAAGCACCATATAGTTGGGAAGGATGTTGGGGTGTTCGTTGGCGGGTCGTTTCCCGAATACGAGTCTCATCTATTTAGAGACCCAGATACCATTCCAATGCATCAAGCGACAGGTAAGAAGCGCGGAGCATTAAAGACACGTGAACCCCGCTGACAGCAGAAGGATGCGCGTACGCGATGCAATCCAATCGAATTTCCCACTTCTTTGATTTGAAAGGACCCAGTTTCACTACCGATACTGCTTGCTCATCAAGTCTGGTTGCTCTACACGTTGCATGCCAGAGCCTACGGACCGGAGAGTCTGAGGTGGCAATTGTCGGAGGCTGTCACCTCAACATGCTACCGGAGTTTTGGATTTCATTTTCCAAGTCACGGCTTTTCTCAGATTCTGGCCGTTCATATTCATTCGACAGTAGAGGCACCGGATTTGGACGTGGAGAGGGTTGTGGTGTCATCGTTCTCAAACCACTTGACCAGGCGCGCAGGGACAATGACCAGATCAGAGCTATCATTGCTGGAAGTGGAATTAATCAGGATGGGAGAACTCCCGGTATTACAATGCCGTGTGGTGAGGCGCAAGGTAGCATCCCAGACTCTCCCCCTTGGATATGGATAGAGCTGACCAGAAACGAACAGAGAATTTAATGCGCCAAGTATATAATAATTCGGGCCTCAATCCTGCAGACTGCGGGTTCGTCGAAGCACACGGTACAGGAACCCGCGTGGGTGATCCTATTGAGGCCACGGCAATTCACAATGTGTTCCACCAAGGCCGTACACCTCGGGACCCTCTATACCTCGGCTCCGTCAAGTCGAATATCGGACATTTAGAAGGTGCCTCAGGTATCACCGCTGTTATCAAATCAGCCTTAATGCTTGAACGAGGGTTTGTCCTGCCGAACTACGACTTCAAGTACCCGAACGAGAAGATACCCTTCAAGGCTTGGAATATGAAGGTGAGAGATGATTGATACGGACTCAAGGCCGCAGAGAGTTAACGATATAAATAGGTTCCAGTCAGTCAACGCCCCTGGCCTAGGAATAAGAAGTATATAAGTGTAAATAACTTCGGATTCGGCGGCACTAATGCCCATGTCGTCCTTGAGCGGGTGCCTTTCACTCAACGAGGCCCCAAGAACGACGCCGACCTTAAAGATGACACTCAGACTAGGAAACTTTTCGTAGTTACAGCAAATGACAAAAGTTCATTGGAGGCTGTCCTGAAGAACCTTGTCATCTACTTGGAGCAGAGGCCTGAGATGTTCCAAAAAGATCTGATGGCGGATGTGGCTTACACTCTTGGCCAGCGGCGGTCACTTTTGCAGTGGAGAGTTGCGATTCCGGCTTTAAGATCATTTGATCTAATTGAAGCGATCAACGGCCAAAGGCTTACTCCAGGAAAAGAGTCAGATCCTCTCAGAATTGGGTTCATCTTCACCGGCCAAGGTGCCCAGTGGTACGGAATGGGGCGTGAATTGTATCAGCAATACCCGGTCTTCACCAACGCGATTGACTACGCAGATGTGTGCCTAGGATCTCTGGGTGCTCCGTGGTCTCTCCTCGAAGAGTTATCAAAAGATGAGAAGACCTCTAACGTTGGCGCAGCACACATAAGCCAACCGGCGTGTACGGCCATTCAGCTCGCACTAGTAGACCTCATGAGATCTTGGGGCATTAGACCAACTGCTGTGGCTGGACATTCGAGTGGAGAGATCGGGGCCGCATATGCCGCCGGTAGCTTGACCTTCGAAGCATGTATGGCTATTGCCTATCACCGTGGCCGACTTATCCCCATCTTGAAAGAGAGATACCCGGCTCTGCAAGGTGCGATGATAGCTGTTGGCGGAAGCAAGGAGGAATTTGAGCCGATCATCTCAGAAATCAAGGAGGGAGAAATAAGAATTGCCTGCTACAACAGTCCGTCGAGCCTCACAATCTCTGGGGATGAAGCTGGGATTGATGAGCTGAAGAAGGTGGCAGAAGAGAAACAGCTGTTCAACAGAAAGCTCTTTGTCGACACTGCATACCATTCCCATCACATGAACCTCCTTGCCAAGGACTATCAGGAATCAATTGCAGATGTGCAGCCACCAATATCTACAGACGTAAGATTCCATTCATCGTTATTGGGCCGACGCATTGATGGCTTAGAGTTGGAATCTTCATACTGGGTACAGAATCTCACGTGCCCGGTGCGATTCAACGAAGCCGTCCAAAGTATGCTTGAACCAATCGACGGTCATAAAACCGGGGTTAACATGCTTCTCGAACTTGGCCCTCATTCAGCCCTCCAAGGCCCCCTGAAACAGATTTTGAAGACCGTCGGGGGGCACGCCGCCAAAGTGCCATACATCGCCGCTCTGGTACGGAAAAAGGACGCAGTCGAAACAGCGCTAGATGTTGCCGCTACATTTTTTACCAAAGGCGCCGTTCTTGATTTTGAGGCAATCAATTTTCCAAAGCAGGGCAAATCGCCGTTGCTGCTGAGCGATCTACCTCGATACTCTTGGAACTACTCCGCGAAGTATTGGCACGAGTCTCGATTCACCCAACTCCACAAAAACAGATCAGCCCCACGAAACGACATCCTGGGGACATTGGCAAACTATTCAAGCGACTTGGAACCGACCTGGCGAAACATAGTTCGCCTAGATGATTTACCGTGGCTCCAACATTACAAGATTCAGTCCATGGTCGTCTTTCCAATAGCAGGGTATGTAGCAATGGCCCTTGAGGCGGCAGCTCAAAGAGCAACAAAATCGAACGTCCCCTTCGACAAGTTCGAGCTCCGCGATATCTCAGTGACTGCTCCATTGATAATTTCAGAGGAGGACGTCGAGATGACGACCTCGCTTAGACCACATCAAGAAGGTGCTCTAGTCTCTTCCGAGATTTGGGATGAATTCCGAATCAGTTCGTGGACTAAGACAAAGGGGTGGAAAGAGCATTGTAAAGGCCTCATCGCTGTTGGACTCAAAGAATCAAATGGGGTTGATTCTGTAAGACAGATTCTTGCTTCGCGGATTCGACTTCAGACCACTGCCGCCGAGGTAGAGAAAGCTGCATCAAAGTCACTCGATGCAACTAAGCTCTACGACAATCTATCCGAAGTTGGGGTCTCATATGGGCCCACACTCCAAGGCATCAATAACTGTCGTGTTGGCGACGGCTGCTCCCACGCGGAAATACTTGTACCAGATGTCGCAAAAGAGATGCCGAATCATTATATATCAGAAGCAATCATTCAACCCGCCTTCTTGGAATCATTAATCTCTCTATACTGGTCGATTGCCGAAAATGGACGGGGTGCCATTGATACCGTGTACCTACCAACTTCCGTGTCGAAAATTTCAATTTCACGGGAGACAACCGCGGCAACAGCGCAGCCTGGGCACAGAATCCAGGCCTACTGCCAGGGTACTCTACCGGTCGATACGCCAAGGCCAACGAAGATCGCCATATTTGCAACAAGCGAGACCACAGCATCTCAGCCGCTAATAAATATTGAAGACTTGGTAATCGCCCCAATAATAGACCGGGAGACGCAGTCCGAAATTGACGCTCGTCGAGAGCTATGTTATAAATTGGACTGGGAGCCCATCCTTGAGCCATTATCGGTCGACTCCGGCAACGCAAGTGACCCAGTGCCGGTGGGGGGCTCCGAGATCCTACGTGCGGAGATTGAGATCATTCACGAAAATACTGTTTCGCAAAATGAGCTGGCATCCAGCTTAGCGGATATGTTGAGGAGAATTACAGGCAAAAGACCTAACACGAGCAGCCTACTGAGTAGTGATGTGGCGGGCAAGCTTGTGATATTCTTACAGGAGATCGAAACACCCCTTCTCTCAAATCTTAAGGAAGCCGAGTTCAACGCACTGCAGAAGGCACTAACCTCGGTTAGAGGCGCCTTATGGATTGTTCGAGGGGCATACAACAACTCCACGGCCCCAGACCTGAATATGGTCGCGGGTCTCAGCCGAACCATTCGCTCGGAAACCCTCTTACCATTCGCCACCTTTGACTTGGATGGGGAGTTGCCATTGCCGACTGGGAAGACCATCGAGGCGATTGTGAAAGTATTAACGGCTGTATTTGGCAATGGCTCCTCTTCTAGTGGCGAGATGGAATTCATGGAACGATCCGGCTCGTTCTTCACCCCACGAATCATCAACGATGATGAATTGAATGATGTCGTTTATCGCGCGACGAAGCCATCCGCGGCTCAACTGGCACCATTTGGTGAAGGTGACCGAACACTCAAACTAAAAATTGGAAACCTAGGCGTTCTTGATACCTTGTATTTTGCTGATAACGTGGAGGCTGAATGTCCTTTAGAGTCTGACAGCATCGAAATTCAAGTTCGGGCGATCGGAGTTAACCATAGAGACTTGGCAGCTGCACATGGCAAAATCCCAATTCCCGAATTTGGTATCGAGGCTTCCGGTATCGTTACGTCCGTGGGCAAAGAGGTCCGAGGCATCGAAGTTGGTGATCGGGTTGCCGCTATAACACAAGGCGCATTCGCCACTTCTGTTCGCACTAAAGGAGCATTTGCGTTCAAGTTACCAGGGGATGTGTCTCTTGAAGCTGGCGCCACAATGCCCCTCGCCTACGTCACTGCGTATCAATCTCTAGTCGAACTCGGCCGCTTACGGCATGATGAGACGGTGTTGATTCATGCTGGGGCAGGTGCCGTCGGGCAAGCTGCCGTCAACCTAGCCCAAATGATCGGAGCTGAAGTATACACGACTGTCGGGAGCACAGAGAAAAAGGAATTCCTCATGAAAGAGTACAGCCTTGACGAGGATCATATCTTCTACGACAGAAATATCTCCTTCGGTGATGCTATACGGCAAGCTACACGACAACACGGTGTGGACTTGGTTCTCAATTCCCTTGTCGGAGATGCTCTGCAGGAGAGCTGGAACTGCCTAAGCAAGTTTGGTCGTCTGGTTAATATCGGCTCACGAGATACGAACTCGAACACCCGATTAGAAATAACGCGCTCCGACTGTAATGCCTCCTTCATCTCTGTTGACATCATGTCCATTGCTACTGAACGTCCCATGTTACTCAACAGGCTGCTTTCGGATGTCTCGAGCTTGATGAGGTATGGTAAGATCAGGCCGATTTCTCCAGTCACCCTTTTCCCAATCTCGGATGTTGAATCTGCATTCAAGACATTGCAGAGTGGTAAGACGCACGGGAAAGTGGTCGTCATTCCCCATATGGATGATATTGTTAAAGTTACGCCACCACAGAAGCCCGCACAGCTATTGAAGGAGCATGCTACGTATATTCTTATCGGCGGTACAGGTGGCCTCGGGCGTAGCATGGCACGCTGGATGGTTAGTCGAGGGGCACGCCATTTAGTGCTAGTGTCACGAAGCGGAAGTGCTACCGGCAGAGTCAAAGAATTGATAGAAGAAGTGGCAGAAGCTGGGGCTGAGGTTATCGTTCGAAAGTGTAATGTTGCGAACGCGGCTGATGTCGAGGAACTGGTCAACTTCGGACTAGATGGCATGCCTCCTATCCGAGGTTTGATTCACGGCGCCATGGTGCTTCGCGTAAGTTGATGATTAACCCAGCGATTGGTATAGAACACTGCTGACCTAGTATAGGATGTGCTCTTCGAGAAGATGGCATATGACGAATACATTGCTGTCATCGAGTCCAAGGTCCAAGGCGGCTGGAACTTTCATCGTGCCCTCATAAATGCGCAACTTGACTTCTTTGTTGCAATATCCTCTGTTGCTGGGATAGTAGGAAACCGAGGTCAAGCTGCATATGCGGCAGCAAATTGCTTCCTGAATTCTCTTGTTCAGCATCGCCTTGCAACGGGGCTGCCTGCATCATCCCTGGATCTCACCGCCATCTCTGACTCCGGATACCTAGCAGAAGACCTCGAAAAGGCCGCAGAGGTGGCTAGAAACCTGGGAAGCGATACAATCTGTGAAGCGGAAGTTTTAGCGCTCCTCGGCGCTGCCATTTCTGGTCGCATGGCCACCGCCTGCAATAGTCATACAATCACTGGCATGCGGATTACACCCACGATGCAGCCATTTTGGACAGACGACGCAAAGTGCAAGTACCTTCGCGAAACGGCTGAAGCTGCAGCAGCAGCCGACGCATCCGCGGGAGTAGCGAAGACCATCTCCTACAACATGGCTGTGAAGGCAGCAAAGACGTTGGAGGAAGCAGAACAAGTCGTCTGTGATGGATTGGTCAACAAACTTGCCGCCGTGATGATGATGGAGATTGAAGATCTCGACGTCACACGCTCGCTGTCTCATTATCCTCTCGACTCTCTCGTCGCGATAGAGATCCGAAATTTCATCACTCGTGAGTTCGAAGCCACGTTGCAAGTACTGGAACTGCTGTCTAGCGGCTCGATACAAACCTTGGCGAAGGCAGTGTGCGTGAAAAGTAAAGTGATAAATTTTCAGTAAACCATGGGTATCAGAATGAGTGGGGGAAAAGGAAAAAAAAAAAAAAACGGATGTGTAAGTATGAGGAAGGTTGTACGGCTGACCGAGATATTTCAGGGTAGGGTTCTTGTATATCATGTCGCGAGTATCTTTTCCGTCGCTTTACTATCTAGATGGTCGCTTTTTTGGCAAGATAGATACATCACAGTCCTTCTTAATAACGATGCCCTCTCTTTCCCGTATGATAAATTTTTGACACGTCGTCTTTGATTGCGCTAAGGGAGCATAATCCTCGTATCGATCGCGGTTTGACTATGATCTAGGGTCCCAGTCCGGGTTCAATTCCGCTAGGAGATCGTCGCTGAAGATATCTCCTAAGTTGATCAACTTGAAGCTTGCCTCATCGCTAGTTCCAGATATCGGTAACTGATTAACGTCATCATGAACCACTATCAATCCATGAGGAAACGAGGGACCAAGTGATGTGCCGACAGCGGCGAGCCCATCAGTGTTGGTAACCGCATCGATGCCTTTTTCGGTGTTCTCGACCGTCGTAAAAGTCTCAATGTACTCATGGGGCGCTGCTCGGCGATATACGTTATACGCACTAACACCTTGCTGACTGACCAGGATGAAACCGTCGTTCGCCGTGGTCCCCTCGACTATGGTGACGCCTTCGACGTCCGCATATGTATGTCCATCACCAACCTCGGCAATAAGAAAACCTTCGCTTACATCATCGTCTGGCTCTGCACCATAACGCCATAGCGCACGTGGTTCTTCCCCAATTATGACCCAACCATTCGCCTCATCACTCACGCAGCCTTCTACCTGGCCGCCAGAGCCCCCAGTAAAATTTCGTACTAAAGAAGTCTCCAGGGCCTGCGAAGTGTCATTCCATGACAACTCAAACTGAAGATACTCTGCTGTTTTGGCGTTGACAAACAGATATTGTTTGCCCGTGATGTGTGATCGGTATACGCAACTACCATAGACGTCGTAATTTTCTTTGGTCGGCTGTATTCCACCTGGTATCGGTGCCAGAGTTCCATTTGTATGTATTTCAAATAAACTGTATAGAATAAGCGCTAGAAATGGGAAAGAGTTTGGAATCGTGACGCACCACAGTGTATTATCCCCCCGACAGGCGGCATATACTAGATCGATCGATTTGTCCCCTGCTGGGAAATTGTAGATCACATCGACATTGTTAGGTTCCGCGGCTGTGATTGTCTGGATTTTCTTGCCAGTCAAGTCAAAAACCCCGAAGCCAGCACCGACATCTGATTTCACCGTCGTAATTATTCTTGACATGGTCTTATTGATTGGCGAGATCCAGATGGCTGGATCGTCACCGTCGACACCATTCGCATCCGTCTCAGCAGCCGGTTTGACAACTTTGAAAGCGCAGTACAACCCTCCCCAGCCCTCATCACAACTGCATTGATTCGCACCGGTGCATACACCGTGGCTAGAGCAATTGCTTCGACAGTAGTACGATTCGCAAGTGTCCCCAGTAAACCCAGCGAAGCACGAGCAAATCGGGGAGCGAGATGAATGAACGGAAGGTTCACAAAAGCCATTGAAACTACACTCGGAGCACACCAATGATTCCGGGTTGAGCGGCATTTCTCGCGGGTTGTATGCAGTGTTGAGCTGTAGATCGAAATTGTCGAAAATCCCTTTCAATGAGCTGATTCCGAATCCAGCCCCAGAGTCACTCTCAATTGCGTACGTCACGACACCAGCGGAATACAGTCTCGTCCTACTCTGGTAAACACTGAGCCCTTCAATTTCAATATCGTCGTCGCCTGTTAGGGTGACAGAACCCAGATTGTTAAACGACTCATCGTAAAAGGTGATGGTGTCCTTTTGAGCGACAAAGAGATAATCGGACTGCTTGCCAACATACACAGTAAGCCCAGTGACGTCAGTTTCGGCGGCTCCAAGTATGGTAATGTCCGGTACTTGCGTTGACTCGGTAGCGTTGAACACGTAGATGGTGGGACTATCATCACCACTAAAGAATACAGTGGGAGCCGAGGAAGATATAGCACACGATGATGCCTCTACCGGGGTCTCGAAAGTTTGGATCTCGACAATCTGGACAGATTGATACGCCGCGCGTAGTGAAAATTGTATAGCTTGCTTTTTGCCGAAGAGATATAAATATTGCTCGCCGCTGGTCTGGCTGCGCCAAGCACAAAGTGCCGACCAATCACCTAATGTGCGGGCAAGCGGCTCACCAATTTGCTCGACCGTGCTAGCGTCATATAGACGAAAGAAAGAATCCGGTTGGGCAATGGTAACGATCAGATCCCGCCCTCCAATACCGTGAACCGTAGCCACCAACTTCGTTCGGCCCGGGACCTCGTGCTTCGTCTCGGTCAGGTAGGTTCCATTATTGATGGCGAACGCGCGGAAACCGCCAGATTTGGCACCACCATCATTACCGATAAGAACCGGGCCGGTCTTATTGTAAACCGTAGCAGTGAAGTCTGAGTCGATATCGTCTATTCTGGCAGCAATAGGGAGATCAAAGGCGGCGGCGGTGCTGAGAAAAGCCTGTCCGACGGCTAACAGGGTCGGAAGTTGAGTGAGTCGCATCTTGAGAATCAGAACCGCACACTCTAACCCGGCATAGAGCGACAGAAATCAGCGGTTTGGCTGGCGATATCACAATATGAATATCACTGAGGCTTTAGAAAGAAGAGCAACGGCGTGCAGAGGGAGAAAACCCTCAGCAACGATCAAAGCCATCTCTGCTGGAAATCCATGATGCCAAGGCACCATTGCGGAGGTATATTCAATTCGAGAGATATAATGCGAGAGAATACTGATCCATCATTTCAAATGAGCAGCGATGCATCGTCCGAGCGCAAGAACATTGATGTTTTTACCTTAGGTAAGTAGCTGGGAATGAGTGAAATAGGGGCGTTGTCTACGGAAGTACCAGCCTAGGTGCCACCTCGGCAGATTGGAACACAGGGTACGAGGCATCCTTATAATGACACATATGCTTAACAAGATATGTGTCTAAAACATATTGCCGTAAAGGTGTCGATTTCCGTAGATCCCGTCCCGTCCCTGTCCATCCATCCATTCAGCTTATCTAAAGTAAGTACCCAGGTACCTCAGAGATTATGTACACCTTCGCACCATCTGAGCGGGAATGGCGATACCAAGGCAGCTAACCCAATACAGGTAATCAGCCCGACCCAGAATCCTTCTCGACGAACCTCGCCCATGATTCATATAAAACCTACGCGGTTTGGTTTTATTTGGTTATGAGGCTCACGGGGTCAAGTTTACGGGTTGCCGAAGGGAGTCTTGCCATATTTCCTCAGAGATGAGCCACCGTCCGCCGGGGTTTCATGACCCCAAGTCGGCTGCATTGCACAATGTTGCGACATCAACTTACGCAGAGTCGCCCGAATACGGTACTTTCGGCACCTCTAGCCGCGATGATTTGAGCGGCCTCGACTCGAACAACGATCTAGTCACGGTCATCGAGGACCGCGATCTGAAGCGTGGACTGGCCCAGCGCCACTTGTCTATGCTCGGCATTGCCGGAGCTATCGGAACCGGTCTCTTTCTCGGCCTCGGAAGTGCCGTGCAGACAGCAGGGCCTGCAGGCGCCTTGCTCGGGTATTTCACCGTCGGCCTTGTTGTGTGTGCCGTGCAATTTGCGCTCGGCGAGGTGTCGGCTTTGTTGCCGGTAACGGGCAGCTTCGTTCGACACGCCGAGTTTCTTGTAGATCCAGCCTTAGGGTTCGCCATTGGCTGGAACTTGGTGTACGGCAATCTGTTATCCATTCCATCCGAGATCACGGCCATCTGTGTACTCTTCCAGTTCTGGACCGACCTAAATCCGGCTGTTTTTATAGTCATTTTCATCCTCTTGACTGTGGTTGTCGGTATAGCCTTCATCCGCGTGTACGGCGAGATCGAGTTTGTATTCGCCATACTGAAAATCCTCCTCGTTGTCTTTTTGATCATTCTAGGATTGGTCATCGATTTGGGGGGGATACCGGGGACACCAGCCATTGGAGGTAAATTTTGGCGAGACCCGGGACCCTTCGTTGAGCATATTGCCACAGGACATTGGGGCGAGTTCCTCGGCTACTGGAGTGTCATGTCGGGCGCCGTGTTCTCATTTGCCGGTGTCGAGTCTCTCGCTATGGCTGCCGCCGAGACCAGGAACCCCCGACGTGCTATACCAGCCGCCTGCAAGCGTGTTTTCTTTCGGATAGTCATCTTCTACGTGCTCGCCATCGTGATAGTTGGTCTTCTGGTTGCGAGTAATGACGAGCGCCTCAACGATTCGTCGAATACTGCCGCACAAAGCCCCTTCGTTATCGCTGCCTCGGCAGCCGGTATTCCCGCCATCCCATCCGTTGTCAATGCTATCGTGATCACATCGGCCTGGTCATCGTCGAACCAAAGCCTGCTCGCCGGAACTCGTGTCCTATATGGCTTAGCTCTCAAAAAACAGGCCCCGGCGGTATTTCTACGAACGACATCGTGGGGTGTTCCATACTTTTGCGTCCTGTTCTTCGTGCCATTCATGTTTCTGAGCTTCTTAACCTTGTCAAACGCGGCCCTGACAGTATTCTGGTGGCTTGTCTCTTTGACCGCAGCCGGAGTGCTTGTGTCGTGGTCTACGATCCTACTCAATCACATTAGATTGAAGTTGGCGATGAAGCAACAAGGAATACCGACGGAGTCACTACCCTGGCATAATTCTTGGACCCGTAAGTTACTCCCCAAACTCTCCATGTGCCAATGCTAACGCACGCGTAGTATACAGTTCTTACGTTGGACTGGTCATGTGTCTAGTTATCCTGCTAACAGGCGGATACGAAGTTTTCACCGCAGGGAATTGGGATGCACAGTCGTTTGTATCGTCATACTTGTAAGTCAACACCAATTACCATCACTTTCAATCAAGTTCGCATTCTAAAACAATATGCAGGGATATTCCTCTTGTGCTGTCAGCATATCTCATCTGGAAGCTCTGGAAAAAGACCAAGATAGTTCCTCTATCTGATATTCCCCTTGAGGAGGCCTTCAAACAGGCTGAACAGGTCCCAGATGACGAGCCCCTTGTGAAGAAGGGAAGCAGAGCACATTTGATTAGTTGGATATGGGACTAATTGTTGTTTTTTCAAGCATATCCCTTTTGATTCTTTTGCCAGAAGGCCCTTTAATGCACGTAGCGATTGAGGATAAATCAGGGCTGGCTCGGTATAAGGCTTGAGACATGGCTAGAGAGTTGGTTTGTTCATTGCTAGGTTCCGTATCTTCAACACTATGTAGACCTTAATCGTGTAAACTCCATAGAACCTAGAGCTAAACTAAACACCCTGACTTTAATTATTAAATTTGACACTTCAACATGAAGCCCAGTAGGGAATCCTCAATCAATACTTCCATTGTGCGAAGGTGTCATTAGATGCAGGGACCTATACGGATTTAAGGGACGATATATGAGAACGCCGATCCAAGCGGATCCAAGCGGATCGGCTTTGCGTTGTCTCATTGGAATTTATTCCGAATCATTAGGTACGAATCATATATCTCCGAATGGCATAATGAAACGGAGGCTTTAGATGCGGGGTTCTATTGCCTCGCGACATTTTTCGGACTTAAAGTGGTTATTTCCAAAGTTCATGTCACCTCAAACCGGCAGATCCAACCATACCCCTCCAACCTGATAACTCCAGCTCCCTGGACTGGGCAAGCTTAAATACACCTAGGTAGTATGCACTCGACATCTTTATTGGCCTGTGGTCCACCTTCATATACTCGCCAGACATCTATCACATTTCATACGATCGCCGGTACCAACCTCAGAGTCACATCCATCTGAATTCATTTCAAGATTACAATGGCAGCAAAATATCCTCAACGCAAGATTGGAGACGATTCCGTAAGTGCGATCGGCCTTGGCTGCATGGGCATGTCTTTTTCCTATGCTTCCAACGGTGGTTTCAACGACGAAGAATCATACAAAGTCCTCACGAAGGCCGCGGATTCTGGTGTGACCTTCTGGGACACGGCAGATATGTACGGGCCGTTTACGTAAGTGATTCCATCGTGCACGCCTAAACACACTCTACTCGTCGATGACATCATCGAAACCCCGCTTGTACTAACCAAGCGCGTATTTAGCAACGAGAAGTTGATCGGGAAGTGGTTCAAGGAGACCGGCCGCCGGAATGAGATCTTCCTCGCCACCAAGTTCGCGAACAGGCTGGTGGATGGCAAGTGGTCGATCGTGGGCGATCCCGCGTACGTGAAGGAGGCCTGCAATGCCAGCTTGGAGCGTTTGCAGACCGACCACATCGACTTGTACTACCAGCATCGCGTGGACCCCAAGACGCCCATCGAGCACACCGTCCAGGCCATGGTGGAGCTCAAGAAAGAGGGCAAGATCCGGTACTTGGGGCTCTCCGAGTGCTCTGAGCGCAGCCTGCGACGTGCGTACGCCGTGCATCCGATCACCGCGATTCAAATGGAGTACTCGCCATTTGCGCTCCAGATTGAGTCGGCTCAGACGAATCTCTTGAAAGTTGCGCGCGAGCTGGGTATCAAAGTCGTCGCATACTCGCCGCTTGGCCGTGGTTTCTTGACCGGTGCTCTCACGAGCAGGGACCAGCTCGACGAGAAAGACAACCGCAGACTCATGCCCCGCTTCTCGGAGGACAACTTCGACGACAACCTGAAATTGGCGCAGCTCCTCGGTTCCATCGCCAAAGAGAAGGGATATACCCCAGGCCAGCTTGCTATCGCCTGGTTGCTCGCACAAGGAGATGGTAAGCGAAATTCCTTTACTCGTTATCTTTAATAGGTTCCTAGTCAGCATCCCTCACACGTATGATAGACATCATTCCTATCCCGGGCACGAAACGGGTCAAGTATTTCGACGAGAACATAAAGTCAGTTGACCTCACCTTAACCAAGGAGGAAGAGGCGAGGATCAGGCAGGCGATTGACAGCGTTGGCGGCTCAAAGGGAGAACGGTATGGCCCAGCGATGGTGAGCGTGCTGTTTGGTGACAGCCCTGAGTTGTAGGGTACTGGGGTAGGAGTAATTATCAGACTCGGGAGTGCGATTTAATGAAGTCATTGCTGGACAAACTATGTAGCTACCTAGGTATGTATATCCATCCGGTGATGGAGAATAGTTCCAAATTGAACCCTGTGCTTGATCGCGCCCACGATAATGGTAGAAGTCGATACCAACATCAGAGTCAATGCCAACTAGTTACACCAATTAAGCCGCCTCCATGTAGTTGCAATACCCTTCATTCCCCGTTCCCTCCGTCCGGCAATTGGTGTCGTGCGTAACTCCATTTCGCCTCGACACTTGGAGATGGACGGGCAGTGAAGTTGCAGTATCGAACTTTAATCACAGAGGCTGTGGCCCAACATCGGGTAGCGAGCGCGCCTTCTCCGCCTCCTCTGACAAGACCTCTGGCAGCGTGAGATAACAATATTCGTTAGGGGGAGGCAAGTACGGAGGTGGACGGCGAAGTCCCACAACTTGACGGGGTTCGATCATTCGAAACACCACTACAACACCCGGGGTTAGTGATTCCCATTCGAACGGGATCTGAAAGGGGGGAAGGAAGGGGAGTTCATGCTCTGAGAGTCACCAAAGTAAGAAGATGACTCCCGGAATTTACTTACATGGGATTACGCGGCCGGTGGGCGCGAGGGGCGGTTTTTGAGCCGCCATCTCAACTGCTCCTGCCACTCTCGCGTGCATATCGCTTAACGGAGGCAGTTTTAGGCGAATGGGGTCAACCTCATCCCAGAGCGCATATCCAGAGTAGACCAGAGCGCGCATGTCGAAGAACAGAGAAGGGGCTATTCTAGGGAAGAGCGCCTCACCCCCCTCCCCAGATAAGGTGATGTAATACCAAAACTTCATCGGGCCGAGGTCAACATCATCGAAGGTGGATGATCTCATTCTCTGACCGATTCTCGGCATGAGAACCTTCATCCCGAAGCCTGGTGCACAAAATCCCATGGTGATGAATTCACGGAAAGGATGCTGGAGGAAGCGTCGAAAGCTGGTCGCCAATAAAGGTCCGGTTTGCTGGCCCTTGGCCTTGGCCTTGACCTCGGCCATTTCTAGACTCCAGAGCCTCGAGGGTCCCTGAGAAACGACATAGCATGAGATTAAACTTTTCATGTCGTTGATTCGACCCTGTACAGTAGCCTGTACACAGACGACTTATATTCGTTAGCAATTATCGCCTCCAATTTCCCCGAGGATTCGACTTACCAGTAGCGATATATCTCTCGAGAAGCTTCTGTACACAGAATACCTGTTCAATCTCCCATGGGTAGAATGAGAACCAGAACGTTCCCCAAGCCAGGTGCATTCGCTGTGGTATGATCCTATCGCCTCCTCGCCAAGAGAACAATTCTGTGACAAGCTGCATGACATAAAGTGTTCTCATGTACCGAAACAAAACCGTAGGTGAAATTTCAAAACCAAGCCCCAAATTTCCTGGGACGCGTCCCTTGGCGTGGGTCGCTAGTAGCTTTGCGTAGTGACGGGTGGCGTTATGCATATTGAGGTATCGGCCTAGTTGAGACAGGGCCAGTCCTTCAGGGTGATGCTTTTGAAGAGTCAAGTCCTCAGCACGTCTATATTTTTCAACAAAGTCGACGATCGAGTCCATGTAGGCGGGTGGTATCGGTCGACCAGGGGTTATGGGGCCAGCATTGCGAACGTTCCACGGTGCTGTGGTTACCATATGAATACCAACCGCCAGATGCATGATCTCGGCGGGAATATACCAAGTGATCACATTCAGGACGATCTTCTTCTCGTGTGTCACGATGAGGGCGCAGAATTCCGGTCCACTCAAAGCCAGATTGAAGATCGACACACTATGTTGAATCCAGGAGGTAATCATGAGCTTTATTTCGTTGGGCATTCTCTCGAGGCGGCTCTGGCGATTTGTATCAATCCTATCAACACAAAGGTCAGTCGGCCAACAGCGGAGGAGTGGGACCTAGTAGATATACCTTGTACGGGCCGTCTCTACAGCATTGAGTACCGGCAATGAATCTATCATGAATTTGGGCATCTTTGCCAAAGAGTACTCCGGGGGAGTGGGACAAGAAACAGTATGACGATAGAGGATGGGGAGGAACGAGAACTAGGCCGATAGAAGCGCAACTGTGTCTGAGCTTCATATACAGAGAACGAAAGCTGCAGAAAGCGATGGGTTGACTTGATGTGCACGTCGGTCTTGTCGGGGGCGGTTGCAGAGGTGGATGTGAAGGATTGATGTTGCTGTCAGTGTCTTGACCACAGAAGGGAAGTCGGGAATATATATAGTTAAATCCCATGTGTGTGAAAAATTTATCGATCGGTTCGGGCTCTTCAATGGGGGGTTCAATGGGCGTGTTTGATACTGTAAATAATGAATTGACTGATTTAGTGAATGGCTTCCATGGTCAATGCCACTGCATTCCCTAGCAACCGAGCCATTACCAGGAGGCGCGTAGACTAGGAGATTTCATATGTGCTCTTCAAAAGGCTCCATGTACTGACAAACACTACTATCTTGTATTCAAGGGATAACCATTTTATCTACCTAGGTAATACCTAGGCAAACATGCGCTGTGCAAGTCACAAGGCATTTTCCTATTCCCACAACATGCAGGAGGTTAAATGTAATGCCATTATACCCTTTATTTTATTTGCTATTCACATCAAGGACACAAATATGAATCGAGCGATCAGCATCTCTAGTGCGTTTTGTGTCTGCTGTATTTGCTGTATTGTTAATTAATTATTTAGAATCAAGTTATTATGGTATAAATTTTTTGTGAATCAATGCTACTCATCAATAATCCTTAGATTCCAAGTGAGGCATATTTTTGCTAACACAATGGTCTCATTGTTCTGGATAGCGGTGTCATCACATGGGCTTATCCTGATGACCAACTTCTCCCTTGAGAGCCATGTTATGTTGATACAAACATAATAATTCACTTTAGATACTTTATACAGATACTACAACAAGTCAATTTATATATATGGCCTTCATAGATGAATAAGCTACGACCCACCTGAAACCTATACTATTGTTCACGATATTACAGCATGGTGCCCTACTAGTGTAGGCGGTGCCATCTGTGACAGACATACGCGTGAGGCAAGAGCACATAAGTTCACAACTACAGAAACAATTAATTAATTTAAAATACCTAATCTAGGTAGATTTTAGAGACAACAAGAACTAGTAGCTAATAAATTCGGCCATAACGGTATCATTATTGGCTTCTATCGCTATCTGCTTATGACTTCGAGTCCCTCTGCAATGACTGCTAGAGGTCCACCAATGCTTTTACACAACCTCCTTTCGATTTATTCTCCCAGCAGCCTCTTTAGCACTTCGGCAGGTGTACTTTTTGGTGCGGCGAGCTCAAGTACCTGCTTGCTAGTTGTAGAAGCAGAGCACAACCCCTGCCATAGGGGCTCCGGGGAGGCCCGAATGCTCAACAGAATGTGTCTTGGATCCGGACTATTGTCGGCGAAAGTATCAGCCCAAGTTACGTCCTCAAAGATGACATTCTCAACTTGGGTGCCGATATGCTGCTCGACCAGCTTGACAATTTGGCGGCCTGACACGTCTTCGGGCCCATTGACAACGTATTTGGCTTTGTTGTGAGGAGTAGGGTCTTGCTGAGCCAACAAATGGGCCGCAAATATGCCAATCTCGTAGGGATCAATGATACCCACAGGCGCATCTGCCGATCCGACGATTCTAAGAGTACTCTGCTTTCCGGTTTTTCGGTATTGCTTGATGAATTCGGCGGATGTCCAAAGGAAGAGCGGGGAGAAGGCGTTTGGTTGAAGCGAAGTCCACTGCAAGGGCTCGAACTCGGGCGTACTCAAGAGAGCTTCTAGCGCCCAATGCGAACGGGCATAGAACGGAACAGCATCTGGTCGGACAATCGGGGCGTTCGTCGAAATGCGCACGACATACTTTACACCCGCTTTAAGGGCGGCGATAAGAAACGTCGATTCGTCGGTAAACTGGCTGACATGGGGTACCGATGCAACAAAGGCCCTGACCACCTCGTTCTCACGCAGCCAGTCGGCTGTGACCTCAACCCAATTCTTCTCTATGACCTTGACGCCGGGAAGTTCGGCGAGTTTCTGCGCGGCCGGGCCACTGGCAGACCGTGTGAGGGCAACAACCCGGTGGCCCGATAAAACATTGTCTGTCCCCAGGAAACCAGACAGCGTCTCGACAACGCTCTGGCCAGTGTTGCCAGTGGCACCCGCGACAAGAATAGTAGGGGCCATGACTCGAAACCAGTAATCAAAGGACAATGCAAGTTAAATAAAAAACAGTTGTGCTTCAAACAAAGATATCATTAGAAATACAAGTGCCTACAGTTTATATATAGAATGACGGAGTAAGTGTCTTGCTTACAATTGCTTTTTTCTTACTTAATCAGAGGGTTACGTGAAGTTACGTAACTTCCTAAATATACCTAGGTAGAGAGAGAAGCTATTGAAATTCTTGGAAAAAGACCCAAGGTGCATGGAGAAATGATAGCACCTCATCCGGGAGAGATCATGTTTGGCGGAATTCCACCTACACTAGTCTAGGTTAAGTAGTTAGCTATGTTCTGTTATGGCACGGCCCTATCCATACCTAGTCTGAAGATTTGGTGTTGAGAAGATAAACCAGGACGTGATAATGACAATTTTCTTGTCTCTCCTATTCATTGTTTTATTGCACTTGCCACTTTGGCTTTGGGGGAGAGGGGCCGGGGGGGGGAGGGGGGGGGGTTAATCTGTATTATCGCAGGTTGGTAAGACAAATATCACAAAGAATAGGTCGGCTGTGCCTAAGTACTTAGGACCTAGTACTTAGGTACTTAGTCATTCACTACTACTTAGGTACACCGGGAGCAAGAGATAGAAGCTGCACAAGCAAATCATCAGTGTGAATGCAGTGTACATGTTATGCAAACAGGGCTCTTACTCTGTTTATCTCGCCTTTTTTTCAGCTATTCACTAATGCTTGCCACTCTCTCTTCTAAGATACTTAGGTACTGGTAAGGTTTGTGCCCCAATTCACCTTGCTTTAGAGCACGGGCACTAGTAGCAATCCATATATGTAGAATCAGTCTTCCCGAGTCCCAATTAGGTTCCCTCTCCCATTGAATTGAGTTGAGCGCATACCTAAGGCAGTCAGTAGTACATTAGCACTAGGTACACTACGCACCTAATACACATGGCCCCATAACGTACCTAGGCACAGGTAACATATATTGGTAACAGGCAGGTAACCCACCTAACCTCTATGTAAGTACCTAGGTAGGTCGGCACACTAGAGGTAGCTACCTAAGTATCTCAGGCGCTCTCCTACCTTGGGTTAGGTGCCAAGCGGCATGCCTTGGCCCCACTCACCCCGCCATGTACATGTTTGGTCTGGTAGCACAGATTGGAGGGGAAGCTCCAGCATCACCAAATGAGATGAGGGATGTCCCCAGTCCCAACTCCAAAGCACCCCACCACACCCGAACATTCCCTCCGATAACCTACCTCGACTATCTACATCGCAACACATCCCTCACCCAGCCAGTCATGAACCTATTTGTTTCAAAATAGCTTGGTCCTGCAACAGTACATGATTTCACCTCTATTCCCACCGTCGACTTTATACGGGCGTAAGTCAGCTGCGCTATCTACCCCCCATCCATCCTGCGACGGGATTCCAGCCTGACCAGTTGTCTGTCTTGGGCGCCATCTTGAACTTCCCACCTCGAACCATTCCTTGAACCATGATGCCAGAACTATTTGCCTTCTTCTTCTAACTCAAAGTACCGCCAGATCCTCTCTACAGTTGCGCCGCCGTCAAACTGCGAACCCTCCTTCCTCCTTGTTGCCCCGAGCCCATCATCGCACGCGTGCCCAAGGTATCGTGTTCCCTCGCAACATCTCGTCCTGCTTTTCTCGGTCCTCGTACGCCACTCACTCCTATCCCAGCTGTGGCTAACCGCAACTCTTCAGTGATACCTTACTTCGGCCATACCTCCTCTTTTCCGTTTGCGCGGACTTTCCGCATTTTGTGTGCCTCAGATCAGTCGTCATGGCTTCGTCAGCGATTAACAACCCTAACCCCCAGACGATCAGCACTCTTCTGTCCAAACTCAACGATGCCGATCCCGACTATCGGTTCATGTCATTGAATGACCTTCACCAGATTCTGACCAAACCAAAGACCGATTTTCTCGCCCACGATTATAACACTTCCTCGCGCATTGTTGATGCTGTTATCAAAGCCCTAGATGACCAAAATGGCGAGGTTCAAAACTTGGCTGTTCGATGGTAGGATGCATATCTATACACATAAGAAATGCTTCGTCTTTCGCCCTCTCCTGCTGTCGGGCCGTTCATTGGCTAACTACATCGGTGCAGTATTGGCCCCTTGGCGACTAAAATTCCAATATCTGTCATCACCCCCATGCTTGAAAAGCTCACAGCCGTGGAGATCAAGAACTCTGTAGACAATTCTCTCCCGTCTCTCGCCCTACGCAGTGCCATTTCCTCGCTTCAGAAACCCATCCCAGGAGTTTCGCCGTCCCGGGAAGTCCTTGACACCTACAACATCATCAGTCATGTGCTTATACCACGTATCCTCGGGTTCCCTGGTACTTCTCACTCGGACTCTCGTGGTCTCCTCGATAAGCCCGACCCGAGCCCCGAGGCTGTTGACGTTCTGATTGAGGTCGTTCGCTGCTTTGGCCCGCTTCTCCAGGCACTCGAGGTTGAGAAGCTGCAAGACGTAGTTGTCAAGGTTCTAGAGCGGCCCGCAACGCCCTCGCCTGTTAAAAAGAGAGCTGTTGTCGCCCTCGCTGTCTTGGCACCCTTTCTCACAGAGGATGTCCTCAACGCTTTTATCGCCAAGATACAAAAGACTATGAGGCAACCCAAGATTAGTCCCGTTATGCTCCGTTTGTACATGACCGTTCTAGGCTCTCTTGCCAGGGCTATACCCCATCAATTTGGTACACATCTTTCCGAAATCGTCCCTTCCGTACTCTCCACGCTCAGCCAGGAAGAGTATCAAAAGTATGTGGAGGAGGTGAGTCTCGGCGACGGACACGACCCCGAATTCAACGAAATTCGGGAAGTCGCCTTGGTCGCACTTGAATCATTCATTGCGTCCTGTGGCGTTCAGATGCGACCCTACACCGATGAAGTCATCGCCGCTTGTTTGCGATACCTCAAATTCGACCCTAATTACGCCAACGATGAAGACGAAGACATGGAAGAAGATGAAGGAGAAGGCGATGACGAGCAGCTAGATGAGGACGACGAGTATGAGGATGACAATGATTTTGACGATGATGATGATGCTAGTTGGAAAGTTCGGAGGTGCGCAGCAAAGGCCCTTTACACCCTGATTTCAACTCGCAGCACCGATCTACTAGACAACGGGACCTTGTACCGGGATGTGGCAAGTCCCCTCATTCGCCGTTTCGATGAGAGGGAGGAGAGTGTTCGGTTAGAAGTTATCTCCGCCACGTCCCTTCTAATTCGCAAGACTGGCGAAGGTGTTATCCACTCGGTGACCATGGACGATGAACTTTTGCAGTCTCTCCCAGGCAGCAGGAAGCGAAGGAGGCAAAGCAGCGGTGCAATTTGGCAAGGCAACAAGGCTCCCTATATGGGTACTCCCGGTCTTTTGTCGCCAACACAAGAATCTATCCCCCAGACAGGGCCCAGGGCAGACCTTTCGAGACTAATCCCGCAACTAGTCAAATCATCAACGAAGCTCCTCAGAGGTAAACAGATTGCTACGAAACAAGCGGTAATTACTCTACTAGACGACCTAATTGCAGTTCAAAACGGTGGTCTTTCCGAGTATTTCGATCAGGTTATGCAGCCAGTCATTGATGTTACAAAGGGAGTTGTGGGCAACGCTGGCGCAACATCTACAGCTCTGTCGGGCGGTGCTGCTTCTGCTACGGCTACCACTTTACGTATGGCCGTGCTCCGGTTCACAAGTGACATCGCCAAAACACATTCCTCCAGCCTGTTCCAACCGTACCTAGCCAAAATTGTGGCTAGTGTCGTTTCTGCGGTGAATGACAAATTTTACAAGATCTCCAGCGAAGCTATCAGGACAGCCGAGGAGCTTGTCAAAGCGATAACCCCTCCTCGAGCTAAGCTCACCACCCAAAAGTACAAACCTGAGCTACTCAAACTCTACGACATTGTTATCGATCGTACTTCTGCAAATGATGTGGATACAGAAGTGCGGCAGCGAGCCATACAAGCCCTTGGGACTTTACTTGCGAGAACTTCAACTCCAGAAGGACTCGCCCTCTTGTCGCCAGAGAAGCGGCAAGCCGGCCTGGAATTATTGCTCGATCGAGTGCGTAATGAAACTACCCGACTTCATGCTGTGCGGGCAATTGATAATGTCGCAATATTCTCCTCCGCTCCAGGGAGTCTCGACAGTACTTGGATCCAAGCTGTGACCTTGGAACTATGTGGTCAGCTGCGAAAAGCCAACCGGGCCCTTAGGGGTTCTAGCGTACAAGCTCTCCAACACATGGTCACGTCTCCGGCAACCAAAGGAAATCTCGCGGCGAATACAATTAGTGGCATTGTGACAGCTATTCAGCCAGTCGTCGTTGCCAATGATACGCTTCTCTTGAGTCCCGCCTTACTCACCATGGCTCAGCTTCAGCTTGAGAATCCCAAGTTGAGCGCCTCGCAAGACTTCGTGAATGCGCTCTGCGACCTGATCAAGAAGAACATCTCGGGTAGTATCCTTGATTCTCTTGTTATCCTCGTGACGAATATAGGGCAGTCCGGAATGGGTGAACGGCTGATGAAGGGCGTATTGTCCGTCGGTGTTGGCGGCGATCCAGCCGTTATCGGGAAAGTCGCAGGTGCATTATTCGTCGCGAGTAATGGTAATGCCGGCGTCACCATCGATAGTTTCATTGATGAACTCAACATGGCGAGCAGGTTATCGCCCCCTGATACTGCACGCCAGAGCCTAGCATTGGCCATCCTCGGAGAGATTGGTCTACGTTTGGGCGCCAAATCTCCCCTGGATCCGACCATCTTCTTGCGTCAGTTTGGCGATGAGCCTGATAAAGTATCTGTCTCAGCTGCCGTCGCTTTGGGCAGGGCTGGAGCGGGTAATGTGTCTCGCTATCTCCCCGTCATTCTAGACGCAACTACGCAGCAAGGAAGCCATCAATATCTTCTTTTACAGTCTATCCGCGAGGTCCTTCACCAAGTCGTTACCTCGTCCACAGATATCAGTGCTTACGAACGTAATATTTGGGAGATTCTTTTTACTTCATCACTGGCCGAAGACAATAAAGCCATCTGTGCAGAGTGCATTGGTCGATTGGCGATCTTGAAGCCGAAGACCTATATCACCAAACTTCAAGTATGTTTTCAATCATTTTGTACACG
The DNA here is from genome assembly GCA_023159155.1 of Ustulina deusta. NCBI lineage: Eukaryota > Fungi > Ascomycota > Sordariomycetes > Xylariales > Xylariaceae > Ustulina > Ustulina deusta. The sequence goes on along the minus strand of JAJNNX010000019.1, from coordinate 444,691 downwards.
TGACTCGGCAATCTCTAACTATAGCAGGAACTTCTCACGAGTTCATTAGAGGGGTACAGAGCTGTTGCTGTTCAAGCCCTCAGATACACCTTACCCGATAGTGATGAAACATTTGATACAGAGCTTAAGGCGGTGCTAGTCGATATGATATTGACTGTACTCAAAGATGTCAATCTAGAGATCCGGCGCCTTGGCATGACAACACTTAACTCGGCTACTCACAATAAGCCTGAATTGATCCTACCACACCTGGGTGAATTAATACCTTTCGTCATGACTGAGTCCATCATCAAAAAGGAACTTATCCGCGAAGTACAAATGGGTCCGTTCAAGCACACAGTTGATGATGGACTTGAGGCCCGCAAGGTAAGTTATTCGTCAATTCTTCTGTTTTCATTGTGGATATGCTAATTGGCACTCTGTAGAGCGCATACGAGACCCTGTACTCGCTCATGGAGACATCCTTCTCGCGTGTCAGCTCACCCGAGTTTTATGATCGCATCATTGCAGGTCTCGATGATGACAACGATATCAGGGCGCTATGTAATCTCATGCTTGGCAAGTTGATCGTTATCGATCCTGATGAGACCACTCGTCGACTTGATACCATTGCTCAGTGTTATCGTAAAACCTTGTCGACAAAACTTAAGGATGGCGCCGTCAAACAAGAACATGAAAAGCAAGAAGAGGCTAACAAGAGTGTTCTGCGCGTCTCTCTTCTCCTTGCTGAAAAGACCAAGACTACGCTGCCTGGTCCGAATAATGTCCCAGGTAATGCAGCAGCTCAGATACAGTCCCAGAACCCCGTTTGGCAGCAATATTGGGAGTGGGTCAATAAGGATTTTGACCGCCAGCTGAAGAATCTGCGTGAAGAGATCAAGGACTCGTGATTCATCTGCAGAAGATTGAGTCTTATCTTAACAAATTCGATTCGCCTGGATATAGGTGTGGATATGAAGCATGTTGACCGCTTACAAGTTGATAGTAATTGTCAACAATAAAATCAGCGAAGTCATAAGCGGGTATCCAAGACATCGAACAGAAAACTTGACTATGCGTTCTTGTTCAGCGATCTGAGCAGAATATAGTGTTCAAGAATCGAAATGAAAATAGCACCAAATTCACGTTAGCAACCGCCTTAATTTCCGAACTAAACTTCTGCATTCTTAGAGCCTTGGGACAGAAAACGTCGAGAGCTCCAGATGGCTTTTGTGTTTTATTTCCTAAGAAATTGTACTACCTAAGTATTCTAGCCAACTGTACCTCGACAGCAGATTTCGGCTATCGTTGCCTTAATCAGCTATTGCCTCCAACCACAAGTCTGTATGACTAAGACTCTGAGAACAACTTCTGTAGGTGTCTCCTATGTATTAGCAGCCGCTAATGGTTAAGTTTCAAACGCTCTCGACTCATGCTCGACTCTGCCTCTAGTGATCACTGCATTTAATATATGTGGCGTTTTACGCTCATAATTTTATATAGTCTACATAATATCTGACCGCCCTTTGGTCCCAAGCTTAAAGGATGCTCGGCCCGTTTAAATCTGATACAACATCCACACTATTGTCGCTCACAAGAAATCAGTACAAATTCCAAGAGTCAGCAACAAAGTGATCAATCCCTGTAAATTTGCTAGCCAGGTAGCGGAGATATACTATTGCACAAGTCCCATTTGCCTGGCTGCATTACGAGTTGCGAGTAAACAGAGATGGGATAAAATTCTGCCAGGCATAATTGTGGTACATCTTTTTCCTCCAGTAAAAAAACAAAAATAAAAAAATCCTTGTTTTGTGTTGTCTTGCCATGTTCACAGCGGAATGAACTAGTGGACCGTGGGCTAAACCACACGATATCATCGTAGAGAATCATGCGTGTTATTCATGCTTAGGAAAAATGCCACGATAGTGGCCGTCGGATAGAGTGGTAGCGTGGCGTTGCCAAAGGGTTCCCTGTAAGTCCTTACCCCTTAATGAATGTCTTGAAGCCTATACAAATTTTGCCCTATCTTCTAAAGTCCGATCTCCCAAGCTCCATCATGCTCCCCACAGAATAAACGAAGGGCTACTTGAACGCTTACTCTTATCAGTACTATACATTCAAGCTTTATTTTCTCAACGGTTCACTATAACCTCGAATTACGAGAACATCTTCAGCTTGCGTCAAACCGCACTCTAATTGTTGACACAAGGTTTGTCGCAATGGGCGATGTAGTTGGTCGTGGCATTATTCAGACACGTGCCGCTGCAAGCACACACGAGCTGGACGGTCGAAGGCTGGTCATCCATGCAGACGTAGACAGCCTGGTCGGCGTTTGTCTTGCGCTTGTCTCCAGCGCAAAGCTCTGGGAGCCCGTTACAGTAGGACTTGTCAATTTCCGACGGAGCGAAATCTAGATACACCTCAAGTTAGTACATGTTTAATGAAGCAGTATAGAGAGCATTAGACTAGGTAAGGTGGGTAATAATGTCAGCTAGACGTACTATGGCCAAATCCAGTCAACATGTAGCCGCAGTAGGTGTACCCTTTCCCACACTTGGCGCCACTCGAAGGTCCGGGGCCTCCAGAAGCGGGTGTAGGCGTCGCGGTCTGCGGGGGAAATGAGTGGGTAGGTGTATGCGTCCCGGTCTTCGGAAGAGATGAGAAGGGAGGTAGGGAAAGATTCCCTGAAGGGAAAGGCGGAACGGGGGCAGCAGGCGTTATCGAGGCTGCTACGTCCACTGCAGAAGTCTGCTCCCAGGGAACTGGTGCTGCTGAGAGGGGCACAGGGGACGGCGCAGTAAGAGGTCCGGTTGGGGAGGGCTCAACACCAGCAGTGACCGTGACGATGACTTGGCGAGGCTCCTTCCGGGTCGAAAGGGCGCCGGTGATGAACACCAGTTGCAATAGATGAGAGAGCTGCATGATCGATTCGCCTGACGCGAAATTACGAAGAAAGTGAAGGGATGAATCTGTTGAGCAGAAACCTCTGAGAAATAAACTGTGGGATCACTTGGACTGGACACCTGCGCCGTCGATCTTATATGCTTTCCCGCCGAGAAGCTTGAACTGCTTCCTATGAGCCAGGATACGTCCACCCCTACGCAAAACCCAGCTAATACGTGAAGCACCATCTGCCGGCGAGTTGGGATCGGCCCTCGACACGTCTTCGTGTCATTATTACACGAACATACGCACGTTTCAAGCGACATATGAGTCGATATCTCCTCGTTCCTCACCACTTTTGGTAGATCGTACCCCCGATGAAAGCTCTGTTCCGAGACCCGAGACCGACGACACGCAAAGCAGCGACGAGATTCTCAATGAGACGGTTAATGTGAACTAGAACGAAAGATGTGTTCGTTGGGTTGTAGTCATTGTGAGACGGCAATGGTATGCTTCGATGCATTCTGTGCCACTATTAGGCAACACCATCATGCCGCTGACGATTCATTCTTTGCCCAAAGACTCGAGAGTATTGCACAGAGCGATCTCATACGGATAGCTGCTTCGCCATAGAAAGGGCCAGACCAGATCTTTATGTACACAGATGACGCGCCTTTCCATCAGACACGGTCCAATGGATTCTTCATGTCTCCTTTTGACAGGTATATCTGCTGTGCACATTGACACAGGCACCACCAACGAGGGAACAATGCATGATAGTTGGAACTTACGGGATACTCATGTATACGTATCAAGCAGACATCAGATACTGGATATCCTGTCCAGTGCTGCCTGGTTCTTTTGTGGTTCGTGGTGTAGTTCATTTCACGTTTGCCAAATAGGTCGTATTCGTAACCTCGGAGCCTGACAGCATGTCAAGTCAGACATTTCGGGCGGAAAATAGGAGAAACCTTTGCGACCTCGGTGGAATGTATTGGAGCTTAATGGCATTTCTGTAGTTTTGGTGTTGACATGAACAGGTGACAGGTCACCTCCAAGAGCCGTTTTGACAGACGTAAGACAAATACTTCCATACCAAAGAGTACATAAAAGATCAGACGAAATATACGAAGAAGTCCAAATGAGAAGCAAATTAAATCATTAACGCGGGTGTGCAAATAGGGGCAATAGACTAGCAAGAGGAGGCTAGTAACTAACCCGACTCAAGTAAACGCAGTGAACGCCATGAGGGCGTATCTACTGCACTGCCGGGTAGCCTGGGCGAAGAAGGGGCGACTTTGCCCCGCGATTCACTTTCTGCCCCGCTAAAAGCTCACACCTACCTCACTCATGCACCGGCCGGGTTCGCTCCTGGTCGTTTCGTCTTACCCATCTTTTTCTTTTCTGTGACAATCTGTCCCGAGTCCTGTCCCTTCGTCTCACTCCCACCACAGCAAACAAGTGCGACCGCGCGCAATCGATCGCTCGCCCTCGTCGACAACGACAGTATCCCACCCGATTGATTGGAACGCGTCCGATCTTCCCCGACTCTCCTCGCCTCCTCTCCTCTCCTCCACCCCTTCGCAATGGCCACCTCGACTACACAGCCTGTCATAACGCCTCCGGGCGGAAACACGCAGAGACCTCTTGTGCGTGTCGGCTCGCGGAAGTCGGTGTTGGCGCTGCTGCAAGCCGAATGGGTGGTGGCGTCGCTCAAGAAGCTGCACCCGGACGTCGACTTCGAGGTCCGCGGGATGCTGTCGACGGCCGACAAGGACAAGATCACGGCGCTGTACAAGTTCGGCGGCAAGGGGCTCTGGACAAACGAGCTGGAGGCCGCGCTCGTGGCCAACGAGCTGGACGTCATCGTGCATTGCGCCAAGGACATGCCGACGTCGCTGCCGGCGGGGTGCGCGCTGGCGTGCTTCACGGAGCGCGAGGACCCGCGCGACGTCGTCGTCGTCAAGAAGGCGCTCGAGGGAAAATACAGGACGCTCGCCGACCTGCCGGCGGGCGCGGTCGTGGGCACGAGCAGCGTGCGTAGGATGGCGCAGATCAGACGCCGCTACCCGGTGCTGCGGTTCCTGGACATGCGCGGCAACATCGACACGCGGCTGCAGAAGCTCGACGCCGAGGACGGCGAGTACGCGGCGCTCATCCTGGCCGCAGCCGGCCTGCACCGCACGGATAGACATGCGCGCATCGCGCAGTACCTGGACCGGAACACCGAGGGCGGTGGCATGCTGTATGCGGTGGGACAGGGCGGGCTCGTCATCGAGGTGCGGGCCGACGACGCGCGGATCTTCGAGCTGCTGAAGCCGTTCGAGGACGAGAAGACCATGTTGGCGATTGAGGCGGAGCGTAGCATCATGCGCACGCTCGAGGGCGGCTGCAGCATCCCGATCGGGGTCGAGACGGCGTGGCTGGAGGGAAACAGGCTGCGGCTCACGGGGTGCGTGGTCAGCGTCGAGGGCACGGAGGCTGCGGACGCCGAGGGCGTCGAGGAGGTCGCTACGAGGGAACAGGCCGTCGCGTTCGGGAAGAAGGTGGCGCAGATGCTGGTGGATAATGGTGCGCAGGCTATCTTGGACGTCATCAATACCGAACGCGAGGCGAGTAGAGACAAGGCGGAGCCGTGGGTGCCGGCATGAAGAAGACGTGCACGACGCGGCGCAGACCCCACATAAGAGACGCAATCTCACGATGATGACTTATGATGGCATAGATAGAGGGAGTGGTATGTACAGTACCATTCATTGGTTGCATGACGGACCGAAAAAAAAATATTGACGACGATGATGATGATGATGATGATGATGAAAACGTTGAGACGAGGCAGTATGGTCAGGTCCGCCCATTTCTGTAGGTAGATGCCTCTGCTTATCCGCGCGGCTTTCGGGTCATCGTCCAAAATTAAAAAAAAAAAAAAGAATACCCCACGCGATGCCTATGATACAAGGTTGAGCCCGTTCTTTTTTCTCTTTCTGTTGAACACCGCCTTTGCTAGTCCTATGCAGGCCGTAGGTATAATCTAAAACGAACCATTAAATGCAAAGCCATCCGCCACAACCGCCACAACCACCGTCTGTCTGTCTGTATGTTCTGTCTCCTCATCATACTCGGTCCGTCATCTCCGTCTCGTCTAGTGCTCCTCGGACCCGGTGAAGGTCTTGTATTCCTCGAGATCCATGAGGGCCTCGAAGTCCTTGCGGCCCTGCTCGCCGACGGTGACCTTGGCGATCCAGCCGCCGCCGTGCGAGTCGTCCTCGGGCACCTGGTTGATGGTGCCGGGCTTCTCCTCCAGCGACAGGTTGGCGGCCGTCACGGTGCACGCGATGGGGCTGTTGATGTCGGCGGCGCTCTTGACCGACTCGACGGCGCCCAGCGTGTCGCCCGCCACGAGCTCCGTGCCCTCGGCCGGCAGCTCCACGTAGACGACGTCGCCGAGCTCCTCGGCCGCGTACTCGGAGATGCCGATCACGCCGGCCGTCTGGTCCGCGTTCAGGTCGATCCACTCGTGGTCCTTGGTGTATTTGCGGATGTCTCCTGGTTAGGGCACGGGTGTGGTTAGTCTATTATGCATGATGCGGCGACGCTGAAACAGAGAAATGAAGAAAAAAAAAAAAACGTCTTCTTGTTTGATCCTTTTTTTCTTCTTCTCTTCTCTAGTGCGAAGCTTATTACAACGGCGCCCCCTTTCGCCAGGAAACAAGAATAAAGGCGAATGCACGGATGGACGGATGGATGGATGTCTTGGAGAAGAGGAAGAAGAAGAAGAAGAAGGAGATTCGGGGGAATGGCGACATCGGAGGCCTTACTTATCGGAGACGCAGAGAAGGTTCGGACGGAGGTCGCTTGCCAATTCGACCGGACCCGAGGAGTCTGGGGGAGACGAGACAGCGTCGAGGGTCGGATTGCCCGCAGGCACCGCGCAATTGAGGCCATGATGGGCAAAGGTGAGGCGAGTTGGGTGGTGGAATCGGTGAAGCGGGAGTGATGTGGTATGATTTCACGTGGGTCGAACGAAGCTGGAATAAAGAATCGCTGCGATACTTGATATCATCCAACTACGGGTAGCTGGAATTGATAAGGCCGACAGGGATCCTAAGCCGAGTTGTCCCGGATCAGAAGTTTGTACTGTGCCGTCGCTGCTTGCAAAGGTGTGGGCTTACAGTGTGGATATTTGTGCAGCTTCGGCGATGAGATAGGCTAGGAAGTTTGAGCCAATCATTGCTTGAGGACTCTACCCCTCGTCGTCCTCATATCTGGTAGCGTGGGGCTCTGTGGCTGAGAAGCGATTAGAGAGGACCCACGCATGTCTTGCGGTGTGGCTTGAGAAAACACTCGTGAGACTTTGGGAGCATTGAAGACTACCTAGACCTCTCCTGTCCAGGTCGTTTAAGGGTTGTTGAGTGAGTATCTACATTGTTGTTGCAAGCTGCCTCTTATCGAATGAGCTCCTGGAATCGAGGTGTGAATATCAGCATCGAGTAGGTGCCCACTTACATATATGGCATGCCATCTATACATATAGTATAGGCTTTATAGACAGGCAGGAAATTGACGGAACCCCTTGCAACTGAATGCAGCCTAAAACAACAAATAGAGATCACCACGTGCATCGAAGGCAGACTACCGAGGATGAATGGACCCGTTTGCATGGAGATGAGCTAGCTGGCGAAAACCAATGGCTCTGTTAGGAATTGAACCCAACTCACCGGGTCATCGTTTCGTAGGTACCACGCACCGTCGAGCTGTCTGTTTCTGCGGAATCTCAACCGGCTAATAATGTCTGCGATGAATTGACTGTCCCCTCTCGCCCGCCGCAACTCCAGACTATCTGCTGCTTTGGTAACCTGCGTAGTAGGTAGTTATATACATATAATTGGATACTTCGCGTATCGCGTCTTGCCTTTGGTGTGTTGCTCGAATTGTCCTCCTTCTACGATTTCATTCGTCCATTCACGCATTAGCGCCAAATGCTGACTCGGCATGTGCTAGAAACATGGCCAATAATAAACATCGTCACGAAACACACTTGTTTCGAACAGAGACGGGCGTGTACCGGTCGCTCGAACTGATTTGATGTTTCGTTGTGGTGACATGATGCTCCCGTCTTATTAGTGTGTTCTATCTGTTCATTATTACTCAATGACGCGAGAAACAATAACATCAACATGGACGTTGTACAGTGACGACACAGCTCGGCCCCCAAATACACTAAGCCACCTACCTACCTACCTAGGCAATCCAAAATCCGCTGGGGAAAGTACTTTCTCAATGCAAAATACAATGCCTGCATTATTCTAATTCTAGTTCTGCGCATTGTCTTGTCTCGTGTTACCTACTCTCCAGTTCTCCGTTCTCAGTTCTGTGTCCGTGCTTGTCCCCCGCGACCACTCACAGCGCCGGCCGGCTGTTTGTCGTCAACCGCCGCCCGCTCTCTCTGGTGGTAATAATTGCAAGCCAGTGGGGCGCCTCAGCACCTCTCTTTTCTATCTCTTTTCTATTCTCGGCAACCTTGACCCAGGTCGAGAACAGAGCGTCTAGGCCAGAAGAGGGCGTCCGCATCCAAATCCCATTTATTCGCTACCGACACTCCCTTCTTTTTCTCCTGCGTCTGCTGCAAGGTACGTACACTACACTACGTCCGCATTAGCATCATATTCCAAGTCTGTCTGTCTACTCTGAGTCCGGGGATCGAGCACGGCCTGACGCATTCGTCGCGCTTCGAGTCCTTCCCCTGCCCTTGTCTCGTGCCTTTCCATTTCCCTCGATATTCTCGGCCTTCGCCCGCCTTCTGCCCTTGCTCGCCCCCAGTATTGCCTCGGAGGTCTCAGCTGGGTCGGGACACGGCTCCAGCCCATGGCCTGATTGACGCCCCGTGCTGCATCAAGCCCCAATCCATACGTCGAGGCTGAGGCGACTGACACACACATCCTCCACAGTCTAGAGCACGCGTGGAACATTCCTCGGCGGTTACGGGTCCATCACGAATTCCACTGCTACTCTGCGAATCCCTGCTCGCCGCCCAACCTGAGACTTCAACGTATCCTCGATCCCGATTCCCATCATACGAGGACTTCTGCACTTCTCGACGACTATCCCTCCTTCTCGCACACTCCAAGGACTCTTTCGTTGTAGACCCGTCTACTCTTACTGTCGGGTCTTCGGGCCAGTTTCACGAGGCCATGGACACCATGGACGCCATGGACGCCATGGAGCAAGATTTCCACACTGCCCCCGTTCTCGGGCCCCATGAACACCTCGATGATACCCTCCCCGACACGCTCGCCGACATGGAAGGAGGCCCCCATGTCGCACCCAGCCTGAATGGCCATGAAGTATACCATCAACAGTCGCAGTCCCTTGACCAGGGCTTAACGAACAGCCAAACCCCCGACGAGGTAGATCTCAACGGGCGATACGACACACCTCCGGCCACCGCTCATCCACAGTCGATTTCAAGACCCCCTTCCGGTCTCTCCGGTGCCGGTGGGGATCGGCAAGCTACGTACAGTGACCGGGGCAGCAGTGGCGCCGACCAGGCCAGCACACGTAACCAGGTTGTCATCAAGGTTGGGATGGTAGGCGACGCCCAGATCGGCAAGACGTCTCTGATGGTGAAATATGTCGAAGGCAGCTGGGACGAAGATTATATCCAGACGCTTGGCGTCAATTTCATGGAGAAAACAATCAGCATCCGGAACACCGAAATCACGTTCAGCATATGGGATCTTGGCGGCCAGAGAGAATTCGTCAACATGTTGCCACTTGTTTGCAACGATGCGGTAGCTATCCTGTTCATGTTCGATTTGACGAGGAAAAGCACGCTCAATAGCATCAAGGAGTGGTACCGCCAAGGACGGGGGTTCAACAAAACTGCGATTCCGGTTCTTGTTGGCACCAAGTACGATCATTTCGTCAACTTCTCACGGGAGGAGCAAGAGGAAATATCGAATCAGGTATGCGAGCTTAGCGATGTGCAGTGTCAAGCTCAACTGACCAGCTATCTCTAGGCACGGCGGTTCGCCAAGGCCATGCGTGCCTCGCTGATCTTCAGTAGCACTAGCCACAGTATCAACGTTCAGAAGGTATCACGGCCGGCGCTAGAACCCCGAGTTTGAACGAATCTTTGTACTCATTGTCTTTGCAGATATTCAAGATTGTTCTATCGAAAGCGTTTGATTTGAAATGCACAATACCCGAGATCGAGAATGTCGGCGAGCCATTGCTGCTCTACCAGTCATGCTAGAGCTCGCTCGCCAATGCCAGCTTGAGGCCGTCATAACAGCTATCCGAATGCTCGACGCTGCCTATACCTACTACACATCCACAACATAGCCGTGAGCAGAAATAATTTGTCACGCTCTTACGAATTGAACGGCCACCCACGAATAACCTATCTTCCCAAAAACTACCGGGTATTTTCACACGACTAGAACATCTCGCTCACGTCACGCTGCAGCGTCGACATTTCGGCTGGACCTCGGTTTCTCTAACAATCTTTAATGCTAGATGTCCGTGGAATGACATCGACTTGGCCGGCGCCGTCGAAACTCAACTCTGGCGCGCAAGACAATACAAATTTCCTTTGTGCCCCCTCCACGTAGTGGTTAGATCCTGCGCGTTCCCACTGCATTTGCATAGTACGGATGGTAAATGGACGTTCAGGCGTCGATGGAAGAGAGCAAGACAACACCATGGCGCCTGCAGACATGCTGCGTGTACGGCAGTTACAATTTGGTTTGCCTGGAATGGATTGTCGGCTTCATTATGTGGTTTTTCAAGGACTCTTGAGAAAATATGGGAGATCTAGAGTCTTACAAGATTCTTATTGTAATAACTAACTAGTGCATTGACCAGAAGAACATGTTGCGTGTAGGTCGATAGAATGCAGCAATAAAACCAAGAATGAGAGATTATTCTCACAGCGCGATATAGACAAGGTGAATGGATGGACAACGGGGCATTCGAGATTGACAGAAGTCCATGCCTTTGGCTGCAATCTTATTGGGAGATCGTGGGCGAGCTCTACTGCATTTCATCTTCCGGGAATCTCGGTCTACATATTCGCAGGCTTGGTGGGTTCCCAGAACTCCCAGAAGTATACAAACACTACATCGACTAAAAGCAGATATATCACCAGCTCGGAACCGGAGCTTTTTTTTTTTTTTTTTTTTTTTCTCAATAACTCTGATGACATTACTCTAGATTCCAAGAAAGATGTTTCCTAATAATAACACACATACACTACAGAATAATCGCGCGCGGAATAGCGCCGTTCATTCAATTCTTCTTGGAACTGCCCTTCTTTCCAGCCTCGGTCTCGCCCTTGTCCTTGTCCTCGCCCTTCTTGGAATCCTCGCGCGCGTCCTCGGCCGTCTTCTTGCCGGGCGTCGTGGATGAACTCGTCGTCGTCGCCGCCTTCTTCCCCCCCTCCTCCTCCCCTGCGCTGGTCTGGACACAGGGTAGGTGGGTTAGTATCGGAATACACACAATCAGCAGTCACCGGAATTGCTGGTCTGAGGAATTTCACAGAAAAAGAGAGAAAGAGATGGAGAGAGACATACCGTCGTCTCCGATTCCTCGTTGCCCTCCCCCTTCTTCTTCTTCTTCTCCTCTTCCGACTTCGTCGCTGCGTCCGCGCCGTCGGCCGAGGGCTGGGAGACCTCCTCTTTGCTTGACGGTGCCTCGCCTTGCTCTGCCGCGCCCTCCGCCGCGCCCTCCGGCTTGTCGGCTCCGGATTGCTGCGGCTCGGGCTCGGATTCCGGCTTGGAGTCCGAGGAGGAGGAGGAGGACAGCTTTCCGTGGGCCGCCTCCTCACGATGCGACGCTATCGCGTCGGCGGACTGGGGCCCGTGCGCGCCCGAGCCCGTCGCTCGCCCGGACTCGAGGTACGCGAGTCCCACTACGGTGACGCCGACGGCGCCGAGCAGCCTGCGGCCCGTGTTAGGCCGGCTTGCTTTGCTTGCTTGCTTGCGCTCGCTCGCTCGCTCTGGGGCGGGGGTCGTCTTGCTTACCAGGGCGTGTCGCTCGTCTTCGCCGCGATGTCGTGCACGCTGGCGTAGCCTCGCCGCCACCGGCTCGACGCTGCGCCCATGCGCAACGTGGCCTGTCGCTTTGTTTGCGTCCGGAGGACGGAGCTGCGCTGGGCTGCTAGGGCGCGGAGGACGGACGACGACGACATCGTGGAGGACGGGATTTCTGAACTCGTGTGGTCACTGGGTAAGTAGGTAGGTAGGTAATGTTGGTAACTGGGGTCTTTTCGTCGCGCTGCCTGGGTAGGTAGGTAGGTAGGTGCTGTTTTCTTGCCGTGTGTTCAGGGATGCTTACCGCGTGGGTTGATTAAGTACCTACCTACAGGGCTTCGCCCGATATCTGTGTATGTTTTTGGTAGGTATTATATTCGATTTGTAGAATAATTGCTTTGCTACCTGTGGTTGGACGCTGATACTTGCAGCAATTGAGTTTGGAAATCACCAATTGGCTGGTGGTTGCAATGGTTGAGGAAAAGGATGTAACTGGTGGTGACGCCATACATGTCTATAGGTAGGTCCAGAGGACAGACAAGCTATGGTGGGGCTACTGGCCTGGCATGTTTAACTTTTTATCTACACAGCCCTGAGTTGTTCCTCAGTTGCAGTGCAGTTAATCAGCTTAAGTAACCTCTTCACCACCTGGGTTATCATTTAGCTCTGCTACCTCCTACCTACTATTCTTCCCAGCCTTGCTATGCAAACTCATTGTGAAACGCAGCATTTTGCACTCGACTTGACGTGCCGTCAGTAATTATCGAGGCGCGCATCGATTGACTAATTCCGTTCATGGGATTTCTTAATTGTATGTGTGTTTGGATGGGAGAGTCCATGGATATCTGCTGATGGCTAGCATTGGGGGATTGATTTTTGCGCTATTGCATGTTTCGAGTTTGGATAGAGAAGCAGCTAATTAGAGAGACGTGTATGTATAGTTAGATGGAATTCCGCTCTGAGAAGCGAGTTTTGGCCAAAACACTCATTCTGAGTTCCTTTCTTGATTGGGGGTTGGGAGGATGGTTGTTTGACCGATTCCCGTACTCGGACACGAGCTTGGGACTCTCCATGACTGAATTCGATATCAAGCTTCATGGAAAGGTGATAAAGCCATCTTCTTGGTGAATTAGCTACAGTTTATAAGATCATACTTATGCGAGATCATTCAGGGTCTGGCCTTGCTCGGTCAGGTTCGGTGGTTGCTAACATGTACATGTAAGGAATATTAGGGATCTGGGGGGTAGTCTTCACACGTAGCCTTCGCTTACACCCTTTCTTGCCGTTATATCTGGCTTGTTAAGCCAAGGACTGAAACACGCAATGTAATTCCGGCTCAAGTCGCGAAAACTAACCCCAATGTAATTTGTCTCGTTGCTCTCCTCAACATGCTCAATCAAGCATTTCGTTTTCTCTTTTTTTCTCCAGTTCTTTTCGTTTTTGAAGTCAAAAGATGCGTTCTCCTTGTTGGATTTCAGGCACATGCAAATTTCGATTTTCTGCTGCTCAAAGCGTTATCTGGACTTGTCTGACCGTCAGATGAGGGTGGGCAGAAGTGGGTGCTGGATGGTCCATGGTCCACTTCCCCCGCATTCCCAGTTCGCGGGGATCCCAGACACGCTTCACACTCGTGTGTAAGTGGACTAGCGCCCGTTGACAGAATGGGTAGTATTCTACGCATATCTAGCAGGCTTAGGTACTTACATATATCGCAAAGCCTAACACATATAGTAGGTGCTTCCAAGAGCTTTGAGTGTCTACCTATCTACCTACATAGTAGTATTTCGGTTCACGTCGTTTCAACAGTACGACTTGCCTGCCTAAAAGAAAGCGTCTGCAATAAACACCTCACAAACAGTGCGGCTATATTATAAGGCCCGAGAACACCCGCGGGTGTATCACAGCAATGAAACCTTCTGTTCCATCCATTCGCGTCGTGCTCCCTCGACAAAGCAAGCGAGTGGCCGGGACCGCATTAGACCTGCCAAATCCACGACTCCGCACCCCGTGTACTGCCTGTGCAGGAGCCGACTGATCAAGGAAAGCGGAGAACTTACATGGGTCCTTCTGGGGGATTGGCAGGGGCAATTGCAGGGGGGGCTCCTGTAAGTGTCAAAGCTGCCCATGTGGTGACGGAAGGCTCGCGTGGGCGATGCGGACGCACTTACCAACAATGATTATTGTGTCCGTACAGCTGTGGAAGGAGGAGGGACGGCAGAGAGCAGATCAACCACGCTAGGTTAATGGATTGGTACCTAGGTTGGTTACTCTCTAAACTAGGGCGGGATGCGGAGCGGCATCGCATTTGCCGCTACCTATTTTCCTCGAATTCACTCCTCCGCCTCTTCAATTCCTCATGATCTACCAAGTGAATGTTGTTTTTCCTTTCCTTTCCTTGCCCCCGCTCTTTGATCACTCTCCAAGACCTTGATCTCACTTTGTCTTTTGCTCTTCCCAGCACTGTTCTCTCCATGACACATCCTCGTCTGGGGATGTAAGAGTCAGCATTGTTCTGGAAGGTGTGGGAGATCGCATAGGCTCTGTCGCTGACTCATGGCCGCCGGCTTTTGTTGCGGCTTTGTTGCTTGTTATCGCCAGCATGATTCCCGTTGCTTTTTCGCGCCCGGCGCTGGTCGCTAATCATGGCCCTCTGCGTGCGACCCAACATCTGACACGCAGAGCTGCCTCGCGTTTCCTAGGTTCGTCGCTCTACCACGCAGATGCGTAATTCCCCGGGCATGTATCTGCTACTTCATCATTGGTGCTAACACAACGCCATGCGTAGATTTAACACCTCACGCACCCCCAACTGCCGTCGGCATCTGTCGTCAATGGAACAGCACCCATGCGAAGCAGTCAACCGTGCTGCCTGCAGCGCCGAAGCAGCGCTTTGTTGCCAACCCGACTCCTGCAGCCAGCACAGTTCCAATCACTTCGTACTCGACCGTTGTCGAACCCCCCTCGGTACCCTACTCCAACCTCACTGTCGGGGTCCCGCGTGAGACGTTTGCAAATGAACGCCGGGTCGCAATTTCACCTCAAAATGTAGCTCTTCTGAAAAAGAAGGGGTTTGCCAAGGTTATCGTTGAACGAGGTGCCGGTGTTGAGGCTGACTTCCTCGATGAGGCTTACGAGAAGGCTGGGGCTACCATCGTCAACCCTGGTGCAGTCTGGGGTGCAGCCGACATTGTTCTGAAAGTTCGTGGCCCAAACCTAGCAGAAATTGACCGCCTGAAGGAGAATGCAACCATCATTTCGTTCCTGCAGCCCGCCCAGAATAGGGACGTTGTGGAACGTCTTGCAGCACGCAAGGTGACCTCGTTCGCCATGGATATGGTTCCACGCATCTCGCGTGCCCAAGTCTTTGATGCTCTCAGTTCCATGGCCAATATTGCCGGCTATAAAGCCGTACTCGAAGCATCGAATAACTTCGGTCGCTTTTTGACAGGCCAGGTGACCGCAGCGGGCAAAATTCCACCATGCAAGGTTTTGGTAATCGGTGCTGGCGTCGCCGGGTTGAGCGCTATCGCTACCGCCAGGAGGATGGGCGCCATCGTCCGGGGCTTCGACACCCGACCCGCCGCTCGTGAACAGGTGCAGTCCCTCGGCGCTGAATTCATCGAGGTTGAAATCGAGGAAGATGGCTCCGGAGCAGGTGGCTACGCCAAGGAAATGTCTCCCGAATTCATTGCAGCCGAGATGAAGTTATTCAAGGAGCAAGCCCAGGATGTCGATATTATCATCACCACAGCTTTGATTCCAGGTCGACCCGCACCGAAATTGATTACCAAGGATATGCTTGATGTTATGAAACCTGGCTCCGTGATTGTAGATTTGGCGGCTGAAGCGGGCGGCAATTGTGAGAGGACAGAACCTGGCAAATTGGCCACATACAATGATGTGAAAATCATTGGTAAGAAAAATATCCTGCTTGAAAAGACTCTTTACTCATGAACCCCACAGGATACACTGACCTACCGTCGAGGTTGCCTACCCAATCCTCAACACTGTATTCGAACAATATTGTGAAGTTGCTGCTGTCAATGGCGCCGCAGGACAAGTCCTTCGGGATTGACCTGACCGATGAAGTTGTTAGGGGTTCTATTGTGACTCTTAATGGCAATATCTTACCCCCTGCACCTCGCCCAGCTCCCCCTCCTGCCCCTTCGCCCAAAGCTGCCCCTAAGGCCGAGGCTGCGGCGGTTGCCCTGACGCCTTTCCAAAAGACAACGCGAGACGTTGCGGGTGTTACTGCTGGAATGGGTACCGCTCTAGCTCTTGGTAAATTAACTGGGCCTCTCTTCATGGGGAATGCTTTCACCTTCGCGCTCGCCTCTCTCATCGGATACCGTGTTGTGTGGGGTGTCACACCCGCTCTTCATTCACCATTGATGAGTGTCACGAATGCCATATCTGGTAAGTACGGCTCAGGCAAAGCTCCGACAGGGCTAACATGATGTAGGAATGGTCGGCATTGGCGGATTTTTTGTTATGGGGGGTGGATATCTTCCGGGAACTATTCCTCAGGCCCTTGGTGCTGCATCTGTCCTCCTAGCATTTGTTAACGTGTCTGGCGGTTTCGTTCTTACGAAGAGAATGTTGGACATGTTCAAGAGTACATAGCGTTCCCCAACGTTGCAGAAGTCATGAACACCTCTGCTAACTCGTGTATTAGGACCAACTGACCCTCCTGAGTACCCCTGGATGTGGGCTATACCTGGTGTCCTATTTGGCGGTGGCTTCCTTGCGGCTGCTTCAACTGGTGCCGCTGGACTTGTGCAAGCTGGTTATTTGGTGAGCTCTGTACTATGCATCAGCTCGCTCTCTGGCTTGGCCTCTCAAGCCACGGCGCGAATGGGCAACTTGCTCGGTATTCTTGGTGTAGGTTCAGGTGTACTAGCTTCACTGCTGGCTGTTGGCTTTAGCCCAGAGGTTCTCACCCAATTCGGAGGTCTCGCTATGATTGGTAGTATTCTCGGATTCGTCATTGGGAAACGAATTACCCCCACGGATCTGCCCCAAACTGTCGCTGCTCTTCACTCCGTTGTTGGTCTGGCGGCAGTATTGACAAGTATCGGGAGTGTCATGGGTAGTCTTGACCATGTCACCACTCTGCATCTGGTAACAGCTTATTTAGGTGTCCTGATAGGCGGCATCACTTTTACTGGAAGCATTGTAGCCTTCATGAAACTCGCTGGGAAGATGTCGTCCAAACCTCTTAGGCTTCCAGGAAGACACGCAATCAACTCAGGCATGCTAGTCACCAATATCGCAACCATGGGTGCTTTTGTGACAATGGCACCTGGGTCGCCCATGATCGCTGCCTGTGCGCTGGGAGCCAACACGATTCTCTCCTTCGCGAAGGGGTACACCACGACAGCCGCCATAGGTGGAGCTGATATGCCCGTCGTTATTACCGTTCTCAATGCATACAGTGGTTTTGCTCTGGTAGCTGAAGGGTTCATGCTGGAAAACCCGTTACTAACATCGGTTGGCGCCCTTATAGGCGTGTCCGGATCCATTCTCTCATACATTATGTGTGTTGCGATGAACCGGTCGCTCACGAATGTCTTATTTGGCGGCATATCAACACCTACAACAACAGACTTCAAGGTTGAGGGTACAGTAGTACAGACCAACATTGATGAGACGGCGGAAGCACTTGTTAATGCCGAAAACGTGATTATTGTGGTAGGATATGGCATGGCGGTGGCTAAAGCACAGTATGCCATAAGCGAAATCACCAAGACGCTACGATCCAAGGGAATCAAGGTGCGCTTTGCTATCCACCCGGTTGCTGGTCGTATGCCAGGGCAATGCAACGTGCTTCTCGCAGAAGCGAGTGTCCCTTACGACATCGTGTTGGAAATGGACGAAATCAACGATGATTTTGGCGATACAGATGTCACGCTAGTCATCGGCGCAAACGATACCGTTAATCCCATCGCCCTCGAACCTGGTAGCCCTATTGCTGGCATGCCTGTCCTTCATGCATGGAAGAGCAAGCAAGTGATTGTCATGAAGAGAGGAATGGCTTCTGGTTACGGTAAGATATCTCGAACCTACTCTCAGCCATGTTACGAATACTGACGAAAAAATTTTTCTGTAGCCGATGTACCGAACCCCATGTTCTTCATGCCTGGAACTAAGATGCTTTTCGGTGATGCTAAAGTTACATGTGATGGTTAGTATTTCATTGGTCATACAGCCGAGTGAAGGACAGAGGCTAACCACATTCGATCCAGCTATCAAATCTGCAGTCGAATCTCGTACATGATAGATCACTAGACTAGAATATACTTTGCATTCGGCATCGTTCACTTACAACCTCAAGTATTCTGATTCTAGAGATCCAATACAATCATCCTGCATCTTAGATTTTTCTTCTGGGTCGATATTATATTGATTTCGTCCACTCTCTCTACTTCAATCCCTCAGGATTGAATTTTATTTTGATGCAAATCTGGAAGTTGAACATTTGAGTAGGGTTTGCGGGTCATGCGCTTGAAGTCTGCGATGGCATGATGATGGATGACGGATGTTAACAGGGTTCGGTACAAGGAATTTGGCTGCTTTTCCATAGCTGAAACAACCCGAATAAGATGATACAACATAAACCATGTGCTTTCACTAATTTCACTCGTGTTCGGTAGACGATAGGAT
The DNA here is from genome assembly GCA_023159155.1 of Ustulina deusta. Classification (NCBI taxonomy): domain Eukaryota; kingdom Fungi; phylum Ascomycota; class Sordariomycetes; order Xylariales; family Xylariaceae; genus Ustulina; species Ustulina deusta. Next base: position 426,134 of record JAJNNX010000019.1, on the reverse strand, counting down.
ATGGAAGCATTTAGACTGGTTTGTATTGGTCTGGGACATAGGGTGGAAGTGTGGTCTTCACTTCTTCGCATTTCTATGTGACTATAGTAAAGGCAGCAACGAAGAATATGCATCATAATAGTATTACGGGTTAGGTACTTTAAGATAATCAAGCGCCCGATACCCCCCGTATGCCTTTCCACCATCCATATTTCCAACCCGTCTTTCAAGCTCATTTCCTTGAAGATATTATTATATAAGAATTCCGTTGAGACGTGTAAGCGTCACGACCCCAATCGCGGAGACGGGGTGCCCGATCAACCGTTTCGCCTTTTCTCATGCCTTGTTTCTCTTCACAGGCCTAGGCCAGAAAGACCAGGGACGCTGAGACCGGCGGCGCCATTTCCGCTCTTCCCGCGCGGGTCGGCGCGCTTCATGCCCTCCGAAGCCGCATCGCCGACGGGCTGGAGAATACCGCCCTGGCCGATCTGGCTGGCGGCCAGGTCGTTCGCGCCATCTTGGAGCTTGTCGACTTGCTCGATGCCGGTTACTTTGGTTCTGTCGAGTCCGTCTGTGTGGAGGGGAGAGGATGTGTTAGTAATGCGTATAAATGAGTGAGTGAGGAACAGAGAGAGAGAGAGAGAGAGAGAGAGAGGGGGAGCAATCAAAATCAAAATAAGCAGTCTGCTATTAGCTGTTGGTGTATGGTGGAAATCGGAGAATGCTAATATCTAGATAACAAAGAGGACGACGTTACCTCGCGCGACGTAGCTCGTCCTGTTGTCCTTGGTAAAGTACTTGAGGAACGTGTCCTCGATCCACGGCATCCAGGCGTCGTATTGCTCGTTGTACTTCTCCCTCGCCCACTCCATCGTCGTCTGGCTCTTCTTCTCTTCCGCGTTGTTCGGCTTGATTTCTGCCATTGCTATCTAGCGTCTCGTGTCAGTAGGGTTTGGTTGCCAGCGTCTAGATTAGAAAGGCTATCTCTTTTTGGTTTCTGGGGGGGTGTGATTAATGGTGAAGGGTGCGAGATGCACGTGGGTTTCTTACTGGGGCGTGATTAAGGTATTGAGTAGATATTTCGATTCAACTGTGTCTTGTTGAAAAAGAGGTTCAAATTGAATGCATCTGTCGTAGATTAATTCGTAAGACGAAAGATGGAGATCTGGGAGCTACTATTTGGATGTTAATGCATCATCTATTGTACTACCTCCGATATCTAATGACCACCTATGACCTCACGCACCAAAGTCAAACCATAAGCAGGTTTTCTTCGCCCTCCTATTGTGCCCGGTGGTGCAAACTTACATGGCTGTGCCTGCTGGCTTCATTGGGTCTCTCTAGTGGTTTGGCTTCAGACTCGGGGGGTGTGGCACTCTGTCTCCTACGTCACTGGGTGGCGCTCGACCTTCATCTGATTGGTTCCATTCCTCAGACATGCGTCAAAGCCTGTCAAGCCACACTTGGCCGAATTAGCAGTATGTCATGTGGTGTCACGCATCCCCAGCGTTATAGGACCGGTTGATTACACTTACATTCGATAAGACGAGGAGCTTAGGGGAGAGTCTCATAAGATCTCGATGCAGACATTCTATTGATGGCATGATGGAGAAGCTCGATACTCCGAGAGATCCCATATATAAATAGCTTGCTTTTATCTCTTATATTGTAACTAGAACATAGACCATCAATCATCTGAATACACTTCTGGCGATCACCCCTGGAATGTGCCAGAATGGCTTTCGATCATCGAACGTGGGAAAAATTGGGGAGGAATTAAAGATCTATCTTACGCAACGGTGGCTGAAGTGGGAAGATTCCTGGGAGGGTGAGGTTCCGGTCAAGGGACTAGGACAGCTTTGTGTCAAAGATTAAATATTCATTTCATTCTGTAAGAAATGGATCGTGTACTGTAATCGTCTCGGTCGACGTGCGTGAAATAAAAGAGTTTAGGGGAAAATGGATGAGAAAAGGATATCTCAGCGTGTTACGCCTCAGTATTCTTGTCCCTTATAATATCTCACACCTGGATCTTTGTCTATGGTCCACTACTAGATCCTTTCCTAACTTTTCAAACACATCACTTATGTCTCCTGCTTGAACCCCGACAACATCACTAACTGAATGCAGCATTTGATCTGTTAGGCATAGAAAACAGCCGCAGCTAGGCGGCGGAGGTCCGGGCTGTATCACGGGCTTGTCCCAAGAAGCCTTCGCCTTTGGCATAATTGCGCTGTGTGTCTCCTTCTTGCCTGCCTGTCCTGGTTTGTTGCTTCCACGTCGTATTGCCAGAGCGTTGCCAGCCTTTATGAGAATTTGCTCAATTTCGTCATTGTATGTGCCTCTCAAGTCGATAGGAAAATCGCTCTTGTGAAAATGGCTGCTTGAATCTAGTAGGCGTTGAACAATGGTAGCGTGGCCCCATGCACATGCCAACACCAACGCCTCAGTGTAGGATGTCATATTAGCCCTGAGGCCGGCCCCTTTGTCCAGGAGCCACTCGGCAATGTTCTCATAGCCTCCCTCACACGCGCCCCATAGCGCATTACCTAAGGACCCATATGGAGCGTTAACATCGGCCTCCTTCTCTAGGAGCATTTCAACAATATCCTCGTAGCCTCTCTCACACGCTGTTACTAGCGCAGTATTAGAGGACCCTGTTTCAGCATTAACATTAACCTCCTTATCCAGGAGCAACTTGACAATGTTCTTGTAGCCCTTTTGACAAGCAATCCTTAGCGCATCCTCTAAAGACTCATTTGGAGCGTTAACGTGGGCGTTTTTTTTAGGAGCATTCTAACAATATCCTCGTGGCCTCTTTCACACGCGGCTACTAGTGCAGTCTTAGAGGACCCTGTTGGAGCGTTAACGTTGGCTTCTCTGGCTAGGAGTAACTCGACAATATCATTGTGACCGAATGTACACGCGCCCGCCAGCGCAGTGCTGTATAGCCCACTCAAAGTGTTGATGTTGACCCCTTTGTCCAATAGCAACTCAACAATAGTATTGCGGCGGTGTATGGATGCAAGTTGAAGCGGAAAGCCGAATATTTTTCCAGGGACATTGACATCGACCCATTTTCGCAGTAATAACCGAACAACATTATCGCGGCCTCTTGCGCACACCGCCGCCAGGGCATTACCAAAGAACCCTGTCCACGCATTAATGTCGGCGTCGTTGGAAAATATCTTCTCGAGGACCTCAACATTGCCGTGGTCAGCTGCCTTGTAAGCTACAAAGTTGTACATTGCGTGCTGTTGGTCGAAGGAGCGTGTACAGGCAACATCGTATATGCTCATTATATCGAGCGCTCTTTGATCGACATCACTCCCAAAGGGTGTCTCATTAGTTGCATGGTCAACATTATTGGTCGGCACGCTGCTGGTTTCGGCGACTTCCTCTTCTCCGAATTCCGCCTCATCTTGCCTCTCTTCACTCTCCATGTTTATACTTTGTCTATTCCAGAAATTGGGGCCCGGCACATCGCCCAGCGGTGTGAACATTTGTCTCTCGAGCCACGATTTGATTCTTTCTTTTGGATCCATTAGACTACTGTCGTCTGTGCCGTCAGCGCCCGGGATGTTCAATCCAAAATACACGGGGTCCCCTATCTTGTTTGGTAAGAAGTCGCCGTTCAGCTCCTGGGCAGCATTGAAGAAATAGTCCCCGCCCCCTGAAAGCCATTCGAAGTATGGAATTTCTAGTAGCTTCCCCCGATCCAGACGTGCCTTCTGATCGATCCACGTGCGTGCAGCGATCTCCGCAATCGGGTCATCAGCCACGACAATGTTGGATTGAGGGTATAATCCCCCATGGATGGCTCGTAGATGAGCTGCAAGTCCCTTCTCGCCTTGTTCCCAGGGTACCAGCTTGCCAGTCTCATGATTAGCTCTATATTTCTGATCTGATATAATAACGTCGGGTAGTCGTGTACAAGAAGAGAAAAGTAGGTCCGGGTTCTTTTCTCTCAGCTCCAAGCTGACATCAATCATAGCTCGGTCCACAAGACTATCGAAAATGACATATTTGTCTTTAAGCAAGCGACCAGTTAAAGGGTTCTTGGCCTGTCCGGTCTTCACGTCATAGAGTAGACCAAGACCGCTGTGAGTAATCTCAAGTATGAAATTGTAAGAGTAGTCACCGATGCCAATAAAGGAAGAAACTTGTTCCATGAAGACTTCACGAATATGTTCGTAACTCAGTATAGTTGTTGAAGGATCCTTTGGAGGAGTATTTCGCGCAAGATCGACTACCGGCTTTGAATAGAACACCATGATCAAGGGCGGAAGTTGGTATAAGTTCTTCAATTCGAATAAATTCCGCCCATACGCTTTGGAATACTCCTCCTCTATTACCCGGAGAAGATGAGAGAAAGAGTCGAAGTGCAAATTGTAGCCCTTGAGAATTGTTGACCGCAATACATTCCACGCCAAAGTGTGATATTGCGTAGCTCGGGAAGATAGGTCTCGCAAGTGAGGTTTCAAAATATGGAAAGCGTAATGGGCAATCCCCTTCGCAAAATCGTTTCCCCTCAGGTCGATTTGAAGAGTCCGGCGACTCCTTCTTTCCAAAGCGTGCTCTCCAGATCAGGCACCTGATCGGGTGTCTCTAGGTAAGAGCTCCCAATATCTGGATTTTCCAATTTAACTCCCCTTGCCACGAGGTTGGTCTCCAAAATCTCCCCAAGAGAATAAGACACCCATAAGTTCTTCTTTGACGTGACGCGACCTGCAGTTTTATCGTGGGCTAGGAATCCGTCGTTTATCTTTTCCCCCATGAACGCATCAACCTCGTGGAGGAAGAAACCTTCACGTATTCCATTGTTTAAAGCCGAATCTGAGTTGTCAATGAATCCCGAAGCACGCTCGTAAAGTCCGCGGTGACAAAAAACGTAACCCCATTTGTGCATGGGTCGATCCTGGAGATATATTTGTGTTGTTAAGTCGCGTGGGCAATAATCTTGCTTTGTGTTTCCCACTTGTATCCAAGAGGAAGCGCGGGATAATCTCTGCGATGTTTGAAAAGCCGGTAAACGGAGCCTGGGTTGGTAATGTTCGAGTCAGACCTATGTTGCGGCATTTGCCCCTTTACAAAACAAGGCTTTTCTGGCTGGAGCTGTGGATGGACTGAAAGTTGGGCTCTCATGTAGAGATAGAATTATAGGACAAGCGTAAGCATTGGTAGCTTAGAGAAAAAGGAGTAGAAGTCAAGTTTCGCAAAGACGCTTGCGAACTTCATCCGTTCAGATAATATGTTGCTTTCGTTCTCCCGAACAGAGCGATGGATGTACTGGCGTCTTCGTCGATGCTAGATGCTTGATGAACAAAGGTGATATGACAGAGCAGATGGAGGATGGTGCTATGAGTTGCGAGGTCAATTTGGCTCATCAGGAGAATAAAATCAGAGTTCCCACAGGTTCTCTATATGTATAGCTCGGTTCCCTGTTCTGTGCCCTTTAGCTTGTTCCTCCTAGGTTTAGTTCAGTGATATATACATACGGGTCATGCTCGATGTAGTATCGTCTAATAATTCACGTCTAACTAGTGGAACTACTAGACGTTCGTTCCCTCGCAGACTCGTGTATATGCCCTCTACCTGGTTCTTTGCTGCAATCCTGGGTATTCGACTGGCGAACAACGGCCGACCCTCTAGTGATTCCATTAATGGTTAGTGTCGCGTAGATGTGGATCTATATATACCGTTAGTACCTTCACGGCACTAACGGCGTCGTTTTTCCGTGACAGTTAGTCAAAGTGCAAGGACCCATATCGGGAATCTTCGGCCTCCCGCTACCGTCGTCGAACCTGGCGATCCTTCGCTGTACTATGCCGCTTTTAAGGCTAGCGCGGCTATGTATATATTCGAAGGCTCAAATCTTCTCGCTCGCAGAACTGTTGTGGATACGGTCGATGGCTTAGTCGGATCTAGAAATATCGAATTAGTCCAAAGTTCCGTACTAAACTCCCCGCAACTACTATCAGACATCCTCAGAAGTGTATGCAAAAGTTCAGTATTAGACCGAAAAGATCGATATATGCGATTCGCCATGCCTACTGGAGAGTTTTTTCAAGACTTTATGTAGTTATGTGCACAGCTCATAACAGACTCGTACCCAAGGAGTTCCAGGAATAGTTTGACTGGACAAAATCTCTTCTGATTCACGGGCACAGCTTCGAGAGCATCCTGCGCGGCAGCAGGGAAGCTGACATCAACTCATCATCCCCGGCTCCAAATCTAGACGAGTACATCATAGACACAATTTTGGGAGGTTCTTCGATACGGCCGTGAGAATGTCACTCCATCTGATGGTTACCCGCAACGGACACATTGGCTTGGCCCCGGAGAAGGCGATGAAGGGGGATCTAGTTTGCGTGCTATTTGACTGCAGCGTTCCTGTTCTACTACGGCAACCTGAGCACGAGGATACTTTCACTTTCGTAGGAGAATATTGTCTTGATGGATTTATGGACGGGGCGGCCTTGGAGCAGCGTGACTTCTTGGAAATGGTATTTGGCATCGAATAGGGGCGAGAGCGTGAGGGTTCCGGTCTGCGACAACGATGGGCGAGCATGAGAATATGCTCGCTTAAGCTAAACTCTTTACTCCAATATTTTCAAGCAACATGAGAGCTAATATTAAAAAAGAAAAAAGTGAAAATTCAGCTACAAAATATATATTAAATTTAGCAGCATTACTTGGGGTAGGACGAGCTGGGTTGATCGCTCCGTATTTTTTTTAAATGATTCTTTAGATAAGTTTGGAACGCCGAGGCCAAAACGGAGGAACGGGCGGCCGGCGGCTAAGGCTCCTCATCTTTAACGATATGTAAAATAATTATGTGTAAAATAACTATATGTAAACTAATTAGGTCCTTCGTGTGCTGGCCATGAAATTGGGCTTGTGGCTGAATGGCACTTCAATGTACAAGAACCACTTCAATCAGTACTAGTTGGCAAGTTTTTAAGGGCATATATATCATAATGTCATCATAATTACCCCATAGAACAAATTGATCAAGACACCAGTTCGGTTTGTTCAAGGCCATACGTGACTCACGATTTATTATCAAACACCCTCCCATCCACGTAATTAACCAATTCTTTCACGGGCGGGAGCCGCTCTGCATCGCCACCAAACTCGGCCCCCTTCCTCATGACCCGGCGATAATTCCGGCCGGGGCTGATCTTGCCCAGGACGTACTCGGCTCTGGTCTCCACGCGATCAGGCACGGGGATGCTCCGCCCTACAATCGCCTCCATGCCCTGCCACGCGAACGTGATGGCCTCCTTCGCGTCCGCCGGTATCCCCGCCTCGTCGAGCATGACGATGCGCGTCTCCGGGAACGCGGTCTGCATGTACGCCACGATGTTGGGGTTCTTGGCCCCGCCGCCGCACATGTATATCTCGGCCAGCGGGCTGTACTCCGTCGGCATGTAGCGGTGGTAGTGCTCGACGATGGCCTGCGCCGTGATGCGCGTTATCGTCGCGACGACGTCGTTCTGGGACAGCCCCTTCTCGAGACTCTTCTTGATCAGATCGTGTGCGACAGTGTCGCGGAACACCTCTCGACCCGTCGTTTTCGGCGGATCTAGAGCGAAATAGGGAAATGTGCGTAGGAACTCGTCGACTATCTCCTGATCGACAGTACCTGCGCGTCCCATGGCGCCATCCTTGTCGTACTCTTGCTCGCCGTTCGTGAAATACCTCACCGCGGCGTCGATGAAGACGTTTCCGGGCCCCGTGTCAAAGTCGAAGAATGCCGGGTTCAGCGCCCCGTCTACATCCGGGGGGATGAAGCAGACATTGCCGATGCCGCCGATGTTCTGACATGCGCGAAACTTGGTGGCGTGGTGCAGGACCAGAGAGTCGAAGAAGGCAATGAGGGGCGCGCCTTGCCGGCCTGCTGCTTGGTCAGATACTCTGAAATCCGTCACAGTCGTGATGCCCGTGCGGGAGGCGATGAAACATCCCTCTGCCATTGTGAGAGCTGACCTCACTTGGCCGCTCTCCGGCATGCTGAGGAACCAGATGGTCTGTCCGTGAGACCCGATAGCGTCTATCGAGTCGATTGCCACATTATTCTCGACGCAGAATGTCTTGGCGGCATCTGAGAAGACCTCACCTAGGATGACGTTGACTTGTGATAATTCCTCGGGCGTGGTCTTGTTATGCAGAATCATGTTCATGACTCTTTTCTTGATCGTTTGCTCGAGTGGTACTTCGTCGTATTTGAGCAGCTCGAAATGCATAGGCGCAGTTGGCGAAGCTTGTCTGAAGCGGCACAAGGCACAGTCGATACCGTCCATCGACGTGCCCGAGTTCATGCCCAGGACCGTGAGGTCTAGGGGCCGAGACTCCGACCTGTTCGGAGTCGAACCCATTATGCGAATCTGATTCAAAGATGCCTTCTTGAATTTTGGTCTTTAAGTTATGAGCACGCAGAATGTTGTGATACGGAGTAGTTGCTTTCTCCGATATAAGAGAATACATGTAATGAGACGTGGGTTAGGGTTGTATTTGGAGATCACGGCCAAAGTTCCAGCCGTTGGAAGTCGTGCTTACATCAGAGTCCAGATCTATGTCTGGTGGAGATATTTTTTTAAAACTCGTGACCACGAAGATTTTCTCACGTACTCTGGATTGACTATTTGCGAGCCATCGACTTTATTAGAGTCTGGAGAGCTATTCACTTGGTGGCAGCTCTAACCATTCTCGAGCGGCAAAACGCTTAAACGGCCGATAGTTAACCGTTTAAGCGCTTAGCCGGATTCTGTTTAGTTAAATAATTTCTTTTTATATTAGATCTCGCGTTTCTTCACTCGAAAATTATAAGACTTCTGATGCGCCCACGGAGGCCGTGCGGATTCTCTAGTAAGCTCACCGATAGAGTGAGCTTGGGGCAACTTTCTAGTTGAGAATTTTACCCGAGTCCATTCCAATTCCCCGAACAAAGAACGAACGACAAGATGGCAGGCTTCCAGAAGTTCCAACCGTGGCGCCATATGCCTGGCAAAGTCCTCTTGTTGTTGACGAATGTCGTTGCGGCCACTGCTCTGGTCTTCGAAGGTACGGGTTATAGACTCACCGTATAAATGATTTTCTCTACTAAGCACTGGGTGTCCACAGGTTTCAATCAAGGCGTCTTCGGCACTGTCAGCTCGACACCCGGCTTCATCGAGATGGCTAAGATCGGGCGAGACGGCGTCGTGACCGACACTACTAAACAAGGCGGTCTAGCCGCAGCATATTATTTCGGCGGCATATGGGGTTGTTTTATAGGAGGTACGCATGGCAACGCTTGACAGTGCTCAGTATCAGAAGTTTCACTGATTTCATCTAGGCTGGGTCGGGGACAAGATCGGACGGAAGCGTGGTGTTTTGGTCGGGACTCTGTTCGGCATCGTCGGCGCTGCGCTCATGGCAGGGAGTCAAAACTCGAACATGTTCATAGTCGCGCGCGTCATCGCGGGACTGGGCATCGGTTTCATCAACGCCATTATCCCGCCATGGGTCAGCGAGTTATCACAAGCTCACGACCGTGGTTCTAGTTTCTCGCTCGTTTTCGTCGCGAATTATTTGGGGATCCTAATCGCTTACTGGATCAACTTTGGCCTCCGCGGGTATCATAGCGAGTTCCGATGGAGGTTCCCTCTGGCGTGGATGGTCATCCCACTGTTGATCGTCGATGCCACCGTGCCCCTTCTGCCTGAGTCGCCACGGTAAGCGCGGACGTAGGAGAGTCGCGATGAAAACCGCTAACGAGGTCTCTAGATGGCTCATTGCGAACAACAAGCGACAAGATGCCATCGACATTCTCTGCAAATTACGCGGTGACCTATCGGCTTCAGACCCCATGATCCTCGCAGAAGTCGAGCAGCTCGACGCGATGGTCGAGGCATCTCACCACAAGCGGAACAACCTCTTTAACATTGTCTTAGGCGGGCGTTACTCAGGAAGTCTTCATCTCGGCCGGCGTGCAGTGATGGGGTTTGCACTGCAGCTCATTCAGCAATGGACTGGAATACTGGCTATCGCTGGGTGGGCAACAACGCTTTTCGCCCTCGCGGGATTCGACTCGTATAAGTCGGCATGGCTTGGCGGACTTGTTAACACCTTTGGTGTTCCCGGCACCGCTGCGGCTGCGCTGGTCGTTGATAAAATTGGTCGGATCAAGTCATTGATTATTTCCTTCGTTACGCAAGGCATCGCGTTATTCATTGTGGCTGCCCTCATCAAGACTTCTCAGGATGCTTCATCCGTGAATGCAGACCAAGCAGCGCGGCTTGGGACGGGCGCAGCTGCTTTTGTGTTTGTTTACATCTGGTATGTATTTCGATCTGTATGGTGATTAAGTATTATCTGCTAAAACTATGGTGCCAGGTTCTTCACTATGTTTAATATCATCCCCTCATGGATTTATGGCACCGAAATCTGGCCCCAGGAGATCCGCGCGAAAGGCTACAGTTTCACCATCTTTGGCTGGGCAGTTGGTTCCGGAGTGTAAGAACCGTTTCTACCACTTGTGTATTGATATTTATGATGCATCAAAATACATAATCTGACACTTCCTTGCATGCAGAACACAATTCGTCATTCCCATTCTCCTGAACCGACTCGGATGGGCGACATTCGTATTTTTTGGAGCATTAAACATCGTTGCCATCCCTATTATCTCCTTCTACCTGCCTGAAACGGCCGGAAGGTCTCTCGAAGAGATTAATCTCCTCTTCACAAGTGACAGCCTCTTCGTTAAAGCGAACATGCGCGAATACGATCGCCGTATTGATGCTGCAGGTGGCAGCATACCAGTGGCCGCCAGGAAGCTCTTATCAGAGGTCGACGGCTACAGTACTTCATCTCCTGAGCATGTGAGTGATGTGGAAAAGCGTGGGGATCCTGAGGAATATAGTTAGTTGTTTGAGAGTGCGTTGAGGGTTCGAAGTAATGCTTTTCTGGCATATGACGCAACGATGCGTTGCGGTCAAGAATAAAATCGGCACGACTCTAATCCCATGTTGAAATTCCAGTTAAAGTCGGACAGTAAGTCTGAAGGGATCATGAAAGACCAGTTCTCGCTCATGTCATGGTTGATCTGCCCGTTATGCACTGATCCATGGCGATTTGGATTCGACATCGGTGAACGGTTTGATTCGACAGTGTCCTGCTGTAGACTCGCCATTTGTCTTTGCCTGTTCATGTACTCATCAATTCGCGATACTTGTGCTCGCAGCTTTTCGCTCACTCTCGCTCCGTGTTGAATCAATTCTATATTGTCCAGCAGCTGTCTCATGGAAAGCATAACGGTTCTGACTTGGCTATATTCATCCTCTCCTAATGGTCCTTCGATCACAGCACCAAGGATCGTACCAATCCCACCTAGATGATGTAGCAATGGCGTGCCGATTGCGACCAAATATCCAACAGGGATAGAGATGAAGGCGCTTATGACTTCACTAGCGATGCGACAGCGGTCCTGGATGGTCGCGCCATCTGCTGTAAACAAGACAATTCGAAGCAGTTGGAGACTAGCGGTGATGTTGGCTGCCTGAAATCCAAACAAGTCTTTCCTTGAGTCGTAGGTCATCTGCGGCGTTTGTTTAAAGGATTCTGGTAAATTAACGTACATGTGCACTACACTGTCACGTACTGTGGTGGCTGTCACAGTAGTTTGATCTTGGAAGATGTCTGTTAGAAGAGCGCGGCATTGTTTTCCTCGGAAGCGTGTCCAAGCATGTTCCAGCACACGATACAAGTCGGTAACAAAGTTCCATCCGAATAGCCAACAATCGCTCTGCCTTCTTGATGAGTCTCCGAAGGAGGGGCTGGCTCCGTTTATACTCGGGCTCGCGTTGGTCAGGCTGGGGCTGAGATGTGAGATACCGGTGTCAAATAGAAACTCATCCTCGACTTCGACCGGGTATGACACATTAGCTTGTTGTTCCCTGGATCGAATTGTCCCACACCAGACGACGCTCTGAAAGATATCAAGTGTATAAATGGACCAGAACTCATGAGATTTGTCAGCAGCATAATACTTTCTCACAAGATGGGGTTTTAGATGTCAACTTACGAGTCGTCTGCGTTCTTCTCGTTCAATCAAACCAATCCCTACAGACCAATTCGATTCGTCGTGAAGTCCGTACATATCGACCAACATGTGATATATACCGAGATGTCTGTGCAAATCCCTAATACGACCATTCTGGATAGCGGTAATGGCCAAAAGAGCATGGGAGCGTATGATATGGAGATCCATCTGGTCGCCAGCAGATGATAGTTGGCGCTGAGTCTCAGATAGAAAACGTCGGCATCCAGGCCTTGTAGTGACGGGAGATCCCATCGTGGATTAGTCACGGAGCCATCGCGGACTCGGCCAGCGACCAACGCACATATGGCCATGGTCGATATGAACAACGGCTTATCTGACGTATATTCGCCTCTTGACACACGTCTCACTAATGATGGGCGGTGAAACAGCGGAAAGATGGGGTAGACGATCTCGAAGTATAACTCGACAAGGTCGACTACGGTGGCTTGTGAAATGATGGAAGGGGATTCCCATGGCTCCTGGACTTCGCGCGCAGGCCGAGACGCGCTATTTTCTTCAGATCGACTATCGTCGTCGGTTCGCGCGACAGTTCGGACTTGGAGACCTCTCTTTCTCGGTCGACGGTCGAATGTGCATGGCTGAGAAAAATCCTTATAGTTCTCACAGTTCGTATCGGCTGGCGACTTCTGACACTTGATGGCACGTTTATGGCAGAAGTCACAAGCCTGCGTCACGCGTCGCCTGTTGGGCTTATGGTGAGAATTTGACATGACGATTTGTTGTTGTTGTACGGAAGGTCTATGCGAGTGCGTACCCACTGACGCGCTGTACGCTCTATAGAATAATGTCTCGGCTATATGAGACATATTAGCGGCGTTCAACAAAGACTGTATCAATACCAAGTCTATTCAGCCCGAGCCTATATTAGACATATTAGCGGTGTTCGCAGGTTACGAACGCCGATAAAGCTACATATATAGACTTAGGTCCAAGTACGATTACTAAACTTTTCAATTGAGAAACTCGACGATCAAAATAAAACCTCATTGAATTCAACGCGATTGACGGGCTGAAAGACAGCCATGGTGTTGGCCATATACTCGACTTGAATAACCCCACAGCGGCCATGTAACCCCTTTTCCGCCGCTTGCACTTCACCCACTCTTCCCAGCAAAGTTGGGTGCCCCAACTCAGCCCCTTAAGTTTTCACAACTATCGCGACGCGGTTGGTACCTAGGTCAACGCAAACAATGGCATAAACCGTTTTCGCGCGCGACTGTATGCAGGCTGTCTGAAACAGGACGCTTGCAGCTTACCAGAAGGATGAGGCCTGCAGTTCTTCTGTCATATTTGCTCGCTACTGGCTACCTCTCCGAGCGAATTGCACTATCTTTGTTCCTACCCGTCGCGTAGCAGACACCTTTTGAGGGGCAGCGGCGTGAGGGGGTTAGCCAATAACTGATCTAAATTTGTTATATTGATATTGTAGTAGTGGTGGCGGCGCCACTGGCTCTGATGGCCAGGTCGGGCCAACCCCAACACCTTGCACATGAGGATTGAAACTGGCTGGGCATCATCTGCTCAATTTTGTACTGTTAATGCGCTATATTAGCTTTTACACACTGTGAATAATTAACTATTGGAGTTGCAATGTTAAAAATATGTTACGTTTGGGTTTAGAAGGCCGGCCGGCATTTGTAAAGATCCTTATGCCATCTAGAACAGCCTCACTTTTAAACCCTTTGATCCTAGTCCTATCTAGCCGTCAACATTAAAAGCGGTCGTCAACTTCCCTCCTTCAACTACCAGGCTTGGCATCAGCTGTTAGTGCAGAGAGTGGGTCTCCCATACATTTTGTATGCGGCATTTTCTCTCTGTACTAACAGGCCACTTGGAAGGAGGAAAACATGGAGTTCCGGCTTTGGCACAGTCGATAACAGGCCGTATTCTGACCTTCGGGGACTGAGTATAATCCTGACGCTCAACATCAAGCACAAGGTAGCGAGTACGAGGATTTAACACGACGGCCGGCGAATGCGACAACCGCACCAAACTCGATACCGATCTTTATACAACCGGCGGTAGAAGGCAATAGCAGCACCCGTTTAAGTTACCGACGGGTTTTCCCTACGAGGTTTTACCGGCGTAAGCACGGGGGGTTTTAAAAGGTACGAGCGCTGTCTTCGGGACCGATCGTACCTGACGGGAGGAGGTTAACTGCTACGGCGAATATGCAAAGGGGGTATAAAGGGCAGTATACAGAGTAACACCTGAATAGCTGGTCCGGAGGATCTGGTTGTAGAGACTACGGGCTATAGAATGTTGAGCCCACGAAGGCATGATCTGGCGTCATTATATTACAAGAGCTCGCCACGTCCTATACCTCTAGGGAGGTCGGTTGTGGGTGCCTTTGTATGAGGCGGCCCCCCATGCGACGTTAAACAAGATCAATCAATCAATCAATTAAAAGCGGTCGTATTACGCATTAATACTTTAAATGCTACTTTTACCTGTTGTGCAACATATCCTTACTTTTAATCCCTCCGATCCCAATCCTACCTAGCTATTGATATTAAACGCAGTCGGTGTGCTATCATTATTGCGCATGCAACACATCCTCTCATCGGAAACAGACTAAGAACGGCGAAACCCATCGCCAGGTTTATACGGTAGCTACCAGGGCGTCGAGAATACTTAATCTATTAACTAGAGCCGAACAAAGCCTTTTTTTCTTTTTTTGGGGCAACGTTAGATCTGCACCTAGAATGGGAAAGTCGTCCCGGGAACTTATGAGCCAACCTCCTCTAAGGTGTTCTCGTAATCGCGGCAGGAAACCAGCCAGAAAGTCTCCAGGAGTGTCTTAACCACTTCCTTGGGTGATTTAGTGCATAAGCAGGCTAGCAACTGCTCGTAGTCATTTTTGGCTTCCATCTTCTGCAACAAGGTCCTCCCTGCCTGGCGCGCCTGGCGCGGGACTGACCAAACAGCAGACGATACGACATGAGAACTTCCTGGCTCAGTTGAAGGTTGCATTCAAGCTCTCCTGCGCCTTTATCATCGTTGGAGAACAAGGCTCGCCCTAGTTTATGCCCGTGTCGGCGCACACGTTCCTGTTGGGGGCTGTAATAGGAACCCTACCCCTCGACCGAGCCGCCCCTGCAGCTCGCAATGGTGGTGAGGGTGTAAAATCTGAGAAACTGAAAGACGGAGAGTGTTCGGGTCCTCGAATCAAACTCCAAGTAGCAGCTCAAGCTGTCGACCCATTCGAGAAGCACATTCCCAATGGTTCGCAATGAACGGTAGTTAATTGTAGGCACGAAGAGGGCGCGTAAATTCGCCAATCATAGGCCTCCTTGTAACTTACCGACGAGCGAGAGCCTTCTGAAAGTTCCGGAAAATTGCTAGTATAGGGCGTTGAACAAAGTCCATTTTCAAGCCTTGGTTGCTACCGGGGAGCCAGTGGATTGTAAGGGAGGGCCAGCAACAGCGTTATTCCATATCAGCTTCGGCTAGACAATCATGCCGCCCCAGCAAAGCACGGCGAAGACCGCGATCAGGCAACTGTCCTGCGCAGATTCTAGCATGATTCGGCCCTCCTCTCCCCTCCCTACTTCTACGTCCCCATCTAGCTACAACTTGATAGATTCCCGCACATCTTCTATGCTGTACCCCGCATCGTCCGGCTTGCTGATTGCACGAGATAATACTGCTTGAAACAAGACGCAACAGTAAGAGGTGACCTGGCGTTGCGGGAGTCCAATAGTAGTGCTTACCGTTGGCATGAATTATTCAGGTCACAGTATAGCACCAGTGCCGAAAACTTCGCGTCAGCTTTCTTTTCCTTGCGGAATGAATCCCTCAAGCCAAGTATACGCGAGGGGGCATGGTTTTCACATTTGGTACATTTAGGCAAACTCAGCATACTTCCGCGGAGATGCCGTAAACACTAATAACGTCGCATCGTTAAAACTTTTTTAGTAGTCTGCAGGGCTCATAAAGTGCTTGAATGATGTTTGCATAAGCCTGTGAATCGAGAATGTCCGTTGTTCTCTGTTACGTTTGACCAAGGCAAGAGTCATTAAAGTCTCCATTTTATCTGAGAAGTCGAAGAGATCCCGGCAGAATTTGAGGGAGTCTGGGAAAGCATTTAGATCCTTGGGTTCAAAGAGAGCTTGAGGGGTGTTGTTAGGGGAAAGGAAGACTAGTACGCCTAGAATGGCGGAGGTTCTTTCGTTCAGAGATCGAAATGACACGTTCCAAACAGCATTGGTTGAATTGTTGCTAAAAATAAATTGGTCCTTCAGATTATGGACCTTCTGTGGCTGCCTTGTACATCTCATTGAGCTCCTCAATAGACCAGGAGCGGTGATGAATTAGGTCAGCCATAAGAGATAAGGCGAGGGCATGTCCACTGAGTTTAGAAGACAATTCGTATGTACTATGAACTTCCTCTTTTGTTAGTTGAGAGCAAGTGTACCAAGAATTGAGAGCCTGTTCTAACATCCCATTTTCTGATTTCAGGTCTGCTATTATCTGCAGTATAGAACACAGAGTTATGGTTGCGAGTTGTAATAACTGCCTGACCGCGAGAAGCAGTTGGTCAGTATGTTATTAACAGGTTAACAGATTTGATATTGTCGAAGACCAAGAGCTATCTGCATTCTGGATACGTTAGCGGGGCACGAAGATATAGCCGTACCGTTTCACCAGTATTTTGTGGCCAATCTAAGACAAGAGTCCTATTTTGATTATGTTTTTTGGGCTGCGTACTTGGCAACTTTAACCGTAAAGCAATGTTAGTGAAGCTTTGGCGAATGGAGACTTCCTTCTTACTCGTTATCGAGAACATGGCATTTAGCCCCTTGCGGTGAATTCTGGACTCGGCGTACTGTAAAGAAATACAAAATTTCCTGACTCCACCGATACCGTACAAAGCGAGCGAGCGGAATGGCTGGCTAGCGTCTTGGGCTCCGTTGTTGAAGTACGTATCGAAGTGGTGTGAGTAGATCACAGGGGCTCAGTACATGCATGAGCCACTTGGTGGCTTTACTCATAATATGGGATATAAACACCATGGGCGTTGATTTCATGACATTTTGGAAGAGGGCATCCACAACATAGGGAAGACTGCGAATGAATTCATATTTCTTATTTCCTACACTTGATCAATTGATTCCCTAAGAGAATAGAGTGATCACTATGCTAGGAAGTGTAGGTTCGGCCTATCTCCAAGTGTATGGGTGCTGCAACATCTCCATAAGTTGTGAACAGCTATTTACATTTGCCCACTTCAGTATCCATCTAGATAATGCCCTCGGTGCGATCAAAAAAGCGAGGTGTTTTAGAGGCAGGATAGATGAAACAGAGGGAGGGTCGCCGGCTTGTCTGGACCTTAGGTAGGCGATGACGGTTTGGAGAAGGTTAAAGCAGATCGTAGTTGGCTCAGGTTATTAAGTCCCGACAGCCTAGATATTTTATCTGAGCGAGAGACGGCCTCGTCGATCCCAGAATCGAAGGTATTGAATTGTTTTTCAAGGGATTCCCAGA
Organism: Ustulina deusta; assembly: GCA_023159155.1. Taxonomy (NCBI): domain Eukaryota; kingdom Fungi; phylum Ascomycota; class Sordariomycetes; order Xylariales; family Xylariaceae; genus Ustulina; species Ustulina deusta. Next base: position 408,559 of record JAJNNX010000019.1, on the reverse strand, counting down.
CGTTGCCATCTTAAAACAGGTTAGGCTGTAACGAGTAGGATAAGTTTTAGAGCTTACCGCTTGAGTAGTATTGCATATCCTCCCGAATAAATTTGATAGTTGCGATTAGGAATGAGAGCAGCGAATTGCCAATATGGAAGTATGCGTCCCTTATCTCTGGAAGATTTGCTGCTTTGCCCCGATACTTGTTGAGAAATTCGATATTTTCGCAGATAATGGGAAGTATGCGAGGTCCTCGCGGTGCAATACCTTCTTCCGATTGAGAGAGCTATATACTGTGAGAACGAGAAATTCAACGGAAGACGAGGCCAGTAGATATGTAGACCATAAGACCAACAAGGCCCCAGAAGATAGCATTATCTGTGGGCGGCTTCATGGAATCAAAATCCATGAGGGTTTTACGTTTCTCCAGGGAATGAGCAAGCGTAGTAAGCTCTTTGGGAGCAGCGGCCGAGAAGGGAGAGGCGCGCGTGCTAGAGAACAGCCCTTGAACTTTATCGAAAGAGTTGATAGAAGATACCCGGAGTTCATCGTGGCGCTGGGAGAGAACCAGAGGTTAACCTCCACAGTATGTCGCTACTCTAGCCACCAATACCTATGTCCAGTCTCCAGTACAATCACTTAGTCCTCTTTCAGACTTCTGCTTGCTCCGAATACTTACCTTACCATCGAGGGCATTATCGTATTCGGAGATTTGAACCGGAACCTCGACGGCTGCAGCCTCTGTCTCGAATGGGAGTACTAAGGCTATACATACATCAAGTTACCTAACCCAGCCTCGCCACAGCCGGCTATTTCTTTCCCTTCGTACATCTCATACTAGTGCGGGCTGAATACCTCACGGTTCCTAAGATTGAGTCAGAAGCAACGGTTGTGTTCCATTAAGATTCTAAGATAATTTAGAGTGGTCCGAACGCTAATATATTTAAACAATTAGGTCACACAATGCGAGGTAATCCGTGTTAAAAGTATTCAAAACTATAAAACAAATTGAACTTCGTCCCTTCGCAGTAGTAGTAATTAAGAACCAGAATAGGAATCAATATGGCTTTCAACTTATTGCTAAACGCCTCAACTTCACAAAGTTAACGGAGCCAGCGCACCTGAGTATAGAGAGAATAGCTATAGGTCGAATAGTACAGCACAGTGTCTCGCGACATTATATGTTACTAGGATAGCCCAGAGATTAAGCATTAGACTTTCGTCTAATCTCGCACGTGACATCGTTACGGCATGTGTAGTGGGACACGGAGTTTATTCTGAATGAAATGACATAATATCTATTAGAGACGCAGTGTCAGAGGTATTTGTCACAGAGTGAATAGATAGGCCCATTCGTAGCCAGGTAGGTGGCAGTTAGGGCTCGATAGACTGATCAACTAATCCCTAAACCTCCCATATATCAAAGGGGTCCCGTTACAATCCCCCTCCCCTCCTCTCTCTCTGAATATATAGATATATAACCATTGCCATAACTACTCTCGAGGATAAGTGGTTAATAGTCACCCAACATATCAATATAGGATCATTTTTAGCAACACTAAGCCGAAACAGTGTTGTGAAGTAGCAATCATTCGGCCCAGGGTTGGCATTGCTCAAAGGCAACTGAGATGCCTGTCTATGCCCCCCCTCGGTAGCCTTGTTCGGATGCAAATGTATTTTAGCTTATTATTTTCTTTGCAGCATCCTATCATTTCAGCTGTGGATATCTTCGCATGCGTCCAAGTTCTCTTCTAGATCGCGCCCAAGCATCTCAACGGCCGGCGTAGTATTAGACTGAAGTGCTGTATAAACAACATACACGGATATTATGTCATAGGCATCAATTACGGACTCATCTACACAAAGTTAAAGTATTCTCGGCCAAATGGTGGCTGCTCATGTTAAATTTCAACATGTGGTTGTAGCGGATAGGGTTGACACTAATAAAGAAGCTCCCATGTGCCTCGGGATATGTGTCCCCATTACCTTTCTTCACAAACTGATTACCTCCAGGTTTTCGTGTCCCCAGGAACAAGAGTGCCTCTTGCTATTGCTCCTCCATTATATTCCCTCACTTCCGTAGGAAGCAAATCTCGCTGAGCCACCACGGAGCTCCAGCATCATATGAAAGATAATGACACTCAGATACTTGGTGCTAATAGTACAAAGCATCCCACACCGCGGAAGATCTTGGGCGCAAAGTAGCATTGTAAAAGGACTCACCATCACAGGTTTCGCGGAGTAGTGGAGACCTATATACCGTTATTGCCACTCTGGCGGTAACGGCGTCGTTTTTCCGTCACAACAGGTCAACTAACCAGACCTCAGCATCAATACTTAGCTTCCTGCTGTGTTGCTACCAAGAATTCGCCGTGACATTAATAGCGTAGATCTAAGACTAAAGTTCCTCTGTCGCGTTATTCAGGCAAGCAAAAAGAAAGAGTGTGAGTAGAGTGACAACGCCAATAGGGACACAACAGCTTGTGATTAAATAAACACTACGTACACCTGTACTACTATTCTCTAATATAAGAATACATATGCGAGGCGATTATTTCGTAATGGTACTTGCTAAGAGATAGGTTCGCATGGCTTCAGATGCATTGATAATGCCTGATATTACTCATCCTAATGGCCTGAACTGTAACTCTCTCCAGACACCTACCCCGAGAGCGATTGGCAGTGAGTGGTTGCTTTGACTTAAACCAAAACATAATGCGTAAACTTGTTCTAGTAGTCGATGAATAAGTAATCGGGTATCAATTGTGTTTCAGCTTATGATTGATCGTCCCTCTTACATCAATAGTTGAAACTGCGTACATGTTGAAATGGCACGAAGTCTCAACATCTCCTGAGGGGCAACCACCTGATCATTGGCAACAGGAATGGGCGCGAATGTGTATGAAAGGTTATCAAGTGCCTTTCGAGTTCCTCGACGCGGGGCATCCCACTCGGTCTTCGTGGTATGATGGACCCTTCGAACTGTCGGGACCTGCTTCGAACAAGAGAAACACGAGTAGAAGCGAAACACAAGGGTTAATAAAGGTTAGCTTCGTTGTGATGTCGCCAGGGCTTCGGATGTTAGTTCGGTTGAAATTCTCGTCTGCTCTGATCTATCCTCCGAGCAGTAGCCGTGTTCTGAGCCGGGGTACTAAGTCAAGGTGGATCCTTGAGACGTTCCTTGTGGGTTTCATGACCTCTTTGAATCTTTCGGGATTTCTGACCGGGAGTACCGTGGTGCATTGTCGGGGAGAGAATCACGTTCAACATAGACTTGTTCATGATGACCCTACTGCTCTGCTTTGAAACTAACGACTGTGGGCGGTACTCAGCGGCTCACATACTACGTCACGACACATGAGACGGGTGACTTGCTTGGTGGCGGCGCGCGAGCAGATCGCTCGAGATCCCATCTCGCATCTCACGCACACTCGCCGAACCCGGCGTCAAGTTTTTCGGTGGCAGACAGGCATCTGCCACCCTCCCGTTCCGAGCGTAACAATCTGGTTGGAGAGTGGTCAGCAGCAGCGACCTAAAATCGCCTTCGCCTATACAAGCTATGTGGTGCTACTGCACGATACGGTCTAAGCATTTGCCACTTCGGCAAACCCGTGACCCCCCTTTCTAAACACAGGGTATAGAGGAGGCTTGGATATGAAAAAAAAATTTCATCAACACCCGTGGAAGAATCTCGATTGGCCATTCTCGAGTGCATGCAAAACACCACCGGGTAGTGGCTCCGTCAGCAAGGTGCTGAGACCAGGGTGTTAGGCTCTCGCTATCCTCTGTCACAGTAACCAAGACACATACGTGTCACGAATAAGGGTGTTTGTTGCGCGAAAAACCCCCAAGCCGCCCCAACAAGTGGCTTCGCTAGCAACGTCTATACAAAACAATTTTGTCGTCCATGGAAAGCGGTGTCACTCATCACACAGGGAGTCTTGTGTTTGCTGATGTGATGACACAGACGAATAGTCGGTGAGGAGTCGGAAGGGGTGGCAAAGGCTCGTTTTCGGGACCTTGTCACCGGGTGACGTAGCTAACCTCATTTCGTTGAGCACAACCGCAGCGTTGCAGTTTTCTTGTAGGTATTATTTTCTTCCCTGTCTTCTCGTTGACTTCAATGATTTCCGCCACTCACCGCCAGCATCTTTGTCAAAGACAGCTGAGAATTCGGGCATATTGTCGTGTTCGGCATCAAGTGGATTTGAGTGGTCGATGTTGGATGGTCTAAGACTTACATGGGTTCTTTTCCCGGGGTTTCTCCGACCCCTTTTATGGCCTCTATTCATCCTGGTCTTGCGGTATTTCCAAGTAGGTATTCGGCTATCCTTTTACTTTTAATATTGTTATGTGTGAAAGGATTTTTTTTATGTGGCCAAATTGTAGTAATCCCCGTCCGCGTTCTCAGAATCTTGGTAAGCCGCTAGTATTCATGACCGCAGACTGCGCTGTGCGTACCCTGGATCAGCACGTTTTTTTCCTGTACCCTTGATCAGCGCAAGTATGGTACTCAACGCAAACGAATTTCTAGAAGGCAGGGTTGCAAGACTTGGTGTTGTATATCAAGTGGGCCACACGAAGCGTGTACCGTGCCGATTCGAAGAATGTTTATCTAATTACAGACTAGGTGCTGGTTTTAGATCCTCACCTAGGAAGTTGTTGCCTCTGGATTGGCTTATTTCACACTGTCGCAAACTGACATGTCGGTATTCAGCAATACAGTACCTATACTGTCCACTAAACCCGCTGGGGGGAAAAGACGTTGGACCAATGGCTGCCAATGTGATGATGAGCCGCTGTGGAGTTGATTATATGTCACAAGTGATCTGAATCAAACTTTCTGGGGTGTTTGGCGAGCATTGCGAAGTCCTAGATTGAGATAGCCGCCAACGAGCATAGGCCAAAAGCAGAACCCGGTGTATGCGTATGCAGGCATGGGATAAACAAGATTAAACCCTTCTCTTAGAAAATAAGTATACTGCGCCCGCTGCGACAAGACGTGGTGATGCGTGGCTGTCCCATGCGAACACACATACACTGCATGATGCAAGGCACATCAAACAAGCCTGTCTTGTATCTGTAGCGTTCGGCTGAGATGGTCGCCTCAGCGATGCAACAACACCTTCGAGCTTGGCATTGAAGGAAGTAGTTATACGCAGTATGTAAGTTTGCTAACTGGAAGACTTACTGATGAGTACTGCTTAAGGAAGGCCGAAGCGGTGACCATAGGTATTCCAGTAAGTCACATTTGAAGAGAGAACATCATTCCAGGGGCTAGCCATCTCTTGTGGGGTGTGCACACACATCGGCGGTAGTGTAGGTACTTGAATAAATCAGCAAGACACCTACCTGTTTGGGACCCGTTTACGTTTCAGGATCTTTACTTAGTGGCGCTAATGAAAAACGGGCAGCGCTTTGGAGACAAACTTGTGAGTACATAGTGTACAGATACTAGGCGTCCCAGCGCAACTCCAGGACAGATCCATAATCTATTCTGTCGGATCCCATTAAGACTTGGCATCATTATTATTACAGTAGTGTAGGCGCTCCCCATGTAATTATGCTTGGTTCTTTTTGGCGGTCTGGGGTTTGCACTAGACTAGTATACAAGGCAACGAATAAGAATGATGATGTTAACAGACGGGAAACTGGAGGACACAGCCTGAGTCTATGTGTAATCAATTAACGATCGATCTTCAGATCACACCCTCCACACTGCTCCCGTCAGGTTGTACGGAGGCATGGATATGCACAACGGGGGCCGGAAGTTAACCCACGAGCGTGGGAATTTCAGGGTGACTCCAGCCGCAAAATATGGTCTCGAATCTGTCTTGTCCGACCTTGATTGCCGAAGTGTCCCGACTTGGCTGTCTTGTCGCTGGTCATCGCGGCGTGTCGCGAGCTTCTGTGCGGCAAACTCCGCCATGATGTACGTGTATCTACACTACCTACCATAGTGTAAGTATGTCGTGGACACGAAATCTAATTCAGCACCCTGAAACATCACGGATGATACAGGCCACCAACCGCTCCAAAGTTATGAATGCGCCGGGTCAACTTCTAAGACATACATCCACATCTGGCTCAAAATTGCTGCCATCTGTGTCGACTCGATTTGAGAACCCTCAGCTGCCGCTAATCACAGTAGCGCCAGCCATCTGTATAGTTCTCTATCCTGTGTTGTATACATACGTACGTAAGTAGTAATCCTTGGTCTCATTCCTCCCAGCTTTTTACTAGTTGAGACAATCACTTGCAATTGGTGCTAGAGGTTCCCTCTGCGATATGGTAATAATGCTTCATTGTAGGTGTATGGTGTACAAATTCGTGGTATTGGCTACCGAAAGTTGGAGTATACAGAACTTTGATCCTTGCTTTGATTAAGTAAGGATTTCTTTCTGACAGTAGTGTAGTCCTGCTCTTCGGCTAACTAGCAGTCTATCTAGCGCACGCTACTTTACATGGGCGATATTACCACCCCATACAGTATGTAATCGAGTAGTGTCCAGTAGTGCACATTACATACACTACAGAATGTTTCAGAAGCAGATTTCCTTTGATAATCTGAAGTTGTCACTGACGATCACAGCATGCCGTCGTAGTGTACAGTATAAGCTTATACTGATCTACGGCGGTCAATTCCAAGTGCCAGGGGTCTCGCCAGGGGGGTTCTAGATGTGTTCTAGCGTTTCTGCAACACCATATCCGGGCAGGCTCCGCGGCGGTAATTGCAATTCTTTATTCAGACGAGCATAGCATGCGGTACATGTCGATTCAGGACACTACAAACCAGAGCGCGCGGGTTATAACTAGTATAGCAGAAGCCAACCGATGGCGTTTGACATGGCGAAATATTAGCTACATGATAATCGGATCAGGTTATTCCTAGCGTGCGTCGAAGTACATATATTATTAGGATGGCAAGAGGTCAGAGCGGGAAGATTATGCCAAGATGGGGGCGTAGATCCAAAATATGACCACATTCCTGATAATAAAGACATTGGAATAGGTAGTGGAGGAAGCATTTGGGGTAGTATTCATGTCATCCTCGAAAGATGGTCGCATTACCTGCGACCGACCTACCTACTCGATGAACTGGTTGGTTTCACCAATCAGACAGTCCGACGCCATGGTCGTGAGACCACAGCCACACGCATCCTAATCAACGATCACCCGTTTGTGCGTCGTTTCTCTGGCATTTCGTGGGGATCTACTGCAAGTTGTGTATCACCAGGGTGGCAACATCTGCTCTGGAGGGAGCTATTGGGCCAAATATTTCTACTACAGCGTAAGTAGCTGCGCTAGATCATTTCACCGGACTCTATGTGTAGTGCTAAAAACACTTCATAGCGCACGAGGGTAAGAATATAGTGTAGTCTACCTAGTGTACACTAGATAGATCGAACACTATCTATCTACTGAAGTCGATACACTAGTCACGATGATTATCTTGACATCGTTCGGATGCTGAGCATGCCGTGTTTCTTTACCTCGTTGGAGTCTAGTGTATCTAGAACGGCTGAAATAAGCGTCAATACTAGGTGCGACTCCGAATTAGACTTGCAACCCGAGATACTGCTCATGACCCCCGACAGTCGGCAAAGTTTCTTTATCTCGCCGGGCTCCAAAGCTGTCGGCGGACTATCGGGGACTGATGTTGCCTGCCCCGGGGAATCTGTATAAGGGGCCAAGAAGCCACTTGAACATTCTCCGGTTTGTGCCCGCTCTCGTTCGCCCGGCACTATGGAGTGTCATCATTGTTCTTCGTCTGTACCGGCTCGAGACACACCATGAGAGGGCAGGTCACAAGACTTGAAGGTCCTGTTTGGTTGCGCATCCAAGTTTAGCATGGTAGGTCGCGGAAAACCCCTGAACCTGGCTGACTTGACGTTTCCCGGTTTCCAGCTGCCGGGCTCACCTCTTGAATGGTAGTGTAGCTACTGCTTCTCAGGGGAACGAACATGCACTTGGAAGTTACCCTGCCAATAATAACTGAACAGGATAGGTTCCTTTATCGCGGAGGGAATCTACGTGTCCCTGGTATAGTATAGCATGCCAGCGTGAAATACGCTATAATAGGTAGGTCATTGGCATTTTCCCCGCTTTGGGTTTAGAGGGATCCGAGCATGGTCAGGATGGTTCTATTCTGGGTCTAGCCAAGCAAGCCTATTGCTCCCTAGCACCTTTCTCCATATTTCACGAGGGGCCAGATGGATGGTGTTCTCAGGAGTACATTGATCCTTCCTTCTTCACCACCCAGATGCGTAATCACACTACCTACAGGCTACCGCACATTACCTACAGTAGAGAGGCCTATTAATTGGCCGCTCAGATAAGGTAGGTAGTGCACATACTTGACAGTCCGACCCTGTCGACCTATACTAGTGCACTTAGGATATTTAAATTAATTACCTGTACATATATGTGAGTGTGCAAGGATCAGCCGACTGTCAACGAGCAAGCCTTGCAGTCGGCGCAACTGACTACCTGGACTACTACCGGTACTCTACTTCATACTGTACATCTCGTTCTCTCTCTCTCTGTCTCTCTTTTTTTTCTCTTCTCACGCCACTTCTTCCTTGCTGGCAGGTGGTTGGCCACGCTTCTTTCCGTTTTCGCCATCTTGTGAGAGTGTGGTCATGACGAATTGGGTTGTCGCTTGTAGGTGATTCTACCGCATCGAAGAAACCAACAGACTCGCTCTCGTTCCTCTACCCCTATCGCTTGCATCGTGGCCTTCGTTTCTCTTGATCACTGCCTGGCCCTCTCTCCACTACATCGCTCCTAGTATGAGGTTTTGATAACAGTTGAAAGAGCTCGGCCTCTTGCTTCTGGGTTATGTTCCGCCGTGTGCGATCGTACTTACACACCGAGGGTCAGGCCTAGACGCTTTGCGCAACTGGCGAGTAACTACACGACTGGCCACACTCCAAAGTACTCATAGCCCTGATGGAGGACATCCTTCTTATGCCCCCGGATCGGGGTCCGATACTGGGAAGACCTGTCTGGAAGGTATCTAGCCACTGCCACGGATCGCACACCTATTTTCCTCGTCACAACACTAACGGATACTGTTTTAGCCGCGTTATGTCTTTCTTGGCCCATTGTCGCAAAAAGAAGGCCCCCAGCCGAACTCGCTTTCACAGGTTTTGTCCACTGCTCGTATTAGAGATGCGGGGGGCTGGTCTTCAAGATCACAGCTGAAGAGTCCAATTGACGCCATCTATCTTTTGGTTTATAAGTCCAAGGTGCGCTCCGGGTGGGTTGGATGTCCAGGTTGTGTTGCTAATACGCCGACAGGAGGATACCGAACCCATTCATCAGCATTCGATTGCGTCGATATCAGACTGTCAAGTGCAACAACTCGCACATCGGAAGCAGCGTCATATTCCTACTCTTACTGTTCAGATATCTCCCGATCCGGCCACCGAGAAGCTACGAAAGCGTCGATCGAGCCGGTCCGGAGGGTTAATTACGGCTAAGGATTCCGGTCCATCAACACTCTTATTTCTCCCCGCTGAGGGGTCGCAGTATGGCTTGGACGACTGGGCGAGGTACATTCAGTCGCTCATGCAACAACATCAATCCGCGCCGATGAGCCCAATTAGTCCATCATCACCGGCCTTCATAAGTCCATTTCCGACGATGCCAGATGTTAGCGAAAAGTCTTCACCGGCGTCTACGGCGAGGGGAAAGCTAAGATCGAAGTTGCAATCTAAGTCATCAGGTAGAACCCTTCCTTCGACGCGCGACCAAAGCTCGGTATACACTCCCGGATCCCCTAGCCTTCGCTCTCGCAAGAGTGATCTTTCTTCCCAAGCCAGCTCTATGGTGCCGGCTGCTCTGAATTTTGTGCAGCAGCATTATGCCAATCTACAACACTGTGAGCTGCCTTCGCCGGCTTCTACTGTGGATGAATATCCGGAGCACCCAATTGAAGGATGGACAATGGCACAAGGACGTTCCTCGACCGTGAGCTCTCCTATCATGGGTCGGGGTAGCATAAGCTCTTCTCAGAGCCCTACACAGCCTAGTTTAGAGTCAAGCCCACCCAGAGTACCTCGTGAGACTATCTTAGACCGGGCTTTTCAATTGCGATGTATTCCCGGCTCCGATCGAGAGATCGCAGGGGAGGAGAAACTCACCTCCCTTGCAAGGTTCGAGGCACTCATGCGTGAAACAGAAGATCGACAGAAGAAGATGAGAGGAAAAGAGGTAAGGCAAGAGCCTTTAAAGAGCACATGGGAAGATGATGAAAGCGATGAGGATGAGTTTAGCAGGGAAGTTGATGATGAAGATGAGGATAGTGACTATGCTGACCACCACGGGATGGACGCGTCAGCGTCCAAGGCGCTTCATTTCATCGCCAACCGTCACAACTCAACCTATAGCGAGTCTGGGCTGAGAAATGCGCCATCGGTTCTACGGCCGCACACATCACACTCACGAAGTCGGCCGTTAGCCCAGCGGACAAGTAGCCAACCCTACGTTCCCGGCCCTCAATTGCATATTCCATCATCTCCCCCACCAAGACAGACGGAGGGCATCGCGATGCGGCGATCTCATGAGAAACGACATTCCACCTCCGAGGTCAAGAATCTTGGTAGTTTCAATGAGTTCACGAAACGATTAAGCGGCACAAGCAGTTTACTCATACAATCGAACGCTGGTACTGGCAGCAGTCATGGGAGTGCCGATTACGACGCACAGACGCCTCGTGGGTCTATTAGCCCTCGAGGGACTAGCCATACTTCCGATGAGCGCTGTCGATGGCGAGGCAGTATCGGTGTAATTGGGAACGAGGGCGGATTTTTATGATTTAGCAACCACCACACACGATCTTGCTTTGCGAATTCTCTTCGACATCTTGGGACCCTCGACTGTATTAATTATTACTTCGCCCCATGGCCAATTATGTATGACCTTACGATAATCGACCACGGGCCCAGCGTTACGCGATACTAGACGCCTTAGCGTGTCAAAACTTTACGATTCACAGCTTACGACACGATGCTGATACCCTTTAAGATTTTTCTTGCCGGATATTCGAGGAATCAACTGGAAACAACTGAACAGAACCTTTAAAAGTGAATTACTATGTTTTGCAATGTAATGATTTGGATTCTCGAAAGAAGCAAAGAGCTAGGAAATCTGAATTAGAGAGTCTTAGCAGATGACCTTGCCTTGTTTTCTTTTTTGTACTAGACTTGAATAGTTATCTTTTTTAGTTATGTTAGATGGAGAGAGCACAAGATATGGACAGACGTGTTCCTACAAAGACATGAGAGATACCCCTACCCAATACAAATTCAGCAGCAAAACCGACAAAAAAGAACATATTTATCAGCAACAGTACTGTATTCTGTGCCAGACCTACCAGCTCTCTATCTTGCTAGCTTTACGCCAGACAGTTATACTAACTAGCCACCGAACAGTTCAGGTCTTGCTATGAAACCACTTCACAAGCAAACAATGCTGTATTGTGCAAAATGAATGGACAAACGGGGAATTGAACCCCGGAACCTTCGCAGGCGTAGAAAGAACTCTGAAGAATCAGATATACAAAGCGAATATTATACCCCTAGATCATACGCTCAAGAATGACTTCATCGATCACGGGACTCGCCCGCAACCGCAGACTTAGGAGGTCTGGACGACCATTGCGCCAAAATCGACAATTCCTGGACATTGCGAAGTCAGCGACTGGAGTTTCCAGAACCTCGGCTCGGACGAAAGGGCGCACCTAGACTCTAGTCTAATAGTTCGGAAAACAATAGAAACTCATATGACACTGTGATTAGGAATAATATGTACAGTCCTGTATCTTCGTCTGTGAAACCCCTTAAGGAGTGTTGCCAGATAAAAGTAACACCCAATTCACCCTCTAACACTAGCGCAATGTCTTCAGAGAGATCTGCAATATTAGCAAATTGCATAAGTCCAAAGTTGTTACGTGGTTTTACTGCTAATTAAGTCTGTTGTTGTTGTTGTTGTTGTTGTTGAATTCGCATTTCAGTATCTGTGCTCTCGATAGTCAAGTTAGAAGAGTTTACTTGTATACAGCCTAGCGAACTTAATCACAAAGTACACCGTAGTATATAGGACGTTAAACTATCGGGTATGACAACTTCCTGGAAAGCCTGGGCTTACGATATGGCTGTCAATCGTAGTCAGAAGTTTCGACAGGTAACTTGCGACGTAATCTGTCGACGTGATAAGAACAAAACTACAGTTTTACCGATCCTCTCAGTAAAGCAGTGAGCAAAAAAAAACGGCGAGTTTCAACGCCAGCATTTATGTGAGCTCCTCAGGCTACATATCCTATTCTACCATGGGGGCGAGTAAGAGAATCTAGCTTTCACCGTCATTTAAGCATGGTAAGCGTCATGGTAGCGCTTTTCTCGCCTTTTGTCAAAAATTCTAGCAATTCGCTTCAAAACGATACAATATAACGACAGTTACTGGATCCAAGGACAGCCTATAAAGTTGGCAAAGAAGGAGAGAGGAGCAGGGTGTCTAGGATCATCACAACTGCCGACTTCAAGTCATGATAAAAGGATACCGGGAGTACCTAGGTAACATTAGCTGTATGCGAGAAATACCACGCCTCGCAAGTAACCAGCATATTACCAACCAAAGTCAACAAGTTGACATCCTCACATGCCAATGTCCACCCGGCTACTCACACAACTAACACATCACGATGGATTATAAGGAGTTTACGAAAAGACGAAAAGTAGAGCTTACTTAGCCACCGACATGAAGACATGGCGAACAGAATGGGGCACGTTGCTCGTCGAAGACTGAGAACGTTTCGTTGGCCATAGCGATATTGGTATGAAGTGAGGCCTTGTACAGGGTTGTAGCTAACCAAGATTGCGTCGACGCCAATATTGAAGTGGTGTGAGAACCGTGAGTAGTGTATCTAGACACCGCCGAGCAGAAACTCGAGAGTAGGAAGGGTAGTAGCTTGTAAAGCCTCATGTGATAGCATAGGATTCGTCAGCCAGCGAAACCCCCAAGTTCCACGACACGATACCTGAGTGACGCACACTTCCGCCCAACCACGTGCACCGCGAGAAACGGTATCACGTTATACCAGGTCCATGAGTTCCTTTTCTATCGAGATCAATTCGTCCGGAAGGGGGGCACGCATGATCGAGCCCCATCTCCCAAAATCAACGGCAGCTTACCACGCCTGGCATCTGACTAGACTATCTATCTGGACTAGACAGTTACCGTACCCGATATTCGGTATTTAGCTATAGATAGCAGATCGCCGTGCCTTTCCATGTGACACGACGATCGATCGATCGATCGATCGCCATGTGGAAAGCCCACGAGCCAAAAAAAAAAAGGTCCCGATATCATATATTATGGAGCACGTCGTCCGTACGCCTATCACGACACCCCGTCGTTACCGAGCGACCGGTCCAAAAGGCAACCGTGACACGTTGCAGGGCGATTCACTAGGCATATATATATGATGAAAACAAAATCTACAGCTCTAGCGCCTCTCGACACTAAAGCAGTATTTCAGCAACATATATATACATACAAAGGCGCCCACGCCCAAGATTCGCTGCCGCATTCCCGGGACCGTACACATTGATTTCCGGTGTCGGTAGAAACATTCGCAGAGGATGCCGTTCCGTTGGTATGCGGTTGTGATGATGCTTGTGTCGTCATCGATAGTAGATACCTAGTCTAGTTGAATAAAGAGACACGACGAGGTAAGCAGAGAGGAGGAGGAGGAGAAGGTCATGTTGGGCGTAAACCGGGCTCAACCAAGTTAATATTCGTGCCATGATATCTCGTAGCGATCTTCCCCAACGCTGCTTTTCGACAAAATGGTCTAGTCAAAGATGCCCTTCCAGCTTCCTCAGAGCTAATGCTGTGTGCGGGGAGCTGATGCAATACGGTCTCATGAGCAGCATAAGACCGGAAAGAAGTAGTCTCGGGAAAACACCTCAGGTGATAACGCCTTGAGTAATGGAGTAGGACAAAGCAAATACCCTGTCCACGTCAGGCCTTTAGGCATCACTCAATATCATTGGATGTGGGCGTCGAGCACGCCTTGGAAGGGGGGGTTTTTTTTGGGGGGGGGGCTTTTTGGTTTTTTTTATAAAAAAAAGGACTATTCTATCTAGAGGCTAGTTCATAGATAGTCTTCGGAGCCTCACCTGTCACGCAGCAAGTCGGACAAAAAGGGCTGTAAAATAAACAAGATGGGGGCATTTTCGCATTCCAGGCATGATACGATATATAAGGGTGCCTACTAACCATCTACTTGCCCCAACACCAACTAGCAAACCAGCCAGCCAAGCTGGGGCTCCCAATGCAATGTATCTATGTGCTAATGTCGTAAACCCAGGATGCAGTGGAATAAGCTACCGCTGTAACTAAAACCGTGACTGGTTCAAGCTGTTCGTCGAAAAGGACACCTGAAACTCCGCCTCTCATGTTCATGGCTACAATATGTCTTGCTAGCCGGGTATTTCTAACAACAGACTGGTAGTGTTTCCTAACCTGACGATTGACTTGTGCGGATTCCTGATTAGGCGGGGTTGTTTTATCCCCTCCCAACCTCGATTATGTTAAGCCCCCCTGCGCCCACGAACTCCGGACCAAGTTTGGATAGGAAAAGCCAGTCAATCTCAATAACCACTCCGCCTTTGCATAGCGCTCGTATCACTTCGGCTCCTATCCCTACCAGCGCCTTGGCGCACAGCGTCGCTATAACTGGGAATTGGGGGGTTATGTGGCCGGAGAGCGGCAGCAGAAGCGCCACGACTCCGCGCTGGAGTCCTGATTAACGGAGTAATATCGCTCTCGGAACCGCTGCCCGAGCCATCCTCGTCGGAATGCTCCGGACTGGTGTATTCAGGTGGTGGATGTGAAGCTTCGTGCATGCCTAGGCCAGCAATGTTGATCACATGATCTCCAGAGGGCGCGAAGCCATGGCCAGTGGCACTCCCCTCGCCCGCCTCGTCCGAGGGAACCAATTGCGCCAGAGAAATATCAGTAGGACTTCTCTGTGGTCCCGGGCTGGTAGGTGGGAGGACTCGGTAACTGCCGCTGCGCGTTCGTGCGTGGCCCGAATCTTGTATCGGACCTCGATTGGTATATGTCTGGAATGATTGTGAATAGGAATGGGTTCGTGATGGTGATCCTGGAGCCTCGTCCTTCCTACGGCCGGACTCGAGTAGGATGCTGCCTTGTTCGCTTCCATAAGGTGGCGGTGGCGCTAAACTGCCAGTCATCGGCGCCAGCCCCCATTTCTTCACGTTGGCTTCGATGAAGACGAAGCCAGCCTGTCCAAAATTGACGTGGACGATGCAGGGTCCGTTGGCACCAACTGAGGGGAAGAAGTTTTGCGATTTCAAGCCATGGACAACATCATCTAACCGTCTGCCATTACGAGTGAAGAAGATAGTACCAGTTCGAGGGCGGTATCCCACGCCAACTACGTCGCCTTGAACAATCGGAGGCCCGTAAGGCGTTGGCATAAAGGGTTGGTTGAATCTCCGTGCACCTGTAGATGTGTAGGCAACAGAGTATTTGTGATATCCTAACGACAACGTTAGTGGCAAATACGTAGACAGAAACACATGGTGCATGTACCTGGAAGCCTAAACAGCGGATAGGGTTTTGTAGACATTCCGATACTTAACAAGGTGGCTTCAGGCTTTTCGTATATCTTCGCCTCCCAATAATATACCTCGTTTTGCTTTGGCACGGGGAGATTGCTCATGACTGTACACTCCGAGTCGAAGAACTCGATCTCTGTCCTAGCTTCGACGAAACAGTTGGCAATCTCCAACTCCGGCTCAAACTCCCATGCCGACACACCCTTCTCCTGAATAGCTAAATATTGGGATAATGAAATGTCCGTCTGGACCGACTCGGGTGGATTTCCTTGTATAAATGCTGGGAGCGAGTTAGCTGCGAACGCAACACGGCGTTGAAGGCATGGTCCCGGATTTCCCAGCCGAAGAGGGCGAGTCTACCTTTTGCTCTTAGGTATTCTGTCCTCTGCATATCATCCATCGTTTCCAGGGCCTCGGCCTCTTCCCTCGCAAATGCCTGCTCATCGTCATATTCGCCAGGACGGCCGATGCGGTCAAGGAAGATGCGACCAGACGCGGTGTGGCGAAAGAAGTAGATGACGAGGAAGATGAGGGCCACGACGACGGCAGAGCCAAAGGACGATAGCAGCCCAATGACGATGCCATCCAGAGGAGTCGTCATGTTGAGCTTGTCTGTGATGGTTCGTGGGTTGATGGTGGAACGAACGGACGAGCAGAATCCAGGGCTGGGACGTTTCCGTCACCGCTTCGCCACAGTCATTCGGCCAGGGTCATCCGGCCGGGGAGTTGTCGAGGACGGGCACCCAGACACGGGCGATAAGGAAGAAATGAACCGCCGATAGTATACAAAGATGGGAATCGAGACGTGATCGGACGTCGGAGTAGGTTTATTGGAAACACGAGAGGATGGCTGGCTGGCTAGGCGGGACGTAGGACGATTGCGGTTGTCGTGGTCGTGGTCGCAGTCGCACACTCAATTGCCTACGCCAGTGTGGAATGTGGCGGCGATAAGGCGAGTCGAGACGCTGACGCTCCCGGGTGGCCAAGGTAAGGGCGGGTTCGCGGAACGCACCAGGCTGGACGGGATAACAATGGCAACAGAAAAGAAGATACAGAGAAGGCAATGGGCAAAGAAAGCGAATGATGTCGCTGCCTGCTGAGACAATTGGTCTGGGTGAGGGAGGAGAGCAAGCCAGCTTGGAGGAGGAAGAAAAGGTACCTGGTCGAGCTGTGACTTGTCACAGCGAAGGTTGGGGTAAATCGGTAGTCGTAGTCAGACCTGGCCCGCGTGAGTGCAGTACCTACCTACCTAACTTGGGTGGTCGAGGAGGAGAGAGGAGGAGGAGACGGAGGAGGAGAAGCAGTCCGCTTGCTGCTGTCTGGTGTATTAGCGCCCTGTTACAGATGCCAGCCAGTGTAGTGTATGCCTACATGTCCATCGCTGTACATATTAGGTACAAGTATTCTGGCGACTGTGCGCCGGTCTTGTAATGTATCTATCAGTAACGCACCTTCCACGATTTGCTCGGGCTGAGCGGGAAGAGTCGTAATGGGTCTGGGCACTAGGTACAAGAGGTACCTATGCGTAGGTAGGTAGCTGTTTGCTGGGTCGGCTAGAGCGGGTGGATTTCTGCCTCCGCCCGATAAGTGTTAGTGGCTCACCGTTACGACCAGCGTATTCCTTAACGGGAGGTGGGGCTCAGAGCTGCCAAGGGCCCGCTTTTGTTCTGTAATGCCTCGAACAACAGCCAAGAGCTAATTATCTGGGCCGTTGTCTAAACATCTTCCTATTTTGTCCTGGTGGTGACGTGTATTCAACCCACTCGAGCTTGAACGCCGTGAGCAATAGCGTAGGTAGTACGGTACCTGATGCTCCAATAGTCCCAAGGCCAAGTATAGTCGATAGTATTTAATAATACTCCATCACTGGAAATAAAGAGCAAAAACAATTGAAAAAAAAATTGATAAAGCTTAGTTAACCCTCAGGTTACTGTTTCACCTACAGTAAATCTCTTCAAGCTGGTTTTTTTTTGGCTTAATTTAGTACTTGTGCATAAGCCGAATGGCTGCATCAATGCGACCCTTTTGAAAGGTCCGAGTCTGGATATCATGCTGCGAGGAGGTGGGACCCATAAATACATGGATGTTATCGGCGCATAAATTATTACCGCAAGCATCTCGAGCTATCCGTACTGTTAGTCACCTTCAATGAGTTTCAAGCTGCTAGGCCTCTACTTCTTTAACGTCGCTGCCTAGCTGGGGTCTATTGTTTAAAACCGTAAGCATGTATTGTAGTCCTAAACTTGGCTGATGCTTTGTATTTAAATGTAGACTAACAGCTTGATTTTCTAATGGGCCATTGAATCCAGTCCAGGTGTAACCTTGCTTCGGAATCTCAGGTCCCTTGCAGTACAGCGTGATGCAACAACACTCGAAACCAGTTACTAGGAGGTGGGTCTTCAGCCGCGATCGACGCTGCTGGAGAAGTGTGGCTTAGCGGCGGCAGCTATCACGGTGTGGTCAGACCAGTTTGAATATCACTACTCGCCGTCATATTACATAATATATATTCAGCTGTTATTATGATAATGCAAATTGGCATGCAATATAACAGTTCACACAGGATAATCAGAATTGTCTTAGATGAGTGAACTCTCATAGTAACGTCTGGGCCGCCTGCGAGTTCCACGATACACCACAGGGGCCAGAGTAATTTCCTGAGGGGGCATAGAAAAGACCTTGAAACCTTGCTATATGCTTCGTTCCTGGGCCTGTCCTTGAGATAATCAAATTGAGGTATCCTGCAGAAGCTTATCTGCCTTCCCCGCGGCCCAAATCCCTTGGTTTTACATAGTTGTACATTTTCAATGAAAAGGTCATAATCATCATGTTTCTATACACCGAGTGTTGAAATTCAAGTGCCTATTGTGATGGGCATAACTCAGGGGCTTCGGCTGCGCCTGCGCCTATCTCGGCGAGATGTGCTTCTTTCGCGTCGACTGCGTCTGTCTCGGTCATGGTCTCTATCGCGCTCTCTCTCCTTATTGCGATCCCTGTCCCGGTCCCGGTCTCGGTCCCTATCCCTGTCCCTGTCCCTGTCGCCGTCACGATATCTATCTCGGGAACGAGAACGGGCCCTCTCACGGTCCCGGCTTCGGTTCTTGTCCCGGCTGCGTTCGCGGTCACGTTCACGGCGTCGACTTCGACTTCTACTTCGACTTCGCCGTCGTTCACGCCGGCTATCACGATCACGATCTCGATCTCGCTCCCGATCCCGATCCCGATCCCGGTCTCTTTCATGGTCCCTGTCACGTCGCTCGTCCCGATCACGGTCGCCCCGCTCTCGATCTCGTTCAGGATATTTGTCTGCTCGCTTGTCAGACTCCCTCTCACGGTCTCGATCCCGATCTCTGTCCCTCTCCCTCTCCCTGTCCCGGTCCCGATCTCGGTCACGATCGCGTTCTCCAGGTCGATAACGATCGATCTCATCAGGGACACGCGACCTTTTTACCTCGGGGGAGCGGTCCCCGGTACTCCGTCTATCATCAAGCCCGGGAACGGGTAGTCCCTTCTCACGAGCTTCTTTCTGTGCCTTCAGATATGCTTTTGCTTCCTGCTCGCGCCTTTTGATTTCGCTTTGCTTCCATGTTTCAGCGTCATTTAAGGTAGGTCCTTTCGATGTTGTTGGTCGAGATCTGGAACGGCTTCTACGATCGTGCTCGCGATCACGATCTCCACGTTCCTTCTCGCGTTCAACGGCTTGATCACGGTCTCGGTCTCCTTTATGTTCCTTTTCCCGTTCGCCCGCGCGGTCCCGTGGCCTCTCACTATGATGGGCCTTATCTTTGTCCCTGTCCTGGCTACGTGCACGCCGAGCAGACCGGCTGGGTTCTCTGCGGTCAGATGCTAGCTTCGAGCGACTTCTATCCCGTCTCTCTGTACGATCCCGTGGTGAACGAGAGCGGCCCCGGTGGCTATCTCGTTGGCTAGGGCGAGCTCTTGAGGGATTTCGAGCCCGCTTCTCGTGGTCATCTCTGGCAAGAGAACGACTCCGTTCTCTACGATCGGGCCTGTAGCGATCTAGAGAGCGGCTGCGGTCTCTCCGTTCGGGTCGTGTCCCGGACCGACCTCTGGCATCCCTATCCCGTTGTCGTGATCGGCTTCTATAGCGATCTCCAGGCCGGTAGGTATCTTTCTCGGGCGTTCTTTCTCTTGCGCGATTTCTTGATCTGCTTCGCTCTCTACGGTCTGATCGATGGGGTGATCTGCTCCTATCTCGCCTATCAACTTTGCCACGTGAGTGACTACGTTCTCGACCCCGCTCACGATGTCTACGGTCATCTAGCGGACTATGTGATCGATCTCGATGATGTCGCGATGGTGTGGGACTAGACTTTCGCTCGTTCTTCGTCTTCAGATCCTTAGAATCTTTTATATCCATGATTTCCTGAGGCTCTGAAGCATCCTTAGACTCCCTGGATTTCCCATCTTTTGGTTCTTTGGTGCTCTTAGAGTCTTTTATTATCGAACCTCTGGACTCCACCTTTACTGGTTCCAGCTTCTTCGGATCCAATGGTTTCGTGGAGTCGCGGCGTATAGGCTGTATTGCAGAGGCGGGTTTTGTTCTTCGAGGAGGCGGTGCCAGAGCTTGATCAATCTCGATCTCAAGCGGTTTAGAATTGTCCTTGTTGCTTTCGCGTAGAAGATCTGCAAGTGCTTCTTGTTCCAGTCTTTCGAGGTCCTCCTTGGTGAGCTGCTTCTTGATGTCTTCGGTTTTCCCACGATCACGCTCCTCTCGGGGAGACCGCTCACGTCGGCGCCGCTCACGGCTATCGCGTCGCCGACTTCTATCACGGTCCCTATCCCAGTGATGCGACCTTGACCTCGATCTGGACCTGCGTCGGGCGTCTCCATCGAGATCTCTCTCGTGATCACGGTCACGCTCCCGAGCTCGGCGCCGCTCTTCCCGCTCCTTCTCCCTATCGCGCTGGCGCTCCTCTTCCTTCTTTTCTCTTTCTCGCCGACGGGCGTCGCGCTCTTCCTTACGTTTCGCCTCGGCTGCCTCAAGCTCGCGTTCTCGTTCGCGCTCTCGCTTCTTTCTCTCTTCGCGTTCGATCTTGAGTTTTTCTTCTTGTATTTGCTTCTCCTTTAGACGGATTTCTTGACGAAGTTGTTCGCGAGCAGCTAATTTTGCGGTTGATTCTGCAGCATATTCCTCGTCTGTCTTGGAACCACGGATTCGCTCTTCTTCCGCCTTTTCGGCGCCAATTTCAGCCTGGCGTAGCTCGCGCATTCGAGCTTCTATGGCCTTCACATCGATAAGTTGGTCGAGAACAGCTTCGGCCTTCTGGTAGACACCAGAGCGATCGAGGGCACCATCAATCAAAGCAGCGGCTTTGCGGCGTTCGAGGGTAAGAAGCTGGCCTGGGTTGCGCTCGACTTCTTGTTCGGCCACTTCGAGAATCGACTTGGTGACTTGTACTTCGTAATCCTAATGGTTGTAGCTGTTAGAGACCTGTTTTGCCGTGCGCGGGACACGGTAAGCGACGCGGTCGACTTACGCTTTGTTCAAACTTCTCCCAGACTTGCTTGCGGATCGCATCGTACCCACCCTTCTTCTTGAAGCTGTGGGCCAGCCCTTCGATCGCTGACCGTGTAGCTGACGGCAAAGGAAGATCTGAAGCCTTGAATCTCCGCGGTTGAAGAGGTGTGATTCCATTGAATGGAGCGGGGGTTTGCTCTGTGGACGCCATGGCGACGACTGAAGAGGCCTGATGGCCTCGGTTATGATGTTACGTCAAATCAGGAATGAAATGGTGATGGCTTTGGTGTACGGGGCTCCTACTCCGTTTTCTTCAAGCACCCATGGGGCCTTTCTCACGAACGAGTTGTCGGAGGACGCTATGTAGACGAACAGAAGAAAACTATTGCATCGAAGATTGAGGACGCCGCGGGAGGAAATTGAGATATGCAGCCGTCTCATTCAGTCTTCAGCACCCAGCTACGTACGCTATTTCCAAGACTAGACTAGACTAGGTTAGGTACCAATAGACCTATTCCACCTGCCCATCCATTATGTAAGCACATTCCAACCGACCCATTTGAAATGGTCTGTGCGCAGCTACGACGCCCTGCCATTTGCTGCATCTTTAATTCCACTGCGTCCTCAAGCCTCGAACATCAGATCCAGCCGATTCAACCGTCGCTATCACCATCCATCGCCCCAATCACCACCAACGGAGCCAACCACATATTGAGAGGGCATCGACGACCTGTCTGCCACGAAGGCAATACACTAGAGCCGGCCATCGAGGCGAATATCCCCTCCCGTCACCCACAATGGTGCACAGAGTCCTCTTCTGGACCGGCTTCGGTATGACGGCCTAGCCCCCTCGGACCTGCGAATTCTCCCATCGACAACTATGAGCTGTTTCGTTCGGCCGAGAACGTATAGCTAACCGCTTGTTTTAGGCGTTGCCGTCCGCTTCTGGCAGCTCGGCCTCGAAATGCGACCTTTCTTCAATAGGGGCTCATTATGGGCATACCCCGTTTTCGCAGGCGTCGGTGCGAGCTTCGGATACTGGCTACAGGGCGTTGACGAGCGACAAGTAGCAATTCTAGAGGAACGCAAGCGGTCAATTCTGGAGAAGCGGGCGAGGAAAGCAGCTCGCGATGCCGAAGCGGGAGCGTCGTAACGAGTCAACATCTCGTCGACGTTAATTGTACATAAGATATGGGGATTCTGGTAGCACAGCGACAAAGCCAACAACACCGAGCGTCACTTGCGAATAATCACAATTCCGAATCGTAGTAAACCATCATCTTGTTACCAACATCGCATTTCGCTATGATCTTTTCTGTGTACCCCCTATCTCTAGTTCTGCTGCCTCTCCTAGTGAGACGGTCGGCTGCATAACTCGCTGTATGCAAACTAGTCCTCCCCTAGATCTTGTATGATGCACAGACGCTATTTCAAATCCGAAATGCGCATAGGTGCTGCCCACTACTCGTAATCTCTGAGATCCATCCTCTAGTTGGAGTCTTCGAGTTTCCGCAGCAGATACGAGACCGAAGTTGGCTGGGCGCTGGATATTTCAGTCACCACAGTCGATAGATAATGGCTCAGAGTGGTATCGTAAAGTAATCTAAACGAAGTGCCGGAACACCTCTCCGGGTCAATCTCGTTATATGTGAGCGAGTCTGTCGATACTCTGTCGGTGATACTGATAGTCTCGCAAAGTGCATAGACCTGCTTCCCGAAATCCTTCGCGGCTATAGCCAGATCACAAGTGCCACAGCGGCCATACAAGGCTCCATTGCTGAACATTCCTTCAGCACCGAGGAGTATTCTATCGGCAACCTTGACATGGGACCGCAGCGCACCGAAATCGCCGCTATACGAGACTTTAATTCCCTCTTCGATCAGCGTCGTGGCCAAATTTTGGCCCTGTTGTTCGTACGGGTCATCAATTATGATAACATCGAACTTTTTGCCATCCACTAAGTGAGCATGGAGCAGTGTTCGCTCGACAAGCGTATTTCGGCCATACACCAAGATTACGTCATCATTTTGAATGGAATCGGCAGCCCTTTGGGTAATAACAACATCTGCAAAGTTGATGCGCTCTTGTATAAATGCATCTATGCTCGCGCAAAGCTGTTTTTTGGCCTCGAAATCCGGTACGTCGGGATCAATCTTACTGACTTGTAATTTCAGCCAGCGGATGGCATTTCCCATAGAAAAACACATCGGACGGCAAGCGCTCAGATACTCGATTTGCGGGTTCAAGACATGAGGCGTGAGATGCCGTGCGAGCGTGTTTCCAGGCGGTGTAGTGTACGAATCAATCACCTGGTGACATAGTCAGCATCAGCCTAGCACATAGGCACTGCATATGCAGATCCTACCTTTTTAAAAGCCAGTAGTGTAGCTTTTAATCTGGTGATGCTCTCGTCAATGGCGAAAGTCGCCATCTGTTGGCCAAGGGTCAAAACTGTGGGGTGGACATCCTTGTCGGCCTGTGTGATTGGCAATCTCTTGGCCATGGAAAGATGACTGAAACACTCCGGTATCGAGCTCTCTGGTTTGGGGGGGATGACTGATATGGATCCCCTGGATCCGGCAGCTCTCCCAGGCGCGCCCGAGTCGGCGGGTCGGCCTCCGTCTGGTTTGTTCTTTGCCTTGTTCCCCTTGGGCTCTGGGGTCGGATGGCCCGATTGTCCACCCGGTGTGGGCGCTGGTCCACCAGCCGGGGCCGCCTCTTTGGAAGCCTTCGCTTGGGCTCGTCGTGCTTGCTTCTCTGCTTTAGCTTTCGCCTTCAGTGCCGCACCGGAGAGTTTGGTGGCCGCGGGTGGGACTGCATTGTCGCCTTGAGTCTGCGACTCTGCATTTGGAGGGGCTGGTGTGTTTGCTGGCGTGTTTTGAGGCTTTTCCACACTCTTAGGTTTTGCCTCCGCCGGAGGTTCGCTGGCGACTGTTGACATAGCCGATCTGCCTGGTCTCAGCGACTACGCGACAAGAAAGTACGTTGCTGGAATGAAGGTGGTGTTCGGGCTGCCGATGGCGGGGAATCAGTCGCACGGCACGGTGTTCCAAATTGGGCGCGTGGAGAGGTAAATCTGCATCAAAACTATTTGTGCGTTGTCACAGTGAATATTCTCCACGATGTATACCTTGTGCTAATAATATTTCGTGAAATATTCATGCTTAACAAAGGCGTTGAATGTACCGGGTAAAAGTTGAGTCACTGATCACAAGCAAAATCCCAATCCCACCAATTTCAGTTGATAATCGAACGTGGGGCACAATAGGAAATATAGCGGCCAAGCCACAATAGCAATAAAGTACCTCTCTAGATACCTAAGGTAAGGTAGGTACATACCTAAGTATCCTTTCATAAGCCACAATACCCCCGGTACCTGTGACATAGGTACCAGTACAGCACAAAATTAACTCCCCCCACCATTTTCATCCCCATACCCCCAATTGTCTAACCGTACTTCAGGTCCAGCAACCACTAGGTACCTACTGCTTAGTGTGTGACAGAAGTGGAGTCCGCACAGGGACGTCGGCGGTTCTGGTTTCGAGAGTGCGCCAGCCAGACCCAGGTGCATTTGGTCTCGCTAGCTTCTTTCTAGGTCTGGCTGGACTGAAGGTTAATAAGGAGGGATAGGAAACGTGGTAATACAAATGCAGATGCAAGCACTGTGTATAGCCTTTCGAGGATACTAAGCCAGTGATTTCTTTAATTCATGTATTGACTTGTGGTATCTCTTCCTGACGCCAATGCGAAGCCCATCAATGAGCTTCCAATCTATGCAAGCAGATCCCGAGCACAAAAGGTGTTGGTAGCGGTCTATCACAGCGGTTGCCGTAGATTTCTATGACCTAGCATCCCCTTGGGGCAGGACAGTGCTTTTTAGATACGATGTGATGTTTTGCCAAATCCCCCAAATCCCCATTTGTAACATTAGCTGAGTAGTACGATAATAACTGAATCGCCTCTTAGGAACCTGCAACAACAAGAACTATTAGCAATTCAAAAATCCACGCAAGCAAACCATATCCTTTTTGGGAGACCAAATAACAGTAAAACAACGTACATTTTGCTAACGAAACGATCCTTGTTCACGGGACGGCCTTTCTTGCCATTAGCCAGGCGAGGTGTTTCGGTCCACATCTCTTTAACATTCTCGAGGACCATATTACAGTGGCGGTCGAATGCTTTCACACGCGCCAGAAGCTTGCGGTTGTTGCGGATAGAGATCAACACCTGCGTGTGGCTGCGCACGGCGGTCTGGAGGATGGATAGGGGGCCGGAGCCAAATTCGTATTCTTCAAGCAGTTGAACCTCGTATTCCCTACAGTGCCCACTTCATCAGCTGATATGTCGCAGGTGGTTATTGTGAGTTAGGCCAGGTCGGAGCCAGGCAGATGGATGAACTGGCGATGGCGACGTACGTTAACTCGTTTCTTGGCTTGGTAAGAAGCTCCCTGCGAACAGCATTTTAGTCAAATATCCTACTCTAATGCGATCCACCGGCCACTTACTGAATTTTTGCGTCCGCCATGGTGTGTAGGTTTTGTGTCGTGTCTGCTGGGTGCGAGAGGCGGAAGCGAGAGGCAGAAGACGGAGATTGAAAGAGCAAGGCTGAAATTGTTGTGTCGGATGGCAGGCCAGAATGTCTGGTTGGTAGCCCAATTCCAATGGGTGGTGGGGCCACCGGCTGAGCTAACAATTAGACTAGATAGGTACACTCAGGCACTGTTCCAGCTCTGTAGAATAGCGAAGTTGTACCTAGAATAGATGGAGTAATTGACATCCAATGGGAACCACCGTGAGGGGTAATATATGGGCACTGTCTTTCGTACCTTCCCACAGCACCAAAGCAGATGCTGACAGCGGAAGGGGTCAAAGCTCCAAAAATTTAAGGCGGAGGATTTGAGGATTTGCGACAAGTACCGTCGGCAGAGCTCCCCCTCCAATGATACCTGCAAGACCATCTCCAGAAGAAAACCATTGGCACCTCTTCTGCAGGTATATTTCTGGGTCTTCCCGTACCCTACTCAATGCGCAATCCCTATTTACATGCGCATTGAGGCCAGAGAATACACACATATATATCTAGATGTCTTTCAGACTATTCGTAAGTCGCGGTGGCACAGCGGCTTTTGCTACATCCCCGTTTCGCAGAGGTAGCTTAAACATGCCTCTCAGAGCAAAGATTCTAGATCCGACGGCCGGATCTCGAGCCCAGGTACGACCACAGACAGTGGCTGAAATATCTCTCTACCTTACCACCCCACTCACCATGATATTCTGAGCAGATGTCTACAAGTCCAGTCCGCGAGACCATCAGGGAGCTACCCGGCGACGAGCCTCGGGATGTCGTGTTCAACAACCTCTACGGCCTGCGGACTATTGAACTTAACCGCCCGACCACACTGAACGCCCTCAACGCCTCCATGATACGAAAGATAGTGCCACGAATGGTTGAGTGGGAAAAGTCGGGTCTGGCCAATGTCATCGTCATGAAAGGCGCTGGGGACAAGGCCTTCTGCGCCGGTGGCGATGTCGCAGCTCTCGCACAGCAGAATATGCAAGGGCCTGACGGCCAGAAAGAATCTGTCGACTACTTTGCCCTCGAATATAAGCTGAACCACTACATTGCGACATACCAGAAGCCGTATATTGCTTTCATGGACGGTATCACTATGGGCGGTGGTGTAGGGCTGAGCATACATGCGCCCTTCCGAATCGCCACGGAGAGGACGGTCTTCGCAATGCCCGAGACAACGATAGGCTTCTTTCCCGATGTCGGGGCATCATTCTTCTTACCTCGGATGAACGGAGCTATAGGAACGTACCTGGCTCTCACAAGCACCTGGTTGACGGGTGCTAACGTTTTCTACTCGGGCGCCGCTACCCACTACCTGCATTCGACCAGTCTGCCAAATCTAGAGTCTCGTCTAGCCGAATTGCGGTTCAAAGACTACGACACCATGGAGAAACGTTTAGGCATCATCGAGATGACCATCGAGGAATACGCGACGGGATTGCCGCCAAATGAGCCCATACTGCTCGGCGGCGAACTTCGACGAGCCATTGATCGTTGCTTCAGCAAGGCTACTGTGGCCGAGGTGATACTCGCCTTGAAAGAGGAACAAGGCCCCACTAAGGCCTGGGCAGAGGAAACACTGCACACCTTGCACCAACGATCTCCTACAGCAGTACATGTAGCCCTCAAGCAGATGCAGGTGGGGCGTGAGTGGTCCATCTCAGAGACCTTCCAGTGGGAGCACCAGATTGCTGCCAAATTCATGCAGCACCCCGACTTTACTGAGGGTGTGTCGGCTCGTCTACTCTCCCTGGAGCGGCCAAGGCCAACACCGAGATGGCAGCCAGCCAATCTGGAAGCTGTGAAACCTGACGACGAAATCGAAGCCCCATTTTTCCAACCGGATGGAGGCGTGCCTAGGCTGGAACTGCTGACAACTCGCAACTATCATGAGTATCCGTATAAGTTGTTGGGCGTGCCTACAGAACGAGACGTTGAAGAGGTTGTGCTAGAACGAGAACGTAGGAGGACGCCTCAGGAGGTAATAGGACATTTCGTTGATAAGAAGAACGGAAGGCAAGGCATCAACACGATTGTGGAGGAGATCTTGGATCGGAAAACCACAACAGACGCAAGTGGCAAGGCTGTGTGGGTTTCCGAGTAAGGGAAATATCATGAAATAGTGGTGTGTCATATATTGTAACATAAAACTTGTACGTAGTATATGGGTTACTATTTTGTCAACTTGGTGTCTCAGTAAAGGATGCGACCGGTTGTCAGCCCAGTCAAATAGTCAGCACCCATGTGTGTTGATAAACATGACTTAATATATGGGAGATAAGAGAATGCATTAACTGGAGAGGCCCTTTGAGCGCTTGGTGTGTTGTGATCGAGTCACACTGGCTGCGAATAAATTAATTGTGGAGAACAGCCGGCAGTATAAAGACGGCAGGACGCCCCGGGTTGAGGGAAAGAAACGAGGGAAAATCTCACCAAGCTTCTGCATGCAGTTTGTGGTGTGAAGAGACAACCATCCGAGTCGGATTCCGCCTTCCACTTCATCAGGCGGCTATCAGTCGAGAGGCGCTAGAACTGCACAAAGCACCTCCGGGTGGGGAACACTCGAAAGGAGGCTCGTGCGCAGCCGGCCCCACTAAATATCACCCTGCAGACAAAGCTCAGACACTCCAGCCACCCGACCGAGGGGTGACGTCGGGTCTAGATAGCGCCCACGCGGGACATTGACGCGCTACTGTACACTACACCACAAAAGCCCAGCTACATAGCGCGCCTTCCACGCGCGTAATTAACACGCCTGGTACGGAGGTACTTGCATCCACCCATTAAACCCGGCTGCTCATCTTGTACCCCAGCAACCAGCATGAGTGGGCATTCGGCCTCTACTCCCTCTTCACATTCAAGTCCACCACCTCTGCACTTGCATTGACGACAGCATTGGTGACAGCATTTCCAGTCAGCGTGTTATGTGATTTACCAATTGTTTTCTTCGACCAAACATCAATATATCCCCTCTTTCGGGTAAGGATTTCGTCCATATATGTACGGTTTGCCTGCGTTTGTTGGTGGTGCTGGTCTTGTCGGGACCTGCAAAACACGCATTTCGACGAGAACGTCTACCCGACCATGAGAGAACCCGCACAACAACACAACGGTTCGGATTGACCAATCTCCAATAGTAGTTCATACAAATATCCCCCTTGCTCGCCCGCCTAATCGACTCCGAAGAACGGCTCGAGGCAACCCTTCCTTGCCGGCGCCGACGTGGTCACGGCTATGGCACACCACAATGGATCTTGGGGCAGCGTGTCCCCTGCCGGAGACGAAGTCGGGCCCCAAGTCCGACCCATGAGTTGTAAGAGAAGGGAGAGTGATTCTTGAACACATCCTATCGCTAACTATGCCTCTAGTAAAAGTTCACTACACCTTCGATAAAGATAACCAAGAACGCTGCCTTGCCCGATGGCCTCATATTCTTCACATTCAGACCGTTCCAGTAGATGGCCAGACAATTGGAGTCGTCGACTTGGGATTATGTTTGCAGGCCATTTCGCAATGCAGCCCAGAGCTAGCCGGAGACGAAGAGAAGGATTACTCCATTTACGCTTTCGATTACTCAGAGCCGGACACCCCCTTGGTAGGCCAGGGATTACTATCTCGGGGACTCAGTCAGGCACCCGAACCACAAGAGCCAAAGCTAGTGACAGGACGAGTGACCAAAAACCTTCTTGCCATTTTCGGCAATGGCATCAAGGAAACGTTAGAGGTCAAACTGAAGCTGACCGCAATATCGAAAATCCCTCGGAACGAACCCATGTCACGTCCACACTCGGCTGCGGCACCACTACCAAACTTGGCAGTGTCTTCCTCGGCTCTGTCAGATAATGGTGAATGGGGTTCTTTTGTTCAGTCTCACCCTGGCCTTGGTCAGAGGCAACCACTGCCGCCGACGAATCTTCCCACACTTGCACCAGCACCTGTGCGGCCTTACCACTCCAGCTTTGAAGCCAGAAGTGATGGCCCTCAATATTATCCGCCTCTGCAGCCCGCACCCAGTAGTCGACCTGGCTCGGTTGGCCCAGGTTCCAAGGAACGGAACACACCATCTTTCAGACAAACCCCCCCGCTGGCCCCTGCGAGACAAAGCTCCACCATGGAGGAAACTGCACAGAGCCAGCCCATCATAAAACCCGCCAAACCGCAAACTCAGTCTCGTCCTAATTCTCGTGCGTCAAGTCGACCACCCACAGGTAGACCTAGGGGGCGCCCACGAAAGCGACCCCTTGCAAGTGAAGGCAACACCTCTGGATATGAGGATGGAACGGACGGAGACGACGCGCCCTCGCGGACGAAGAAGAGAGCCATGACAACAAAAGTCGAGCGAAGCAGTACAGCTGCCTTTGGCTCTGCACCAGAGTCGCTCCGTGTTGCTGCCAGTACTGCAGGATCTATTCGCAACTTTAGACCAGTTGCCCCGGCTGGGGATGTCCCTACAAGAAGCCATCTACAGGAGGAGGGCCCAAGGGCACCAACTCCCGTTCCAGAACCGCGTTTCCTAGGACATACGCAGTCTAGACCTACGACTCAAA
This sequence comes from Ustulina deusta, assembly GCA_023159155.1. Taxonomy (NCBI): domain Eukaryota; kingdom Fungi; phylum Ascomycota; class Sordariomycetes; order Xylariales; family Xylariaceae; genus Ustulina; species Ustulina deusta. The sequence continues at coordinate 378,318 of JAJNNX010000019.1, read as the reverse complement.
GCAACCTGAGACGACAATCTCTAACACTTCAGCCACTAGAGGACATGTCGAACCATTGTTATCCAGATCTCAACCGTTCGATAAGTCAAGACGCTCGATCACCAATGGATTCGGTTGCTCCATCGCCTTTCAGTGATGAGCCCAGCCCTGCCGACATCAGCTCGTCGCCACCTGTGCCAAGATCAGCTCTCTATAGCATACAGTCTAGTCCCGCCCCCTCGAGCCCTATCTTGCCGCCAATGCGACCGCCCGTCGAACAACCTGATTCCGGGTTTATGAGTGGTGGGTTAGAGGACAACCGACTTGACGATGATAGTTCAACCAAAAAAACGGCCGCGGCGCCCAACGCTCCAGTCCCGGCCCCGGCGGTGGCAAAAGCAAAGCCACGCCGGAGCCGTGCCAAGAAGCAAGAACCCAAGCCTCAGCAAATTCTCCATATCCATACTGAAACTCCCGGACCTCCTGAGCTACTACCTCAGACGTCAATTTACAATCCTCCTCGACCCCAGTGTTCTAGAAAAAGATCAAACGTGGGTACACCGATTGCGACTGAAACTCTCGCCATAGATTCAGTGAATACCACAGTTCCAGAGATGATGGAGGTAGTTGAAACCGGAATCACAGAAGAACAGCCAATGCCGAGCGCGGAGCAAATACAGTCTGCCATGCCTCCTCAAATTGACTTTGATGCTCTACAAGCAGCCCTAGAATATCCAGGAAACCAACAGTTTCTGGACACGCTAGATATTGATGTGAACTCTTTCAGCCCAGTTGTTGATACTCCGCAAGGAAACGATATTCCACACCCTGATACCTTGCACGAGGGTAAAATGGAACCGCCCGCTGTACCCACGCCGGCTTTAGAGCCATCTCTAGAACCGGAATTACCGGCTGTTCCTGCCAGTGATCCAATTCTACCTCAGCTTTCACAATCGATGCTTATGTCTGGAGGACCACACCCCCAGACGGACGCTGTTGATGGCATGGAGTCAAGAATGAACAAGAACTATGTTAAGCGACAGGCGATAAAGCAGAAGCTAGAAGAAGCGGTGGCTTTGGGTGAGATGCCGTCCTTCTGTAGCAATTGCGGGGCCCTCCAAACCCCAACATGGCGTAAGATTTGGAAACAAGAGCGTCGTGGCGTTCCAGCGTATCATGAGTATTCAGAAAAACCTGGTCATGTCACCGCTATTAACGTGCTCGAGAGAGATGATGGCGGTAACCCCACTCTATATGAGGTTATCAAGAAGTCTCTCGGCCCTACAGACGACAAGAGTCTATGGATTGAGACAATCCTATGCAATCGTAAGTGCGGCGACTGTACGGGCTTGATATGTGCTCAATTCTAATGATTCAATAGCATGTGGTATATGGTTTTCCAAATGGAAGGCGCATCGTCCTCCAGAAAAGTGGGAGAAGGATGAGCAGAGACTGACCCAAACGCGAAAGAAAAGAGCAGCCGGTGGCGGAACCTCTCGGTCGAGAAAGGGCAGGGCGAAAAGCGATGGTCAAATGAATCTTACTTCAGAAGCATGTCTACCGACAGATCCAATCGGGCCATTGGATGCCCCCCAGTCACCTAAAGAATCGTCTGCGGCGATGTTAAATGTCGATCAAGCTGAGAATGTTTCTGAGAAGGGTTCTGGGCGAAACCGTAAGAGGACTACCACTGAACCCAAGGACCAAGGATCAACGCATTCTCATACGTCTCGAGCCAGCGGTACAGCCATGAGTCCCATTGACCTTGATGGAGAGCTTGGTGCAACACGACGTCTGTTATTCCCCTCTCCGCGGAAGAACGGCGAACAGAAGATTCTCGGAGAAGTTGCTGTTAACATCGTGCAAACTGGCCCTAGGTTGGTCGAAATCACAGATAGGGAGATGATTGAAAAGAAGAACAGCCGTCCCAGAGACCAAACTCCAGAGCCACACGGCAGTGACTTCGCTGACCTCTTTGGTCCTACTCCGCAACCTTCAACCCCCCCTCCTAAGGGAGTCAGCAGTGGTCCTTTTAAGACGCCAACTCGGCCAACACCTAGCCATCGCCCCGTTACTAGAAGTGTATCCAGGAGTATGCGATCTACAAGGTCCTTCGCCTCGCCGAGCCAGGGACTTCTGGAGCGAACCCCAACTCGTACGCCTTCCCGCACCCCCCGGAAGACACCTCGGTCAGCATTCCTCTCTAGTGGAATGCGCCGGCGTTCACCCCGTCACCTATTTCCATCCGAAGCTATGGGGGAGAGTGGCCTTGGTACACCCTTGACACAATCGATCAACGAGATGTTTTCAAATGCAGACGATCTAGGTATGGCTGGTCTGTCGCGGGGTTATGAACTTGACTTCAGCTCGCTCCCGCACATCGATAACATCGATCAGCACAGCGAGCTCCCTCACTTCGATTTCGCCACATTGCTAGCGACCGATGCCCTTTTGCCAAGCTCACCACCCGCGCTACGGAGTGGAGATATGCTGGCCTTCGGGGGCAGTCTCGAGTTTGACATGGAATTTCACGCGAGTCCCACTCGCAAAGGTGGTGCGAAGCAATCCATTAACAATGGCGAACACGTATCGTAAATTTGCAAATTTTGGTCGTCAGGTCTTCAATCCAACGAAAACGAGCCAATTATTTAATTAAAGCTCCAATGTCGTCGTTACAAAACTTGACGTATGCGATCTGCATTCTGTATATACCCCTACCTCAGTACCTTACCAGGCGTTTCTGATGGCAGGTTGGAATTCGTTCCGTGAAGATGTTTTACAGGAGTTGGCTGGAATAGAGGACATACCCAGAGGATAAGAGATGGTGTTTCGGATACCCCAGCTGAGATCTAAAACTGTGTTCAACCTCTCCTACATCCAATGTTGAGGGAGAAAATAGCACTGCGCTTAATGTATGGGCCGAGGATTAAAAGCACATGTACAAAGTTCTCAAAGCTCGTGTTAAAATAGGCATGGGCCTGCTACTGCTATCTGGCTTAGAACTGATTGCAATGCTATGACCATTCTGTGACGATACTCTTGATCCCCACGTACGTGATGCTCATATGTCAAACTAGTCCGTATTTTCTCTAGTTCGTGTCTTAATTCTCTACTTTCGTATCCCCTTGCCTTGATGGTACTTGTCTTGTCAACGAACCCTTGCGTGGAAAATGAAAGCCAAAAACATTCAGGCTTCCGGCCGGGGTTTACAGTGGGAATACGAATTCACGTTCACAAATTTCCGTGCATTGTAAGCAACAATGCAAAATTCATAACTAGCAGACATTTCATACACATTAAGTCATGGGCCCCAAGGCTCGTGGATCGAGTTAATTCTCCACCGTCCGCTCTCATCTAATCTCATAGCGATGGAGCGCCGTGGCGACGGTATCTGGACATCTCCAAGAACCTTAATTCCTCTCAAGACGATATCTAATAACTCTTCCTCGCGCTCCCTACGCTGTCTAAGCTCCGCTACACTCGCTAGGCTTCCTGAGCGAGTACGATATAGACGTGGTGACTGGGGTGATCGGGGTGACTGTGGGGGCCGTGCCAGCGAGGATGGAGGAGAACGCGTGGGGGTTTGAATTGGAGAGGGGAAACTCAGCTTTCCAGTAGAAGACGGAGAACCATATACGGGCGACACGGCTTCTAGCTCACGCACTGGGGTGGTTGGAATGGAAGAGTCGGAGCATTCCGAGGGTACTCTAGTTTGGGATCTTGGTTGAGAGGACTGCATATCCTGGGTAGTCGATTGAGAGGATTGTGGCGTCTCTTCCTCGGTAGCTGGTTGCGAAAAGACATCGTCCAATGGATCTGATATTGAACTAAGAATTTCACTAGATGACGAATAGTAACTCGCCGCTGTGGTGGGACGAGGTGGTAGTGTCCTTGAGACACTTGGTTGCCACGACTGGTTACTCTCAGCCGCGGCGAGTTGCGAGGATGGGGGATGAGCATGCTCAAAAGCGAGTTGAGAAAGTTGATCGTCCAAAGACGAAGTGGAACTGAAATTTTCACTCGAAGATGAGTGCCAAGTTTGAGCTGTGACCAATTGGGAAGACAAGGGGTCATCATGCTCAATAACAAGTTGAGAGAGTTCGTTGTTTAAAGACGATGTGGAGCTAAAAGTCTCACTCGAAGACGAGCGATGACTTTCAGCTGTGGTTGGGCGATATGGTGATGTGCTTTGGTAATTCAGGCGCGACTGCATGCCCTGAGTCGTGATTGGCTGCGGGGATGGCGATCTATTAGACTGTAGGGCGAGTTGGGAGAGTCCATCGTCTATAGACGACGGTGAACTGTAGACCTCGCTGGAAGACGAGCAATAACTGGTAGCCGAAGTCGGTCGAGGCGGAGTCTGGGGAGAATGGCGGGGATGGGGTTGTAAGATTGAAGGGGAACTCAGGCGTTGTTGTGACTCAGGCTCAATCGACGATGATGGTTGGAGCAGCGAACCGGCAGACCACCCCAGAGATACACGTCCGCGCGCGAACCGTCAGTTCATGCCGCCGGCATTGTCATATACAAACAGATCCTTGTATTGCTGGGTGATTTCGACAACGCTTTGGGCGACTTGGAAATCTGACAGAGCGACTGCTTAATACGAGGACGTTACTCCCACAAGAGAACTCGACGAGAGCCGGTTGGGTGTATGCCATGTAATGCACAACGGGTAGATGCATGGGTTACAACATACCAACATTGCTGCCCAAGTCCAACGCATTGTAGACCTTGACCGACAAGTCCGGGTTCACTCTGCCGATGATCTGGGCGCCGTTGCCAGCCATAAGATGAGACTCCTTGGGAGACAAGATCGTGTTAGTGGCAGGGCGACGGATGAGCATTGGAGGGGGGGGGTGTGCGTTCAGAGCTCATACAAGGTTGAGGATGGCATTGACTTGGCCATTGGCGTCGAGGAGAGCAGACTCGCCTCGGAGCTGCATGACCTTTCCGACGATGATGACGTTCTGGCCGACGTAGGAGTCGAGCATGTTGGCGGAAATGCGGGGTGTCGATACGGAGTCCATCGTGATATAGATGGTATGTGACGAGATGGGCGTGAGGTTGGGTATCGGATATCGGCCGTCGGATATCAGCTCAGGTGTTGAAGATGCGGTGGGATTGGGTGCGAAAAAGACGGAGGACGGGAGACGGGACAGACGACGAGACAGGCGAAACAACAACAAAGTTAGGTTGAGTTATTATTGTATGCAACTTTTACCTAGGACTCAGAGCGGGCGCCGGGAGGGAAGAAGGGGAGAGGGAGAGGGAGGGGTTTTGCTAATCGAACTGGTCAAGACCAATCGATAACAAAGTGCAATTCCGAGGCGCATGGGAATGGAAGACGATACGATAGATATAAGGCAGGTAGGGTAGGTAGTGCATCGGAACGCGCTCTTCACCGCGTTTGCTCCACTCTATCTAGTGTACATACAGATGACATACAGATATACCTATGTATGTAGGTATCTACCACAAATGAGCTGAGCTCTGTAGCGAATACCAATAGCGCTGTCAGGAATCGAACCCAACTCACTAGGTAGGCAGATAGCTCACCAGTAACCACAGGTAGGTACAAACCTCAGATGCTACCTTGATACATATATGTACCTAACTACTACTGGCATATGTATGTCATGAGTAGGTACCTTTGTTAGGTTGATGGGCTACGGCTGGAGCTGAACTGGGCAATAGCTGCTCCCAACTGTCCATTCAGATGCACTCCACACAGCACCTGCTGCGGTCTGTCAATACGGATTGTCAGGTGTCAACTAATCGTGACGGGATGCGTTACACAAGTGTCGGCAGGCACGGAGGGGGTGTGTATATTACCCCTCACAGCGGGTTCCATGTCAATTACGTCGATCTCTTCTCTAATCGCGCTACTAAGCCCAACCAATGCTACAACAAACGCATATAATAGGGATGCAAATCATCAGATCTCGAGTCGTACTCTCTTCTCTCGACTAAGCACTAGCCGTCATACTAATCACTCTTCCGCCTCCAAAGATGACACTACATTAACTGGGTACACTGTGACATAAATATCACAGTTACAAACCGAGCATCCCGTGTCTATTTAAAACGAAAGTCCTTTAGCCATGTATACCGCTCGGCAGGCATCCGCTTCTCGGTATGAGCTTTGCCTCGCCATCCAACCAATGGCTGGAACTGCTCACGGCATCTCGCGGCATCTCACCCAGCTCCTTCGTATTGAAGGTGAGAAGGTCGCACACATAAGGCTGAACTGAGAAGCAAGGACCATTGCTACCATTGCTAGGCATGGCCAACACGCTTGGTCGAATGGCTCGAGATCCACGTGCACTTGTGTGACTGATATGCAACAAGCACTACTTTTACATGTGGTGAAACGATGGGAAACGCTTGTTGGGTGGACTTGCCACGCATCTCCAAGAGTCTTCCCTGTGACACGGGATTTGAGACGTGTATAGACCTAACAACACCGATGCAAACGTGCGGCGAAGCCTGCCTCATGCCACTGTCGGCATCTCTGGGCTCACTTGGTCGCACCGCCTGTATCAGTCTATGCAGTATAGGCTACAGCATAGAACCTCACTTTTCGGCGCGGAATGGGCGAGTAGCAAGACTATCATATTGATAGTAGTGAGAGGCTGAGAACTCAACCGTGCCGACATAGCTGAGCATACACTGGTCGGTCTTGCAGTAACAGGGGTCAACGACGTGGGATTGATGTCTTCGCCAGTCGAAGAAGCCTCTTGGCTATCGTTTTCCCGTTCTGCCCTGTGGATAGTCTTCTCGGGAAGCAAGGCATTGCGACCATTGACTTTGTTGCTCGTTTTAGGACTACGACCACCGGCTTACAACGTTACACGCAAAAATCCCTTCCCCTACATTGAACAAACTTCCCACGGCCCGACGACAACCATGTGGTCTTGCCGTAGAAAAGATCAGAGCATTTGCATGCACAAACCGCACGTGTAGTAATTAACTATTGCGTGGCTTCCATCAGGCCACATATTCCAGCGACTTTCTGTTTTCAAGGATGGTGTAGGTGGCGGTCTAAGCAAGCCGCATATATCCAAACGCCATGCAATCTACATAGGGCTACAGCCGTAATAGTGTAAAAGTCGATAACTCGACTATGGGCACTTTATTGTACGTTGGGACAGTAGCAGAAAGCATCTTTCTAGTCCTATTCCGAAACCTTGAGGCGGAAGACTCGGCTAACACCCGCATGTAGATCACGAGCCATATGCATCCAAGACATGCATATCTTGACAGCGCCTGAGTTCACATGCTGATTAGACTTCCGCCGTCGTTTGCCAATAAAACCCAAATAGCATCACCGCCCAATCAGACGGGTTCCGTTTACTAACTTAGAACATCTAGACCCGTATACATCTGCCGTTGCAGTCGATTTTAGAAAGTCTGGTGGGCCGATTCTCTCCTCTCTCTTTGTAGCGCCGACACATTAAGTCTGTTTGCATCCCTAGGGCATTTCATTTATCCAATGGTATTGATCCTGCCGTTCTTTTCATAAGGTAGAGTTCAGACCAGCCTCTAGTGTCTGTCTTTCTCCCGGTCTCTGTTTTTTAACCCCTATCCACCCAAAATAAAACTTTGATGTGCATTTGATGTACTCTGACGGGTCAGGGGTAGAGCATTAGCGAATTAATGGCCGTCACTTTGACAACAAACTTTGCTTCTGCCTTACAGTCTACATCTGATTTCTCTCAAGCTGGTCGGATTCCGATCCCCCCTGGCAATGAACCCAGTACTCTAGCTCGACGGCGCCGTCTCTCTAGTTCAGGCGCGAATTCTCGAGGCTAAGCAAGGAGCATCCTCAAAGTCCATCGCATCAACATAGAGAATGGCGATCCCGGCGACTTGAGCACGTACCTATTTGTATCGTTCCTAGCAACAGAGCTCAAGCATTGGGGGCAAGACTCGTCTCCAGTTGCTGATTTCTAATCCCCCGCCACATGGTAATCCTCCCTTCTCTATAGTTAGCAGTTTCGCACAGTATATCCTACACAAGCTGGCCAGAACTATCCGAATGCCTCGGGAGCAAGCCTCCTGCGTACTTGCCATGTCGCCCCCCTGATTATGAACCATTCATATATCTCTAATCAACTCTTCCCCTACATTCCTTCTTGCTAGAATCCTATTGGACGCAGCAAATTCCACATCCTATGCTTTCAACGCACATATGTCATCTCATCGGGAGAGACAGATATCTCTCACCTGATAGGTGTCTCTTTTTCCCGCTACAATAACAATACTTAAGCACGAAGGAGGGGCATGAATTGAGGGGTCAAGCAAGAGAGTTTCGTTCCGAGTTTGACGTGTCTAGTGTTAGTCTTCATTGGTGCCGTACCCGGTTCATCCATGTATATGTGCCCTGCACGCAGTTAAGCCATGTGAAGCTCAAATCAGCTCGCTAGGTATGTACGTTACCAACGACTTTCGTTTGCTACCGCCTTAATCTCGAAAGCCTCCCTAGATACAGATCACCCTTCTCTCTCAGCGTCTCCGTGCTCTTCCCGGTAGAGCGAGCGACAACCCAATCCTCCTTGCTTATCCATAACCGGTAGGTGCCTGCAGTCTCACTACTGATTGTGAACTACAAACTGAGCCTCCTGCCGATGCCCGATACTCTGCCACATTGATCGATTTGTGCGACAGTCACCCAATAGGACTCGGTCGCTTGGCCACCACGGAGGCGCCGTTTCATCCTCTCGAGCCCCGATCGTTCGTTATAGTATTATAAATCAAGTCCCTTTCTCTTTGACGCCCAAACGAGTTGAGCTGCTCAGATTCCCACAGTCCTCCCTTTGCTGTGTCATTCCAATCCAAACGGGCACCGACCACAACATGAACGCCACGCCAACGTTCACCCGGTTTAACTTCCAGAATGAGGAGGACCTCGGTTTTGGCATGTTTGGCGTCCCAACAGCCACGAGCCATCCCGGATTTCACCAAAGCTTGCAGCCAGCACCATATGCTGACGCTTTCCCGCTCCATACACAACCTCCTCATTCAGGTCATCTCTCATCTCCCAATCCTTCATTTGGATTCCTCCCGCGAAATGTCGTCCCTTCTTACGATGAGCACACGCGGTCACCTGCTCTTTATCCAATACACACGAAATTCGAATCTCCGGCTCTATCAAGCGGATCATCGTCAACGCCCGATACCAACGAATCCCAACAGCTCGTCACGCCGAAGAACGCGTCGACCCTCAGGCAAGCTGCTGATAGTGATGGTGATATAGAAGACTTCGACGATGATCCCTTACCCCTCATGAGTTCGGCGCGAAAGAAGTCAGGCAAACATAGAACAAAGGAAAGCGTAGATCCCAAGGAAAAGGAAGGCAAGCGGAGGCATTTTCTTCAGAGGAACCGAGTCGCCGCAATGAAGTGTCGCAAGAAGAAGAAGGAATGGGTCAGCGACTTGGAAGAGACGAAGTCGGGTCTAGAAAACCAGAACGCTCACCTTCATATGGAGCTAGACGGCCTGGTGGATGAAGCGAGTCGCATCAGGGCGCAACTCATGGCCCACGCGAACTGCAATGACTCGAACATCGACAAGTGGATCGAGAACGAGGCCAAGCGGTTCGTCATCGGGACCGGCGAACGATACGATCAGATCTTAGCACACTTCAGCCCAACGCAGGGCATGAGTAGCCAACATGATGGCCTGCCGTCGTCGTCGGCTGCGGTGTCGTCCGAGTATGCCGCCGGCGGACCTAGCTTGATCAGCCCACTGGCGACCCCATCACAGCTACCTCCTACTCCACACAACCCCGGCCAGGTCCCATCCCCCCCGGTGTTCTACACACCGAATGCGACGGCGATGAATACTCCCGGCTGCTACCCTGTGGCGTCGCAAGACGAAGGTCGGTTCGCGCAAGGCTTCGACCAGGCGCCAGCGGCTGATGAAGAACCTGACTACGATGGCATGCCTACCTACTCATTGTATGACCATCCAGTCAGTTGAGCTCTATGAGGCCTTCAACCCGAGTTTAAAAAGAATCTGATTTTCTAGCGCAAATCATCACATCGCGATGAAACGCTAGAGTAGCTTGCCTACACTCTCATGATAATTTAGGTGCATGTAATAACAACAGGGTCTTTTCCTTCCTTCCTTTTTATTTATTGATTTTATTCGCCAATTCTGACCCTTCGATTCTTTCTGGTCATCCGAGCCAACCCCGCTTTATACCCTATAGCAACTTTTTCATCCTATTTATAATTCTTATATCTCTCTTTTAATCATCTTACGGAGAGCTCGGAGTCGGGGGAACATGATGGGATTGCATTCCCGCCTTTCCCTAACGATTGAATATGATATGGAAGAGGAGCACGAGATGTTGTGGAACGCATAATATATGTACCATTTATATACGCGCCGATATGAACTTTGTGAGATGGGAGAGCCGTACGAACATTGGCACGAACACCGGGGAAATCCGGTTGTACATGATGTATATATTGGGAGTAGGTTAATATGATATCTATCATAATAAGGATGGGTGCCGTGGTACTAGTGACTCGGTAATGAGTATACTCAAGTAATGTGACAATATAGAGCTATATACGGACTACTTGTAATTTGCAACAATCGTGCCCAAAAATAATCTAATACCACTCTCTATCCTCACGGGAATGGGAGGGGAAATAAACTGGCAGTTAGATAATAGAGAAATCTATGCAGAAAGGATAACAATTATAACAAGCAAGAAGAAGAAGAAAGGCAGACAACATAAAACTACACTACATTCGTTCTAAAAAAAAAATAGTATCGCAGGTGTAGCCACCCCAAATTAGTAATAACATCACAAAGGGCATATATATCAATACCAAGTGCCTATTAGCAACACAGGGGCGAAGATGAAATCAAGTCTTTGATTCAGGAGATTAGAAACCTACCCTGCCTCGCCTCCCTGCTTACCAATCCACCCTGAAGCTGCCTGGCCGGGCCAACCTTCCCAAACATAATAGTTAGCCTAGCTTATTAGTCTAATCCAATAATAATAGGAAGTAATTACTGTAAACTTGCAACACCCCTAAAGAAAAACTAAACACCGCCATCATTCATCTGGGGGGGGGGGGGGGACTCGAGAAGAAGTCTCGAAGAGAAATGACTAGCGACCTGGGTTCTCAAGCTAACCTCTTTCCCATCTAACGAAACCTACTGAAAACTCTATCGACTTCATCGCAACATGTGACGGTCTATCTATCCTAAGGAACCCACAGCCGCCACCGGGGGCGTCCCGAGGTTCAGTAGGTAGGTAGGTAGGTAATATCGATCCACTCACGATCAAATCCCGTCTTCGCCAAGTCCACAAATTCGCGTCCCTCAGGAGAGGAGAGGGATCGGGTTGTTGTCCTATGCACCGATCAAGTAACTACACTAGGTCGCTAAGTCACAGGAAATCCATCCCCAAATCCCCGCAACGAATGCCCGTACTGTACTGTCCGCTTGTAGTTTCCGCATCTAGACATGAGTAGACATGAGGCTACCTTAGCCTAACCCCCGACATCCTCTCCGCCTCTGGGGATACACTAAAAATATATTTGCCCCCTTGCGTCTGTTCCACTACTATAGTCTTGTCGTTCGAAATACCCACTTACTCCACAGCCAACATCAACAGTGAATTCATACCCTAAAATACCTTTCTTCTATCGTCGGAACCCTCCCGCCCCCGAAAATGGATCGAAAGGCGATAATTGATGTTGTATTGTAGATGGAGGGTCTATAGCCGTAAGGAAGCCAGTTAAATACTGTATGGACCCTACTACCACTCACCCCCCCCCCCCCCCCCCTTCTCAAAATAGCGTTCCCTAGGTAGTGACCATTCTGACCCCCGCCCCAAAACAGCGAGGAACGAACAGCCGTAAGGGCAAGCCTGCTCGTGCTCCCCTGAATCCTCGATGAAGAGCACGCCGAGGGGGTCATCTGGCAAGAGCCGGATCCATACTTGAGCTAAAGCTCGCCTATTTCCCACCCTAGTGACTTATCGAGATCCAAGGAATTGTTTAAATACATCAATCAATCGACATAAGGCCTGAGATAACTCGGCACAACAGAGAGCGATAATCAATTCGTGGTTAAGAAGATAAAATAGCTGTTATTCCCCTGGGGAAAAGGGTGGCGGAGCTAGGTTATTCCTTGTTCATCTGGTCTGTGTTATGCCGTGACCCTGTGAGGCAAATACGCGCCAACGCCGGCCCCTTTGCCCGTTGCCTCGTAGAAGCACTCAAGACCTGTAGGCCGGGTCGCCATGTATTCTGTGCCTCACACTCGTGCACTCGTAGTGTTTATTATCGACACCTACGTGGAGCCGGGTATGGTTCCGCAGAGTAACCCGTAGACCGTTGTGTTGTGGCCTTTTAGAACTGTTGTGTTTTCTTTTGGCTGTGTCATGCTTTGTATTGTACATTTTGTCGTCTTATTTACACAAAACTACATTTATCCCCGCCCTGTGGGAGCAAGTAATTTCGGTGGACAGCCAGTTACATCGGCATACCACGTCGACCGCATGTAGTTCAAATACACATTTCTTCGCACGGGTGACGCATCCTCGACCCCAATAGATAGTGGAAATAGCCAAGTGCGCTTACTCGACGAGAATCTCCCCGCTTACTGCCCTCTGTAGCAAGGCTGGGTTGGAAACAAACACTCTGGGGATGAGATCGCTTTGGTGGCTCTCAATCATGTGCAGAAGGGCGTCGCGCTCGACGACGATACGGCCCGTCTCCAACAGATCCTTGACATCCACATCGCCCACGTCGAGGGCGCGGCCCCAGTTGGGCACGAGGCCGAGAGCCTCGAATAGATTATCGCGGCGCGAACTCGTGATGAAGGTGCTGCGCCCAGCCTTGCGCCCCCAGTCGTTCGCATCGAGTACCTGCTTCACCCACTTCTCGCGGAACCTGGCCTCCAGCTCGGCGCCGCTTTCGCGCATCACGCGGCCCTGGAGCAGAGCCTCGAATTCCGCGGGGAAAGGTAGCTCCATACCATCCTGGCATACGACCAGCTCACCCCGGCGGTACCGGTACGATAGCGCGGTGCGCCATGCCAGATCGTATACCTTGCGTGTGATCTTGGTGCCGAAATCACGCGGCTTCGGACCGAAGGTCTTTCCACCGCCGCGTCGCAAGGGGGACTGCTTGTCGCCTACACGAGCCTTACCCATACCCTTCTGGGCGTGTAGCTTCCTGTGCGAACCGTGGACCTCGTATCGTGTCTTGGTAGATGCCGTGCCCTGCCGTGTATTGTCGCCCTCGTAGACCACGGCCAGATGGAGAATGTCCCGGCGCAAAGGGAGGTTCAGGTGTTTCGAGGACCAGGCCTCCAGACGCTGTGGCTCGTAGGAGGGGAAATTGAAGACGGTTACCGGGACGGTGGTTGCTATGCGTGGCAAGAGCATGTTAGATTGGGAAATGGAGCACAGGAGCACCTGAAAGCGACGAACCTGGTCTCCAGAGAGTGGTGGATGGTGAAGAGGGGGTCGTGTCCGTCGCCATGCTGGGCAGGGGGGTTTCGGTGGCCATTGAGCGCGCAAATGTGGGCGTCGGTATGCGAATCTGGCGGCGCAGTCAATAAACGCATCTCGAGATAGCTAGCGAAGGCGAATGATAGGAGGGCGTTGGCGTACGGAAGCGGCTTGTCTGCATGTGTGCGAGGCCAAGCTCAGGCTCTTCATGGCCTCATTGAGAGCCCTCGCCCCGTTGGCGGCCATTCCTGGTGCCAAGTCGTGTGTAATGCGAGCGCAGCCAGTCGGACGGAGGGATAGTTGCGGTAGGAAACGGTGTGGCTAGCGTTGAAGAGACGTCGACGCGATATGACGATGCTGGATTGCGGCCCTGTCGTTTGTCGAGCCGCGGAAAAAAGAGAGAGAGGACTGGAAGACGGGAACAGCTTATCGAGAAAGCGATGCAGAGCAGCGAATGGGAGAGCGAGGATAGCCCCCATGACCCGCTTTTTCGATTGACAGGTCCCCGGCTGCGTGGTGGGGCTTTTTTTCTGTGTCCATATCGCAAGTCTAAGTACACAAAAGTCGATCATTAGGCCGCAGAGGTCGAAGAGGTCGAATAACAAATAATCCTCTCCCCCCTCCCCGCCTCGACCTCAATTGGCACCATGGCGAGCTGCCAGAGGGTCGCCCGACCCCTCCTACAGTCCATATCAACACACCTGCAGACATCGACATCCCTCGCCCGTTCCTTTTCGAGAACACCCGCGCCACGAGATGATGGGTCTCCGCCCTCAACCACGGGCGTGTCTCCAGCGCCGCCGAGCCCGTCGTCGAGCCCGATGCGTGACCTCGAGGCCGCTGCCGTCGAGTCGGCCAAACTGCGCATGCAGGATCGTTTGATGGACCCGAACACCACGACGGCGCATTGGGCCGAGCGAAAGCTGATGCGCACCGGCACGCCGCCTGTCGGATCGCGGCGTCGGCGTGCTGCCCTCCGTTCCTCCCAGAACGTGCCCTTTGAACAGCTGCCCTACCAGTGTTTCCAGGAGGCCCGCAAGCTTTTGCAGGAGGACCGACAGGAGAAGCTGCAGGCCCTCGCCAAGGAATTGGCCAAGATCAAGCGCCTCGACGAGACGCCCGCCGAGCAGGTCCCTGGTGGCCAGCGCAAGAAGGACCTGCGTCTGAAGAGCTTGAGGAAATACGTCGAGGAACTCAAGATCCTCGTCGATATCAATGACCCCATTGTGAAGCGCAGATTTGAGGACGGACTTGGTGAGTCTCGACCCCCCCTTTTTTTTTTTTGGGCCAAACATACATATTCTCAAGCTATCCTGCTGGCTGCCACAAGCAAATTACTAACAGAGATTGTAGGCGATATGAACAAGCCCATCTATCGGCACCTGGCCGAGAAAAAATGGCGTGGCCTGCCCTACCGCGTCATTACTCAGCGCATAGAACAATTACATATCGTCCCTGATGCCCTGCCCAAATTCGACCCCCTTGCCGATGTGCAGCTCTACTTCCGCCGCATCAAGGTCGAGCCCGGTGAGATCCTGGACTCGAGGGTAACCGAGCCGTCACCACGGTTAAAAGTCCAAGTTTTCAACGCCGGCGAACGCCTCGTATCAGTCGCAGTGGTGGACTTGGATGTCCCTAATGCCGAGACTGACTCGTTCGATCGCCGTTGCCATTACCTCGCAGCCAACATACCCATTGGTCCCGATCAACCCTCTCTACCCCTCGGCAAGGTGAACAAGGAGACCCAATTGGCTGTCCCATGGCTTCCCGCTTTCTCCCAAATGGGTGCGCCCTACCACCGGTTGGTTGTTTTCGTCCTGGAGCAGAAGGATAGTACAACTTTAGATGTCGCAAAACTGCGCGAGCTATATAGCGGCCGCGATGGGTTCAGTCTGAAGAGTTTCCAAGATAAGTTCTCTCTGAAGACGGTTGGTCTGAATATTTTCCGAACCGTCTGGGACGAAGGCACCGCGGCCGTCATGGAACGCGCTGGCATGCCGGGCGCCGATATTCAATTCAAGCACAAGCGCGTCTACTCGCTCAAGGGCCCCAAGAAGGCCCGTGGCTGGGAGGCCAAGAGGTCCAAGCCCAAGTACAAGAGTCTGTGGAAGTACAGCAAGAGGATTCACGGCATGAACAGGCGCCGTTGAGCCATGTATCTGTACTATTTCTAAAGCCGATGTATCATCATGTGTACAAGACGTGCCGGATCATGATTCAAGCGTGGAAGAAGATGGATAGACGTGCCAAAGGAATCCCACACTGTATCATATCACATTTGGCTCGTGGTTCTGTGCATAATACAAAATTATCTTGTAAATCTGCCTGGCTCACTTGCGTCATGCCCCTACTAGCCACAAAGGGTTTGACTTCGAGGTCTTGGTTTTGAGGCGGTTGGAAGATGTGGTTAACCTACGGGGTAACTGTAAAGCAGTGATAAGATATCTCCGTGCTGTATACGAGACCCATACCCCACAATGATATCCGAATGACGGGAACGAACCGCCCGATCCCGAACAGTTGGGAGAAGAAACCATGTGAAAGCTATACCTAGTTCCCTGACACTTCCCTTTTTATTGATCACATACTCATAATGCCACCAATAAATGGTTTCCAGCTAAATAGATACTTGCTGCTTTGGTAGATAGATTTTACGGTAAACAGAACATTTCCCCACGTAAAAGACAGCCAAAACTCTTTGATATAATGAACATGCTTCTAACAGTAATCCTATCGTTTTTTTTTTTTTTCTTCTTGGTTTTTTTCTCGATTTCTTTTTGGTGCTATTCTATTTTTTTTTTTTTGGTTACTTGATTTTGGGAGCACAGTACTGCTAATCCAGTTGCTTTTGGTTGTCCTGCTCTCCCAGAAAAGTAAGGGTTTACTTGTGCCTTCATCCTATAAGCATTCTATTAGATCATATTCCCAGGTTCTAGACGTTGAGCTCATCACGCGATCAATTGCCGAATCAAGACGCCTCCACACCAGAGTCCGTTGAGACCTCCCCGGCCGCTGCCAGTCGGGACAATCAGACCAATCAGACACACCTGCGACCATCCTTCGCTTCCAGCTTTTCTATGAACCGTTATACGGGTTACCTAATTGACACTCCGATACATATTGGCTACTATGAGTCCATTATGATGTTATGCTGTCTCTGCGTTTATTAGTGTGATGGCTAGTCTAGTTCATAATTCCGGAAGTAGACATTTCCGTCCGCTTTACGAGCCTCTAAACTTAAAAGTGGCGAAGGCGAGGATCCGAATCTTGCATATCAGCTTCAAGACGGCGCTCGGCATACACACCTGCAGTTAGCCAAATTTTAAACAACGTGGCATACCTCGGGTACAACTCATCGTCTGGTATTACGTAAATACAGGGGTTGGTTCTCTTTTTGGGCGAGTTTCAAAGGCAACCACCACAGCTCTCTGCATTCCGTGATGGGTTGCAATATCGAACCACTCCACAGCACTTTGCCACAGACAACGAGGCTGCCACAATTAGATGCTTAACCTACCTAGTGGGGATCAGAAATCTGACGCCTAAATATCTGCTACGCTGGGGCTAAGAGGCCGGGAATTGAGGCACAGTCTGTCAGAGTGGGTTAGGTCTAGAGTGAATAGAGAGTCTCATCTGCAGCTA
Organism: Ustulina deusta; assembly: GCA_023159155.1. Classification (NCBI taxonomy): domain Eukaryota; kingdom Fungi; phylum Ascomycota; class Sordariomycetes; order Xylariales; family Xylariaceae; genus Ustulina; species Ustulina deusta. Next base: position 361,211 of record JAJNNX010000019.1, on the reverse strand, counting down.
GGAAGTAGGTAGGTCGTAGTTGGGGCTCAATAGAGTGGTCAATCTATTACTGAACCTTCCCAAATATCTAGGGGGGCAACACTAATATATACACAGAATACTGATATATCTACTCCTATAGGGTAGTGTAATATATATCCCTGATACAGTCAGCCGCAAAATCTTGACACAACAGGCCCTTCGTTTCACGCAGACTGGCCCATGGGGCATTTTAGGGGATGAGGCTGTAGAAGGCGCCTTCTTGTAGTTAGTTGTATAGCATCTCGCTAGGCAAGTTATACAAACATTCTAGTAGAGAGAACCAAAGGACAAGCATTGTTGCTGTTAGTTATATATTATGAATGGAAACGAGGCTTTTTTGTTTTTGGACCCATTATGGCCGTCTTTAGCGTATCATCATCCCATCTTGTTTATAGCCAACGTTCTAGATAATTACTTCACCTCCACGAACGGGACCCCAAGAAACTTGAAACAAGTTCTGTTCACAGCCACGATGATATGCGTAAGAAGAATTGCCATATATAGAACAAACGAAGTTACATCGACTAGATGATGTGTTCTACACCTCTCTAAAGGAGTATTTTCGCGCCGACAGCCTCGTGAGGGGTTCTTCTCTTCTTCACCTCACCCTCGACGATTGTAACAGTCGGCAAGGTTCTTTCCCTTCCCTTCGCCGTACACCTATCCGATAACATCCGGCCAACAACCCGAGGCCACCGATCTTATTGCAACCTTATTGAAACCCTGAACGGTGAAAACCCAAAATCTTTGTCGTGAAGTTCCTTTCTATGGAAAAAAGCGGGTTCCGAAATTATTAGCAGATACCACCCATGGAGAATCCCAATATTCTCATACAACAAACGCATATTCGTCATATACCCACACCCTGGCTTCTAGGGCGAGAGGCCGACAATGCCCCCAAGAGAGGAACCCCGTTCAAGGACCATAACCAGAGGCAGCCAGTTTTGCAATCTCGCGCGCCACAACATATTGACCAGGGCTCCTCTGCGCGATCTCGCCGAATCCCTTCGCCTTCTCCCGGATCAGGTCGCCAGATTCGCCGCCTAACACCGTAACGAATGCATCACGGAGGCACGAGGCTGTCCAGAAGGGACTCGCGTCTCGGCATCCCCAAACACCCACGCCAATGTCTTGGGCCAGCTGCGCAAAGCTGTAAAGGTCTAGCCATTGCGGCAAGACGATCTGGGGCACGCCAGTCCTGTTGTTCCCGCGTGGTATTAGTCTTCCCTGTTTCCACGGTTCTCGCGAAGGGACGTTGTGGCTATATTTACCCGAGCGCTTCGTGGTAGCATCCCGCGCCGCCGTGGTGCACCGAGGCAACGATGTGCCCGGTTTCCAAGAGTGACACCGGCTGCACGTCTAACCACGACTCTATCTTGAGCCGTCCGTTCTCGAGGAAAGGACGTAACGGCGCCATGAATTCGTCGTCGTATGTCGTGCCGTCGTCGTCGATAGGGGCCTTCACGAATTTCCACAGAACTTGCAGGTCGGATCGCCAGACCAGCATATCGGCGATAGCTTGTGCCACTAATTACAAGAGTCGGAGTCAGTTGTCGCCGGTTTGAGGGGGGTTTATGAGATAGCTTTCTGGGATGCGATTTCGATAGAATAAGGCCTTGAAACTCTAGAAGCCACTAGAAAAGAAAAAGAGAGATGGCACTGATTACTTACTGGCCGTGGCATGGGCCTCCGTCCATATGAACAAGCTGCCGAGGCTGAGGAGCACGGTTGGGGTGCGGGCAAGCCATTCGGTTAGTGCAGGGGCTTGCTCTTCTGCACGCGACAGCGAGAGAATGATTGGTCCCGTGAGAGTAACATTCTGCGGAAGGACGTCGACAGGTGTCGAGGCCCCTGGGAGGGCTTGTGTAAACCAGGGCACGTCTGCGTTGCGAAGATTGAACCAGTTGACCGGGTGGATAATTCCGTTCGACTCGAGGTATTTTTGCACGGCTGTGTAATGTCGCATGCGAAGCATGGCGTAGAAGTATCGTATGTTTATATAAATGTTCTCTGGTAGCTTCGTCCATGGGACAGGATACGGTATGCCGGAGCCCTGGCTATACAAAAAATAAGTTCGGTAACCAACATGGTTTATTATGATGTGAATAGATACGTACATTGGATACTTCCATAGCCAGCCCCCGTAAGGCTGTTCTAGAGGGAAGGTCTCGATTGGCGTGAGAGGGGAGATAAAGGCATGGAGTCGACTGCGGTTCCGCGCCGCATCGTGAGCCGGTCGGACGAAAACATCCAATACAAGAAGCGAGGGATCTACCTCATCGATTATGTCTGTAATGGATTCAGACCCGAGAGCGATCTAAATGCAAAGCTATCGGGAAAGAAATATTGAATTCACCTGTGATCTTCCGAAAGAGAGTCATATGGTCTTCGCCTGACCACGGTGACGTGAGTAGAGGCATACTCTGAAGTATTGTGTCAAGGCCAGCGAGACCAGGGGGGTGGATTATGGTGTCTGGCCTTAATCCCGTCTCCACCACGCTGGCCAAGAATGATGGGTTGGGGAGCTTGTGATAAACAATGCTGCGTGCTGACGGCCTTATCTGTCGAGCTCGCTCGGAAACCCGCTCCAGTTTCCGGGCTATCGATGGGAAGGATGCATAGTGAACCTCAACCTCGGGGTGGCGCTCCAGCAAGGTATATGCCGTTGCCACGAAAACATTGGAAAGTCCGTGCTCGTCGTTTGTCAGGAACAGGACGGTGTTGTTTCGACCCTGACGAAGGGCCTCGATACGCGGCGCTGACGGCGGTGCCCATTGGCTGACGATCAGTGCCAACAGCACAATCGTCACGGAGCCGCCAAAGAATAGGCGTCTGAACATGACCTTTAAATTGTTTGTGAGGCTTCTGTTTGGCAATAAGTGCTTTGAGGCCCTCGAGGCAAGGGATTTTATGGACGGAGTGATCAATATGGAAGGAAGTATGCTTGGAAGCGGAGTTGAGAAAAGCATGATATTTATCTGGATAAACATGGGGATTTCCCAATCCGGAAATATCATCATCACTCTGGTTGTCTCCAAAGTTCACGTGAAATCTGTAAGATCAACCGGGACCGGAGGGCCCTTGATCGCTCCTCATGTCTTATATTATCCTTATGTCCTTGTGTGCCCTGGTCACGAGGCACAAATTGTCAGCTAATCCACTCGTGACCGAAACAGTATCTCGCTTCACGAACAGTTATCTCACTCATCCCGATATGCCGTTGGGGACGCCCGCGCGCGCAAATAGCGGACGCCAGACACAAGGCAACTATTCGAATTCTGACGGGTAAGTAGTAACTACCCCTGAATCTAGAAACTTTGCTCTCTTCTGCTATTAATGAAACTATAGGAGCGTCTTTAGGGCATTAGGTAGCAACTAGGATCATTGAAGGAGGGGTACATTAGGCCGTTGCCTCCCAACTTCAAGTTTGGCTTTTGTTCGCGAGGCTTCAGGCTATTTCTATAGTGATTTCTTTGAACATATACTAATCATGCTGCTACCATTCTTTCTTGCAACTAGTACTTATTTGATGCTGGCTTATTAGACTGTCCTAACAAGGAACTATGAATACATAAATCACACAGCATCTTGGAATTTCAACTACTCTCCTGTTTTGTCTGTGTCAAGAAGAGAGATAGGTGGTTAGGTGGTGTGAATATGCAGGTAGCTAGAAATTAATTGGTGCCTAGCCAATGTGCAGAAACAGTGAAAGACTTTAACACACTCTTATGGGAGGGATTAACTGGCCAAGGAAGCAGAAGGATTTGCTAATACAGATTTGATTGTTTGTGGGGGATTAGACTGGATAGGACTCAGGATCGACCCTCATTTTCGACATGGGAAATAGTGAGAGCGTGGCTGATAAGCGATCAATTCGGACAAGTTCCGGGGAGAGACGCTACAGGAGGAATGAGTTGTAAGCTGGATGAGATTTAGACCAAGGGAATGCGTCAGACTCTCTTCGGTTCATGCTATTTTCTAGTTTTATCACTAGAATGAAGTCAAGCTTAGTATACAGCACCTGTTTGCTTGAGAGTGCCTGATTACCTTCTCCTGTTGACCGACATACCAGGTGCGTCCATATTGTCTAGGAACCCCGAAGCACACTTGAGCGCAGAAAATTATGGTTCATTAAGTTCATACGCATACACATACTGAAAATGCATTCAACTGTATATCCGGTGACGCCTCAAGGCAGCTTAGCTGATAACGCCGCTGCTAATGCAAATGATCCCCCAGAACGCCGTGAAATCACAGATGTGGTAGGGCAAACATGCCTCACTTCAAGCCGCCAAACGCACGGTCAAGCTCCTCGCCCTGGTCGACAGCCATCTCACTGACGCCCTCACGCCCGGCGACGCTCATTTCCGCAAACTGGCCTGCGACGTCGGCATCACTAGGCGTGCCGGGCTTCCGTTCGGGTTCCAGCAGGCGCGACTCGCTATCCAGCCAGCCGGGCGCGACACGGCGCTTCTCGGCGAGCTCGCGCACGCGGATGCGCTCGTCTAGGTCGCGCAGCTCGCGCTCGGCGTCTTCCTGCATCTTGGTGATGTGGGCCTGCAGAGCCTTGCACGACGCAATGATGTCGTCCGGGTGGGCGGCGTGGCCAGACTGTGACACGACGTACTTGGGTTTCCCGTCCGTCGCACCCGTTATTCCTGTTGAAGGCGGGGGCAGCGTCGACGGCATGCTCTTGTAGGTGTAAGGCAGCGTTGCCGCCGTGGGCAGCGTGACGAAGGGTGACACTGTCAATGGTATCTGCGCCAGCAGAGGGTGTGTGCCTACGGGCAGCGATCAGCGGGAGTACGTGTTCGGCGAGCCGGCATCCTTACGGTCATCGCGCATCGTAACCATTTTATCCTTGACGTATTTTTTTCACGTGTTGATAAAAACTTGATATGCTGGATTCTTTGAATGCATCCAGAATGGGTACGTCAGAGGGACCGTTGAGCGAGGTGAGGTTGGCGGCTGAGGACAGATATCACCAACTGGCACAATCAAGTTCACATGCATGTGCATTAAGTACTTAAGTACTTTACAGGGTTAAAGTGCCTAATCTATCGATAAGCCCCGCTACAGCTCCGGGGGGCATGTGTGTTGCGACAGACAGCTTAGAACTTGCTGGACCTTAGGTACCTACCTAAGTAAGTAGCCACTCGAATTTACAGAAATTTCTAAGACGTCTCAAGATTCCCCAGGGATCTCTCGCCTTCTTATTCCGTCGACTCGGGAAACAGAAGATCATCATGCTGCCCGTGGCCATCAAGAGCTGTCCTTCGGCAGAGAATGACTTCCTGCCTCTGAGCGAGTACCAAGCCCAGACGCCTGAGACCTTCTTCGACGGGAAGGCCGTTCTCTACTTCCACGACGAGAACACCAAGGCCTGGGTCTCGAATGAGAAATACGAAGAATTGTTTTTCTTCTCAGAACAAGTCGCCGGTGCCTCGACGTCACTGAGCCCCACCCCACCCGAGTCTCACGGGCTCGACAGCGGGGACAAACACACGTGCGAGGAGAAGAAAGTCGAGGTTTTCGTTTCTTCCCGGTAGGTTTTGCTGAGCAGCGTGTGTAGCATGCTGGGAGCTGCGCTTGTTAGGCTGACGAGACTATAGAAAACTGATCCTGTTCTCACATACCAGCGGCAAGGGTGTGGAGATCCCGTATCCTGCCATCACACTGCACGCCATCAAGAACTTCAAGCTCCTTGACAAGCCTGACGGCGATTCGTCATCCAAGTTTTCCGGCGTGTACATGCAGCTAGAATTTTCTGATTCTGGCCCCGATGACGACGAGAGCTTCGAACCCATTGAGCTTACGCTCATTCCCTACAGGCCTGACTCAGATGATGAAACACCCGCTCTTGATCCCCTGAACGCGGAACGAACGAACGCTCTTTTCAATCAGATATCGGCTTGCTCAAATCTGAATCCCGATCCCCGCAACGAGGAGGAGGACAGCGATGAAGACGAATTCAACGCAGATCACATCATATTTGAGGGTAATGTCGATGAAGGAGTGGCGATTGAGGGCCTACCAGGTGTGTTACAGGGCAGCAACAGCGGAGGTCTACCACCTCCCATGCCGGGAAGCTCGGGCTGGATAACAGCGGACAACGTCAATGAGTATTTTGACGAACAAGGGAATTGGATCGGCGGTGACGGCGTCAGTGGTGAACTTGGCGATGGTGCGGGTCGTGTTCGTGGTCGGGACGAGGTTGAACAGGATGGGAAGGATGGCCATGAAGAGGTGGAGGATGGTGATGTGAAGCGACCTCGGACTGACTAAATTCGCTGGTCGCCTCCATCATGCGAGAACATCATCGCTTGGCGGCGTGGTCACCATTTGATCGACCAATACGGTGAGCCATTTGCATGTCAGACATGTACGGCGAATTGATCCCATGCCTGAGACGATGCCCGTATTTAATGTTGTTGGGGATTCGATATCGGTATGTTTTCACCTGTTAGTGCATATGAAGACCATCTCTGCCGTTCCTATCTAACATAATTTAGTTGGCGAATCTCTCAAGACAGACGCTTCATTGGATTCATATGAATAGAGCCAACGCGGCGTCATATCGACAAATGATAAGTCAGAAAATAAACATTGTCTAGAAACCATGTACACGAACTGGGAATATGATCTTTCCTTCAGGCATGTTCCGTCAAATCTTGGCTCGTCAACGAGTTCCTCAAAAACCCCTTGTCATCATACAATCCCAAGCCCATCAGACACTTTCGTCCTTCCTCCTGCGACAACTTGACTGCATGGGTTCTTGGTTCATGAGGATGAACGCTCCTCGTAGATGCTTCCGAGATGGCTTGTAGATTATAGCCTTGGCTGTCTCGGAGAGCCTGTCGTGCTCGGTCAAGATCCTGTTCGAACCTCTCCACAACCGTACTGCCGCGTGATCTTCCTAGACGGCCTTTACGAAGTGTGACTGTATCCCTTATTCCGACTGGTGCCATCACCTCTTCATTCTGCCCATTGCCAATCCTCCCACTACCAGCATTATCTCTTTTACTCGCTGCATTACTGTCCTCACCCTCCCCACCTCCGCAAGCTGGTCGATTTCCTAGCGCAAGGTAGTTTTTAGAACCGCCATCTACCCCCTTCTTGCCTGGACTGCATCCACCCCCTCGGAGCGCAGGGAGGGTGGGGCTCACGTCACCAGCGATATTCGTCGTGGCCGTGCTATAGCCACTAACGCAACTTACCTGACTATTCATGCGACGAAGCTCTGCTACTGCACTCGTGACCCGAATTGCATGCTTGCCTGATGCTGCCGTCATGGGATAAAAAGGCATTAACGGCCCTAACCTATCTTGCCCGTCTTCATCCTGTGAATATGCCGATTCCCCAGACGAGTTGCTAACATCACCGAGGCTGATCTGACGAAGTTGCTGGGAACGAGGGAGTGTGTCTTCTACGGTATAATCCATCTTCACGCAGCCGTCTTCCACCACGGATGGTTTCAAGGTACCGACGGAATGTGTATAGGCCCCAGCCCTTAACACGGCATTGTTCCAGTTCACGTGCACTGAGCAGGGCGCACCTACACCACTCTCCATCCCGCAGTAGTTCTTGCGGCTCTTGACCGACGTGACAGGAATAATGTCCTCGTCCCATCTACTTTCCGTAGGCGACGCCTCGGCAGGTGGCACTGTGAGCGTCGTGGCGGCGCTCAGCCGTGCCAGCACCTGCGAACCCTCGACACTGTCGCTGTATCGACTGTATCGATAGCTGTCGTACACCGACGATAGCCCGCTCTCTGACGCCACCGGACTCGGCTCCCGACTTGGGGGCTGAATGTGGAATTGCGGATCCTGGGAGTGCCCGAGCGTTGGCGAACTAGTGAGGGGCCTTAGGTGGTATGGAGGGGGGATCACCCGTCTGTGCGATGGCGAGGGCGTCGGGGTTTCGGAAGGCGCCCGCATTTCGTTCACAGAGGGGCTCATGCTACCATCAGGTAGCTCGGCCGGCAGTGGGGAGAAGACTTGAGACAGACGCTGTGGCGTGTTCCGTGTGGGAGTCTGACATGCGGTGAAAGGGTCTTCGCGTGTGGCTTTGACGGTTTGAGGAGTGAATGCCGACATCGTCTGGGGTGGGTTTCCAGCTTCTGGCTGCGTTATGCCATCTTTTGGTGCTGGAGCAGAGACGGCAACGGTTTGGGTGGGATTCGGTAAGATCTGTTCCAGTGTCTCCTTTCGCATATGAACAGGCTGAGGATTGTGGTTGCTCTCCCCATCGTTTCTAGCGTCGCAACCCTTCGGCGTCTGTCCGCCATCAAAGGCATCACATGCCCGTAAAGCTTGAGCCATGGCTCTTTTCTCCATTTCGTTTCCGCCATCGGGGACACTCTTGGCTTCCAGAGGGATCATCGGCGGACTACTCTCATCTTCACTATATACGGTTGAAAGTGCCGACGACTTCTCGCTCGCGGGCGAATACGACCGCGGGTCCAACACTTGCTGCGGGTAGGAGAATAATGTCTGGGCCATACGACTTGGGCTGGGGAGAAGCGTGTGCGATACCTCGGTCTGGGAGCTACACCTAGAAGGAGTTGCCACCACGCTGTCAGGTTCAGAGCGCATCGATAATGGCGAAACCTGGGATATCGGCCGTGTATGGGTTCGTCTATGCGTTTGCCACGGTGAGCCATTCTGCGACGGACCTTGCTGGATTCTGGAGCTGCAGCCTTCGAGTTCCGGGTACAACATGGCCGCAGGAGCGCTCCTTTGGCTTTTGGCTGGACTCGGTGTCATATCCCCTGGCCGCGCGTCGTCTCTGCCCCATCCACATTCCTGATCAGGGTATCGCCTGGTCTGATCTGGCAATCTAGAGGACGACGATGCAGTCGGCAACATCAGCGTCTGCCTCCTCGCACTCTGACTTCCATCCTGCAGTCTCTCTGCCGTCCGACGCAAGATCGCTTGTAGCTCCGCATCTGTACTGCCCTGCTGGAAGTGCGAGTATCTTTGTCCGTTGGCCCCAGCATCCAGGGACGGCACTCGTGCTCGACCTGCCAATTGTTGTGCTGCATCAATAACCACATTGCTATGGCCCTGGGGACTTGGAAGCGCAGCACCTTCTCGCTGCGCCCTAGGCTGACTATTCAAGGAACCCCTCTGCTGTATTGGTTGGCGGATAGGGAAACATGGTTCAATGTCGGCCGCAAACTCGTGCAATGGGTGTGCATTCTCTGTGCTCCTGGTCTTCCGACTTGCGAGTGATTCTTCTGGCATCCCGCCTCCAAATCCTTGCTCCTGGCTAGTTTCAATACAGGGCAGCGTAGGACTGCGCGCAAGCTCAGGCGCCCCAAATCTACGAAATGAAAGATGTCGACTCAGGGTCCTTGTAAGCTCGTTACCTGAGAACCAGCTTGATTTTCTCCTCGTATTCTTCGTCGGCGAGACCCGCGGGCCATGCAACGCGTCTTCGTCGATCCACGACGTCTTCCGCCGATTCTGGTTGATGATGTATCCGCGGTGCTTCTCGGGGGACCTATGCATTGGCTCTCCATGGACGGCGCCATCTGCACCAGCTCGAGATCCGTTCCCACCGGCATCGCCATTTGTATCACCACCAGTTCCATGATTCCAAGGCGCATTACCTGAAAGGGGACCGCTAATGCGCCAAGTCCCGGGACGCGAGACAACAGGGGGGAGATGAGGTAAACTGAAATTCTTCGTTGACTCTCCCCCTCCCCTTCCTCCTTCAGATTCAACATCCTTTATCCCGGGATACGCTACACGCTCGCTCACCACACTTTTCTTGCGTAGTCTTCTGGGCCCGATGGCGTCTCCATCCTCCACGAACTGTCCGTGCTCGGCGAACGAGAGGCTAGATGCCGGACATGAGGCTGCTCGGCGACGGTCCTGCCTCTTCGAAAGGTACACTAAGAAGGGTCCAACGGCGACGAGGATTATGAGCACCGAACCCCCAACCGTTATGGCAGCTATCGCACCGGTTGAGAGCGTAATGGCCGATGATGCCGAGCGGCTGGCCAAGTTGTAGATAGATATGCCCGTTGGCCGGGCTTGCATTAGTGAGGAGATTGACATCCTGCCTGGATCTCCCGTCTAGCGAAGTAAAATATATCCTCTTATAGGTTCCCACATGTGAGATTTCGAGGCTCCTTCCTGGTTGGTTGGCAGTGTCGACGTCGTCTTAACCGTCGATCTACCGTCCGCATCCGTGTTCTAGAAGACCTTTTGCGCTGCCCCTAACGTGAATATTATTCAGTAAGCCTCGATCCTCCAAAAATCCGCTACCATTCTGTCAGCGCCCGATCAGCCAGTCTTCCATGCATAGCCAACGTTACAAATGATGATGATAAACTCACAATGCACCACCACCATATATGCTTGCTACTCACAAAACAAGAGCGAGCGAGCGAAAGAAAGCGGAAAGAGAGTCCCAAGGAAGCCAAAAAACATGGGCAAGATGTTCAGAGTCGTCGGGACGTCCCGACGGGAGGAAGCTGTTGCTACGGCACAAGCAAGATTACGCAGATTCCAATCCGACATCCCCCCGCAGCCCACAATCCAAAACGAAGACAAACAAACCAACCAACCGAGCAACGCTTCTCGCTTCTCGCCACGCATGGGTGGCGATGAGGAAGCGCAAATTGGGAATACTCACGCCTGAGACAATGTCCGTCATCCAATCCACGTCCAACTTTCCTCTCTCGCTCGCTCGCTGGCTGTGAAATCAATCAGTCACCTCCGTATTTTCAAGACCACCTGGCGACATGATGTGTGATCGCCACAACGACAATAACCGCGAGGAATGTGTTGTCGTGGCGTGGGTCCGAGCAACGACATTCCAGCCCTACACCGGGGCAAAATCCACCCACCGAACACTGTCTATTCTGCTGTCGATTGTGTGCGCTGAGAGGCAGGCAGGCTCCTGAGACATGGCGTGGCTAGCAAGTGAGTCATGGAAATCATTTTTCACGTTGGCATGGATCATGGAAGATGATGATCTCAACATCACCATGGGAACAACATTGCGGCATTTTCGCCGAAATTGCAAGCACTGAGGCCAGCTTTCAAACCTCAAAACAATGATGTTCTAGTGAGGCTAATCAAATCTCAAAGCCATAGACAGGTGACGCCTCTAAGTATAAAGTCCAACGCAAGAATAAAGACTGGAGACGGTATGGTGGAACGGCATGATTTGATGCTTCTAGATTTTATCTTCAATGCGATGTGATGCGTAGCCCCGAGGGACAGTATGGAGAAAAGCATTTACTTGAATAGAAGACCACCATCACCTCCTTAGAAATATGGGCCTCAAAATCGGACGGCCTTGGGTACTTACCTACCACCCACGGAAAGCCTTAGGCAACATCATGTGCAATACCTGTCAACCCCCACCCCTCAATCGTCAAATGCTCAACAGAAAAACATCTCAAGCTCGAAGCTCACTCAATTCGGTTCATATGTTCGTACTCTTCCCCAAGAGTCCAGAATCAATCAACATGTACCGAAAAAAAAAACCCCCGGACAGAATCTAATCAGCCGGTGACCGTAAGTGCAATATCCTCCCTTATGGCCCAAAGTATCTTCACAGAAACAAATGGTAGTGTGTGAATTTGAATGGCTTTTAGTATCCGCGACGGCCGTGGTTGTGACGGTGTTGCGCAACATGGTCTCGGGCCTTCTTGACTTTTTGTGGGGCGGAGCCGGGAATCGTTACAGTCGTGACCGACTCCTCTGTCACATACACAACTGGCTGCATCCAAATGATCTCTTCCACCAGATCAGCGCTAGTGATAGTCTGGGTGCTGTAAACTTCATAAGACACACCCGGCTCTGATGTGACTTGAGGTGCAGAGGTAGTTGTTGGTAAAGTAGAGGTCGAGGAGGTCGATGAAGTTGAGGGAGTCGAGGTAGAACTAGAGATCGTTGTTGACGGGACTTCAGCTACACCGAAATCCGGGGTTGAAGGCGTGGCTGAAGTTGGAGTCTCGATAAAGGCGCCGCCCGACTGAATACTCGATGATGTTGTAGCAACAAGAGTAGACGTAGAGGGAGCAGACGATGGAATGCTAGAGGATATAGTAGTGGTAGTGCTGTCGCCGCCCAAAATACTACCAATTACGCTGGTAACCTGATCAATAGGGCTACTCGGAGGGGTGGCCGACTCAGGTCCGTCTTGGATCTGAACGCCTCCTGGCAGCTCAGTCATAGCCGTCGCTACAGCGTTTTCTGCGGTCAATATTAGGGGTGTCTGAAACTTGCACTGTCCCTGCTCCTCCTCCGAGAGTAGCGGCCCGTTGCTAGTGAAGAGCCCACAGTCAAAAAGTGCTCCAGACACATTAGTGCAAGTGTCAATCGCCTCTTGCAGGAAAGCGGGATCCCAGCCAGTCATGAAATCACCGTGGTATCCGAAACCTTGACTCTTGTTAACTCTACTGGACTCTGAAAATCCTTTAGGGAAAGATGCAACGTACCGGTTCTGTCGCCATTGGCCATGACAAATGAACCACTCTTGCCTTGGAACTGCGTAGCATTTGTGTTCCAAATGGTCTCGAAAAAGAGAGTGACAAGACGCTGCGTATGAGTATCCGGGCAATTGCCATTTCCAACCAGGTCAGGGTAGGCAACATGGCTCTTGTGGTCGTCGCTATCCACCTCGCCATTCCAGCAGGATGGGAACATAACCTCAAGTCTGAGACCATCAGGGCAATTGGCATCGGTCCAGGTTTTATTCGGCATATAATGGCGGTATAATGAGGGCTCGGGAGGCACGTAGTAGTTCATGCAGTTGAAACCAATGGCCCGTTGCTCCAAGTCAGACTGACCGGTTTGCTTGAGTGCAACCCAGCTAGACTGAGGGGGGTCAGGGGAATAGGGGTCTCCAACCGTGTAATCACGGCGATAGTTGCTTCCCGCAAGCATTTGAAAACCAGCCGGGAAAGCGGTAACTTTGTCGCCACGAATCAAGTAATAGCTGCGGATAAGTTTAGCATATGTGCTTGAGGGTACATATATATTACCCAAGGGAAAGAAGAATCCGTGTACAGGATGCTAAACTGGTGAGGGATTAATCGGACAAAGTTCCGTGTGTGCTTGGCACAAGAAAGCGTATGACAAGAAAACATGCCTAGCTTTAACAAACAAGAAGATTGTAACTTACGCAAGCATCCCGCCGACCTGGGGAACGGGAGAGAACTCGCCGGTTTCAGAGTCGAGAAAATACATAGCCGGGGTCCAGTAGGCGGATTTGTCCTGCTTGACAGCACACGATGTACAGTTGCCGTTTATGAGGTCATCATAAGTTGCACTTATGCCAAAGCCTAATCTAGAATAAGTAACCATTCCGCCCAATAACCCCAGCCTAGGAGACTGATATAACAAGTTATAGATAGATAGGAAAGCTCACCTGAAGATCCCTGGACTGTGTGGGCATGGCCAGCGACCTTTGCGAAGTCAACAATAGGATCTATACGGGCAACTCCAGTGTTGCCACGGCATTCCATGCGCCAAAAGGCCTCAGTCACAGATGAGATGCCAAGAATGGCAAGCATTGCCAGAGTTTTTGAAATCATTGTGAAGGTTAATAACGTAATCAGTTGTTCGAATTGGTGAGTCCGCGAATTTCGGTATTGCAATGGCAATAATGAGCTCCTTGACGGTAGTCGGCAGTTTCAGATGGGACTGGCGAATGATTCAAGTTCAGTTGACGGGATATAATAGGGTGTGATTTGGATAAGCTGTGACAATTTCTCAATATCGGAGCGAATGACCGAGAACCATTCTAGGGTCTTGCCTAGAGTAGTATATCTGATGGTCAAACCGTGTGAGAAACAATCGAAGAGCTGTTTCCTTGAAAACCGGTCAAGGTTGTGACGATTGTTGTCCGGTTCGCTTCTCGAGTTGATTGTTGGTCTCGTGCTTCTTCTCCCTTCCTACTGTTGCCAACTTCGGTATAACTCAATACTCAACTCTGGTTAGTCGCAAGGCCAGTGCGGGTAATCGTTGATTCAACCAACATGGAGTGAGTGCGCAAGACAATGGTGGCGTCCCAGCGCTGTCCAGCTGTTTGCTCAACAAGCCTACGGAGATGGGGATGGAGATGGAGAGTATCAGGCGTTAATGAGTCGGGAATGTGCCGGGAAGGGAACAAGTGTGCGATGGTTTAATATCCAAGCTTGCTGGATACCAACCTCCTCGCAAGAGAATACCGAGTCAAGGCTCGGGGTTGTGGGTAAGCTTGGACAGACAATCGGAGAGTTGAAACGAATGCGATCAACACAGGCCAAAGTGAGGTAGGGAACGAAATGGCCAGCAATCTAGAACTACCTAGTATCGGCGTCTGGACTGACGGTCAAGATGTGGTAAGGAGCGTGGTGAACGAAATGCCAAAAGGCGTCGAGAGAATGACTGTGTTGGAATGCAGGACGTTGAAAAACGAGGTGGTGAGTGATCGGGCAAAGACCGTCAGTCCGTCGTGGCGGAGGAGGAAGAGTGTGAAGGCAGGGCAGATGCAGATATGCTGAAAGAGACGGGATGGAGTACAGGCGGCAAATGGGTTTGTACCTCGTGCCTCCGTACAGGTAGCGTTGTGAGCCCAGGTACTTGGAAGCGGGGCCAAGTACCCCTCCAGATACTGGTCTGCAGTGCTTAACCCCTATCAGAACCCTTGTAGGCAAGGCTTGTCATCCTAGCTGGAGGCAAGGCAAGACAAGATATCCAATTCAGTCCCCAGCCTCAAACTAGTATATGGAGTTTCAACTTCACTGCTATTCATATGGCTAGAATTCTATTTTGGCCAATTACTAGGTATTTGCTTTGTTTGTTTTATATTTCATTTTATATAGTCTATATTTTTTATTTTAGAGAATTAATAGTAGGTATTCTATAAAGACCTAAGTACTTAAGTAATATATGTTACACTATAAGTATGTCCATTTTTTCTTGGTGCTTTACTTAGGTATCTAGTGAAAGTATCCACTTATAAGAGGTACATATCTAGTTACTTAAGGTACTTACATGCAAGATCTTGCTGCTAGATATTAATAGTTGTGCTTTCTGCCTGGCTTGCAAGTCTATAATTATATAAAGAGAGTGAAAAAAAATATTTCTGTTAATTATATCTGCAAATTCAACATAGCAAGATATATTCATAGATTGAAGCATTGCAATAATGCTATCTAGTAGCATGAGGTACATAGAGGTATGGTTCTAAACAAATCCCAAGGTGATCCTTCTTTTCTTGTTAAAACTTGAGATAAATTAAGGCCTGCCACTAAGAATCTACATGGAGGGGCAGCCTTTCCCTTAATTGGTCCTCTTAGTTTCAGGTACGGACCGCTTATGCATGTACTTCAACTGTCATTACCCTGGAAAGCGCGTGTTCTGGTCTGCAACACCAACACTTGGGATACAGAGATGCCCCTGAATTCACGATTTCTTACTGATCTACCATATTACGTGCATGCATGCACAACCGAGGTGCATGAAGTATATACCTATCTACGGCTACATCCGCTGTCACTACATACGCTACCTAATAGGTAGTAGGTACCCACTTCCACTAGGTACACCACATCTAGGCTATACTAGGTACCTAGGTAGGTAACATTGCTGTTTATTTATGCTTGATTCACTAGCAAATGGTATGTGCCAATAGTTGAAGTGAGGGTATAAAATAAGTCAATAGGTACCTACTTCTAGATCCCGTGGGGTTTTTGTGACAGGTTTAGAAAGACCCTGTTCACAGTCAGTCATGCATTTGGCCAGCTGTTTATATTGCACAAGTGCATTACAAGATGGTAAAGAGAGAGATATCATATGTACCTCCTAGAAAGGAGACATGGAACGTGATTTTTGTTGTGCTGCACGGCTGGCATACATGCTTAGTCCTCCTATCAATCTTTCCACTAAGAAAGAACACCAGGGCTGCTTTTTCTAAAGATTAAACATTTAGCACTTACACTATTTGCCCACAGAATCCTATGCTAATCCAGTAAGCCCAGTCGCAGATCTCTGCTTAGAGCAGTAATCAGAACAAGAAAAGTTAATCATCTCCACTTCTTGAGCAGAGTGGTTTGGGAAGCAATTCTGTTCTGGATAGATTGCCGGTGGTCCAACTACGTCACAGGAGAGGTTACGTTGTGATACACCAGGTACCCGCACGTCACAATGTTTGTGAACTTGCACTATGTATTTTCGGTGTAAGTGTGCCCCTTTTCTACAGATTCTGTACGAAGTACCTATTACTCCAGACCTCTGACCTGTACTTTTGCTAACCTGTGTCTGAATCTTCCAACTCCGAGCTACAAATGACCTTGGGGACATGGCAGCTCACCTCAGTAAATGCAATACTGCCAATTGCAAAGGTACCCTCTATCTGATCAGGAAAGTGCTAAATTACCTACTAGGTAGTGTAGGAAGGTATCCTACCTAGGTACCGAACTAACCTAAGCACTCCCCCGCCTACAGGTATACACTACCTAGGTAGGTACTACCCCGGCCTATACGCTTGTTCATTTGTGTACCTAAACATTGTAATGCATATATTACACTACGTGAAAACATAGGCAGTCCCGGCCCTTCTTTGTGATTAAGTGCTACAGCAGTAACGGACCAAGTCATATCGAACTGTTTTTCTTTCAGCGATTGTGCAAGGTGCATTTTGTGAGAAGTAGCGCAGGAGGCAAGCACAATCCAAGGGACACCCAAACATGAAGCGTGTTTCGGAACTTTTAGCTCGTACATCCCTGTCTGGCCAATCAAGCTCGTTTGCAGACCTAAATGATTGCTTGGTTAGGAAACACAGGACATGCTGGTTCGGACCTACAGTAGTGTATCTTTGCACTTGTGGCACCTGGATCCTTACACTAGATCATCTTTAGCAATTAGGAGTACTTATAGGTAGGTACAACCCATTGGAACTTTCTGTATTCTCCCTAACGCAAGGTCAACACGTCAGCACCTTCTCCACCTTGACGCGGCAGTCGATACACTAGGTATATTTCAGGCGCAAATAACATAAATGGTTACCTACCTGGGTGCTTATTAGATGGTATGGTGTAAGTCACTTCGAAACCTGCCAGTTGATTGATTCCCGAACTTGTCCTCCTTAGCGGTCGACCTTTTGCAGATAATTTCCTGGGACCTACTTCAGGCTGACTCAATCACTGCTACTCCATGTTTCCCCTCTAGTAACAGGGGTGTTAATGAGGATACAATATTCATCTCCGGGGGCGCTGATTGTATCTATCCATCCGGGGTCTTTGACGCTACCTGATTTGCAGGTCTTTTAAGACCCATTGGAGGAAATTGCCTCGGACATTATGAGTTGTTGCTCCGCTATGTTGGTAGACTCAACTATCTAGTTCGTAGTTTTGATCACACATCTAAAGTGGCTCATCAGTAGCATGCTATTGAAGGTATGGAAGAAGCTGGTCCCTGCTTTCCCTCTTCAGTGCCTCTATCACAGTTTTGTTAATATGTGCAACCATAAGCTGCCAGGCAATTTCATTGTCCCTTGTGCAGCGGCAAACGTGACAACGCTGAGTACGCCATGGAAGCGTGAATGAAGTCAGAACATGGTCACCTACAACAATATTGTAAAATTGGTTTGCGGACAGGAGGAGCGCTTGGCTACTGCGCAAAAGACGGCACGTGGCATAGGCCGCACAAGGTTATTGTTGCAGCAAGCAATGACACCCATGCTATGGCTGTGTATGTCATTTTCAAGCTATGCAGAGGGTTGGAAGAGAGCATAGGTTGGGAAGGCTAACCATAAAGTTAGGCATGAATTAATATAGCTGATGTTGGGTTATCCGGTGTGTCGAAAGCTAAATCATGTATCTTGTTACACAATAAGCACTTGTGTGGAAATACAAATTCTAACACATGTTTTCGTGGTGATTTACCGATGGTATGGGCGTGCCTAAATAGGTCGGTCCATGGCTCCATGCTGCCTACATACCGTACTACTGAGAGTACCTACACCAATACACAACCAGCCACAGAAACCCCTCATGAGCCACACTTTCGTGACCTGCAGATATGTCAAGATCGGGCTAGCCCAGGGTCCAGGTAATTGGTGGCCTGCAGGACATACAAGAAACAACACCACCAAATGAATCCCATCGGCAATATGCCTGTTTCTCTAAAACACCACGATATCCTTTGATATGACGATACGAGGAATTTCTTGTCAGCATGGATGATCTCTCTAGTTTGGACTGGTCTTTGGCCAACTCTGCGAGCGGAAATGGGAACAAGCCTCCATCGACGAACCCGTTGAGCCCACCTGCGTTCTATCCAACGCTACGCCCGACCCCTTCGCCACAAGCCTCCGGTCGATCTACGCCTTTGTCTGCGCAGATCTCTGTGGGCGCAGCTTCGAAGCCTCCTGCCTCTAAGACCGCCGCGACCGACAGCTTCAGTAACTTGGTCAACTTCAGCGGTACAAAGAGCAATGCCAACCTCAGTCTCCGAGAACGACAAGAACAACTCGTTGCAGAGAAGCGCCAAAAGGAAGAGGAGCAAAGACGGAGGCTACAGTCGCAGTATGGCGGTGGTCAGTTCTGGGATGCGATCGGCCAAGGGTCCGGACCCGCCTCACGGACTGTCTCGCCTGGTATCCCGCCATCGGGTGGCGCGACAGGGAACACGAACGGGCAAGGCAAAGACGACGACGATGCCGAGTTATTTGCCGCTTTCGCAAAGGACACCAAGGTTGACAACTCGAGCCACTATCCTCCACCGACGCAATCGCCGTCCGGAACGAGCACTCCCGCCAGTGCCACCAAACTCGATCTGTCCAACGCCAGCGCATGGAATAAAGCCCCGGCACCGGGTGGGGACGATTTTTATGATGACGACGACCCTTTCGGTCTCAACCAGCTGAAACCCAAGGCCCAAGCCCAACCGCAGTTGGCGCCAGATATGGGAGACGATGATGATTTCCTTGGAGACCTGGGCAAACCTGTGGAAGAGGTCCGGCAGAAGGCGCAAGCAGCTGATCAGAAAAGACAACCTGGGAAACCAATCGATGAGTCCGATTCGGAATCCGAGCCTGAGACAACATCCGGGCATCCCGATTTGGACCTATTCGATAAATCTGTAGCTGAGTTAGTTGATATGGGTTTCACGGCCGAGAATGCGAGACGCGGCCTAACCGAGAGTGGTGCTGGGCTTAATGTGCAAGCTGCGGTCAGTTGGTTGTTGAACGACGCCCATAGACAGGCTCGCAATAAGCAAAAAGCGGATAATTCCTCCTCCGAGAACATAAGAAGAGAGGACAGTCGCTCTAGAGACCATCGTGAGGCTGCGTGGATGAGGGATAGTGAATCCGGGGCAGCGTCTTCACGCAGAGATACGCAGTCGCCAGCCCAAATCGACGATATTTCGCGGAAAGCCGCCGCTATAGGGTCAAGTTTTTTCAAAACTGCGAATTCGTTATGGAAAACTGGGCAAAAACAAGTGCAAAAGGCAGTTGCCGACTTTCAGCAAGATGGCAGCGACCCAAGCCAACCAAAGTGGATGCGTAGTGCGCAGCAAGATCGAATAATGCCTGGGGGGGAAGCACCTCAAACTGCGACTGATGAAGCTTTAATGCTCGAGTCTAGAAGGCGGCCCGAGAAACAGAGGTCTCAGCATGATTCAACCCGACGCGACACTCCCCGTGATCATCCTCCCATTTTGCCAACCCGGCCATCCGGTCAGTCTGATACACCCCGATGGCAACAGCCTGCGCTATCAGGCTCTATAGATCCCCGTGCGAGATTAAAGAAACAGATAGTAGAAGAGGAAAGTGCGCAGGCATATGTCAGCCCAGCCAGAAGGAAGAAAGCTACGCCCCAGCCAACGCAAAAGACCGAACCCGATGACAATCTCCTCTTTGACCCCTCAGCTCCATCATCTACTCGAGCGATGCCTCAGCGCTCTACACAACCTTCGCCTGCAATCAGGCCAGCATCACAAAGTTCATCGAGGCCAATTAGTCCGAGGCCCCGTGCTCCAACGAGAAGCATACCAACCATCCCTTCATCAATTTTACAGGCTTCGACTCGCCACCGCCTTGATGGGACAGCCCACTTTAAACGCGGTGACTATGATGCTGCACACACAGCGTATACCAATTCACTATCTGGCATTCCACAAAATCACCCAATTTGCATTATTATCCTTACCAATCGGGCGTTAACCTCCTTAAAGACTGGTAGCCCTAAGCAGGCAGTCAGCGATGCTGATGGCGCAATCAATATCATTGGTCCTTCTCATGGTGAAGGCGAGAGTGTGGCGCTGCCTGATGGTGAATCGCGTGATATGAAAGAACTCTACGGAAAGGCACTCAGTCGAAAAGCAGAAGCTCTCGAGCAAATGGAGAAATGGGCAGATGCCGGAAGTGTATGGCAACAATGCGTTAAAGCTGGAGTAGGCGGTCCAAATGCGGTCGCGGGTCGACAGCGATGCCAGAAAGCGCTCGCACCCAAGCCTAAACCAACACCACGGCCCGTCCAAGCATCAAAGCCTCGTCCGCGGCCATCGGCCATGTCCGATTTCGCTCCGCAGAAGAGCTCAGAGGCCGTCCAACGACTACGCGAAGCTAACAAAGCTGCTGAGGCTGCTGATGATGAAAAATTTGCACTCAGCGAGAAGGTTGATGCTCGGATTGCTACTTGGCGAGATGGGAAGAGAGACAATTTGCGAGCACTCCTTGGCAGCCTCGACCAAGTCTTGTGGGAGAACAGTGGCTGGAAGAAGGTGGGCTTGCACGAGCTAGTGATCGCCAATAAGGTCAAGATCCACTACATGAAGGCCATTGCGAAATGCCATCCTGACAAGGTGGGTGCAAACTACCTTTTTTTTTTTTCCCACCCACTACCACGTGCTTCTCCAGCTGTGATGCTAACCACGATGATCAGCTTCCCCAAGACGCAAGCACCGAAACGCGGCTGATTGCTGCTACCGTATTCGCCACTCTCAATGAGAGCTGGGATAAATTCAAAGCCGACAACGGCTTATGAGCGGCTTGAACAGAGTATTGCATGAATGAGTGTATATATGACGATAGATGATACATCACACAACAGCAGAAACGAGGTTTGCAAGCTTACGCATCTACATATGGAATACTTCCCCATGGGGCCCCCAAGAATCCAGATCTCATTAGACTTGGGACGGCGCGATACCAATTACGGCTGGTAACAAATTGTCAATAGAACGTGACGGATTGCTATTCTTCATACCTGTCTAGCCCAATAAGCAATTCGGGTATGCCTACCTGGCAAGCCATCTCAGAAGCTACAAGGTCTCGAAACTTTTAACTGTCAGTAACTGTCATCCCGTTTGATGGCGCGCTTAATACTAGGGCGTTTCTGACCTAAGAGGCCAGTAGTATATTAGTAGGTAATCCAACAACCGGGATGCCTCTAGTGTGCACTAGTTTTTTTCTCCTGCGAACTCCATGCCTTAACAATATAGGTCTGCATTCACTCGCCTACCTATTTTTGTATACTATATTTACAGCTATTTGCAATTACCAACCTGAAGACCGAAGAGACAAAGGAGACGGCAGAAGCTGACAATGTTAGACACACTTTCGGCGATTTACGAATCCTTGGTTGGAGTCTCCTTCCTCTTGGGTACATAGAGCTTGATGACGCGCATACCGGGGACTATGTTCCCAATGGTTCTGGCGTGTTTGTGGTGTGACGGAGTCACCGAGGAGGAGAACCCCGCCAGAGAGCCGAGTGCCGGGTCATGCCGGTATAGGAGTCGGGAATCCTCATCGTAAAATGCAACGTCAGATTGGAGCTGGTGACCGCGGGGGAAGCTATCTAATCAGGAGAGGCTTCCAACGACCCGTTTGACGCTTATATCTATCCAATGGCTCTTCAGAAGTAGAGTTACATTGTACACTGAAAGCAAAGGCTTTACACAGACCTCAGCTACCCCTCTCCGAAAGCATTCTCTTGTCGGTGATAATTTTTCCACCACAAAACTCACACCTTGGAAGCCCTGTAGACTGCCTGTTTTCAGTCGGCATTTCTAAGAACTAAGAATCCCTGCCACATGCCAAGCACACTACCACTTGTCCGTTTACGTCTGGGGCGTGGTAGACGGATTTCCTAATCGAGTAAACCGACATCACCACGATTTTCATATTCCAAACGACGTAGTAATTCTAAATTAATTCTTGCGGGGGAAGGGGAGAAATCTGGGCAGAATCTGGGGAGCATTTCTGGGGAACATTTCTGGGGAACAGTTCCGGGGAGAACCGCCACCCACACGGTTTCGAAACTGGCTTGATGGCGAGCAGTAGAGTATGGTAAGTAAGTCTCTTGAGCAATGGTTAATACACCATGCAGGTCTCAAGGTGAACCTGTATCGTCCCGGACTCCTCGTTCAAGCCACTATGACCGTCTGTGCTAGATACATTACCTATGTACTTTTTATCTCTTTCACTTCATGGTGCTACTGCCTCTTAGACAGTATACGCTACCTACTGTATCTACCTTTGAAACTGCCGGTACATGGCAAGCAGGGATATCCCCCCGACCATTTCAAGGGGTTCGTATGTTTTGTATCTTACCAGGTATTTATTTGTATTAGGTAGTGTCTTATAACACATACTTATAGCTTAACAACCTTCTAAGTAATCGCAAATCCATTAGGTAGCACCCAGTTACCGATATTAGCGACATATTACAGCCTCTCTATTATAGCTAGCTACCTTTCATCCTCCATAGCATTTGACTACGTTACAAAGCTACAAAGTAATGAAATGAAAAAGACAGACATATTTTCCATCGAGCTTACTCGAAGTTCATCCTTCGGTATATAGACTGGTATCCGTTTAGACTCGTCTAGCCGAGGATCATGCGCCTGCCAGTGGAGATGCTGAGATGGTCGTCAGAGTTGTAGCCAGCCCGAATGGACCAACGGGTTGCCTGTTCACGCCCTGGTCTCCACTCGGCTACGTCTTGCCTCGCGTCCATGGCCGCGAGCGCACCGCGTTGCGAGCAGAGATCGGCATCTCTGTGCCAACAGCCCGAAAATCTCGCCTAAGCAGATATAAAAGCATAAGAGCGACCGGCTACCCACTGCCTCGGAACTGCGACCTTCATAAACTCGTATGAGTAGGCTGGTCGGACTGTCTAATTCATTCCTCGGTGTATATATGTATATATATATACTAGAAGATCGTTCCTAGAAGCCGGCTAGATCTCGGTGACGTTCATTCATATCGCAAGAAGAGAGAACGTGGCCGTGGACCGCTGTGATCAATCACGATGGGCAAGCCATTCTTCGGCCTTCGAGGCCATGCCCTCAATTATGCCGTGGGTTTCGTCGCTGGTTGTGATTTTCTGCTTTTCGGTTATGGTAAGCACGCCACTCGTCCAGCATTACATAGATCCATCCGTCCATACATTCGGCTCGGGGAAATGCGATCATTAGATCGACGTCTCGGAGACTGACGAGCATATCGCAGACCAGGGCGTCATGGGCGGCATCTTAACGATGCCTCAGTTCCTCGACATTTTTCCCTCCATCAACCCCAGCGACCCAGCCATAGCGGGGAATTCCTCGCTTAAGTCGGAGCGGGCTCAGACACAGGGCATCGCCGTCGCCAGTTACAACCTGGGATGCTTTGTCGGTGCCATCATCAGCATTTTCATCTCCGACAAGCTTGGCCGTAAGCGGATGATCATTCTCGGCACCAGCATCATGATCATCGGCGCCGCGCTCCAAGCTTCGGCGACCACTCTCCCTCATCTCATTGTCGGCCGTATCATCACTGGCCTTGGCAATGGCGGCAATACCTCCACGGTACCTACTTGGCAATCCGAGACTTCGCGATCGCACAAGCGAGGCAAGCTGGTCATGATCGAAGGCGCCCTGATCACGGGCGGAGTCACGCTCTCGTACTGGATCGATCTCGGCTTCAGCTTCGCGCCGGGCACCGTCGCGTGGCGGTTCCCTCTCGCGTTCCAGATCCCCTTCTGCATCTTCATCCTGGCTTTCATCTGGAACCTGCCCGAGTCGCCGCGCTGGCTGATCCTGAAGAACCGGGAGGACGAGGCGCGCGAGGTCCTCGCCGCGCTGGCCGACACCACCACCGACGACGCCATCGTGGAAAACGAATTCCTCGCCATCAAGGAAACCGTGCTGGAGATGTCCAAGGGCAAATTCTCGGATCTGTTCAAGATGACGAAAGACAGGTTCGTGTTCTGGTCTTGTCTTCCTTCTCGTGCCGAATGCCGGCGGAGACTAACTAACTAACGCGGTGGTGGTGCTCAGAGAATTCCACCGCACCTTGCTCGGTTATGTCAACCAGGTCTTCCAACAAATCTCGGGTAGGCAATAATTATCCATGACATGGTAACTCGTGTGGAAGTGATGCTAATCCTGCTGCCCGCACGCAGGGATCAACCTCATTACCTACTATGCAGCCGTCATCTATTCCGGGCTGAACCTAGGCGGTTTCCTCTCGCGACTGCTCGCAGCCCTGAACGGCACCGAGTACTTCATCGCGTCCTGGCCAGCCGTCTATCTCGTCGATCGCGTCGGTCGCCGTAAGCTGATGTTGTTCGGCGCAGCCGGCCAAGCCGCGACAATGGCCGCCCTCGCCGGCGCCGCCTCGCTGACCGGGGGAGACAACCCGCCCAAGGGGCCGTCGATCGCCGTCATCGCATTGCTGTTCATCTTCAACACGTTTTTCGCCGTCGGCTGGCTCGGCATGACCTGGCTCTACCCGGCCGAGATCGTGCCCCTCAAGATCCGAGCGCCCGCCAATGCCCTGTCCACTTCAGCGAACTGGATCTTCAATTTCCTCGTCGTTAGTAAGTAGAAGAAGAACAACCACCTCCCCAAGACAAAATACCGGCATTTTGTTATTGTGGAAAGGGCAGGCAGTTTTAACCGAGCATCGTAGTCATTACCCCGATCGCATTCAACAACATCGGGTACCAGACGTACATCATCTTCGCCGTCATCAACGCCTTCATGGTGCCCTCGGTGTATTTCTTCTACCCCGAGACGCGGTACCGCTCGCTGGAGGAAATGGATAGGTAAGTAGTGAAATCGTGTTGATTTTTCCTTTCCATTCCTGAACCCCCCCACCCCCCCCCCCTTCCTTCTAGAACCCGCGCTTATTTAATTTCCATATAGCATCTTCCACAAGGTCGACGGCGCGAAGGGCTACCTGGACGTCGTGCGCGTGGCGAGAGAGGAGCCCCTGCGCTACGGCAGGAACGGCGAGCTGCTCATCGCCTACGACCAGACCGACGAGCACAAGTCTCACCTGCCGCGCTCGGAGCATGCCTCCAACAGCGATGCTGAGAAGGCCACTGGTGTTATGGTGTCGTAGGATTAAGATCTAGCGCTACCCGATGAGTGAGAGCGTGCGGCCCTGTTTCGCAGCCGTCTGAGAAGAAGGCTGTCGTGTCGTCATGTCATGTCATGTCTTGTTTTCAGATAGGAAGGGTTCATTTCGCAGCAGGTAGCGTCGTGTTCTAGACCACGCTAATACACAAAACCTCGCGCTAGATTCGATACTGTCGTGATTAAGCATAGCTTAGTCCCATAATTAAGTTGCTACAGGTATATTTCACGGGATTTGTTCCAATAACGTCTTCGAAATGAACGGTTTCCACTCAGGTATGTATCTAGAATATAAGTAACTGTCTATATATATGAATTCATCTCTAAGTTATTCTCATTTTATCCTCTTTTCTTGTTTCCTTCCATGCGTCCACCCTCCATGGCCATTATTGGAGCTCGAGGAAAGTTCCAAGTGCTCCTTGGCTAATAAGAAGTAACGTAAGTAGGTTCTTTAACCAAGACTCCAACCGTAAATTGCAATTGTTCGTGAACATGGATCGCTTGACCGTTTCGCATTCGGAGTTTGCCTCCATGCCTAGTCTTCGATATTAATTGTAACTGTCGGGACAGTAGGCTGAGCAAGATCATCCAATCGCACCCCCCATCCACATAGACGTTATACCTACTTATGCATCGTAGATGAATCTCTCGACCCACTGCTGTATAACCCCATCCGTTTCCTGGTCGAATCTCTTGTTGATGCCTCTCTTGGCGTTTCGGAGAAGCTGCCCCGGCGACGGACGCGCCTGCGGGTCTTGCGCCATGCAGCGAGCCACGGTTTGTCGGAGCTCGAGATCGTAACCGTCGTATTTGTCCTCGGTCAGGATGACGGGGCAGTAGTTGTACGGCAAGTTTGCGTGGAGACCCCTCTTGACTTGCAGCTGCGGGGGGACGGGGGCGCGCATGTGCGTCATGAGTTGCCACATCACCTGTGCGAGAAGAGAAGCGTTAGAAATCCCAGCGACACTATCTAAACCCGTGGCTGCGGGCGTGCTCACAACGGCAATTCCCCAGATGTTCATGGCCGGGCCGTAGTTTCCGGCGATGGGTTGCTCGGAAATCTCGGGGCCGTCG
The DNA here is from genome assembly GCA_023159155.1 of Ustulina deusta. NCBI lineage: Eukaryota > Fungi > Ascomycota > Sordariomycetes > Xylariales > Xylariaceae > Ustulina > Ustulina deusta. Next base: position 334,758 of record JAJNNX010000019.1, on the reverse strand, counting down.
TCATCGACTAGGGTCCCGTCTCGTTTCGTTATGTAATTCCAGTCTTGGCTGAATTGTTCCTAACTAGGAGTTAAGTCCTGAAGCCGGCGTCCGACGACAGCAGTGGTGATGGGGTAATATGAGTGTGAGCTTACAGGTGCGAAGTAGCCATATTTTCCCACGTCTCGTAGGGTATAATAGTATGAACTATCATTATGTAAGTATTCGCTTTGCGTGTCAAGGGGCGCTGAGCTCACTTTCTCTTCCTCCGCTTAACCTCTTCCGCGCAGCCGAAATCAGCAAGCTACGAACATATATGTTAAATTACGTGTACTGTTGGCAATAAGCGCTTGACGATCAACCTACCTTCAGTCTCGGAACGAGTTTATGTTCGGCGTCCTTCGCCCAAACATCAACATCGCTTATGAGGACTGAATGATGTTAAAAAAGCTTTTGATGGTGGAAGGTGGTGTTTTAGGTAGAATGCTCACTATTCTGGGGGTCTATATCAAAGTGGACAAATCGTTTCGATGCCCATCGTCTCCTGGGGTCAGGAAGTTCTTCGAATAGGTCATCACCAGCCATCTTGCCTAATCTCTGGATGTTCACACACGGCTGCCCGTTTATGAAACCCGGGGTATCCTCTTTTCGCCTAGGGTGGAATTTTCGGGGCGGATATCTAAGATTGATATAAGTATTACTGATAGCGCCGGTCGTGGGTAATGATGCAACGCGAATGTAGTTGAGAGTAAGACACCTACTGCATACCGAGACAAGCTCGTACCACTAGATCTCCGGTTAGTGCAGTACTCTAGAGCAATGAGGCTTAACTGACAGCAAAGCCAAAATGACCAAAGAACTACAACAACACAGGAGTTAGTAGTGTGCCTTCTAGGTAACGTCTCTGGAGCCTCGGTGGAATGAGAAAAAATGATTAAATGCGCATTTAGGGAAACTAGCTGCTCAACGGAAAATAAAGGGGAAACGGCTCATAAGATCACTCACTGCGGTTCGGAACGCGCGAATTAGATGCATGAACTCTGTCGTGGGGATGAGAACGTCAGTGTATCGCTCAGACAGCCAACGTCCCAGAATTGCCCAACAAGCAACTCTGGCAACCGGAGAGCAATAACGTATCAAGGGAAGAGGACGTCGCTGCAGTAAAACCCACAGCGTCTATCTCGTACGAAGGCTTGTTGTTTTGTACGCATTTGCGGGCCGCTGACTTACTTGTATAATAACGTCTCTAAATCGCCATTTTGACAGAATTCCAACAACAGGAAGTCCTTGCGGTCCTCATCGTAATAATCGAGCAGTTGGGGCGGTTTTGTTCCTTGAGCCATAACGCTGGACCTCATAGCTCTACGACGCATTACTGCTTGATACCTGTCCTCTCTTGCTCGTTCCGCCACTCTCACCCGACGATTATGTGCAACTCTCTTCCGGCGCGCCGCCTCGGGATCGCCTTCCATTATCTCTCTTCTGGTTCTCTTATCTCGTGCCTTCGCGCTCGGCTCATCGTCTCGAGACTCCTCTCCGCTTGACTCGCTACTCTCGCTAGAATCGTCGTATACAGGCACACCGAATCGGAACGGATTATTTTCTGGTATTCCAATTCGACTGCGAGGAATCACCTGGACACTATGCGCCGCCCTAGCCATTTTCTATGCGCCCAAGTTTAGCAATGACGGAAACAGTTAGAGTACAGTCAAGGACCCTACCTTTGACAGTTTCTCCTCAGTTCGAATCGAGTTGCTCTCCCATCCATCAATCGCGACCTTCATAACGAATTCGACATGTGGGCGTCCATAGTACCTGTACCGAATAGCGACACCATTGCCACCGTACCCGAGGGATCTTATGTACTGCAGAGCAGGTGCTCCAGTGAAGAAATTCCTCACCAAATCACACCTTTCCAAAGCCGCTAAGTAGCTCTCACTAGGATTCCCTGGCATCGGTCCATCCAGACTGGGCTACAATACCGGGAGTCAGCAATTTCCATCTCCAGCGTGACCTGTAAGTGCTTCGAAAGTGTCGGGAGCTCCCATCAGGATATGGCTCCAGCTCAATCGGGAGCTTTTGTACATTATAAAGTGGCCGAGACACAAAGAAAACGGTGCCAATAATTGCGTACGATGTCATTAATTTCCCTGACCAGAAAGATCCGCCGTAAGGGCCCGACCCGCTCGCCTCTCATCCGGCGTGGATTACGTGGAGGGACTGGCCTATTCACTGTCATATCCTTAGTCAGTAACCCCCCCGCGAGAATACAAGTTTAATGTATTTTGTAGCGAGTAGAGCCATTGATTGCAACAAAGTTGAGGAAAAGAATCCCCGCCCTCGCCAGTAGCTAGTAATCAAGGTTGGAACAGTCCACCACCAATTGTTACTTACTCCAGACCGCCCGGGCGCTCTCATATTCCTCCACGGTGGGCCGGTAGAGTGGATTGGCAGTTGTTCGATATACATCAAACTGCCACAATGAAGCACGCCAATTTTCGATCCAACCTCGAGGGCCACCCTGGGCGTTGTTGAGTGCCATATTCACCACCAATTCAAGTGTTCGGTCGCCAGGGAGAATCGTTCACTACAAGTTGATACTGCAGCTGAGAGGGCGAGACAGATATATATTGTTTGTTTAGTTGCTCGAGCAGTTCTGTTAGACATAGTCCTCTCGATTCATGCTTGCTTATTAGCCAGTGAGCTTAAGACACCATACCTGGAAGAGTCTTGGGATCAGTTGACCCTGAGATATCCTCTTTTTTTTCTCTTTTTTTTGTTCGCGTCTGTCGTTCCACCGCATGCGGAATACTTTGATTTCATTGTCAATGTACATGAAAGAATTCCAATATAATACTCCTCCTAAGCAAACACCTTCCTTCTTCTTCGTAATTACGAGGTAAGCAGACGAGTTCAGGTCACATATTATTAAATACTTCATTATAACAAATAAAGTAGTCATAAGTTGTGGCTTGGCTATTCGTAGAGCATTTGACTTATCAACCCCTGTTGTTATCAAACTGACCTATATGAAACCCCAATGTGGCACTTAGCTCCCTTTGTTGTTGTGGTTTGTGGTTGCATCGCATGTGTTGTTAATGCTATCCCAGCATATTCGCCTTGATTGCTTTCCTCCATGCAAATTCCTCCCTCTGCTGCTAAACCCGACTTTGTAGGGAACAAGTTGCAAGAAGTGCCTAAGTTAGACAATCTGAAGTTTCAATGATCATAAGTCTATCGCTCTTCGATTGTGATCACAGTCGACTTGCTGGCCCAAATACCCCTCATAACAGGACTGGATTGCGTTAAACAATAACTAGAGAAAATAGCACGATTTCATTTAGAGATGCCTTCATAAAATCTTCGAAGCTTTTATTCGTCATACACTACTCTGGGGACTAGGTAGCAGGTTATTGAACAACCACGTGTGCCACCTTTAAACTCGTACCACTTTTAGGTTCAGCCGAGGATCAGGGGAAAAAAAGCATGCGAACGAAGCTAGGGGTATCATCTATTCCAGTTTGCCAAACACCGAGTCCTTGAACGCGAGACAACAATCAAATGCCTGTCGGACCGTACCCTCGTGGAGATCCTGGTCTGCTAAAAACCATACGTGTATACACACCTCTTCTCTATGTACTCGACCAAATCCGCAAAGATTGAGCTGAGTGATGGAAAAAGCATTAGCTACACATTTCATGCCTTGCTTGGCAAGCGCGTTTGGATTGATCGGTATAGCGTACAATATTAGAGCAGATCGTTCAATTCGGGTCTGGATTACGAACGTAGGCGTAACGAATTGGCGATGATCATATCAAATCAAATGAGGAGAGTTCTTTTGATTGGCTCCGGAACCACCTGCCCATTTAGATAAACCTCGTCGCGTCGCTTCGAGTTCTCCCCTAGATTGCGGATCTTTTCGAGAAGGTGACTGGAGAATATGTCAGATGCAATGCGCCTAATAGCTGGGTTCAAAGTCGAAAAGAAACACAAGAATGCTGATTATGATTGGGAACAAGTGAGGCCTTGTGGTACACAGGGAGTGTGTATGATATTATCTTGGGCTTCTTTGTATGGATGAATGCGTCGAGTCTGTGAGATCGATATAGGTCAAACAGCACAAGGAAATGCATCTGGGTAGGCACAGGCACATCAGCCGAACCACTAGGCTAAGCTGAGGCGTGGATGTACGACGGCTTCTCCGTCATACTCAACGACAATGAGAAAGGGAGGGAAATAAGCATACTTGATTGGCATGTGTCCTCTAGCTTCCTGGACCGCAAGATTAACTCTGTTTAAGGCCATCTCATGTGCTTCATTTTGAGCTTCTTTCTCGTGCCCCTCGTAGTGGGCGCTGATGAGTTTCTGGCCCTTTTCTTCATGGGCGGCTCGCACGATATAGCCACAATCGGGCTCCTCGCAGATCCATGTCTGGTTGGGACCTTGTGGTTGGGTCGACGGTAATTTTTCGGCACGAATGACAAGTCGGGATATTGGTGCAGTATCCTTTTCTGCATGGGATTTGCTTTCGCCAGAAGAGTCTTTGTCGTCCTCGTCCATGCTGTCATTATCATCCTCGTCCTCGCCCTCGTCATCCTCTTCGGTAAAATAATGTGACCTTTTGGATTTCTTTCTCAGTGATCCAGTTTCGTCGATATCCATATCGTCTTCAGAGTTTGTTTCGTGTCGCAATCGTTTCTTACTTCCTGTAGATGGTCGTAGTCCAGCGGCCTTACCGCTCCGGCGGTTTCTGGGTGTTTGCTTACCCGCATACTCCTTGACTACTGGCTGTTGGTTTTCGTTCGTCACCTTCTCTGTTTGGGCTGCTCGTGCCGACTTCTTCACTCTTCTGACGATCTGGTTGATCTCTGCTTCCGAAATAAGGGTGAGTGTCGGTGGTTTTGATGAGTTCTCCTTCGCCCACTGATAGATCTGAGTATCATGCCATTCGGGGCCGAGACGCTGCGCTAGATCTCGAGCATGGTATTGAAAAATTTCTTCCACTGAGTTGTAATGCTTGATATTGCACTCCATATAAACCTTAGTTTTCCAGGCCTTGGCGGCTATTTGATGCAATTGCTTTTTTTGCTTTCCTTGACTGATGCGTTCGAGTATGTCTCTCCGAACATCTTCCAAAGCATCGACTATAACATGCCCTGAAGATTTTGTTTCCTCTGTGGTATTAGAGTCTATTGTCGAGTTGTTTCTACGAACTTCTCCTCGGCGATCGCGTGCTGTTCTCGAGGGACCAAGGTTATTGCTAAGTGGGTCAGTCATAATAATGTCGTCATCTTTGGGCGGAATTTCTGCTGGGGACCTTCTCTTCATCCTCGCAGACCTCGATTGATGAGCCTCATGTTTATTCTTGGGCAGATCGACACCGCCTTTTGCATCAGACGTCTCACTGGTTCCCGTAGTTCGAGGAACACTGTTCTTGGTGCGCCCTTTGCTCTTCTTCCTTCTGTCCGCAATCTCGAGTGATGACGATTCTTCACGGTGCGAATAGTCGTAGGCTTTCAAAGCACAAGGCTTACTTAAGTGTCTGGGGCCCTTATTAACTAGGCTCCGATGCATGTCCTAAATATCTTGTCAACTTAGAACACACGGACTTGATAAAAGGAGAACAAACAGGATCCTTATTTGCCAGGTATTTATATAGGTTAGTGTCCTTAGGGAAGTGCGACAGAAGAAAAATGAGGTGTTGGTTCAGCAGTTCGTGGGCTTCTGGAAGAGTGAGGCCGTCACCAGCACGCAGAGCATACTAAAACACTGTCAGACCTCACATCATTTATGCTTAGTTACACTGAAAGGAATTAACAATGGGACCTACCTGAAAGAGAAGTTCGTCTAACTCGATGGACACATCCGCCAACGTCGCCTTCTTCTTCTTTTTGGACTTCTGCAATTTTTTGAGAGCTGCTTCATACTGGTCTAGAAGGGAGTAGTGCAGACGGACAGCCTGGAACATTTTTTCACATATACGTTGGTAACACGGCGAGGGCACAATCTCGAACCAGCCTGCTTCGCCACTGGCCCAAACGACGGGCGCGGATAAGCTGTCGTCTTTGGCGCCGACCGAGAAGGCGTGCGAGCTTTCGATCTGAATCCAAAGATTCCTTGCCTTCATATTGCGATTGACAACTATATTAGAAGCCTGTCAGCGAGGAGCGATTGACAATAGGCCCCAGGAGGACATACGGTATCGCTCGTTATCCTTCTCAATCTCGAGCCTTCCACGAACGGTAAAGGGACCGTGCATATCAACCTCAAGCTGATTGACCAAGGCGCCATCGCGGCGATGGACGGTGGCGTCGGAGAGGAGGAAGCAAGGCCAATCGTCGGTGTGGGTGGAGGGGCCGACTGGTTTAAGCACCGAGCTTTCTTTGTAGTGTCGGGCGGGTTCTTCATAGGGAGGAGTCGAAGCGGCGCGTCTTCTACGTCTGGGCATGATGGCAGAGGCGGGCACAATGCGATCGACTGTACCGGTAGAGTTTGCGACGTGGGCTGAAGCAAGGACAAGGTATCGCGGACGATAGTCGGAGGGTGTAGGAGTGTAGGAGGGGGACCTGCTTAGACAATGTGTGGGTAGAGACGGAAGGAAAAGTCAAGGGACGTAGGGCAATGGCAGAAGAAGTGTGCTTAAAGACCAGTCTTGGTCGATAATGGGAGTCAGTGAGCTTGGAGAGACATATAGAAAGTGAGAAGCGTAAGAGAACGATGAGCAACAGTTGGTGGTGAATTCAATTGAACTTGGTAGGGATGCGGTTGTCTGAACACGCGACGCACTGATCGGAGTAGGTACCCAGGTACCTCTTTCCACTCGAACTACCAACATGGTAATCCATCTAGGAAGGAAGGTACATAGGAAGGTACATGCAAATAAGGAAATACCGTATGAACTTCTCTATACACAGGTACAGAAAGTAGTGCGCAACAATAACAATAACACTGACGCCAAAACCTCGCTTGTTAATTGGCCAAACTGCGAAATCCTAGCGGGGTTTTGAGAAGTGGGATGCCTACCTAGGTAGCTTTAAGTACTCCTTGGTGGGTAGGTTATGTACCTAACAACCATGCCAGTACCGACCAATGGATAAGGATTGCACATGGGTTTTAGCGCAGCCGCAATTCTCCAACTACCTACCTCACTAGTATGGATGGCAGTAGTGTGGGTAGATCTGTACCACCCCGAGCTTGCTGGTAGGTATAATTTTTTTCTTCTTTCCGCGATAAAATGGTCCCATCTGTAGCCCAATTTTCAACGGTTTACACTCTTTCTTCCCTTTTCCTTATGTTGGGTTTGCTTACAAGGTTATAATACAGACAACCACGGCATATAATCGCTGTCCGTGGTTCCCAAAGTTTTTAAAAAAAAATTTTTTTTAATTTCTCCAATCCAACCCTCGAAGCCGCAATACCATCCCCGTCGGATGAAGACCGCCAGATTTCTCAAAATGGCGGCATCTGGCTCGACCTCTATCCCCATCTTGGATGGCGTTTTTGGTATTACTATCTCTACCGCCGCCATCCAAATAAACGTCTTGGTCTAGCTAATCTTGAGGGCTTATTGTAGGCATCAACAAGCCAGTGGGCATGAGTTCGGCGCAAGTAATCCGAGACTGCCAACACCACTTCAACCCCTCCGCCCTTTTCAAGCCAGTCATCGACGAGGAGACTGCAAAAAGGTCGCGCGAATCGAACAATAAGAAGAGGCGGCGCAAATTTGGCAAGGATGATATTCGAGTCAAGATGGGCCATGGGGGCACCCTGGACCCTCTGGCCTCGGGAGTGCTTATTCTTGGTGTTGGGAAAGGAACCAAGTCACTGCAATCATTTCTCGACTGTACCAAGACTTACGAGACGGTGGTTCTGTTTGGCGCCAGCACCGATACATACGATCGAGTCGGCAAAATTCTGAAGAAGACAACTTACGATCATATTACCCGTCCCCTAGTCGAGGAAGCCCTCAAGTCCTTCCGTGGCAAATATCAGCAGATGCCCCCTCTCTACTCTGCCCTCAAAATGGAAGGGAAACCCCTTTACGAATATGCGCGCGAAGGTAAACCGATACCACGAGAGATTGCGACGAGAGAGGTCGACGTCTCGGAATTGGAGATAGTGGAATGGTATGAACCTGGTACACACGCCCATCGGTGGCCATTAGAGGAGGCTACAAGCTTTGAGCGAGGCTTCGCTGAGCAGGTCTGGAAGGTCGAGAAGGATCAGATGACGTCGAAAAAGCTCACTCCCGAAGAGGAGGAAGCTGACACGAAAGCCCGGAAAGAGCACGAGAATTTCAAGAGAAAGGCCGACGAGACCGTTGATGCTCTCGTATATGACCAACGAAACAAACGTAAGAAGGCGAACGGTCAAAAGGATATCCCAATGATGTCCGGGGCCTTGGGTGAGATGCCACCTGCAGCTCCTAAGCCCGGTAAAGGGTCAAACCTCATTCCCGAGGCTCCTGATGTGAGTACACCTCCTTGGGATGGCAAAGGGCCTCCCGCGGCGAGGATTCGAATGACGGTTACTTCTGGTTTTTATGTGCGAAGCTTTTGCCATGATTTGGGGGCCAAAGTTTCCTCCTCCGCTATGATGGCCGAACTTTGTAGAAGTCGACAAGGCGACTTTGTTCTAGGGGGCTCTAACTGCTTAGAGTTCTCAGATCTGGCTAAAGGCGAAAATGTCTGGGCTTCGCAGGTGAAGGCGATGCTAGATCTCTGGAACTCCAAAGAGCAAACCACGGTCCAGCCACCTCTACGAGCCAAAGAGAACAAGTCACCACGGACGGATCATGATCGAAATGAGCCACCACACCATATGTCGCAGTTCCCCTCTGCGCACGAGGGAAATGACACTCCTGCCTAGTATTCCAAAACAGAACGAGTCAACCAGGGGACACAAAAGAAGTGCGCCTACAGAATAGGCAGCAAAGTCAAGACGATGCAACGACAGCCTTGCAACAGCTCCTGTAGCCTCGCGTTGTCGCCAACTAAGTGGAACGCTGGAGATACCACATCGTTGGTCTTTGGGCGTGAATGAAATTTCGTATGAAAGTTTTTGCTCACTGATGAGGATCTTAACTATGCCTACTTGGCTGACTGTAAGCAGCCTCGGAAGACTTCCAGAGATTTACAATTCGTCATCAAGGCGTTGAAGGAGCTTCGTAGTCAGATCAGAAGTAAGCCTTTTTCGAAATATAGCTCTTGTATGGCTTACTACTCTTCTGTCCACCAGGTGATCGCTGAACGCCACAGTGGACAGTTAATACTGTGAACTGACGGCATGTCGATGATAGTCGGAATTTCCGTCTCTAGTGCGATCCCATTAACTAGTTGATCCCTCCTTGTGATAGCTACTATGGTCACTATTTCAGATGCTACATACTGATTCAGCAGCGAAGACTGAATTTATATAAGTTTCGCGTTCCCTAATAGCATGCAGGCGATCCCCGGTGAACCCGAACAAGCGGTCTCCTGCCTAAGGAGAGCAATAGAGGCAGCTAATTAATTTATTAAACCATCTTCGCAACTGTTCTTCACTGTCTACCTTGTATTACTCCTCGTCATAGATACACCCAGGCCCAGGATTTCCGGTATATAACCCAATCCCACCCTTCTTATTCACATAGTTATGATTCGTTCGTCCCTCGTAGCTTAATCCCCAAGTCTTCTGAATACCCTAGATCGCGAAGGGCGTTTAGTTCGAGGACCTTCTAACGCCCACCTACCCAGGCTAGGCAAAAATCCACCGTAAAGTCCAAGCCACTTCACGGAAAGGGGGCTGGCTGTAGAAGATCCCGCGGGCTACCCAGCTAGACAGCAATCACTCCTCGGCAGGCAGCGACCTGATGATATCCTCCAGCGTCCTCGGCAACCGCAGGAGCCGCGCCCTCGCGACCCTCTCCTCGCTCGGGACCCAGGCCGCCGGCACCTCGACGCCGCCGTCTTTCCCGAGGATCATTTCCGCGACCGCGATGCCGCACCGCGGCGCCACCGGCATGCCGTGGCCCGTGAAGGCCGCGCTTATCCACAGGCCGTCGACGACGGCGGCGGTGGTGTTTTCCGCGCCGGGTCCGGCCAGGAACGACTCCACGACGCGCCCGACGAACGGGTGGCTGTCCCGCGAATACCCCATGATCCCCGTCCACTCGTACGTGGCGCGCAATTCCTGCTCCTCGGCCGCGTCGCCGGGGCGGAGCTTGACCGCCCTGTCCAGGCCGCGGTGGAGCGCGCGGCTTACGGCCGCGTTGATCGTGTCGTCGCGGGATATGCCCTCCTCGCCCTCGGGCGCGGCGAATCGTTCGCCGCCCAGGATCAGACTTCTATCGCCGGCGATGCTGCTACTACTACTCTCCTCGGACGCGGCGGTCTCGACTTGGGTGTCGTCCACCCCGCGGTGGATCAGGTACTGGTCGCTCGCGTCCTTGGTCCACACGTAGCTGTGCGGGAGCTGTATCGCGCCCCGCGGCGGCTCCAGCGCGCAGATCTGGCCCCGCACGGGCACCACGACGTCCGTCAGCCCGGGCAGCAGATACGACGTGTATCCGTTCGTCGCGACCAGCACGTCTCGCGCCCGGACCTCGCCCCGCGGCGTGTGCACGATCCACGACGCCCCGCGGCGCTCGAGGCGGGTCGCGGGCGTGTTGGTCTGGAGATTGAAAACCGCGGCGTCGTGCGCGCCCAGCAGGCCCTCTAACGCCCACGCGACGAGCTTGTACGGCCACAGCTTGGCCGCGTCGGGCTGGAAGATGGCGCCGAGGGCGTCGGGGACATGTTGCGCTATCAGCTCGTCGCGGTTCGTGAGGAGAACCGCTTTGTCCTTGAGATCCGGGTATTTCTGCAGCCGCTTGATCTGCGTCTTCGCCGCCTCGAGCACCTCCTGCGAGTATATGGCGTGGATCCCGCCAACCACATTCCAGTCACACGGGATGTCGTGCTCGGCGACGAGATCCCGGATCAGGTTGAATGTGGCGAGCTCGAATCTGGCGACTTCTGCGACGCTGTCCCATACGGCGGGCTGGCAGTGGCCGCCGTTCTGTAGCTGTTAGTGAGTCCTATATATCTCTTCGTAGCTGGCGAGAACTATGATGATGGTGTAACCAGAGTGAGTGTTCTCAACGCAAGGCAGGGCAGGGGTCTGGAGGGCCCCGGAAAATGGGGAAGCTTGATGAGACTAACTCGTCCTGTTGCACCCCAACACGCTTCCCTCGCCTCGAGCATCACTACACTCCTCCCGCCCGCCACCAGTTCTCGGGCGGCAAACGTGCCACTTATTCCACTGCCGATGACGACGACATCAGCGGTAGAAGGGAGGTCTTCGGTTGTATGGTGATTTAGTAGCGTCTTGGAAGGGTCGCGGTGCCAGTACGAATGTGTGCTATTTGGGGTAGGCAGCCCAGACCGCCTGCTGCTAGCTTGGTCTACAGGAGGAAGGGCGGACGACATAGATATGTTAATGTGCATGAGCACTGCTGAATGAATAGACGACATGAAGAGGCAGTTTCCTCTCGACTTCCGCTCCGATATTCACCCTTGAAGGCTTATTGGGTGTAAGTGAACATTATTTATCTCTACAAGCCGAGGTCTTATACACTGGTCGAAGCCTGGATTCCCCGCACACCACCTCGTTGGGGATGGTGGAGTCCAGCAGACCACCTCATGCGACTTCTTTTGTCGTGTGGAGGGGGAGCTATCTAGGTATCTACTCTGTCGGTGAATAAGTTGACACGACTAAAAATCCGTTGGCATGTCCTTTTTCTTCAAATTGGTATGTTCAAAGGTGTTCGTCATGTTAGTTTTTACTGAAACTACGTGGTTCTCCCCAATATGTCAAACCACTAGTTTGTCATGCTTGTTGATGTGTGCAGCTTTCACGAGTAGGCCCCTCTGCCCTATGGATTTAGAAAGAATTAATGGTTGATGAACTTGATGTATTCGGGGACAATAGTGATCTTGGTAGTTGCTCCTAGTCCTCCGCCAGCTAGTCGCAATAATATACTCTTTTCCTGGGCCAAACCATTCCGAGCGGATTGACTGTCCCAACTAGTTGGTAGACGAGGGTGTTTCAAAGGAGGTAGATCTGGCCTTCGATGAGTACCCAAGAGCCTTCATTTTTGTCTAAGTTGTTGAAAGCGAATAGGCGGAGAAAGAGTGAGTGAATATAGAGTATACAGCTGACAACGTAAAACGATCGTGTTTCGTTGTTACATTAGCATCTATCATTAGTATCGTGAATCATACGAGTAGATATCAACTCCTTACAATACACTCTTCCAACCAATCATGCGATTACGTTCTCCAGAGAGTCCTCGTCTAATAAAACCGCCATACCCCAAGATATTGAGGTACCAACATCCCAACCGTGAACAACAGCAATGGTATGATCCAACTCAAATAGCCCCAAATCCCTTAGCTCGCAACCTAAGCTTCTGCTCGAAAGTCACCGATTCATGGCATTTTCGAGCATTTCAGCTACTATCCGATAGCCCTAACCACCATTACTCTATAAATCTCAACGCGTTTTCGGCTTCTAGTGATGCTGCTAAAGTAGCGATCTATAGTGTACCCGCTTCAAACATAGCTGTCTGAGGTGGTGGCGACAAGCTCTTCTCCCACTCCTTTATGAATTTCGACGTTGTGTTCTTGATATTGCTGGGCGTAAGGCGGTTCAAGATAGCTTGAGGGAGTTCTTCAAACTTGCTGGGAGTCTTTGGAGATGATGGTTGAAGTTCTGTTTTCGAGCATTTTCGTCGTCTGTTCTCGTCTTGTATTAGAAAGCTGGATGTCATTACTGTTGTCCTTGTCTATCTTCTCTGGTCCTTTTGGTTGGGTGCTTGTTCTTACAGTACGGCTTCGGTTTCATCGGTTCTCTCGGGAATGGCCGAGACGATGTCTCCGTTGACAGTGCTTCCGCTCCAGCGTGACGTCTTAACATTGGGTGAGTCCCAGTTTGCCCAATCATCGTCATCAAAGTTGTCAAAAGTCAATGGTGTCCAAGAGAAGTGTTTCCGTGCCCGGGGTTCGGTTCTAGATGCCGTTCGTCTGTGCTGAAGGAGATCACTAGAGCTACTCGTGGACGAGCTGCTAGGGCTGTCTGATAGAGAGTCTAGCTCGATAGGGAATGGAATGCGCCCACGATTTGCCGTAGAGGCACGTATCGTGTCTTGATCGCCATCTATCTTTACCGATCTCAAACCCATCTCAGTGGTTCTATTTGTTGTCCCTGATACGGCTTCGTCGCCAACAGCCGCCTGTCTCAGATCTTCAACAAATGTCCAAAGACCTTGCTTGAAATCATTGGCAAGCTGCTTAACACCACTGGACTGTTGAGTGCTTCGAGGCGGCGCCCATGTAGCACGTTTGTTTACTGGGCGCACAGTTGAAATAGGTGATTGGCTGATGAATGAATCTGGTGACCGTACGCTGTCATGGTCCTCGTGAATTGACGCGTCACTAACAGACTTAGTAGGGGATAGTAAGGATAGGGTACGTGCGTGGCCTCCACGAATGACCGTTCTTTTGTGTTGTCGGGGTGTTCCTTGGCTTTGCGCAAGAAGAATGGCTTTTCTCCTCTCAAGTTCACTATCGCGCTTTGACGTTGGGCTATCCTCCCGGCTATCGCGCAGATTTGCAGAGGGTGCCAAAACTCGGAGAGGTTCAGCAGTTGTATTTGGCGGTCTCTTTTTACAAGCTTCCGATATAGTCCACTGCCTCTGCAGTCTCTTCAGCTCTGCCTCAGCTCGTGTAAGCTCTTCTCGCAACTCCAACACGCGGCGTTCCTGTGCCGCGATTGCAATGATAAAGCCGTCTGAGTCAACGGGGGAATTGATGGTTAGAGTGTCGACAGGAGTGGGAGGCACCGACGATGTCGGTGTAGGTCTCGAAGAAAGACTGTTGGGCAGTGCGATTGGCAATGTTAAGGAAAGTCGGTTCGCATTTCGAGAGGCAGGCGACGTAGAGCGAATCGAGCATGTCTCAAATGTCTCACTTGTGGTTGGCGGCTGCGGCGGAGGCATGGAGACTGACGTATTCGACTCATCTTCTTCGGGCCACGCCCCTCCGCTGGCCTGAGACGAAGGCATGGGAGCAGTAGCTGGCGCGGTATCTTCGGACCCTAAGTCGATGCTCGACGCATTCAACACTGCATCAAGAGACGCAGGTGCATTGGGCGAGGCACGCGACAGACGGCGCTCCAAGCCCATGTCTGTCCAAGAGAACGGCGGGAGAAGTCTGTCGATTGAACGAGAACCAGAAAGCCCACCTAGGAGACGTCGGCGCTGGATTTGACTAAGGGGAGAATACGAAGGAGTCAACGGGGCACTCGGGACACGGCGGTGCCGCTGGTGTCTCCCGGAATTCGAGGTTCTTCGAGAATATAGAGCACGGATGATGTTGTTGAAGCGCCTGTGGTTGAAAAGAGCGGACGAAGAAGATGTGGCCAGACAGATTTGCAAAAGCAGTTTTTGTTTCATGGATAGACGACGAAATAAATTGCGGTCAGTGCCACATAACCCACCATCGGCCCCTGGGCTGATGGTGATGATCAATGCGTGAAGGCCGCGATAGCAGTGATGGATAAAAGAGCGAGCGAAGGTGAAGCGGTGTTTGAAAACAGCGTTGGGAGGAGATTGGAGGAGCGCCTAAGGAGGTCCCGGGGCGGCATAAGCTCCCAGGCACTGTCCACCGTAGGTACCTATGGGTAGGTGGGCAGCAAGCTGTGTTAGTAGGTACCTGTGTAAGGTAGGATTGGGATTGGGACCTGCAGCCAGTGCTGGGTGCCACCTATAGGAACCATCCAGGCTTGATAATTCCCGTCCCAATGAGATGACAGGACGGTCCCTTGTCAGTCAGGGGCAGCTGAGAGCCTAGGCGGCGAATGATAACCTTATACAAGTGCGTAATAAGTAAACAAACGTCGGAGGTGGTTGATGAGGAAGTAGAGAAGACGACCCTGGAATTAGTCCAAAATACACTATTAATAGAAGAGTGTCGCGAGGTCGAGTGATTGTGGTAGTTAAGTCTAGTAGCTAACCTATTAACCGTAGGAACCACTGAAGAGGACGTATTGAAGGATGAAGAAGGCAAGATTAGGTACTGTAGTATAGACAGAGCATACCTACACTAGGTAATAAAGAGCGGAGTTGCCAGCCGTGTCAGATGGGAATCGGTCAGGGTCTGCTTAAATATGGGATATTAGGAGAGTTATTTCATCTGTAGCGTACGCTATACCTTGAGGTTGTTTATTTTGATTCATTCTGTATCTCACCACTACCTAGACTAGCCAGGCCTTCCGTTTCGGCTTTCAACTCTCCCAACTGGTAAGGAAACAACTAAGTGTAATAAAACTCCACAGGAGCCCTGCTCGATGACTATCTTGTCTACACTAGAGCCGGACTGGACTGGGCTGTTTTGGTGGCGGCATCATAGGATTCAGGGGCAGACTTTGTAGAAGATTATTAGCTGCAAGCATACTGTCCATCTAGGTATTCTCTACGCGACCTACGCTACCTCCGCTACCTAGTGTACAAATGCAAATGAACAATGCGTTGTTGATAGGTCTGTGTGCACTGTCTACCTAGGTACTTAGGTAAGTAAATAGGGTACCGGTAGTCTATAACAGATCTTTCGCGTCAACTACCCTGCAAGGGCGAAATTGATGTCCTGCAGGTTCTTTTACTATGTGGGGAACTTATGGAGAGTCTACCCAGGACAATCCTAGCAATTGGCTTGTGCTTGTTTGGAAGACCCACAAGACTGACGACGAATTGTGGAACCCCTTGTCGGCACCCTCTGTATCTGAGGTGGAGAGGTGGAGGAGTTGGTAGTGAAGGGAGACAGTCAGCTGGCACACAGCCATCATAGAAAGATGCAGCTGCCACCGCCACTCTTCACCAATATCATGTAGGTACCTCATTGTTGCCTTCGGTGGGTAAGGTAGATAGTGTGCACGTGAACACGGGTTATTGACATCGCGTTAAGCTCGAGCCCCGCATTGGCAAATCAGAATGAGCCAACCTGCTTGATTGTCATTGTCCACAGGTGGCATGTCGCATTCTACACGGGTGATGGATTTGAATCTGTCCTTTGCTGCCTTCAAGCTAGAATTCTTTGTTAGTCATTTGGGCAATGGTCAATACAACTTTATCTCAGGTAATCAATCGCCCTTACTTCACAATGCCGGGTAAGCAATGGCTTTGCGCCCTTTGCTGCCTACAAACATGATCCCTCCTCCCCCATATATATTTCTTGATTTGTTCCGAGAAGAAGGGCCCAACTCGTCTCCGTGACTAGTGTCCTGCGAATTCTCGATTTTAATTACAATGCCGTTTCCTTATCGGTACGTATGTCACCTGCTTCAACAACTCGACGACGAAGCACGCAAATCGCCTGCGAAACAAGCGCCCTTTGATGTGATCATCAAAGCTTGGTTCCAACAGCACCGATGTCTCTTTAATGCGCCTGGCAATGATGTCTGTGCCGTACTCTCTATGTTGTTACCCGAGAGAAGGACGGATCGAGTCTACAACATCCAGGCCCCAAAACTGCAAAGCATTTTTGGCAAGGCCTTGATGCTAGGAGCATCACGTGTGCTGGAACTTCGTCGATGGTCTGAATCTGGTTCTGGCGTAGATCTTGCTGACTGTATTGAGGGCGCATTACGTCGGACGGTGGGTCATTCTCTCAGCCCTACTGTCGTTAGCCATAAAACTAACTGGTAACCCTTTAGCCTAACTCTCGCGATGATACGACTCATCTCACTGTGGAGGAAATTGACGAGACATTAGGCCGCGTAGCAGCAGCCTGCAGATTCAGCTCACCTGCTGTTAGAGCCCTACATCAAGCTTCCAGCGTGCGAGATACCAATGCACTATTGGCTAGTATTTATACACGCCTTGGTTCACGGGATGCAAAATGGTTTACTAGGTTGGTCCTAAAGAATTACCGCCCCGTGGAGCTGGATGCGCACCTTGTCTTCCGTAGCTACCATCCACTGCTGCCTCAAATGATGAAAATCAGAGACGACCTTTCCATTGCGACCGCATATGTACGGCATATTGATGAGAAGCCTGATGCGCCGGGCACCATTGCAAACCTACTGAAACCGCGCCTCGGGACAAAGGTTGGGAGACAACCATGGTTGAAAGGAAGAAGTATAAAAAATTGCATGGATATGGCACAGGGGCGAGAAGTTGTGTGCGAGCAAAAAATCGATGGGGAGTATTGTCAGATTCACATCGACCTCCGTAAGCCTCGCGATTGCATTCAAATCTTCTCCAAGAGCGGCAAAGATAGTACAGCCGATCGCACTCGCTTACACAAGTCAGTTATGATTCCATACATCTTCTCCGTGCACTGACTAATAGGGAAATAGGGCTATACGGGAATCTCTCAAGATAGGACATGCGGATTGTTTCTTCACCAAAGGCTGCATTCTGGAAGGAGAACTCGTTGTCTATAGCACTCAGGCAAGCGTTCGTTATATACTTGTTGGATCGACGTTTACTAACAGGAAAGAGATAGAAACACAAGATTCTCCCGTTTCATAAGATTCGTAAACACGTTTCTCGATCTGGTTCATTCTTGGGCACTGCAAATGACTCGCAGTAGGTTATCACTTGCCATCATCACTGGCCTAGAACTTACGTGTCACTAGGGCGCATGAATACGAGCACCTCATGATCATATACTATGATGTGCTCCTCATTGACGATGAATCATTACTCGGCGTGAAGAATAGTGAACGATTTCGACGGTTGAGCGAGATAGTCACATGTCGAGAAGGTTATGCAGAACTCGTGTCTCGAACTACCATCTACACGTCTCGGCCCTCGGCTGCACAGGCTCTGCGTGAGCTTTTTGCACAATGCATTTCTTCTCGAGGTGAAGGATTAGTATTGAAGCCGGACGAACCCTACTTCGATTTCAATGGAACAAGTAAGCGCTACGGCTGTTGCAACATCAAACTAAAGAAGGAATATATCCAAGGATGGGGGGACGTTGGAGACTTCGCAGTTGTTGGTGCATCTTACGATGCTGCAAAGGCAAGAGAGTATCGGTTGTCCAACGTGAGATGGACTCATTTCTTCATAGGGTGCTTAGAAAACAGCAACCAAGCGAGGGCAAAAACAGAGATGCCTCGATTTCGGGTAACCAATATAGTTGAGCTCACCGGACCGATATTATCAGCATTCTGGGACCAACAAAGGCCAATATCGGTACCATACGAGGATAATAGGTTCATCGAATTGGACTATAGCGGAAGCGCGCTAGGAAAGAAACCGAAGGTTGTATTCCAATACCCCTTAGTCTTTGATATGCGTTGTTTTGCCTTCGACAAAGAACCAAACACGAACTTCTGGAGTATGCGGTTTCCACAGGTTGCCAAAGTCCACCATGACAGATCATATCTGGATACCATCACCTTTTCCGAGCTGCAGCAAATAGCCGAAGCTGCAATGCATGTCCCCGAGGAAGAGGATAGCCAGGAGATGCGCCAATGGGTAACAGCTCTCGAAAAGATGGATCGCGGAAAGTTCTCAGTCTCAACCCTAAGCCAGGCGACTACCTGTTCCGATGTGACTTCTTCGCCTTCACCGTCAACATCACCCAGGTTTACTACGCGACAACCCAGACGTGATTTACCTACGCCTCCGAGGTCTTCAGCTGTAGTAGCTTCTGCAGGTCCCGAACCTGGTAGTTCGACAATATCAACTTCAAACCAGACTAAACGACGGGTCCCTGAGCAGTTAAGATCCGGGTACGCTGCAAAGCGGCGTCGCAGGCACTCAGGCACATCATCGATAAACTCATCACAACAAAATACTCCGACAGACTCCTCCTTGAGTTGCACGCGACATCGGGAACCCCTTAGCCAGGTAGACCTAAATGTTTCTGAGAAGCCGGGTACAGGATCCCAGCATCCTCCCCCTAACTTGTCACTGACGACCTCATCGACTCAAGGCGACGCTGATTCCTGTGCTGAAAAACCTGTTGCTTCTTCACCTGTTGCATATTATACCGCTTCGGAAATGGTTTCATCATCGCCGAGTAGGATCGCCAGAACCCGACCAAGCTCAGTGGTGACTCGGAGTCAAAGCAACTCAAGCAAGTCGAGTTCTTCATGCTGCGCCACTGCCAGAGACAAATGTGTTCTTGCCAGCTACTCTATCCTACTATCGCCGTGTATATCTAGTTATGCTTGGATCACAGATGACCTGTTGAGACGCCACGGGATCATTGATCCTCTCCTCGACCCCCGGGTGTGGCACAACATAGATTCACGGATGAGCATCTCTGGAAGCACGGGCAGTTTCGAATGCGAGTCGACAACCAAGGCTACACTTGGAAGAAGACAGCGGCCCCGCAAAATCTGTCTCGTCGAATCGAGGCGAAAGGAAGCGACTGAGGCTTTCCTGCAGAAAATTAAGGATGCTGACCTCAAGAAAAAAAGCGGCGGGCGGGAATGGGTTGCCGTTTATGACTGGAGAGTTCTAGAGACCATAACGGAGCACGAGTTACAGGAAAAGTCATCGCGGAGCGCAGACCCTTGGCGACGGTTTTACGTAGGACTTGTATGAATAGACGATTCGCATTGCTCTTTCGACTTCATTACTGGCGCATTGCATTCATGATACCACGACATAGCATATGACACTGGGTCGTTACATATCATTTCTGGTATAGATGGAGATGGACAGAGGCGCTTCCACAAACTCAACTGATACCTTTTCTTACGTAAATGAATAATCAAGACAAGGACCAGGTCCGTTTTCATGAGGGTACTATTTAGAGTAGACCAGGGTTTTCGTAATTTGAACACCCAAGTCGTACCCGTTTTGCAGTTTGTCAAGCGTGACGTGACATATTATTATCTAGTAAATTATTTGACGCCGGTCTAACTCTATCGTCAATAGACGGGGTAGGGCGCACTTAATGTGGCCAAAAACCGTAATCCGACGCTCCTGGTCGTAGTACATACTACTAATTGCCCAGTCTATCACAAACGCTCTCTAAGTTGTTGTTATTACAGACAGCCATATATAAATCCATCAATCAGGGTTCGAACGCGGGAGGCTCTTTTATTTCCCGTCTATTCAGAACCCCAACCCCCCCAACAACCCCCCAAACTAATATATTCTGGTGGTTTTATTTATTTATTTTTGTTGATTCATTTACTACAACTTGCCGAGGGCCAGATTGCCGAGCATCTCGCGGGCGGTGATGTAGGTCATGCGCCAGAGGGTGGGCAGGTCGAGGGTCGAGGACAGGCCGTCGGCGAAGCCGAAGAAGAGCATGGGCGGGATCCAGCCGCGCGCGTACTCGAGGGCGAAGCAGCCCTCGGGCATCTTGTACTGCTTGACGGTGCCGCGGCGCAGGTGGTGGACGGACCCGGGGGGGAAGACCTCGGGCTTGTAGTCGCCCGGCGTGTACGCCCACTGCTCGCCCGTCAGGATGTGGAAGTAGTCGTCTGCCGTGTGGCGGCCCGTGTGGCCCTCGGTGCCGACCGCCGTGCCGAAGATGATGAGGTATTCGGTTACGCCTGCGCGCGTTTTTCTCTCTGTTAGCCCTGCGGCAGCGATTCTGCGTGGTCGCCTCCACCTCCACCTCCACCACCTGCTTGCGTTTTTTTTCGGGAGGCCCAATTTGAGAGAGAGAGAGAGAGAGAGAAAACAAGGCCGGAAACGCGGCGACTGGAAAGGGAATCATCAAAACGTACTGGCATGGATCAGATACATGCCGCCCATGGCGCCGCCGGCGTTGTTGAACATCCACTCGTCGGGGTCGTCGTGTCGGTGCGAGTTGACGTGGTACGGATGCCGCTCGGCGAGCTCCGCCACGATGAAGTTCACGATGGCGCCTGTGTCGTTGCCGTGGGCCTTGACGCCGCGCTGGGCGAGGTCGTGCAGCTCGTCCATCTTGAAGATGTAGAAGCTCTCGAGGTGGCGCTCCACGAACATGACGATGGGCGCAAACACGCCGAGCACGATGGCGATGGTGGTTAGGAGGCGCGTCATCGGAGCCATTGCTGCTGCTGCTGCTGCTGTGCGAGAGAGAAAACAAATCTAAGGAGCGACTTGGAAATGAAAACGCTTGCGATTAAGAAGAAATGACTTGTATAAATAGTATGTATGGATGGTCAATCCATAGGTACTTAGGAAAGCTTGACCGTATTAGTATTCGTATAGCTTCCTCCTACTTGGTGCAAAATGCATGCGCCACTTTTATTCGCCAATTGTAATAATTTAGTCGGGGTTACAGGGACATCTTATGCAGGGCTGTTTGCAGGGGTCTGGAGTCAGGAACCGGTCAGAGCTCCAGGGCAGGTTGTGGGGTCTTCGGCAAACCAAGCAGCCGGATCGCACCACCTACTTCCCAAACCAGCTTCTTATTGGCTGGCTGGCTGGAGTACGATCGGCGAAAGGAGCCTCGGGCACCGATCTGATTACAGCTTTACATCACCCGAGGTGGTAGGTAGATGGAAAAAAGTGCAATCCGACTTGTACATGTAATTAGCCCTTTTGCGTCGCAAAGTTGCATCGTGCCCTCACAACACAACACAACACAACACAACACAACAAACGCCACCACCAGCGACAATGGCAGCGACGCAGGCTCAAACGGTAGCTATACCGGGCCAACTTCTCGGTTCTGCGAACAAATATAGCGCCGGCCCAGGAACCCATATCCACGAATCGAACCTCTACTCCTCACTGCTGGGCACCATCAGCATCACGGAGCCAGAAAAGACACTCGGCCCTGCGAAACGCATACACCGCATCGCAGCTCTGAACACGCCAGGTCCCTCATCGAGCACGAATCCTCTACCGACTATATCCGTTTCTCCAACGAGCAGCAGCACGGCCGAGCAGCAGGATAAGCGTGAGGTTCTCCCCGAAGTCGGCAACGTCGTCTTGTGCCGCGTGACGCGGATCACGCCACGGGAGGCCACGGTCGCGATCCTCATCGTTGGCGACGCTGTGCTGTCTGCGCAATGGCAGGGCGTGGTGCGTGTACAGGATGTGCGCGCGACCGAGAAGGACCGCGTCAAGATCTACGAGAGTTTCCGACCCGGAGATATCGTGCGAGCGCAGGTGGTGAGTTTCTCCAGACATCCCGCAAGCACGAGAGGAGTCTTGGGCGAAGAGAAGCTGACGGGGTTATATCGGTTGTAGATATCATTGGGTGACCAGGCCAACTACTACCTCTCGACCGCAAACAACGAACTCGGGGTCATTATGGCGACGAGCGAGGCGGGCAATACCATGTTCCCCGTGAGCTGGAAGGAATACAAGGACCCTGAGACAGGCCTAAGCGAGAGTCGCAAGGTTGCTAAACCCTTCTGAGTCATGATTGGATTCGGCTGGGATTCGATACTATACTACGGTCGCGACAAGCCCTGCTGAAAAGCAGAATATGGCGCCAGGCCGTTTGCGCTATGACGCGTATCAAAAGGGCCATGGCCCACGGCACTCCCGCCTCGTGTAAGGTAGACAGCGTGCCTAAGTCGAGTTTGCTAACCGCCGTCAATGATGCACGGTCTTCCCCTGTTAAAACTGGGTAAAATTCGGGGTTATGGTGGTCAATATGATCAACAACATGAGACCGTCTTCAGAGACGGAGTTCGTGGAACAACAAGCATGTAAGCTGCCAATTTAGTAGATGACAGGCACATGGTCGATCCATTGGAGAGAGCTTCGAATCCAAGCACTGGGAACATGGCCTAATCGAGAGATTCTTGAACACGATATCTCATATGGTATCCCTTGGGCCACTCATAGATTTTTTCGGCACGCTCCAAATGGGGTAGTGCGGATATTTCCGAGACGGCGGTTGAGTCTCCATCGCCTCTTATGCTTCTTCGTCGTTGGGGTACAGTACAGTGCTACATACGTGGCTATGTTTAACCATTGCCAAAAGCACTTAGTTTTACACAGGGCAAGACACAGAGAAACATTGGGATTGACAAGTAACCGAAGCTTTACGGATTCAAGTTTGATGTATCTTATTGGTAGTGTGAAATGAGTTTTGGAGAAAGAGATGACATGACATGACATGTGCAAAATTGAGGGTCTCCCGCCCCCAAAAATAGATAAACCCCAGAGCTGTCCAGACCCCAATAGACCAACAGCTCGTTCACTAAGGTGCTAGGTTAATGGACTACCTAGGCACAGCCGCTTTTTCGGGAATGCTATTTCTGCAATGGCATGCAATGAAGAAGCGTGAAGATACATAGGAACTGCAACAACGGCTTGTTTATTTATTCGGGATACCAATTGGAATTGATCGCGGAAACACACGAATGCATTGTCAGCCAGCATTGATGAGTTTTCCTCGGTACATCTTTACTGACTTCCCGAAGGACCGAAAGCGAAAGAGAACACTCTGTAGAGAGAAGATACGCACGCACGCACGCACTCGGGCATCGATCTGCCCAACCTTCTGCCAACAACAACTGCAACGCGCCACATGGACGAGGTTGGCACTCGCGTCGAGACACGCGATTAATACATATTACCTGCCGTCCGACCTCTCTCTTTATCCGACACAGCCAAGGTGCACACGACAAGGACAATGGCGACGACTATGACAATGACGTTGCCGTCTGCGGCCGCGACGACGACAACGGCGACAACAACAACAACACTTCCAATAAACGAACCATGCTGTCCGAACTGCGGCCTTTCGCTCCCGCCTCCCACCTCCGACCCGCACACGGCCCTCCTACAAGCACAGCGCCAGATCGAGGACCTACAAGCACAGGTACGACTGCTCAACCAGAAGGCCACAGCAGCCGCAGACCGGTGGGCAGACTACGAGGACGAGCTATCGCGCCTGCGCGCCGCATCTACAAGCACCAATTCCACCACCGCCACCACGTCGACGAGAAACAATCACAACAACAACAACCACAACACCAACAACAGCAGCAGCAGCAGCAGCAATGCTAATAATAGACCTCACACCCCCGACCCGAGCGTAAGCAACAGCAGTCCGCGCTCGTCATTCCTCGGTGCCGGCGCCGCCTCGCGGATAAGTCAGCTATTATCGCCGCGGAAATCGGCAGCGCCGTCGTCTTCCACGCCTCCCTCGACAACCCCGAAATCGAATACCGCCACAACAACACCACAGCAGCAGCAACAACGAGGGAGTTTGTCCTCCCCCGCACTCCCCCCGGGCGCCAACGCGATAGAAGCGCGGGAGCTGATGACGGCGCTGGCCCGCGAGCGGCGGCTGCGCGCGGCCGCCGAGGAGAAGCTGGCGGCCACGGACCGCGAGGTCGAGGACCTCAGCGCGTCGCTGTTCGAGCAGGCGAACAACATGGTGGCCACGGAGCGGCGGGCCCGCGCCGCCCTCGAGGAGCGTCTGCGCGAGCTCGAGCAACGCGACGAGGAGAAGCGGGCGCGCATCGGCCGGTTAGAAGGCGCCGTCATGCGGATCGAGCGTGTGAGGGACATGCTCGAGGACAGAGATGCGGAGGAGGAGGAAGAGAAGGAGGAGGGAGAGGAAACAGAGAGGGAAGAAGAAGAAAAAGAACAGGAACAAGAAAAAGAGGAACGAGACGAAGACAATAATAGAACAAGGGAGCAGAATAAAGATGTCGAAGAGACGGATGGGGATGCGAAAGAGGGCGGCCGATGAGAGGGGAGAATATCCCGGGATATATATACATAGGTACGTGTAAGTGGTTTCTACATTTTTTCCCCAAAGCGCAACCGCAACACCGACGCCGACAACAAGACGGGAGAAAAGACCAGCCAACCAACCGACTGAACACGACGAGGAAAGGATTTCCAAAATAAAAGGAGAAGCGAGGCACGATAACTACCTAGGAGAACAGCCGACGGACGACCTACCTCTCCACCTACCTAGACACGATATCGTCCGACCCGCTCTCCAAACAAACAAACAAACAATCAATCAATCAATCAATCCATACCTACCAGTCCTCTCATCAATCAATCAATCAATCAATCAATACCCCCATCTCTACACGAAAGAGAAAGAGAGAAAGAGAGGACCCCTTCAACTCCCACAACGACTCCAAGCACCCAGATCATCATCGCCAACGAGATCGGCAGGCACAGAGGTATATCCCCACAACCATGAAGAATCTCCGCCACGGCCACCTCCAGCTTTTTTTTTCTCCCCACTTTGATCTGGGAACGCGTTTGCCTTACTTGCCTATCTGCCTATCCTCGAAAGAATAACAAAAAAGGAAAAAAAAAAAAGGGGGGGGGGAAGCTGCGCGGATAGGACAGGTGGGGGGTCACGTCCGGACTCCTGACAATGTGCTCCCTATCCTCATCTAAGGCCTAGCATTAGCGTGGTTGCTTTTCTTGCTTATATTTAAACCTTCGAATATGCATTCCCATCGGCCAAATTCCTCCACCTGCCCTAGCAAGGAGCGGCCTGGTGGGCAACTCGAGAAGATGAAGTTGATGGGGTTAGGCAATAGAGGGACGGGGCAGAAAATTAAAAAGTCCTCATTGGCCTGGGGCAAGGAGCATAGGGTCATATAGGGGTTATGCATTATTGGAGATGAAGTAATGAAAGTTTACGATTTATAACAGAACTCAAGATCAATACGTGATATGTTGACAAGGAGCTTAACATCCCGTCCGTACAAGTAATTTCAGAACCTGATACTAAACCTACTCTAAATTGATATTGGATCTCAATGAGACGTTGAGCCGTATCCCGCCTATTAGCTCCCCCCCCTTAGTCCTGTTATATAAAGCCTTTGATCACATACCATGACAAAGTCAAATTACTCGTCCATTACAGACGCAAACTTGTCCAACAAAGACTGGTTGATATCCTCATACTGTAAACAGGAATTAGTCACCCTGGATCAATCAATCTAGGGCTATGGGGCACGTACCTTCTTGCAAATAGCCTCCTCGCCGTCGTTAGGGTCCTCGAACTTGAGACCTCGCAGTTGGGCTTGTAGGTCACTAGTAGCCTCACGAACTTTGGACCAGCTCTGGCCTTGAGCAATTGCCTTCTGAGCCTCATCATGGAAGCCCATCATGAGCTTCATCATCCACTCGGTTTTCCAGAGGGGACAGAACTGGTCATATTTTGAGTAGCCGTTCTGCTGCAAGAAGTCTTCTTTGAGCAGTGTAGCGATATCAAGAGTAATCTTGTCGGGATCTGACAATGCTGACTTGCCCACTAGTTGTACAACTTGGTCAAGCTCTTCCGAGTCGGATAGAAGCTGCTTGACGCGATCACGGAGTCGAGGGAACTCGGGGTACTCCTTTTCGTACCATCTATCCAGGGTGTTCGTATACTTGGAATATGATACCGAAGTGTTAATGGAAGGGAAATGTTTTCGTTGAGCGAGCTTCTTGTCGAGACCCCAGAAAACTTGCACAATACTGAGGGTGGAACTAGTGACAGGATCGGAGAAATCACCACCTGGAGGGCTGACAGCACCAACAATACTGACACTGCCCACACGCTCGGGAGAGCCTAGACATTGGGTCTTTCCGGCACGTTCGTAGAAACTGGCAAGCTTGGTACTCAAGTAGGCAGGGAAACCTTGATCAGCAGGCATCTCACCAAGACGACCGGAAATTTCACGCAAAGCTTCGGCCCACCGCGATGAAGAATCAGCCATCATAGCCACGTTCATACCCTGGTCGCGGAAATATTCAGCTACTGTAATTCCAGTGTAAATGGAAGCTTCTCGAGCGGCGACGGGCATGTTCGATGTGTTGGCAATCAACGTCGTTCGTTTCATGATGGGTTCCCGGCGCCCCTCAACCTCGATGGAAAGCTCCGGGAAATCTTTCAGAACTTCAGCCATCTCATTACCTCGCTCACCACCTATAAATCGTAATGGTCAGCAATTTCACTTTGAAGCGAAAACCGTAGCAATTTCCTAGAAAGACACTATTGCTCGCAGAAAAGAAAGAACATTTTGACGTTACTCACATCCGACGTAGACGATGACATCACTGTTGGAGAACTTGGAGACAGATTGCGAAATAACTGTTTTACCACACCCAAAAGCTCCGGGGATGGCAACGGTACCACCCTGTACGCTGGGGAATAGGGCGTCCAAGACTCGTTGTCCGACAATGAAGGGGTTGCTGGCTGACAGCTTCTCGGTGGTGGGTCGGGGAACACGGACCGGCCATACCTGCATCATACCGTGCTCGGTCTTGGTACCGTTGAATTCGATCTCGAGGATCTTCTCTTCGACGGTGTACTCGCCCTTGGGGGCAATCTTGGTGATGGTTCCCCTTGCCCTAGGAGGTAGCAGAATCTTGTGGACTTTGATGAAGGAGTTTTCGAAGACGGTTCCCCATACGTCACCACCAGAAATGTGGTCGCCCACTTTCAGGGTGGGCGTGAACTCCCACTTCGTCTCACGATCGAGGGCTGGGGCGGCGACACCGCGAGGGATATAGATACTCTGAGACTGCTTCTGAATCTTCTCGAGTGGCCGTTGAATACCGTCGTAGATGTTGTGTAATAAACCAGGACCGAGCTCAACGGACAGGGGCTTTCCAGTTCGCTGGATGGGATCACCGACAGTTAGACCGGCTGTTGGCCTGTCAGTATCGTTTATTACGAGCCTACGATTGTCGATAGGGCATACCAGTTTCCTCGTAGACCTGAATGGTGGCCT
The DNA here is from genome assembly GCA_023159155.1 of Ustulina deusta. NCBI lineage: Eukaryota > Fungi > Ascomycota > Sordariomycetes > Xylariales > Xylariaceae > Ustulina > Ustulina deusta. Next base: position 307,137 of record JAJNNX010000019.1, on the reverse strand, counting down.
GATCGGCATTGATTCGAATGACCTCACCGATCAGCTCATCGTGGCCGACTCTGACCTTGTTCAACGTTAGTAGGACTGGTAGGGTGAACAAAATCGTGGTAGGTCCATACAAGTTCGTACATGGCAACACCGAGCAGATCTTCGGCGACAACGACAGGCCTAGGAGAAGCATTAGCTTTGTAACCGATGGCGTGGCTCCGGGAGACAACGAGGATTGTTCACGAACCCGGAGACGGAGTAGACCCTGCCTATATTGTGGTGTTAGCACATGTGTCTTGAAGCATAGAAATAAGAGAGAAACATACCAGCATTGAGCCCGTCATCGTCGCCATTCGTGGCTTTCGCAGACTGGGGAAGGGGTCAGCAAAGAGATGTTTGCGCGGAGCAGGGCAGCACAGCAAAGCTGTCTTTCAACTCAAAGACGGTCGAGGTGGGAGCTTACCGGGGCCATCTTGAGAGCTTGCGTGACTGTTTTTGAGACCTCGGCAGCTTCAGGAACGCGGGCTGGAGGGCTGGTAGGACGGGGCGACGCTGGAGGGGATGAGACTGCAAGAGATGGCGGTGTTGATGCCGAAGAGGAGGTCGAAGATGTGACAGCAACAGCAGTGCCGGCACTAGCAGCTGTGGAAGCTGTCGGTGATGGCACGGGGCTGCTAGGCCGGGGTTGGGTGGGAGCTCTGGCGGTTGCCTCGTCCAGTAAGGTTGCTGTGGCTTTAGCGCTGTGTGGCGGCTCCAACTCTGCGCCTGGCTCTGTCGCAGGTGCTGCAGGTGTGCCTACAGGTGTGGGTATGCTGTCGGTGCCAGGTGTGCTATCAGCGGTGGGTGTGCTGGGTCTGCTATGGTTTCCAGCACTGTTCCGTCGCATGAGATCCACTAGCGACGGCCGGGCCTTCAACGTTGGTCGTAGGCCGAGCATCCAAGATCCAAGACGAGCGATACTCTTAAAACAATTGGTTGGTCGTCAAGACGCGTTTACGGTCAGAATGCAAACGCGCAGGCAAAAAAACACTTTATACTTTGTGCCTGGCTAAACGGGGACGTTGTGAGCTGTTGACAGGCATGGAGGTAGGTTGGTCATGTTGATGAGGTGAAGAAGGTCAGCTTGTGGCGGCGGAAACGCGACGGGAGGTATGGGTGGCTTGCTTTACTGCTTCTTCCTCCTTCGGGAATGAAGCTGAAACGAACTACAAGTGCGTACGCAATGCAACCGCTATATAGGTTGGTTCCTACTCACGCTATCGAGGCGCCATTTCTCGGCACAGCCTCACTTGTTCTCAGCTGCCGAATACCTGCACTACCTCTTACAGTGGCTCAAAAAAAGTCCTGTCTGCGTTTTTTCAAGACCAAAATATTGTCGTTACACACAGTACAATTTCTGCCTTAATGATGAGTAAAAATAAATAAAAGTATTTTCTAAAAGCCAACCTATTTTATAATATAATATAATTTTTTTAATTTATTTAGTTCTAAAACCTGTTAGATATAACTATTGCTTTCTGTAGTGAAAGTATTTGAACCGTAACAAAAAACGGACGGGACTTTTTTCCAGTGACTGTACATCTGTAGGGAGGTCCCAAGTACCTAGCAGACAAAAAACTGGGCCTGGAGCAAAAATATGTAAGGTACCGATATTCCTTATGTAAACAAAAAAGGATGAGTAATCCAAGGTAGCATTTGTTAAGCTTAGACATACTGGAGATATCTGTTCTCGATACTCCCTCCTAGGTAAGTACTCTCTTTAAGAGCCGGCTCTACGTACGTTGTACATTTGCATGTCTTTCAGGAAAGGACCCAGGTCGCCCATCATAATATCTGACTATCATCTTCATCATTTATCCCCGACTCGTGTGCATCTCCAACCACACGCGCATCTCGGCATCGCCCGCCAGGGCACCCAATGTATCAGCCAGCACGGAGCCGCCACACTCCTGGGCCCCCAGCTTTGCGGTAAGAGGATCCTCACTGAGCCCATTCGTCAGGCGGATAGAACCGGGCGGCACGCAATTATCCTGTGCTCTCCCGGCTCTAAGCTTACATATCTCGTCGCTCCGACAATCGCCGTCACACACATCCGCCTGCCAGCCCCTGCGCTTCCTCGTGATGAACTTGTCAAAAGAGGCTGGGTTTTCCTCGAACATTTCAGTCACTTCGTGCCAGAATGCAGGGTCCAGTTCGCGCGTCCCTTCCTCCGACTCGTCATCATCCATCCCCAAGGGCGCGAGAGGCGGGTTGGCGAGGACGCCATATGCTTCCCTCGCTGAATAGTACTTCGTCCAGACTGGCCCCTCCGCTGTCTGGAATGCCGGATCGCTCATATTGGCAATGTATGTCGTGATGTCTAGAACCCCGAACGTGACAGGATCTACGTCGTAGACGCGGAAGGCAGGGTGGCCCGACATAGGCGTCATGGCGGGCCCGATATAAGACACGGCGACCGCGTTGTTGGCGGTCTGTTGGCTGTAGTTAGAGTACGAAATCTCAAACTCGTCGAGATGAGTGTGTCCTGCGATGGTCATGTGATCAGAAACATCCCCTCGCGAAACCCGATCAAGGGAAGCACGGATGAGATAGGGAACTATATAAAGCCGGACATACCAAAGAATAGCGCGGCGATGGTAGCCTCGTATCGGTTCACGATTTGATCGAAATGATTCGACGCATCGTGGAACGCATCTCGCGCGCCCGGGGGCATGTGCCCGATGATATACACCCTCTCGCCGGCCCTCTCGGCTGCGTCTAGCTCGCGTATCAACCAGGCGAGCTGTCCGCTTGGATCCTTTTCCATCGGCTCCTCGTATAGCCAGTAATTATGCACGTAATAAAGATTCGTGTTAAGTGATATGACACGCAAGTTTCCGTCGGGATACTTCGTCGAGTACGCGCCAAACTTCCTCGCCGTGTTCACGGCACGAGCCTCGACCCATCGCGTCCACGAAGAGGACAAGACGCCGTAAAGCCACTGCATAGAGGAACTCACCGCTAGCGGCGGAAACGAATTCGCCGGCGACGCCTCGTGGTTCCCCGCGGTTCCGTATACCAGGAACCCTGCGGTGGCCATCCGGTCGTAGGCATCGGTCACGTCGAGTGTGTTCTGTATTATGGTAGTATTCCATACTGCGTGGTCGATGATGTCGCCGGTGAAGATAGTGAAGGCGGCATCAGGCACTAGTGTTCGTACAGCCTCATACATGCTCCTTTCCAAGCCTACTGGTGAGTCACATGTGTGCTCACCGTTCGGCCCAGCTGGACGGAACGTATGCCCAGGAGCTGGCTCATCAGAGTAGTTCCTACCAAAAGGTGAGAAATACCCATAAACCAAATAGCCCAAACATATATCTTACCTGCAACATATGAACTTCGTACAATTGGTATCAGCTCCCTCCGTATACCAGGGATCTACACTACAGTCCTCAGAGTCAGATATCATTATAATTTAGGCGCGATGAATAAGGTGTTCGGAAACTGCGCCAGCTTTCTGAGATACGACTCTAACCGTGAAGGCGTCTTTATGCTCTCTAAAGCAGTCAAACTAGGAAAACGCCCCGAGAATCACTTACTGAATATCCGAATAATGGACCACGCGCAGCGGTCTCTGCCCACTTGGTTCCGGCCTCCGATCGTTCGGCTTCGGCGAAGGAAAAGAAACCTGGTATTGCTCAACATCAGGGAACGAGCACATGCCAAAGAGCGCGACGCAGATGAGCCTCGACGTCTTGGACCCGAGGTGCAGACCACGGAGACTATGCGCGATAATAGGTCCTTCGAGAGCAATAGCTCCCTCGCAGACATCGTCATCAGCAATCTACAAAGCCATGCTCAATCAGCTCACAGAGCCCTCGATCTGTCGGGAAGAAGCAAAAACAGCAAAAGCAGCCAACGCGTTCGGAAGGATAGTAGTTCGTTTGTTTGTTTGTTTACCTTCAGTCGCTTACACGCTCTCGAGGCCAGCGCGACGAAGACATCGTCACCTCGCGCCGCAGCAAGTTTCAGTTGGAGAAGCGTCGCCTAGATGGAAAAAAAAAATGCCACGACTCTTGTTAGTCCCGAACACACCGAGCGTCACGTGGAGGGGAAGAGAGAGAGAGAGCGAACCTCGCAAGCGGCGCAGGAGGCGGGAATCTTCTGCGGATCCGGCGCTACGTCGACATCCGGGGTACCGCGGCCAGCGCCGGGATCGAAGAGCGGCTTCTGGGCTCCAGGGCCAGCCTGCGACGAAAAGAGCCCGCCAAGCGCGTGGTGGGCCTGTGCCTTCGCGACAAGCAGCGTCGCAGCGACGGCGAGGAGAAATGGTGTGCGCATTACGGTATGGCGAGGCCGTTTTCTTCCTGCCCCGCGTCCTCTCACACGCTCTGCTCTCCTACTTTCGGTACGCGATATCTGCGTGTCACTGCTGCGATGCAAATGCAGCCGCCGCTGGGCAGGCGCAGAATCTCATGCACGACGAGAAGATGCAATCAACCCCTTTTACCGCCGAAAACTTGCCAGCCCGTCGATTCCAAGCTCGGAGAATGGCCTCGACTAGCCGGGGGGCGATGAGTATTGTAGTATCCCTCAGCTTCAACAGGGACGACGAAAGGCGTGCCTCTATTAGCCCCGATAGCAATATCAAATAGATGCTTCAGGGAATCGTGGTCGAGATTGGCCGGCGGCGGCCTGTGCTCCATGACGGCTAGATGGTTGGTTCGGCCATGTACAATTGCGTAACCACTCATCGTAGATACCGCATCCCGCTCTCTCAGCCCCGCTTACGTCGAGAGATGACCCCAGAGTTAACCAAGATAGGGCACAAGCACGTCCCAGTCCATACTACCTGGAGAAGTCCTACCCGACAACACCAAGGGTATCTTACAGTAACCCCCCATTCTACATACAACGCATCTCTCGTTCGAAACACTAGAGGGAAACTAAATCAAGCCATCGATCGACCTCAGCTACTTCCTCCCGTCTCGCAGAATGCCTTTTCCGAAACCACCGATACCCACCGCGTGATATTCGCCGTGATCCCGTAAAGACCCTCGCATTCAAGACACACTAGCTCCCGTCCCCCATCTACCTAGTTTCCTTCGCGATAGCGCAGTGTAGTGCAACGCAGGAGGTATAGACAGACACGCCTGCAGAAAGACATGGGAAAGGAGGGTGGGTGGGTAGCTACTATGTAGGTAGTCCATCGCGTGTTATAGATGCAATGACACCCATACCTCCTGCATGACATACATACATACATACATACATACATACATACATACATACATACATACATACATACATACATACATACATACATAGCACATACTACATACCTACCGTACATGATGATATGAACGGGGGTGGGCAATCTGTTCGTCCAACCGCGGATCCTCCCTCGCGCCCCCATGCCCCGGAAGCCGTCCGCAACGCCCACTCGGCCGAGTGATATAAAACGCAGATGGCTACATCGGGTAGGTACCTGGCCTGCTTCACGTCATGCTATGCCCTAGATAGATGCTACCTCACCTTATTTTCCTTGACAGCGCGCCGTCGGCGTACCTTGTCTTGAAATTACCTACCTACACTACTGTACCCCCCAAGCTTTTTTTTCGCCTAGGCAAGGTTGGCGTCTTAGGTCGGTCAGGGTGTAACCTAGGTGACATCCCGTGTTCGGGTTACCGCTTTCTGCAAAATCTTCACCTGCGTGACGCTGCATTGCGTCCGTGGGCGGTCCCCCTCCTTTTTCGCATTTTTGGTAACTTGGCCACATCGCCCGTAAAACGTTTCCGGAGAGTCTTGCGAAAAAAAATAAAGGATTTCGATCCATGCCCAGTTTGCAGATGTCATCTTTTGAACAGAATTCGATGAATCGGCAAAAAAATAAAAATAAAAATAAAAAAGGAAAGCGAAAAAGGATAAGCAGGATGAATTTCGAGAACCTAGATGCAATCCAACAATTGGTATCCAAGGCAGAGTATGTTAATATACTAGTACAAAGCAGCGGGAGCGCGGGTCACGTCCGACTGACTACCTAACCCAAGGCAGCCAGTTGAACCGAATATCACCCCATATAGCCAGATATGACGTTAGTCAAGTAACTTCTTTTGGTACTCCCCCTAAGATCCAACCGCGAGCTCTGTTCAGAAAACGCCTGATAATATGCACATGAACCAAAGAGTTTTTTTGTGGCTTGAGACACAAGCCTCACGATGCCTCCCGATGCAGGAAATTCGCCTTCCCATGATATCAAAAGTTCCACCCCATCTCCGCTACGCCACGCCTGAAGTTTTGGACAATGTGTAAGTCATGGATAGTCGTAAGTCGTAGTCGAGTCCGTGGTATGGTTTTCGTTCCAACGTCTCCTAACTAGCGAAGAAAACCTAGTCGTGGTTTGTACAAAGAAACACGCCATCCATTCAAATGTCTTTCCTCTTATTCTTTCTCGAGGAGTGGTTTCAGCACATCCAGGGCCTTCATTGATTGCTCGTTGGACAATATCACAGCACCCGCACGCGCGGTCGAGAGATACGATAACTCGGCGCTGACGCCCGTCTCTGTCATGCGCATCTCGTCAACGAGCTTGCCGGCCACACCCGAGACGATTCCTGTGGCTTCGAGCGGTAGGTTGACGAGATCGAGAAAGATGGGTACAAGGTCACCTTCGGTGTCACCGACTAGAGAGTCGCCGAAGATGTTGAGAAGCGTCTTGTCTAATAACAAAGAGGGAGCATCCTCTAGCGCTAATGTAATAGACAAGAATTTAGGTTGGCCAGCCAGAGCTGCGATAAGGCTTGTATACAGCTTCGTATCCATGTTATCGAGCCAGCTAGTCCTGTGCCCATTGTTAGTTGTCTGCCAGCCTAGATGTTGTCGTCGACTACTGAAGTCGATCAGCTCAGATACATCCCGACCGGAACATTGGACAAGGCTGAGGCCGTCACAGGTATATGGGATCACGTTTCGCTTCTTAAGGAGGTCGAAAGTCCTCTTTTGTAATTCCGCGACGCTGGACGGTGGCGGTGTCGAAGGTGGTTCGCTGCCTTGGCTCTTTGCCCGACCATGTGACATGACGGTCGGTGATACGTAGGACTCCTCATCCTCGATGCATTCAAACCCCCGAGCCAACAAGGCTTGCACAACTGTGTCTTTCTTCTTTTTGGGCACCAGTATGAAGTCCGAGTAATACGTTGTGATAAAAAGAATCGGGATACCCGCTAGCGCCAGGGGCGACGTTAGCTCCATGACACGATTCCCTGCATCCATCCCTGCACTAATGACGGAGAGGACCAAGTAGGCGTCTTTCGATATTGTGACCCGTTTTGCAACATCGCGCGGTAGCCGGTTGACGACAGGCTCAAAGACCGTCTTGGCCCAGTTGCTGTGGCACACGACCGAGCATTCGATAGGCGTTATGCTAATATTGAGAAACGCATGCCTCGCATCGATGCCGAGCCCTTCATCCCCGTTGGTGGCACAAGCATCCCCAGCCCCCTGAGGCAGAAGAACCTGTAATATGGGCTGCAGAAAAGTTGGGTATAAGTCTAGAGGAATATGTACTAGGCTGAAGGTCCCCTCCTAATAGATGTACTCGTCAGTATTCGACTGTGTCTACATTGCTGCTGCTGCTGTGAATGACGGCCCGGCCGGCTCTACTGCTTACATGCCGAAACTGCCTTGCGGCCTTGGATGTGATAGGTAATGTGACAGAAGGTTTCCCCCGCAGTCACAAACGGACTTGTCACCGAACACGAGTGGCTCCCACCAGCTTCGCTTCAAAATGACGGGCAGAAAAAAAAAACGAGAAATGACGGGAAAATTGCTCACCAGGAATGATATTTGGGCATTCATAATGTCAATGTTGAATTGAAGCTGCCGTGCGCTTCAATTGGTGCCGAGCGCTGGTGACCGATCCCCGAAGGTCGGAAGCGCCTCGTAAGGGCACGGACGGGGTTTCCCTATTGAAATACCGGTGTAGATGGTGATTGGTGAAGGCAGATGGAATTGGAACCCGCCCCAGATCGGAGGTGTTGCTTTGTAAGATCCGCAGTGACTCGAAACTCGAAACTCGAAATCCCATATTTCTTTGTTGTTGGCAGAAAGGACAGCAGCCAGACAAGTAAGTGTCGTGCTTAGACCGGCGCCGGCGTCGTGGTGGTGGCGTATAAGAGAAATGAGTCAACTGATATAGCTACCACGGCAGATAGGGCTGTAATCGGAGCTTCTGTGGACACGAATGGCAAGGTTAGGCTAGTGTAGTCTAAGACCTCCTGAAGATATAGGAAAAGAATTCGGAGGCTGAAGGGAACGCACAGGAGCAAGATGGTTTCGGCGTGCGCGCAAACTGTAAACCTACCGAGTATACTAGTCCGGTAGTCTTGCGCTAGAGAGCAGAGAAAGGTTAAGATGGCAATCGAGCCTCCTCACGACAAAGCTTGTCGAGTCAGCGCAAATACCGCAGCATGGTTGGCACCACTTGGACTCTGAACGGTGGAGTTTAGATGGATCGGCACGGCATTGGCATTGTTGCACAGTGCCATGAAGATGTGTTTTGTCGTGGTTGCTCGCCCGTGTTGGTGAAATGCGGCTGCAATGTCGCAGCACCTGCAGAGCGCCGAAAGCAGAGCTTTCCTTGGACGACGGTGTCGGATGTATACAACACCACGGGCAAGGGGCTGAAATGGGCGAGATGGGTTTGTTACTGCAATGTGATGTGAGGGGCACGGAAGCTTAAGTATTGGTTGGTTGACTGGTCGGTTGCAGCGGTGCGTGTAGAGAGACTGGGACTGGGACTGGTGCGTGGGACTGGACTGGACTGGGCTGGACTGCGGCGACGGACTGCGGCGACAGACCGGTGCTCTAAAACCGGCCTAAGGGTCGAGACGGGGAGGTCAGAGAGGCTAAGGGGGTTAGGGAGATCGGCAAGTTGCTGGCCTTAATAAATACCATCGCCATCGCCATCGCCATCGTCATCGTCGTCATTGCATCGTCCAAGAACCGGCCATGTTTGTTCCTGGGTCACATAACATAAAAACATCATGCAAGCCATCTGCGTCTTCCCTGGGCCGTCCTGAAAAGAGTATCCCGCAAGTATCCCGCAAGTATCCCGCAGCCACCGCGCGCGTAAGGGGCGAAGGCAGCAACTCCCGTCATCAGTCTTCTCGCCGTATTGGCTGTCGAGCGTGTGACCTAGTTCGTTTTCGGAGCATCTTGCAGCAACGCATCTAAAGTACGCGCGATAAAATCTGTAGGTATATGGGGTGGCATAGGGAGTGGCATATAGAGTGTCGAGCGAGACGGTGGAGCTGTGGCCTAGGTACTCTACATGCTCTACATGCTCTCCATGTCGACAGCCTATTCCACCTTTCCGGCGTGGGGGTTCGTGAGCGAGCAATGCAGTCTCGGGTGCTGGCTTGTTTGGAGTACTTCGCAGTGTGCCCTATCATTCTGCCGCACCGAAGCTCTAGTTTGTGCTCTAGTCTATTGTAGTGTAGTGTAGCGGCTCGTTGCATGACAATGTGATAATATCTGCACCCAGGGAGGCTAAAGTCTGGAGTGTGGGAGTAGTAGCCTACCTGGGGTTAGTATGAGCAGTGGTGCAGACCTGCGGACTGGGTACACTAGTGTAGGTTAGGAATGTGTACACTGCCTGCCTACCTAGTATACGCTACCTACTACATCGTAGAGAGGGGATTGTGGCCGGGCAGGTAGTATAAAAGTCACTCTCACCATACCGACATCCCTTGCCCCGCCATGGCTCGCCGCTCCTTGTGAGCCACCCCCAAGATGATGTACACCGGTCCGGATCCTAGCCAACAAGGTACATATTCAGCTAGTATAGTTGCCGATGCAAGCCTTCCTGTCCAGAAGAAGCCCGTTGATATATCCTCGGCTTTAGCAAGTAGTGGATATGCGATGGTGTGGTGTAGGTAAGACATTTGTTGCAATACACAATGACTATCGATCTAGGTATCGTATACATACCTACCTAGGATGTGTGCCGCCGACGGAATTCTCAGTGCCGACTTCCGCTCAAGCAGCGCCTATAACAACAAAGCACGACAGCACGACAGCACGAGATGCCGCAACCGAGTCCATGTAACCATCTTGCCAGCACCATGGTAGGGATTGGGGGTTTCGCCCGCCAGTTCACGATACTCTACTTGGTCGTGCTCGTTAAAGACCCCGCCGGCGTCTGCTCGGCACGCACGTACTACGTACGGTACGCTTCGCTGGCAATGCCACCAACTTTGGCCCGTTTCGCTGGTTTATGGCCTGATATACGGCTGCTGTAAGGTTTCCCCGCTGCAAGGGCCAGGATGCAGGCGCGGGATGCATTTCCCACAGTATGGTATCATCATCCCCATTATTGCTGGCATTGTGAACACTTGTGAAGGCGAGAAGAGGCCCAGGTAACCTAAGGTGTCGTGCCAATCACGGCTTATTACGGCCTTGGCAGATCGTTGTCTAGGATCTTAGTCGAATTGCGGCTTATCCATCAAACTAAATATGTCGTTGAGGATGTTGTAGCAAAAAGAACACGTCCAGTATCTGATACCGACGCCACGGTCCCCATTGTCGGCGAGCTGAAGACGGTGAGGGAATGTCTTTACGTATTGTCCCATACCAAAGAAGGTAGAAGTACCAATTGCTTGGATCAGCCATCTCGGCCAATAATCTTGCCCATATGCAGGTTCATGCATGGGGTCAAATGATCAGTTACGTATCATTTTGCGGGGACACTTAGATGGCTCCAAAAGCAAGATAATGACCAGTCATTGATAGGAGTTTTATGTTGTTTTGACGAGTTACATAGCTCCTAACGCCTAGCTCCAAGCCAAGCCAAGATAAGTAACATCAGGTGAGGCTTCTATTATTGGCCGCTGACAACGTCTCTTCGAGTGAGGAAGTAGGATTGGATTATTCTGGCGGCGTCAGGGCTTCCGCCTCTTGACACCAACGACAACTAGGTTCCTCGGGCTTTGGCGATAGTCGAATACAGTTTCAACCCAGGCGTCCTGTACCAAGTCGGGGTGCTCTCCTAGGAAAAGCCACCGGTCGGTGACGATTAAAGACTCGACAACGACGGCGCTAAACGCCATCAACGTCCAGACAGCGCTGAGCTCCCTCTTGCGGGGTCCGTACTGGCGTTCATATTTCGCAATCTCTTCGTCGGTGATGTCACTCATTCTTTCCTCTATGATGTCCCGCTGCTCACGGTAATCGGACGAGCTAGTCAGCTTAGTGATTGCGCCCCGAACGTAAGCGTGCAGCGATTTATAGCAGGATTTGCTGAGTGACCCGAGAATGACGGGATTGGTGCTCACGTTGAACGGACTGTGGGCAGAGTCGCCCGTTCTATCCTCTGCCTGTGTGCCATCGTGATGGACCTTCGAGATGACTCCCCTGTCGAGAAAAATCCTCTGCAAGACAGCACGAAAGAAATGCCGAGTGAAAAAGGCATCACTCTCAGCTTCTGTCCAGTTATGTGGAGCCTGACACGCCATCATCCGAGCAGTAATGTTCAGACGGATGCCATCGTCTCGATAGGCACACAAGCGATTGCTCAGGGGAAAGCCGTGAGGATCGTATTTAGCTGATTCCCTAATTACACGGCCATTGAGAGCTTGAAGACTAGGCCGCATATAAGGATGCTTATAGGTCGGCGGCCCAAGTTTCTCGGTTAATAGGTTGTAGCAACAGCCCACGATTGCGATGGCCTGGACGGCTGGGTTGAGGATCAGTGAGCGGATACCGTGGTGCGAAAGATTCCCACATGAGTGAATGGAGATTGCCATTAATCTGAGATCCATCTGTGTTGCAACTGGCTCCAGGTGAGTGCTTTGTAATTGATTAATGACATCTGTAAGGTCGCCAGATTCCAACCGCCCTTCTATGTAGCGTATAAATCCTTTGCCTTCCTCGGGGGCATATATGGCCTCGAATTCTTTCCGAGGTCTGAAATCAACGGCGTAATCTTGGGACGTTTTTATGACTTTGGCGGCTCTCTTTAATGCCCGCTCATCCCGTTGATCCTCAGGGGCCATACTATCGAGCTGTTGCATCCAGAGTTTCTTGTTTCTCATTATCTTAGGCTTCTCTGCGATGCCTGCTATCATGTCGAGCTCTTTAGCACCGGCTATGTTGTGTTCTCTCCCCTCAACAGCGATAATTTGCTTGTTATAAGGAGCACTCGCCAGCGCTCTGCCGAGGTAGTTCTGACCACTGCCAAAGTCGACGAAGTGCGTGATGCTGTTGTCAAACTCGGACTCCATGTCACTGGCTAGCTGGTCCACATAGTCTGCGAAGTTTCTTACTTCGTGTATCTTCTTTGGCTTCATGCCAACTGACATCTGCCATGTCAACTTTGGGAGTTTTTCCTCCCTCGAAGAGAACTCTCGAGCTAAGGAGAATTTTCTAATATCCTTGATGTACCTTGACAGGCTCGCTGGCGGTTGGGGATCCGGAAGTGAGTCCACATCTTCCCTCATAAGAATGTCCAACAACCTCATGCTATCGCACTGAAGAAGCCATGGCTGCCACTCGTCGGGCACCACGGAACTAAAAAGTCCAGGTTCACTAGTGAAGAAGTCTAGGACGTGCACACCACCACACAGAACCTGGAATGTGGCCGAGGTAGTCACAAATTGCAGAAGATTGTCGACGTACTCTTCTGGGGTAGCCCAGCAGTCAGCGAAAGGCAAAGGTTTAGGTGGTACCATCTTCTGCCTCTTCCGTCAGCATCGCATTTGCGACGCATGAATGATAGGTTAGGTAGGGTATTTAGTCTCCTCGGAATTGTCAAAGCACCGCACAAGAAATTCTAATTCACATGCTTCAGCCAGAGGACTGTCCGCTGTTGTCAGCTGGCAGACCTGGCCGTCTGTCCACACGTCATTGCAGATCTCAGGAGCATACATGTACCTACCTACCTACCTTAAGTACCTACATACCTAGCAGCCTCGCAGAATCTCCCCTGTACTTACATACATATAACCTTCGCAGTCTGTCCAACACACATACCTACTTATCCAGCGAACGCTTCCCCCCCACGCCACAGCAGTTGTCGGAAAATGGATGCGAGAGCACAGATGTAGTCATTAGATGATCGCGCAAAGCTCCAAGCCGGCAGGATGATGTCCTCGATCAACGAGGAGGATCCGTTCCTCCAGGTCCAACAGTACGCAACGCCTCTTCCCACCACAATCCAACTGGTCTGTCTGATAGCAATGCCAACCGCCCTAAACACATAGAGATGTCCTTGCGCAGATGCAGAACGCCCGACCGCTTTTCGCCTCGTATCTCCGCATCCGCAGTCTCAGCAGCACGCCCGCCCAATCTCCCGAAGTCGCCTCGGCGCGCTCCGACCTCGAATCCGCGCTTTCCGCACTCGCCGAAGACCTCGCCGACCTCGTCGAATCCGTGCGCGCCGTCGAGTCCGACCCCTCGCACTATGGGCTCTCCGCGCACGAGATGTCGCGGCGGAAGAAGCTAGTCGACGAGGTGGGCGGCGAGGTCGAGGACATGCGCGAGGAATTGGCGCGTCAAACCTCCGCGCTCGTTTCCTCCTCCGGCCCTCCGGGTTCAAAAGCAGCGGCCGCAGCCAGGGCGGCAGCGAATGAAGACCTGCCGCCTCCTAGCGCCTTCGCCCTCGACGAAGCCGGCTCTGCCCAGGGCGACGACAACTACGCCGAGTTCGAGCACCGCCAGCAGCTGCATATGATGCGCGAGCAGGACCAGCAGCTTGACGGGGTATTTGTCACCGTCGGCAACCTGCGGCGGCAGGCGGACGACATGGGGCGCGAGCTGGAAGAACAGCACGAGATGCTGGAACATGTCGATAACCTTGCGGACCGCGTGGGCGGAAGGCTGCAGACAGGTATGCAGAAACTGGGATACGTGATGCGGCGCAACGAAGATCGGTATAGCAGCTGCTGCATCGCGGTCCTCATCACAGTCTTAATTATCTTATTAGTGTTGTTGCTTCTGTTATAGATACTACCGAGTCTCATTTTGACGCTTGAAGCGGGCAACGGTGTGAAGGAGTAGTTCACTTGTTTGTACAGCCGGATATAGAATAATAATGCTCTCATGTTTATGATTCTGCCAGAGTATCGTCTTTCCCAAACGCAACATCAATGTACACCCTTTTTTTTTGGTTGCCAAACAGAGCTTTGGGCGCCGGATATATGCTATTTAACCTCAACGCCAGATTGATACAATGTGGTACCCCAGACCATTATTTATATCATGTCCCAAAGCGGACATTTTCCATGTCATGACCGCTACAACGAAATCTTTACAGTTCCAATCCAATATCCCGTTTCAGAATCTGCGCTAGGACTTGCAAGCCAGCAGTACCCGGTGTCTTGGCCAGTGCTTTATTGGGGAAATCAACCAACGCGAAGCGAAGAGCAGCAATAGCGGCACTCCCATAGAAGTAGATAAAGCGCTCCTCGTATATCTCGATCATGCCTCGGAGGACCACACACTGCGTGTTGGAGATTTCGGCGGGTGGTGTGTTGACGACTCTAGCCAAGCTTGTCCAGTACTTGGAAGGCGGCCAGGGGTTTGTGTTCGGAGATTTAGAGAAATCTCGCAGAGAGATTGCCGCATATCCAATGGCAAGGCCTTTCATCCTATCTATATGTTGTTGTTCTGGTGTCCATCCGGCCCGAGCTCTTCTCCACCCAAGTCGTATACGGCCTTGCTCCGTGCTTTCACTGCCGTGGTAGCCAAAGAGAACAGGGCAAGCCACTCGATATTTAGCCATCAGAATATCTACGAGGGTTTTCCCCCTCCATAGATAAAGCTTGTTGGAAAATATCTGGGCGGTAATCACGCCGAGAGGGTCAGCTGCCTTTGGTTGAGCGCTGCACTCATTGATGAATTGGTTGATGATGGTTTTAGCGAAGATATTGAGGAGATAAAGGAAGAGCGACGGCAGTTGTGCTTCGTTGTACAAAGCTCCATCCATCGGTCCTCGTTGATCCGTGACATATTGCGAGGGGTCCACCATTGCACTTGGAACACTGCCATTCAGCGACTCCTGTAGTAGCGCTTGAATTGTTGCGATCTTGGGAAAGCGGGTTAGCTAGATAGTAGGCATGTGAAGATCGTTACCAACCTGTTTCTTGTTCGCTCCCTTCTCGGCGACCATTTGGCCCAGACTCTTCCTCAACTCTCGCCTCATGTCTCCCATTCGTGCCTTCAGTGGTGGCGAAGATTTGGCTTGTTCGGCCAAAGAGGCACGTAGCTTTTTAAGGTTCTGATGTATCACCACATATCGATCAACTGGCGGTTTTGATGTGGGTACGGTTGAGAGAGAATTTTGCTGTGAAGTAGGAGGCCTGGGAAAGGAACTTATTACGGAAGGTGTGGCAGATGGTGAGGGCTTAGTTGATGCGACGTGTTGTCCCTGTGGAAGCGACTGTGCCTGAGCAGGTTGGGCGACCTTGGTCCCATTGACTGGCAGTACTGGCGCATTTAGAGATTGTGGGGAGGCAACAGATGATTCATTTCCCTGCAGTAATATTGTACCCAGTTTGTAGGCCGAGTTCGTCGCTGCTATCGAGCCCGAAGAGGCAGAGCCATTTAGTTGAGGCCTCGAGGTAGAGTTGGACGAGGAGGCTGCGGGTGCTTCGGGAGGGGGTTTTGGCACAGTCTTCAGCTTCAAGGCTCGGAGTCGTTCTTCTTCGGCCCGTACTCTTTCCTCGTTGCAAATTCGTTCCTCTTCTCTTCGCTGCTGCTGTATGATGATCTCCTCGCGTTCTTGCAAGCGCCGATGCTCCTCTTTCAGTTCGTGGTCCTCGAACACCCTGATCGCAGCGTGGCGAACGCGTTCATGTTCGGCTTGAGCGGCAGCAAGGGCATCTTGGTGGCTCAGCTCGGTATGCCTGTTCTCAGCAAGAAACTCGGCTATGCGAGAGCGGGAAGGACTGCTCCATTGTCGCGATCGTCGCGTCGCCGGAGAGGAACCAGTCATGGCGCGTCGGGGTCACAGAGGCTATAAGAATTGCATAGTAAGAGAAAGAAAGGGAAGCCTCGAGAGCAACGAACACCTCCAATAAGAAAAAAGAATGGGTTGAACAGAGTACCCAGGTACCGGCAGAATGGAACGAGGCTACAGGAAGCAAGGGTTGGCTGGCTCACTCCCGTTCCTGTGGTGTACTGTACATGTAAGCTCTTTCACCGCTCGCTGATACTCGAAATACTCGTGATGATTGGTTGGAGGTCTGGTTCCTACCGTGGAGCGACAACCCTGGAAGCACTCCAATACGCTAGACTGTTTAAACAAACATCCCCAATATATGCATATCACACTTTAGGTAGGTACCTGGCAAACAACCTTGAACCCCTCTCCAAGTTGAAACGTCTCATTACCATCGATGAAGTCTATTTTGGCGGTTGGAAGCTCAGCACGACAGAAACATCGTTTGGAGGAGAACAAAGGAAATGATCTAGGGCATATATATTAACTGCGTTGAGCCGTCAATTGTGTCCATCTCCATCCTTCCACATTGTCCCAATTTAATCATACAAAATGGCCACGAGACAGACATTAACATATGACATCTTACTCAGTATGTCCCCTTACCTTAGTGTTGGGGCTTTGTTGAATTTAGCGACAACCTCAGCAGCTTTGAATGAACCCTTGACAAAAGCAGCCTTCCGGGCAGCCCTCACTATACCATTCGATGATGACCTTAAGCCCGTCACTTACGCCATTAAGCGCGGGGATATTCCGCTGCTTTCTCGTACACTCGATTTCCTTAATCATTTGCATCCTCAGGGGTGGAAATGGTCACAGTTCTACACCAAGGGTGTTGGTAGAATTCTGACTTTGGCAGCAGCTCACAATCTGAAGGCATTGGAATTTTTAGTCCAGAAATATCCGTTATGCCCAAGGTCGGCGCAGGATGTGATACCGGCGTCTATTCTTGATCATGGCTTTTACTCGGCTAATACTGTCCACTATGACGCTGCCTTGGCCGACACTCGGAATAGAGAATTGGTCCAAAGTGCTATCCAAGGAGGTAGGTATGATTGTGCTGCGTTTCTCCTCAAACACTACCAGCCACCGTTATTTCCCGGTGGCTTTGCGTTGAGAGGAAATCCCCTCTATTACACCTCGGCCGCGGCGCTCGAATTTTTGATAGACCACGATGCCGACCTAGGTATTGATGCGCTGCACAGCGCCGTTGTTTCGGGTAATTCCACCGACCCTCGGATTTTTTATATCCTTGTTCAGAGAGGCTTCGGAATTGACTCCCCGCGTCATAACTTTGTGAACTTACCTATTGGGTCGATAACCACACCGCTGTACATAGCTTGTGACCATTTACAGCCAGCCAGTGTTGAGTCTCTCCTTCGTTTAGGTGCGAATCCAAACGGGGTTAGCGGCGGTTCTTGGATGGTGAAGGTCCACTCCATGGGTGGGTTCCAGTATTTTTCGCCGAATCCTCTGCTCGCGCTTGTATTTTCCAGTCAGTGGAGCCTATTTCCGATTGACGATACTTGGATCCTTTGCAGGAGATTCATCGAGTGCTTCCAGTTGTTACTTCGTTACGGCGCCATAATACCCCTTCCTAGTAGTGATTTTCTGGAAATTCTCCTCCTCAAAATATGGAACGCTGTTTGTACGCCAATACTAAGACGGTCTGGTTATGTATTGCCAAATTGTGCTGACCATCCCAATGACTTAAACCAAGGGGTTCGGTCGCTGCTGTGCGCACTCGACGATGTCACTCTAACACCATGGGTCCAGGTTTTCCAGGTTGTTTCTGAGACAAATCCGATATGGAGGGGAGATGCTAAACACACCAATGGCAAGGCGCGGCTTCTGAAATTCTTCTCTGACTATCAAGAGGTGTATGGAGATCTTCCTGGGCTAGCACAATTACGAAGGTTGTGCCTGTGGACCCTACCAGACAGATACGGTGCCCAGTTGAACATCTATTAGGTGCCTGGGGAATAAAATAGCATGAAACTAGCTACTATTGTTGGAAGTGACTGTCGGTCTCTCTCACCTATCTGGGTAGTCTGGCAACACTGCTGTACCAAGATCTCAGCAAGTTGTATGTTGCAAATACCATCCTTGACAGACTATTTCATTTCATACAATAGGGAAATGCTTATCAGCTTCATATACCTCTAGAAGAGATATCGAGCAGTTTAGAATATCGAATTATAGAGCATCAGTAGTAGGTGCTAAATATGAATATTAATGTGGTTGTTTGCAACATGTTTTCTCAACCACTGCAGAAGTGAGATATACATATATGGAAGTGCTGACAACATAGCCTCTAAGGGTCTGTGATCTGACTTGGATGGAGTGGGAGGGGACATCCAGTACACTAAAAGATAGCTTGCACGTAATTGCACCAATAAAATTTAAACCGAACTACCACGGACTTAGGCAACCATTTTCGCGAATGGAATCCTGCAAACGCTACCTTGTATACACAAGTCCAGCCTCACTCAACATATTCTTACTTATTAATACCCGTGATATAACCGTGAAGTACCTAGTGAAGTCCTGTCGGACTTTGCGAACACTTTCCGCTTGCTGACAGGCAGACAGGCAGATATCTACGTAGAGTGCGTGCCAGGGCTACATGACTGCTCGCTCACATTATCCTGCAACACATGCAACGAGAAGCTTTCTAGATACAGTACATCGAAGAGACCCTGTTGATTGGTGAATGCTCCCAAGAGCTGATAACCAAAATGCCCTTAAAACGAGGACTCGAGCGTGAATCTTGCGATTTCTGCTTCCGACGGAAGATTAAATGCGACCGTTCTTCTCGCACCGCCACCGGCCGTCCTGCTTGCTCCCAATGTGATCTACGCCAGGCATCTTGCACTTTCGAATGCGATGACATCCGCATTCAACGGCGACGGAAGAACCCATCTAAAGCGAAGGCGGTTGACATCACTGCGTCAACTGAGACGAAGTCTGCGCAAGGTTTTATCAGTGGCAATGAATCCATTTGCGCAGAAAACCCGTCCTTGGCTTTCGGCGATGATACGTGGTCTCCTCCATTTTACGACAGTACTGCTGTCTTGAGCCGGGTACCACCGGACGTCGGTACTGCTATGTCGACCCAGAGCTCGATGACAACATCCTCGCTACCAGCATGCCCTGACTTCGAGTTCGAACTAAGTCCCAATGGTATTTCATTCCTCGACTCGATCTTTTTGCAAGGTCATGATACGATAGAAGCCATTGCGACCTGGGACAGTATGCCAAACCCGGCCCTGCAACTTATGAACGAGCCGCAGGAGAGCCTACCGCCAAATAGAAGCCCCTATTGCGTCCTAGACATTCAACCTGATATGCTGGATGCAGCGATTGACGCGTATTTCAGCTTCGCTTCTCTCGCTCTTCCTGTGCTGTCCAAAGATGGATTTATAGCCGACTACAAGGCTCACCAAAGTAGCTCTGCACTGGTATTCGCAGTCGCCTGTCGAGGTTGTCCTTTTATTCAGGCAACAGAAAAATGGTCCTTGCAGCAGCGTCTTGCTTCACGTTATAGAGAAGCATTCCTCCAGGCACGGAGCACTACATCGAGTCCAGACATCGTGAGACTCGACGACCTAGAGGCTTTAGCTCTCATGGTGGACTTTGAATATGAGAGTTCTGAGGAATTAACTTCACCACTCCAGTCGCAGCTAGAAAATTTGTTGTTAACCCATGATTCTCTTGTCGTGATGACGCTACAATATCGTATTGAGACTCGTATTACAGCAACAACAGGCTTATCTACAACCCTATCCAGAGCCACGCAACGCCAAACACTTCTCTTCTGGTATGTCTATGGGTGGGATGCTTTCCGTAGTCTCGATCGCAAAATGGCTTCCCGAATTCGAGACGAAGACATTGATTTATCAAGACAACCCCACGGACAGGAAGGACAGAGCTACTTCGACGCTATCCTTAGTTTAGCGGGAATTGCTCGGAAAATGGCGCGAACGCTCTGCAGCCCCATTGCTAGACAAAAAGGCGTAAAACACCAAGATGTAGACAACCTTTATAAGCTGCTTGAGGAGTGGCGTATGAACATCTGCCCACCTGGCTTGCACATCCGACTTTCTAATCATGTGTCCTCACCACAAGAAAGTTCTCTATCCCTGGGTACAGAGATAAAAGATTTTGTTCCCATCCACAAGGCGGTCGTTGCATTACTGGAATTAAATTGTGTTATGCAATTAGAAGCCTGTGTCTCAGAATACGGCATTGAGGAACACGGCTCTTCGATGGGACAGATTGTTGATATGCGGGTAAAATACGAGACTCTACAAGCGGCTTATAGGATAGCGGAAGTGGCTCGATGGATTGAGAAGCTCAGCGTCAGTCAGGGTATGTCTACATCCACAATCACGCATGCCATGACCGATCTTGCGCCAGGAGTTATACGCAATATCTGCGCTGGCGCCTCTTACTGGATATCCCAACAAGCAAAAGAGATGTTTCAATCAACACGAAATGGAGAATTCAATACTACAATGGCAAAATCTGACTGTGCGTCTGGCGATAGAAATATCGCGGAACTATCAAGGGAGCGGGTGAAAAGCTGGATGGAATCAGTAGCGACACTACGGGATACTGCCGCCACAGCCACATCACATAGGGATACGGAAATTTTGATCGAACGATTAGACCAGCAACTAGGGTCTTTGAAAGCGTTGGTGAACACAAATGAGGTATAATACTTTGTTTAATGAGTTTTTTCTTGGTTTGCGGCTATATCTTGTCAACCTACCGCAGAAGTCCCGTGAAGGTCCCGCGAAGGTCCCGACGGGTCCACAAAGTCCACGATAATTACTGAGCACTCCTTAATCACCGCACTCAAAACTACTTAATAACTTGATGGTTCGCCTTTGAGGGAACTTTTACTATAGTTAACCCAAACCTTCATCAAACTAGTCTTAAAATCCCTATTCCAGTGTTGACAAAAGATGGCATATTTCCTTCTTGGACCAATCTATCAGCCTCCCACCGCGTTGCTAACATCCAGCGTGGTAGACGCCTGGGGTTCTGGCCTTACAGCAAGACTGAACCATGTTTTGCAATCTGGTCATAGTGACTTCGGAGATTTCGAAGCAAATACCTCGTCAATATCCATTACCATAGTATCAACAAAGGATGACGAAGGCACTCCTTTCTTCGATTTCCATCACTCTTCGCCGTTCCTAAACCACTCAGCTGGTGGTACCAACCAGGTCACGAAGAATTCAATCTATCGTATAGGAAGCATCTCCAAACTCATAACCGCTTACACGCTTCTGGTTGGATACGGATGGCAGAGCTGGGATCATGCTGTTACACGTTACGTACCTGAACTTCGGGGAGCAGCTTCGTCAGACCATCGAGACCCAATTGATGATGTGTCTTGGGATAGGGTAACGATTGGTACTTTGACGTCTCAATTATCTGGGATCGGGAGAGACTGTAAGTATTAATACCTCATACCCCAAAAGGGTTATTAGACTATTGCGCTTGAGTTTTTGTCCGTGCTGGCTATGATGCTAATATTTCTGACTAGACGCCAATGGGGATCTGTCGAGCCAGGACTTTCCTTGGATGGAAGCTGGTCTCCCGGAACTATCACCTCAAGATATCCCCCATTGTGCCGGCAATACCAGTCTACCTCCTTGCACTCGTCAAGGTGAGGGATAGCTGACATTCATCCATATCTGCGAATGGTGCTAACATGTTCATCAGAATATTTCCAAGGCGTAATACAGCGACATCCCGTATTCGCACCGTGGACGACTCCAATCTATTCCAATGCCGGATTCAGAATACTTGGATATGCACTCGAAGCCATGGGTGGTGCATCATACAATTCCCTCGTACAGTCCAAAGTCCTTGGACCTCTTGGGCTAACCGATACATCGGCGACGTGTCCATTAAAAAAAGGTTCTTGGGTAATTCCCACTGGAAACGAAAACGGCTTTAACGTGAATTATGGCGATGAAACACCGTGAGTACTCTGACGGTAACGTTATCTAGGTAAATATAAACCGAAGGAGTCCACTTCGCTAACCTCTGAGTCAACTCACAGGACGGCAGGTATATACTCATCATCAGATAATTTGGCCCGGCTTGGACGTAGTATCCTCCTTAATAAGCAACTCTCAGCGCTGGACACTAGAAGATGGATGAAACCCACGTCCCATACGTCAAGTCCGTTTTTCTCCGTCGGCAGCCCTTGGGAGATATGGAGGACACGAAGTCAAATCACCAGCGGTCGGGTCGTAGATCTCTACACCAAATCAGGCAGTGTCGGGCAATACAACTCACAGCTGATGCTCTTACCGGATTATGGTGTGGCGTTGTCTATCCTAGTTGCTGGATCTAGTAGCGGACCAGTCGTCACCGCCGCGACCGAGATGGTACTCCAGTCCCTCATCCCAGTGCTCGAGAACATCACCATAAGCGAGGCGTGCAAAAGTCTTTGTGGTACATACGAGACGTCGCGGCCCGATGTGAACTCGAGTATCACAATCGCTGCGGATGCAGCTGGCTTGTACTTGGACCAATGGATTAATCAAGATGTCGACATCATAGCAGTCGCGCAGGCTTATGCGGCCCAGACTGGGAGTCCCCCCATCAATTCTGCCCGACTTCAGGCTACGAATCTCCGGGATTTGGCTCTTGAAACCCATACTGCCAGGGGGAATCGTCGCGTAGCATACCGGGCGATTTTCGACACGACAAGTGAAGACCTGAACGGACCGCCTCGTATCCTAGATCCGAGCTCGCATGAGTGGAGTTCAATTGATTCGATTATGTACGGGGAGATTAGCGTCGATGACTTTGTAGTTCATCTTGACGCCGATGGGACGGCAATGATGATCGAGCCGAGAGTAGTGCGAGATACCTTGTGGAGAGCGGGCTAGACTCGAATAAATCTTGACAGTCGGTCTCTGTGGCACACTGGTATGACTCATTGGTAGAATCAACTCTGGATGTTTGGTGTGGTTGAAGTTTATAAAGGTATAAAGTTGGCCTAAGCGACTGGTATTTTCTTGGAAATAAATTGCAGATATCTAGCCCTAGGTAGATTGTATAACATGAGAATTCGCGCCCCTTGTAGAGCTAACTTGGTCATGGCATTTAGTCTCGTCGTCTGCTCCGTGATCGGGTAAAGCTGTATCTATCATGGCCGATCGATTTAGCTTTCTGGATAGAGAAAAAGAGGGCAACTAGACATACTAGCTAGCTCTTAACAGAATTCGAACCTGTCCTCTATTATCTTTCTACTTCACAGCGAGGAAGACGTTGGTTTCCTAGCTTTTGGTGGTCACCCTTTTTCTAACACTTCCCACAGCTGATCGTGGCGACCTGACTCGAGGAGCTGGCAGCATATGAGATATCTCGTTCGTCACTGACCCATTGTTTTCTCCAAGTATAGTTTCTTAGCAGTGCATTGGAACTCCTATGTGGGCACTGGATCACATGGGAAGCTCCCTTAATGGGTTTGACAGCTCGAGGTTAAAACATTGGGGCCTTGAGACAGTGGAATATTGTCACCCCTGAAGTGTGCGTAGCCGAGACCTTTTGATAAATAGCCCGCAATGTCACATGAAATTCGGAATATAGCTGTTCAGTGTTACGCGCAGAATGGTGATGAATGACGGGCCGCCAGAATCAGTTGAAAAGTACCTACATAGACAGAAACGACTCTGAAAAGCTGATATAACGACAATGTTACCTAATCTAGAATCTGTAGACAGCTATTAACCAGTTTAGCTATCAAAGTATAATCATTATCTCTTTCTATGTTACCAATCAGAAATTATGCCTCTCTTCCCTTGCTTATCTACTTAAGTAACTTGGACAGTTCGTTACCGCAAGGCAAATGCGACAAGTTTTTTACACATGATAGCGCTAGCGTCATGTCGACTTACACATCATCCCGGCTTTTCAGTGGCAAGAAAGAAAGAAAGAAAGAAAGAAAAAGAACAAAAGAAACACCCACTCCGTCGAGGTGACTATTTTACGACTTATACAACTGAAAAATACGTAAATAAATAAATGATTTCATGGTTTCCTCGTTGTTAGAATAGGGGTTGCTTCAACCCGACTAGCTGTATTTGGGCCTATATCTTGATTCTTAATGCCAATGGCAAAAGCCACTAGGTTGCCCGAACTGTATATCGAAATCACCCGAAGATAGGTACCTAGATATTTCCGAAGTAATACCTACTTTCTATCTACATCATGCACACATGTAAGTAATATTGGCGGAAGCACTCCATACAGGATCCGGCTTATACACTATTTCCCTACTAACTGCCACTGCATCGTGGTCACTGTGGTTACATGTGGGCGTGAATCTACACCGCGTTGTGTGTAGTGTACTCGTAGTTCTAGGTTCCGCCTTGCCACCTAGCTCCCGGCTTTGACCCCGTTCTACCCCCACTCCTTACCCTTTGCAGGCAGGTTGGGTGGCCACTCACACTACGCCGTTGTAGGGTACCTACAGTTGATGTACACTACCACTTTAGAGAGCCTGGTCAAGGCCGGGTCTGGGTCTGTCGCTCATTCCTCCCTCAGCGGTCTCTCCCACCCCCTCCCCCCAAAGGCTGTGGGCCCCGCCCTGACCTCACCAACCTGGCAGCCCGCTGTCTCAATACGGACAGTGTGTGGAGAGCATAATGGTAGGCATACTATAGTAGGTAGTCACCTACCTAGCGTAGATAGCAGAGCAGCAGAGAAAGGCCATCTATCTTCCCAAGCCTCCTCCAAGCTCCCAACTTCATTATCCGTCAACAACACCCTCAATCCCTCTCTCTCTTTCCCAACTTCCACCCTATCCTCTGCACCCTGTCCTATCTATCCACCGCTCTCTTGGGCTTGCTTGCACACTCCTTCCCTTGGGAATTTTAGCACCCCTCTCAATCATCGAGACCATCCATTTTCATCCTCTCATTTAGCTGCCTCCTTTTCTAGTCGCACAAGGCGTCCACGCAATCAGTTGTCATCATCACCACTACACTACTCATCAACGAGCGTTTTCGGCGATCCTGTTCGCTTATCTACCGACAAGACATCACATTGTCATCATCTCTTGAGCTCCAGACAGCATCCATTTTGGTCTATCCCATCTATCCACCTCATTAGGATATCGCTACCGAACTGCATCACGGCCTTGTCGCACCCAGACGTGCAACCAGCGCCCACGATGGACCAGCAGCAGCAGCCTCCCCCAACTGGAGGCGTCCCTGGGCCGGCCGGACGCCGTCTTCACATCGCCCATCGTCGAAGTCCATCAGAGTTGACCCCTCTGATGAGCATGTTTTCTAACCCTGGAAGTAAGCTCCTGCCCCCCTTTGCTCCTTATAGCCTATCTTCTGGTGCTTTGGTCGCATGGCGCCGCCACCGCCGTTGTCGCAGTTCTTCTTAGCTAATTGTGTGATGTTTCTTTATCAGTGGAGCAACTCGCCATCCAACAACAGATCGAGCTGTTACAACAGCAGCAACAGCAGATCCAAGCTACCCACCAACAATATATGAACATGGGAATGATGGCACCCGGCCAGCTTGGTGCTGGTGGCCAGTTCAATCCTTTGCAATCAAATATGCCCAATATGTCGCCACAGACGGCTTTTCAATTTCCTAACCAGCTTCCACAGCAACAAAATATCCAGCTGGGAGCACCGAATCAGCCAATGTCACACCGCCGAAATCAATCCGCTCTGCCTAACATGAACATGGGCCCGCCCCCCGCGCCATCTTCTGGGGCCTCAGGCTCCGCATTCGGGCACTTTGAGAACCTGTCGGGTCAGAGTCGGGAGAATGCGTCGCGAGGTGGGCGAGGCGGCGGCGGCGGTCATCAACGAAGGCATTCGTTGGCCCTAGCCGATGCTAAGAAAGCTGCTGAAATTGCTCAGCAGAAGCGCACCACATCAGGTTTCCAATTCCCCGGGCCTGGGGCTGATGCGAGCCCGCCTGCCGAAGAGCCCAAAAGCAGCGTTGCGGACACTCCTATAGCGCAGGGGTCGTCCACTCGCGGCGGACGGGGCGGGCACGGGCGCAGCCAGAGCATGGCCGTGCATGGTCGTGGAGGTGCACGCAGCGGTGCGCCAGGGGAGGGGGGTGACTTTCCACGCCGTGGAGGGGGTGCAGCCGGCCACACTCGGTCATCCTCGCGCAACTTCGAGGGTAACTGGCGCAACCAAAACCAAGGCCAGGATCAACCCAACCAAGGCCAGCAGGGGTTTCAACCTGGTCATCGTTCTCGTGCTTCAATCAATCAGTCTATCTCTTCAATTGGGGCCTTTCAGTATCCTGGTCAACCTCAGCTCATGCAAATCCCCGGTCAAATTCCCATGATGCAGATGTATGGCGGCCAACAACTCAACCCCATGCAGATTAACCAAATTCAAGCGCTTCAAGCTGCTCAGATGAATGGCCAGCACATGGTCGGTCTTCAAGCTAGCCAGCATGCTCCCCAGCTTGGAGGTCAACAATCTCAGCAACAACAGAGGAAGACGCTATTCACTCCTTACTTACCTCAGGCTACCTTGCCTGCCTTGCTTGGCGATGGCCAGCTCGTTTCCGGAATCCTCCGTGTTAATAAGAAGAATCGCAGCGATGCATATGTGTCCACTTCTGACGGCCTGCTAGATGCCGATATTTTTATCTGCGGAAGCAAAGATCGTAACCGAGCGTTAGAAGGAGATTTAGTCGCGGTTGAACTTCTTGATGTTGACGAAGTTTGGGGGCAAAAACGAGAGAAGGAAGAGAAAAAAAAGAGAAAGGACATTACCGACACTAGAACGGGTTCGACAAACGGAAACGGTCCATCGAATACTACCAATGGTGATGACTCCACGGCGGGTGACGGAAGCATCCGTAGAAGGGGTAGTCTACGCCAAAGACCGACTCAGAAGAAGAACGACGATGTAGAAGTAGAGGGTCAGAGTCTCTTGCTTGTTGAGGAGGAGGAAATTAATGACGAATCGAAGCCTCTCTATGCCGGCCACATTGTTGCCGTTATCGAACGGGTTGCTGGCCAGATGTTCTCAGGTACTCTTGGACTTCTGCGGCCAAGTAGCCAAGCAACCAAAGAGAAGCAAGAAGCTGAGCGAGCTGCTAGAGATGGTGGCCGATCTCATGACCATCGACAACCAGACAAGCCAAAGATTGTCTGGTTCAAGCCCACCGACAAGCGTGTACCGCTTATTGCAATTCCTACTGAGCAGGCGCCGCGTGATTTCGTCGAGAAACATCAAGATTATGCCGACCGGATCTTTGTTGCGTGCATCAAACGGTGGCCAATTACATCACTCCACCCTTTCGGCACCCTTGTTGAACAGCTTGGCAAGATGGGCGACTTGAAGGTTGAGACGGACGCTCTCCTCCGCGACAACAATTTCTCCTCGGATGAATTCTCTGAAGCCGTTCTTAGGAGCGTTGGTCTTCAAGATTGGTCCATCGCCAAGGAGGACGAGGCCGCCATAAGTGCTCGCCGAGATTTCCGTGACGAGACGATCTTTACCTTCGATTTGGCTGGCACGGGTGAACTTGGTGACGCCGTTCACGTCAAGACCCACTCTGACGGCAAGATTGAGATTGGTATCCACGTGCCTGATGTTGCTCATTTTGTAAAGCCAAACTCACTTGTTGACCGCGAAGCGAAGAAGCGTGGAACTGCTGTCCATTTAGTAAACCGCACTTGTGCATTGCTTCCCCCGAAGATTGCGTCTGAGCTTTGCACACTCACTCCCGGGCAAGACAGACTTACCGTGAGCATCGTCTTCAAGGTCCATCCTCACACAGGGGCTGTTGCGGAAGGTGACTCTTGGATCGGCAAAAGTATTGTTCGAAGCAAGGCAAAGCTGTCGCTCAAGGATATCGATGAAGCGTTGGCGGGTGGAGCCAACTTCCAGCATGAGAGTGCTGAGGTCAAGGACATCCAAATTCTCAATGTAGGTTTCTATCTTCTGGCACATGGCTGTTGTTCACATTTTATAGGCCATTGCACAGAAATTCCAAGAAGCACGCCTTGGTTCAGACGGCGAGGTTACTGCACCGCTGCGTTTGCTTCACCACCTCGACGACGAAAATATCCCCATCCGGCACAACATATTTGATACCACACCAGGAACCGAGCTCGTGGAGGAGCTTCTACACAAGGCTAACGCCTATGTTGCTCAAAAACTTGCTAGCGAACTTCCCGAGAAAGCGCTGCTCCGACGTCAAGGGCCGCCTAATGCTCGGCGCCTACAAACGTTTGTTGAACGCATGAGAGCTCTAGGATATGACATAGACACGACTAGCAGCGGGACTCTTCAAAACAGTCTTTTCAAAGTGGACGACAGTGACATTCGCAAGGGCATGGAAACCTTGGTTATTAAGAGCACGCAGCACGCGAAGTACTGTATTGCTGGCAAGATTAACCAACAATTGCGGCCTCATTATGCCTTGAACCTTCCTCTCTACACTCACTTCACAAGCCCCACGAGACGATATGCGGACATTGTTGTGCATCGCCAGTTGGAAGCCGTCTTGTCTGATGGCGCAATCGAGTATAACGACGATGTCGAGACACTAGTGAAGACGATTGAATCATGCAACATCAAGAAAGAATCGGCTCAGAATGCTCAAGACCAGAGTATCCATATTGAGTCCTGTCGGATTATGGACAAGAAGCGACAAGAAGTCAATGGTGACCTGATCAGCGAAGGTATCGTTCTCTGTGTCTACGAATCTGCCTTTGACGTCTTGATTCCTGAATGGGGGTTCGAAAAACGAGTACACTGCGATCAGCTGCCCCTCAAGAAGGCCGAGTTTAGAAAAGAGAAGAGAGTATTAGAGTTGTACTGGGAGAAAGGTGTTCCAAGTTCGGCATACGTGCCTGAAGATGAGAGACCCAAGGCAGCTGCCTCACAGCGGGTCTCGAATGCGATAGCTGCTGCACGACAAGCTGAAGAAGCTGAGCGCGTAAGGAAGGAGCGGGAGGAGGCTGCCCGAAAGCAGACGGATACTGGTACTATGTCCACAGATGATGTGGATGCGCTGTTTGACGACGACGACGATAATGTATCCGACGTCACGGAGGCCATGGCGGGGGCATCCCTGGCTGAACGCCCTACCCAAAGTGTCCCAGGGTCACCGAACCGATCCTCCTCAAACGCAGCAGGTGTACTACACCGCACCCGGTCGGATTCGAAGGTTCCCATGACTGAGGCTGTTGAGACCCGTCTGACGAATAAGGAGAAGTATCTCAAGCTATTCGCGCTGAGAGAAGAGGGCGGAGAATATATCCAGGACGTGACGGAGATGACGAGAGTACCCATCATTCTCAAAACAGATCTAACCAAGAGCCCACCGTAAGTCTATTTCGAAACCCAATACTTTCATGTGAGATTGAGATTGCTAAGAATTGCTGCAGTTGCTTGACCATCCGCTCGCTTAATCCTTATGCTCTCTGAGTGTTTGGTTGCTGAGGTAAGAATTGCTTGTAGTATTTGGGATTTTGGAGCGATGGGGCGGATGGAGTGGGTGAAGCATGGCATCGTCTGGATTTGCTAAACGAAAGCCAGAGGCGCACAAGGCAAAAGGTAGAATGTATCCGAAAGTCTAGTTGAGGCTCCCCTCCAAGAGCATATGTTATGTGCGCCATCAAAAAGTTGTTATCGTGGGATCAAATAGAACAAGTATGTAAGGAGTTGCTATGGTTAGCTGCGGCATGACGCGCGATAAGGCTGGAGCGCTCGGGACCGGGATATGGACGGCCGGCGACCGTTTAACTGCTCCTTGGGATGTCTGAGAATAACACCAGGCAGAACACGTCCCCCCAATTTGGTTTGATCCGACAGGCTTCTTATCTATCATGCATATTTGTGGTGCTGTTGAGATGCCAAGTCAGAACGGAACGGCTTCTTGGGATGATGCGACCCCTGTCATCCTTCAACCAACTGTGCCAGTGAACGTGTCCATAATTGTTGAGATGCATTCATATTGCCGTCGACCACGTCTTGTCGTTGAGGTTCCTTATTTCTATATCAAGGTCTGAAGGGGACTTCTATACCTTTGAGCTAGATATTCTAGTAGGTATGTACATGGATACGATCTGACATTGATTTAAACCCCACCTAATCGGAACTTTTAGGTCAGTTGCCTACTAAGTACGTTTCGTCGAGCGGCTCATGTTTTAGCTCTATCGCCGACTTGCCTTACATCAATCACATAGCCCAGGGGTCGGTGATTCCAAGACCCGTGGATCCGTTGTACCGGACCATTCAAAGCAACCTGTTTTGTATCTTCGCTATTTTATTGATGATTAGGCAAGCTTTGCAGGACATGCCTATCGACTTTGGACGGTAAAGTGCCTACTTTTAAGCAACTACCTCATCATCGCACTGTTCACAATTCTAGCCCAATAGGCACGAGCTACAGTTACAGCCGCCGCCCTCCGCAATGTGGCATTGTAGAGGCTTCTCAATGTCTCTATCTCTGGTTCCTTTGAGAAGATCTGGGATCGACGTGGGGAATGTCTAATTCTGTCCTATGTAACCGACAAGACGACCTGCAGGTGATGTTGGATTCAGGGAGAACAAAACAGGTGAGAGAGAGAGAGATAAGGAAGAGGCTACATCGGAACAGAAGCGCCTCTCAGTCACAACTAACTCAACTTGGGCTCTTAGCAGGGCCAAGAAACAGATGCCAAATCGTGTCACAAGCTATCTCGCTGGTTGAAATACCGTCAAGTAGGTAGTTTCAGTGTTCGGGTTGGCGCTCGCCCGTGCAGAAAGTAGGTAGAAAAGCGCTGCCGGCTGGAGCCCCGTGAAACAGTATCTGAGGCAACTGGCCCGTCAGCGCAGGCCCCTGCCCCTGGCAATCCCCACCATAGCTTCTCTGCACTCTATTATAGGCAGTGTACCTCCATGCAGATACACTACATACATGGTGTACATTGTGCGCTATATCTAGTAGCTACCCCAGACGCCAAGCGCCCCCTGGTGCTACCCGAACCCCGAATCTCGCTGATAAGCAACTTCATCTCAACTCTACCCGCACACTTGCGAGGCACAGCCGTGTTCCTACTGGCGCCTCGAGCATGTTTCGTTTCCCACAACGCCGCCAACATGTGTGATTCGATCCTCGGCACTGATCCCACGCGTCACCACAATCTCCGTCCCATCTCCTCCCCCTTCTCTGCCTCCCCTGGCGCCCATCTGTGTGCGGAAGTGCATCCTCGAGAGGGAATGGACGCTGCCGGCAGGGGAAGCAAGGAATCGTGGAGGAGCCGCGAGGTGGTGATTGCAAGGGATCACCGTATCCATGCCCGGCTTGCCCTCTTTCCGTGAAGCGTCTCCCATGGCGTCTAGTTCCGTGCTCTTCGCTGCCCCTGCTCCATGGCACATGGCGGGTTGGTTTTAATGTGGCCATGTTTCCCACCTACCGACCAAGACTAATTTCCATTCTCTTCTTTATCCCTATCCCGTCGTTCGTCTGCATCAATACTACTCCTCCACAAGCGCTGGTCTGCTTCCCTGGGATCAACGACTTTCACTATCCTTTATACGTCTAATTCTTCTAATACCCAAGCGGGAATTTTATACTTCATATATATATCTATATATCATAGCACAGCCAGGCTGGTTCTTGCTTTCACTTCACTGCCGACTACAGATATCCTCTTAATCCAGCCGCCATTGTCGCTATTGAACGAGTAGGAAAGAAGGGAGCATAGAATAAAAAGAGACAGATAAGGTTATATTGACAAGAACGCACTCGAAACCAAAATGCCTTCTATCATCAAGACTACGGGCGTCCTGGCGGGATTGGTGGCAGCCGTGTTAGCTCTCCCAGCCCAACCCAAGCTCTCGGCAAGACAGGACAACATCTACGAGCTCGCAAAGCGACAGAATGCCGCCGCTGCCGCCGCCGGTCTGACGGATGTCGATCTCCTCCAATTGTAGGTGCCTCTTTTCTGTTCAGCTTTCTCCGTAACGTCAACGACTTACATAGATGCCTCTAGTGCTTTGACTTTGGAGTGGCTCGAGACCACCTTTTACCAGCAAGGTTTCGCCCAATTTCCCGATGATCAATTTGTTGCTCTCGGCCTGAACGCAGCTCAACTCTCCGACCTCAAGAGTGTCGGGGCGAGCGAGGAAGCTCACGTCGTCCTGCTACAGAGCGCCATCGCCCAAGCCGGTGTCCAGCCCGTTCAGCAGTGCACGTACAACTTCGGCTTCACGGACGCCGCAGGCATGGTCGCCACGGCCGCGGTCCTCGAAAACGTCGGGGTTTCCGCGTATCTGGGCGCTGCGCCACTGGTGTCCGACGGCGGGATCCTCAGCACCGCAGCCTCGATCCTGACAGTCGAGGCGCGCCATCAGGCTTTCATCCGGAGTGCCTCGGGCGTGGCCGTGTCCCCTTCGCCCCTCGACACGCCTCTGGGTCCCAAGGCCATCTTCTCGCTCGCCGCACCCTTCATCCAGTCCTGCCCAGCCGGTTCCAACCTCGCCCTCACAGCCTTCCCCACGCTCGCCATGACGAGCCCTGCGCCCGTCGCCGGCGTCATGAGCCTTGCCGCCGGCACCAACATCCAGGTCCAGAGCGACGCGGCGTCCAGCGCCAAATTCTGCGGCTTCACGAACTCGGGCGCGCCCGGTGGCACGGCCTTCACACCCTTCGACGCCGCCACCGGCTGCGCGCTGGCACCTAACCTGGCCGGCATTGTCTACGTCACACTCACGAGTGACGCGCCCGCCACGGGCGTCTTGACAGACGACATCACTGTTGCCGGCCCCATGGTGATGCAGTTGAGCTAAATTAAGCTATAACCCAAAAAAGAAACAAAAAAACACCATTTTAAGCTTAAATGTTCTCTTGCCCACAGCGGTCCTGACTTAGAAGGCGAGATGACAGCCATGATATTGGGAGATATGGGAGGGTAGGCAGGCAGACAATACAAGACAAGACGGACGAAAGATGACGGAGCATGAAGGGGGAGAAAATGAGGGGGGCAAAAAAAAAAAAAAAGAAACAACACAAAAAAAAAAAAGCGAGCGGGTGAGTGGGTTCTCGGTAGCTCGCGACAGTACCGTACCGCCCACCACCAGCTTAGCTAGCTTTTCTTCAATATATTGTGTTCGTCTCCCTACCTCCCGTCATCATCCTATCCTCTTGTCTTATCTTGTCTTGTCCTGTCGCGTCTAGCTTCCTTCCAATTTGCATACCATGCCATCATTGCAATAAACTCTTGTTTTCTTATATATATGTTTTGCTTCCCTTCTTTTCTTATCATCCCTCATCTTCTATCTTAAAAACGTTATTGTACGAAACGTCCCCTGTACATATAATACCATTATATCCCTACTAGCCTTAATTCCCGCGGTCTATCTATTTATCTCTGTATGCAGATATGAGCTGCGGGCCCGGACATGTTTCTGTCTGTTTTGGGATGGGGGGGAATAGGTAATACATAGAGAAAGAAAGGCATGGGAATAGGGCAGAGAGGGCAGGCGATGAATGAGACGAGTGCGGGCGGTGAAGGATGGAACATTGCTGGCGATACCCAGATGGAGATTTTATTTATTTATTTTAAAGTAACAGGAGTTTTTTATGCCATCTTGCATCATTATTACCAGTTGAAGTGAATAGTTGATATATATCTCTCTTCAGCACACCTGGTTCCTTCTACGTGACGGTTAGTTTCCGGGCGAAGTCTTACGAACTGTGTGCATGTAGTAGTAGTAGTAGTAGTAGTAGTAACTCTAGGGCCACGTCTGTGAAAGCCTTAATTCTAGAGTTTCGCAATTCATCGGGCGCCGTGAGGATTATTTTCGGTGGAGATGGGAATCAAATGCAATACCTACCTACCAAGCGCGGCACATGCATGATATTTTCCTTCGAACGCAATCCTCATATGCGGCTCTATCTCTTCGCGCAAGTATGACCCCGTAGAATGTTGTGAAAAAAATCAACGATGGGTGGGGGATCCGGAAGAATAATCACGATGGGATCTTGGGTACGGTACGACAGGATTAGGTAGGTGGTTGTTGATTCGGGAATTTGCTGCTCGCGCAAGTCATCGAGCGATCTACAGTCCTCGCATTCACCTCTCGACCCGAGACCTAACCATCCTCGCCTCTCGGTCTCTATCATATCACTGCTTCACACGGTCTATCTTCCTTCCCCCGAGCAAGAGGTACGTACGCCTGTGCATGTCGGGTGTCATTATTTACCAAACCAAGCGCCTAAACCCCATCCACTCTCCTACAAGTGGACCAGCATCAAAGCTGCCCTAAACGTCCAAAGGCGGGAAAAAAAAAGTAGATTGACCCAGGGAAACAAAGCGAGGGAGAGACAGACAAGGTGGGGCCACCAACTCCGGTATTAGCTGAGATGAAACGTAGGTAGGTAATGTGATAGTAGTGTACAGTAGTGGGAGCGCCGTGCTCTGAAGCCGACTTTTCCCAAGGTGCCTCCGTTGATTCGCCGTCGGTTTCCCGTATGTGGCCCGTCCGTCCTTTGTTCGAAACAGTCCGAACCGTCGCAATCGCGTTGGCGCATTCTACCAGGTCTCCAGTTACCGCAATGGACCAACTCTTAGGTACCGCCGCCGAAGCGTTTGGCTCTGGCTTCCGCCTTTGCGCGCTCGGAGGGATCATCAACGATGCGTCTCGGCTTGCCTCCGCCGCCGCCGCCGCCACCTTCCTTTCGTGATGGGCCGCGATCATTACCACCATAGCGTCCACCCCGGCTTCGGGTATCTCTACCACCCCGGCGTCTCCCTTGGGCGTTCTGCTGTCGCTTGGGGCCGCGCTCACCGTCCGCGTTTGCGTTTGCGTTTGCGGTCGAGACACCCTCACGTCCACGCTTCCGCTCCCGCTTCTCGGGCAGCGCCGAATCGAGACCCGAAACCAGTGAGGTCTGGTCGATGCCGAAGCGCTTCGCGCGCTCAGTCTTTATCTTTGCTTCTTCGTCTGCGTCTTCTACGATGCCAAATCGTTTGGCGCGCTCAGCGCGCTTGCGGGTCTCATCGTCAACACTGCTGGCCGGAAGATGCGCCGAGA
The DNA here is from genome assembly GCA_023159155.1 of Ustulina deusta. Classification (NCBI taxonomy): domain Eukaryota; kingdom Fungi; phylum Ascomycota; class Sordariomycetes; order Xylariales; family Xylariaceae; genus Ustulina; species Ustulina deusta. Next base: position 272,127 of record JAJNNX010000019.1, on the reverse strand, counting down.
AATCCGTCTTGGGTACTGCCTCTGCTTCTGCCTCAGCCTCAGTCTTGGCGGGTTTTGCTTCGTCTGTGGTTGTCTCGGCTGGCTTGTCCTCGCTGTTGGCAGCCGGGGCTTTGGCTGGGGGTTCTGCTGCCGTCGTGGACTCGGCTACCTTCTTTTCTGCGGGCGCAGACTCGGGGGCAGGCTCGGGCTTAGATGCTGGGACATCGTCGTCTGAGTAGTCGATGGGGTCCTCTTCAGCGGACACTGTGATCTGTTAGACGGGTTGACCATATTTTATCAACGAGTCATAGCCACGGAAGTGCGCGACGGTGACTGAGTGGCCATGTATTGCATGAAATGGAGCATGGAGTTGGATGAGAGAAATGGAAGATCAAGACCATCAGATCGGTCGGACATACCCGGTGCAGCAGCGGCGGCGGCTGGCTCTGGCTCCTCATTAGCCTTGTCATGCTCCTGCAAGCGCGCGATCAGATCAGCCTTGTTGCCAGTGACAGGAAGCTGCTTTTCCTGGAGCAGCTTCTTGAGCTCTGGAACCTTGAGCGTTGCGTAATCGGCCATGGTGGCGGATTCTCTGATGACACTGCGCTGGTGGTGGCGGTGGTGGTGGTGGTGCAAATGCGAGAGCAGATGCGCAGGGACAGAGGGAGAGGACAAGGACCACGCGGGCGCGAGTCTGCTACTTTCCCAGCGGGCAAGGAATCCAGCAGCTCGTACACGTAGCAATGCAATGCAATGCAATGCAGAGCGAAACGATGTGGTCGTGTATACTGGCTTGCCTGTCTTGTTGTGACGTGAGGTTGATGGTGATGCGTGGCGCTCTGAAGGATGCGACGGGAACAGAGTCGGCGGGTTGAATCGAGGTTCACAAGTAAATGACCTATCCACCCCTTTGTGCTACCGGCATACCATGGCAAGCAGGCCTGTAGTACGAAAACAGAACAATGCAAAAAACGCGTCAATGGGGTGGGGACGTGCTGAACTGCCTAGTGCGCGACCCATTGCGCACGGACCATCTTCTCTGTAGCGAGTAAGGGGCATTGGCTACTTAGGTACCTACATTAACTTCTCACGCACATCCATGTGCCCAACAGCCTACAGCCAGATCTCGTTGGGTTGTCATTAGCGCCTAAATTTATACTTGTATGATAATGGGTTTGTGTGCTGAAGCAATGAAGTAGTACTTAATTACCTACCTACCTGTCAGTCAATGTGCTCAAATCGCCATCACTCCTACTGTTGTTTACTTGATCTAGACCACCTACCTAGTCCGTCTATGTGCTCAAATCGCCATCACTCCCCGGCTCATCTCTCCCTCCCGCAGATCCATTTTCAGGAGGCGCAGGAGTTGTGTCACCTCTCTCCCCTTTCGCCTTCGACCTGCGAAGGCAGATTAGAATGATTATCGAAACGACCACAGTCTGAGTAAATTTTTCAAGGGAATCCGAAACGGATTGTGCTGCAGTAGTGACAGTTGTAGGAACTTTCATTTCTCGTCTGTTGTTTCTGTGTGCGTGTCGGCAGTTGGAGAAGCTTTGGGTTGAAAACTTGTGGGTCAATGTTGGGGGTATTAAGGTGAAGAAAAAAGCTTCCTCTTATATATATCATCCTCTGGCAATGTTTACAAGCAATCTTGTCGTTTTTAAACACCTTGACAACTCGGCATGTGTTACCAAAAAAGGACCTCGAAATATGTTGCATGTTCGCAAAACATAGTGTTTGGTATGCGATCTTACGGAGAGCAACATGCGCTATATTCTTCGCAGACGTGGGAAATACGGAGTGATCTGGAATGTTTTCGATAATTATGTGACGTTGCACGACATGACCATAGAAAGCTGCATCTAGTTACTGGGTTAGCATAGAGTGATATATGGTAGTAGTATTGAAATGCCATTAGCTGGCCATGATCATCGGGATACTCCCGAGTGAATTACTAATATCTATTTAGATAGCTATACTCATATGAATGAACACTGAGTATTATTGGATTGCTAATCCGGTTCGAGGATTGAAACCTAATTCTTCCAGCCCGGATGCGAACTCTCGCCAACTTCGAGCCCTCTGAAGAATAAGGCCCGTTGCGAAGTTGCTCAAGAATGCTTGTTCATTATTCGCAAAATTTCTCGCCACAGTCGCACATAGGAACAACGCAGTGGATAGAAGTGGTACGTGATCTTCTAAATCCACCCCTAATGCTTGGAGCTCTTCGCGGAGTGGCTTCACCAAGTATCGTAGTTTGATATCGAGGATTGCCTGTGTCAGGGAGTCAATCCGAGGCTTGAAATCAAGAATGATCATGTTAGTTTCGACACTCACACGGTATCTCAAGCCTAGGTTAACTTTGTCCGGGAAAAGACGCTGGTATAGCGTTTCGTAGAAAAGATCACTGTACAGAGGCTTCGCGAGATCAAGCATGACGGGGTGAAACCCTGCCACCTCGAGATCGATGAAGAGGACGTCGTTGGTGCCACCCTTGGCGGTTGACTGACTGACCATCAAATTTCCGCCGTGCGCGTCTCCGAGCCCGAAAACGGTTGGACAAGAGCGCATCAGTGCCGACTGAGGGGAGATCATGCCCCGAGCTTCCGTGAACGCTTCACGCAAAGAAGGGTAGAGTTTACCGTTTATTTGCCAGCGCAACGAAAGCAACTTGTCAAGGGAGACAGTCTGGCTCCCAAACGTCATGCCCTGCCCGTAATGCTCTTGCATGCGTCCGTCATTCAGCAACCGATCGTGAAAGAATCTCTGGATATTGTGGCGGTGAGCAGGGCGGTTGCTTTCGCAAGATAGAGTGCTCCGGTAAGCACGAAGTGTGTCCTCGGCCTTTACGAGCTCAACGTATAACAGCCTTTCGAATAAACTCGTGTCCACCCGCCCGCCCCGGATATAGGAAAGCCTCACATCCGACTCGGTGCTCCCCTGGAAAAATTGGTAGAGTAGCTCACCTGAACTCGCCATACGAGGGATCGAGACTCGAGGGAAATATTGCGAGGCGATCTTGGCCCCTTGTAATTCATCTTGTGCATACGCGGATTGTTTGACAAAGATATCGAAGGTTTTTCCCGGGGGTTTCGTTCTGGCGATATAGGAGGAAGAATTGTTTGAGAACTGAGGCTTGTGGCCCTCCTGTATAGAAACTTCCCCCTTGTCGAATTGCTCCACAGCCTCTGCCGGGAGCTTTCTAGTAATATACGTAGAGCTGCACAAGCCAACATTGACTCGTGTCTGAACCGTGGCACCGAATAGGAACACGTTCTCGACCCCTTCTGGGCCAGGACTGGATTTCGTGTTCGAGCTTGTGAGGTGTAATTCAGCTAATTCTCGGCGAAGCCATTCTGCATAATTGGAAGAAAATTTCGGCGATTTAGCGAATGACCTCACACTTGGGAAATACCCTGCCACGGAAGCGTAGTGTTCTGCAAGCATACCTTTTATCTCTTGCCCGTAAGGTTCTTCGCCGTAAACGCAAGCTCCGGAGAGGAGTAGATCTGTGATGACCCCAAAGGCGGATCGGGGTTTCTCGTTCGAAGTGTAAACCCATTGGTCGTGCGATATAACAACAGACTCATCAAGAGTAGTTGCTTGGCGTAATGTTACTGATGGCCCGTTGTCATCAATAAATACACGCCTATCTTTGCTAGAGAGTATATTGAGAGATGTCTTCCCTTGGGAAAAATATTCCAAGCTTAGGAGTTTGACTGCCCTCTTGATGTTCGCTCCGTCGTACCCCGAGATTCGGATAGCGTCAAACTCATGATATAGAGGTGAAGACGACGGGGGGATGGAGAGATTGGCTTGTTCCTCACGCTCTACCCCGATCATATTCAAGAGACGTTGCCGCTCGCGTTTGTCAGCGATGAGGGAACACATTTCGTGCTTTGACTTGAGGACAACGATACCATCATAATCGCTCTGTCGAGGGTTCTGTGGCGATTCCGGCTGCTCCTGACTGTATAAACGGCTCCCGCCTATAAAAACGCAGACCACCGCTGGAATGAAGGATGGGTGAATCTGCAAGAAAGATTCTTTGTATCCCAGTAGGGCTCTGGGGGGCTCCGGCATTGTGTGAGATTATTCTGTGAGATTATTCTGTGAAATTGTTTTGTGTTGATTGGAATGTTTGCATTTTGGCAGAGAAAAATCAAGTATTCCGCGAAGGCTTAATAAATAATAGACGGCAAGGCGGGTGGAACAATAACATTGTGCCATCGTGTAACTTTGTAGATAAAGAAGCTGTCCTGCCAAGCAAACGTGTTTTTTCATCCGGTGAAGGTAGACATTTTTGGTTGTAAAATATTGCTTCTCTTCACGTCCAATAGCCCTTTGACGTTGCCGGATCACTCTGTCCCCCTGAACATCGATCGTGCCCCTCACCGGCCCGAGAGCCATTAAGGCTCGTTGATTCCTTGTAACTGATATCGCGACCCAGCATCACCTGCTCACATCGCGGGATCGTGGTTGGGTTGGGGCTGTTCCACCAATATGTCAGCTTCATGTGCTGCTTACGGCCTGAAAAGGGCTGAAAATTCCAGCTCTGCTCCTCTTTGTCCCATCCCCTATACATTATCGTACAATTTCGCCAACACCTTGTCAATTTTGAAGTGGTCCGCCCTAATTTTTTGAATGCTAATCTATCCATCTGCTATAAGAAGCCTACAAAGCAAACGTATTTATAACGACTGAACGCGCAACCTGTGCACGGGCCTCTGAAGGTTTGTAGGACGGCCAAAATATCTCTCTTATAAATACATAGAATTCCTTACGTCGAGGTGGGCTGTCTTCTGTATTTGATGTACTGGTGATAAAATATAGTATAGATACAGTAGCTGTGAAGGCAAAAAAACTCAACCATTCAACCTCTTTTGTATAGCAACATTGTTGAATTAGGAGTAAATAAATATCCTCTTATAGAAGTCCGTTAGGACTGACATAAAAAAATGAAAACATAAATAATACGTAGTCGTATCCCTCCCTCCCTTTTGCCCCCTTTTTTGTCCCGGAACCATCTGGAACTCAACCCTGGTCGGCGGGATGGATCCCGCACGGGCCTTGGCCCGAGCTGTATATAAACTAGCAGGTGCAAACTCTTCTGGTAGAGATAGAACTTCCCTCCTTAAGCAATAACAATAGTCAATACTGGAACTACCAGTTGTAACAACTGTGACCTTCCAATGTGATTACTTAAGAGAAAATCCAATGACCTGGTCGCCAGCCCCCCGATGTATATTATTGGAATAGTGACCATTGAAACGTCGTGGTTCAGCCCCATCATGCACTCGCTGGCCTATCACCTGCGTGCCCTTTCCAGTATATATGTTGTTGCAGGTATTCAAGTCTGAGGTAACTCCCGTAAGGTCGGTATCGGTTATAGACGTATTTGGCCCTATTTCCATGCCAACGACTTGGAATGTATCGGACTCTTGTGTGTTCCCTTGGAGAGGGGTCATGGTGGCAATGCTGGAAGGACCGGGTGGATGGGCTTCTAGCTGAGAAATGCATCGTGCTAATGCTGCTTTTTGACGTTCAAGGCAGGCAAATAGATCCTTGTAACTCTTATGCTTTATGGCGGAAGCTATCGATGCTATGAAGCGGTTTCTTTTGCGTTGGCGTAAAGTCGAGCAAATGCTCTTAGCAGTACCTATAAGGTCATTGGTACAGCTGATGATTTCGGGCGTCTGTAGATGAGGACTGGACTGTATTAGCTGTAAGATGCTAATTAATTCCTGACTGGTCTGCTGATAGCTTTCCTCGTCGCCGGCTGCATTAAGACCTTCGTCCATGGTTTTACATAGCTGAAAGGCGTTGCGAATGGCTTCAGCTCCGGCAATGTCAGCACCCAATGGCTCGGCCATCTTGAAATATTGTTGCAAGTAGGAGATAGGGGTAATTCTTAACTATAAAATAAAAACATAAAGGTACATTGGTTTGTTTTAAGGATGAATGGTAGGAATTAGCAGAATGAGCGCTGGGCAATATTATGTGATGCTGAAGTGTAAGCCACAGTTAACTAACGTAAGGGATGGTTAGTTGTTTATCTTGCAAGGTAAGGGCTAACTCCTGGCCTCCTTTCAGTCTACTCCTGTTTGTTTCTAGGGTCTTCTTTCATGTTTTCTTTCTACGTGAATCTGACAAGTGGTTTTTCAAGGGTTGGTTGGGATGCATCACATTTATAGAGCTGTGTCTAACACATCGAATATCGAATTTCATCCCGGAAGACAACAATGCACTTCCGCATTGTTGTCAGGTGTCTGCATGGCGTCTGCAGATACCCCGCTCTGCAGGGCATTTTATTTTTCGAATGCGTTAAATGAAGCTCGGCCTTGTGATGCAGTTTGTCGTACCTACTACCAGTATGTAAGTGAGACGGGTAGGGATCATAACTGACGGGGAGCTGCAGCGCCATGCTGCAATCAAGCGGTTCCCGAACCAATAGTGTAGACCGACCCCCCGAAAATTTAAACCCTACATAGTAGAATCTAGTCTCCACCGGAATTCTTTTGTGATGATTATTTGCATCTCCTTGTTTGCCTAACCCGCTCCGATAATTAGAGGTCACCCACGAGAGAACCCTAACATCCGCACAAGAACAAGTATGCATGACGTAATTACGCACACTTTGACTTGCGAGACCCTGAGGGTGTTATAAGAATTGCTTATATAACTAGATATTTTGCTATAAAACTATACCAAAAGTTGTTAGGAGATCCAACTCTACTTACTTCCTATGAAAACTGCCTTGTTAAGTAATTCCAAAATCATAGCTGAGAACTGGTACGCTTACAAACAAATTTCTAAAAGCTCGCCAACGCCTCCGTACAAGACAGGTGACCCTAAATACGAACCAGTCATATTTGGCGACGCTTGCTCCTCTCATAGTCATTATTGGAGTTTGACCCCGATAATCTGCTCGCCTCCAGTCGTGTTCCTGTTGTTGGTGTATTGGCCAGCGAACCACCTCGGCCTGGCACCGTGCCTTACATATTGACCGATGATCTGACTACCCGTGCCCGAATGCACATTATCCTGCGCAATGAAGTTGGCGGTTTCTGGGCGTAAGTCATCTGGGCCGTTATAACTTGGCGCGATGTCGGCCCCTATGATTTGCGGTTCGTGGTTTTCGGCCACATTGTACTGAAAGACCGCTCGCTCTGTAGTAGAAGGGAAGCTTGGGTCATGGTAGCTACTGGAAGCCACATAACCCTGCGCGGGCTGTGACGCAGTGGTCTGCCGGCCGCTGTTGCTATAGCTAGGCGTAGTCTGATTTGGGGGGTGATTTGCTCTCCCGCTAGCCCGGTCATTATGAGGCCTCCCACCTGCTCCGCTCCGTCCGCCTGGTCGAGTTGAGATGCGCGGAGATTGCTCAAGTATGGAAGACTTGAGCTCGGTAGCTTGAGACTCAGCAGCTTCAAGCCCGGTAGCCTTGATCTCAACAACCTCATGTTCAGCGGTATTATCGGGGGCGTTGGGATCACTGTCCCAAGCAATTCCAGGGGATGGTGAGTCGTAGTAGAAATGTTCATTGACATTGTCAAGGTCGGTTGTAACACTTTCCTTTTTCTGGGTAACTAACTTTCCTGACTTCAGGAGCTTGATAAAGACTAGCTCCACGCGATAGTAGAGAGAGTTGCGACTAGAGTTGGACTCCTTTGAAGGGATTGAAGACGAATCATACCCATTCTTGATCCCCCCAGCAGGTTGACTTTGCTGCTTGCTTGATGTAGGGAACATGTTGAGGTGAAAACCGCGTGGGTGTTGTAGTTGCTAATATTACCAAAGAATGGTTGAAGAGTTCGAGGACTTAGATGGCAAGTATCGGTGATACTGGATGCTCACAGGATTATTGATGACTTTGAACAATGAAAAAGGAGGGAAAAGGAAGCAGGAACAGAGAGGGGGACAGGCTCGAGGACTCGGCGTATATATAGCAACGAGTAGGGGTGCTGCAGCTTTTAATCGACCCGATCTCGGTGATTGTTGAAACTGTTGGATAAAATACCAACAGTAGGCAAAGTATAGCCGAAGAGAACCGACTATGGCCACACCTTGTCTCTATGTTGGGACTGCAAGTTGACTGAATCATATGCTCTGCATTCATTCAAAAAGTCGGTTCATATAGACAAAACCTTGCCTGATAAAAATGCTCAAGTCTGCGAATCACAAAGACCCCCCCTCATTCCCATCGCGGGATACACCTGGCACGCTCACAATCCAGAAGCTCTCCCCCTTATATCTACCTAAGTAAATAAGTACTAAAAAGGGCGGTATTTCAAAAGCACCTTCGACACCGGGGGATAAAGTGGCGCGATCAAAGCGTGCCAACCTGTTGATACAACTGCATATGCATTGGCAACCAACATGCATGGGCTGTGCCAGTCACAGCAGCCCCGTCAATGGTGGCCAACAAGAACGCCTGACATGACCAATTGCACTAGCACCCCTACTTTTAACCACATTATAACATTCGGTGTCAGTAATTGCGATTTTGAGGCACAACCTGTCAATGCTGCGAAAATGCGAGAGGCTGCCAAGGCGTGGTTTTGGCCCGGAAAGGATACTTTATACTGTAAAATTCGGCAAAACAAGAATTCAATGACTCTAGCAGTTGTCTTCAAGATTAATAGCGAAAATTAAGCAGTGTTGGATGCAAGCAGATTAATTGAGTAGGGTCTAGATAGAGACGACTACATCTGATAATACTCACAGTACTTCAACACGCGCTAATCATGGCCGAAATGGAAATGTTCTCTTAAGTCACTTGGCAGAAGATAATCTTGAGAAGTTGAAATGGGGGGTTTTCCCCCTTCGTCGTCGTCAATTCAATTCAAACGAGTGTTGTTGGGATTACGAATAGGGGCTCTTTCGCCAAGCATTCTATATAGACTGTATAGGTACACTCTCATCTCACCCCGCACCACTTAGCCGCCTTGTCAGCCAGGTAGCTACTAGAGACTCGAGATTCGCAAATTGAATTGCCTACACTAAAGCCAAGCCTTTGCCCATTGTGTTGACTGTCCCAATCTCCAATAAGTGCTCGGTGGTAGCGAAGCCTCTAAGAAGTTGCGACTATTGTGGGATCCAAGTGTGTGTTGCGTTCTGCCAGCCATATTCACCAGTAAAATGAAGCGCTGGCGGTTAGGAGTGAGGTTGGGCGGAGAAAGCCGAAGGAATAGAACTGCTGCACCGTTAAGAGTTAGTTCATTCAAACAAGCTTACCCTACTGTTGCGAATGCGAGCTGCTAGGTACTATGCGTGATGTTTCTTGGCATACTATTTATAGCATCCAGCTATCCAGTTTGACTGCGCAATGAGGCAACCACCCCTTTGGTAATCTTCGTTGGTGATCCCAGAGACTTGTAATCTGAAAGTCTGTGTACTGCCGCGGGATGAACAATATATAACAATGATTGGGTCTTTATTTCTTGCTTTATTATATATTCTTCGAAAAACATCCTTTCACTCGGGATATAAGTGGAGAATTGCAATAGTCGTCTTCCTTGAGATAATATGCCTTCTTCAGTGCCCTTGACCAGTGAAAATGGATTGCGCAACACCATCATACTTATACTACTTAGATTCTAGCTATGACCAGTTTAGCAATAGGCGATTGATTATCTTTCATAGGAACTTTGAGGTTGAAACAGAGTGTGCTCTACACGTATTACGCAACGTAATTTCATCATTTCCTAATACGGTGTAGCTCTTGGTAGTGTACTTCGCCTCACAACCGTGGACTAGGTTCGGACAGAAAATCCTCCGAGCTTGTGGGGAGGAACAACAAGAGTAGCGCCTCAATCTGTCCTACATGCCCTATTATGCCTGTATTGTAGGGCTGAATAAACTTGGCATTGCCGGGGGAAGCTTTCAAGCTCGCATTCTCTTGATGGCCGTACCATCGAATGACATATCCATTAATTCGGGGTCCGCATGCGAGAGGATCTCGCATTCATCCTTCGCACTCTCTTGGGATGGAAGGGAACAGCTAATTATCCCAGTCAGATATTCGCACCTCATTCTCGTCTATTACACCCGGACGAGAAATCAAAATAGAAACCCATTATAGTTTCGATAATCTTGCAACTATATAATATGTGGACGTAAGATCTATAAAGTATACTCTAAACCACCAGCTTTTTTCGCAATCACCACAATTGCCTGTCTAACTTCACCAGATCTTCGCTATTGGACTCGCTTTTCCCTCAATTTGCATAGTCTGATTACAAGTGCTGATACGCCTTTGACATACACCGAAACCGCCTCCAAGCACTTGTCCCTGGGCCTTGAGATTTCTCTCTCTTTCAAAATGGTGACCTCGACTAAACCGCCCGCGAACGCCTTCGTAGCGCGTGCTCGAAAGATCTACAACCCCATCGGGTTCGCAAAGGGCTACAACTTCACATTATGGTTCATATTCGTCGGCGCACTTTTTGTATTTTCTCTCGCGCGGCGTAAGTAATTTTCCATGTCGCCGTCGTCGTCCCCTTCTCCCCCCCCCCCCCCCCTTTTTTTTTTTTTTTTGCTACTTCGAGGACATACATATAAAGGCTTGTTTCTTTTTTTTCAAGTGAAAATCATGTCCTTGGAAGCAAAATCACGCTCAAAAATGGCTATTACTAAGCCCGAGTCCTACAGTCAAGTATCTGGACTTCTGGGGAGTGTTTTGCAATTCGGACGCCGTACCTAGGACGGGAGCGCTCCCGGGAGAGTGCTTTTACTACACGGAGCAAAGGCGCTACCATATCGGCATTATCCTACACCTTGCTACCGTGGTACCCGGCAGCTTGCTCGCATGTTTCCAATTCGTCCCTGTCATTCGACGTAAGTTCATGCTCGTACATCGCATCAACGGGTATATCGTGACCCTCCTGTCGTTCGTGGGGACGGCCGCTGCGCTCGCGATAGCACGGCGTTCGGCAGGAGGCGGAGTGGATGTGCAGCTTTTTGTCGGCCTGTTAGGTCTATCGTTTGTGGGCTCGTTTGTCATGTCCATCGTTCATGTCAAGCGCTTGCATATTGAGCAACACAGAGCGTGGATGATTCGCGCCTGGGCCTGTGTAAGTGCTCCTCTATGATCCCCATCAGGACATCATACCGATATCGAGTAATGACAGGGCGGTGTTATCATCACGCTTCGTATCGGTCTGATCGTGGGTGTCTTGATCGTCTCGTCCATCGGCGGCCACTACCTCGCCCAGCCCTGCGACAAGATCAACTATACCCTCAAGGGCCAAGATGCTACGATGTCGTTCTACCCCGAATGCGCATCTTTCTTCTCCGGCGAAAACCTAGACCAGCACGCTGTGGTTAGGGCGAATTACTACGGAGATAACGCCATAGAGGTCGGTACCGCATTCAACGTCGTCTTTGGTCCCGCCGGGTATTTGGCCTTAGCACTTCATCTTTTTGCCGCTGAGTTATACGTAAGCCGTTGGCCTGTTTAACCTGACTGGGTAGATATGGACCTCGTTAACGTTTCAATAGCTTCGCCTCACATCAGCTGAGCACAAGCACCCCAGGAATGTGTCTTACCAACGCCACTTGAAGCAGGGGTGAGGAACCCGGGTAGGGCTGGCTTGACTGCCGATCGCCTCGGCGATCCGGCTAGGTGGACTCAGAATTCGACGGCTGGTAATGATAGTGATGATGATGAATCTGCAAAAGGGGTTATAGAGCTGACGCCTATTTCTCTTAATTATGCATAGAGCCATGAGTACAGTGTCATTATCTCCTTTAGCACCGGCATTTCCAAACTTTTTATCCTGGCAAAGAAATGTCCATGGGATGTTCTTAAACAATTTCGATATTGGCCATGTCGTCCGCGCGCTGTCTGTCTGCACATACTAGAACTCATTGTTCGGGATGACAGTTTCCAAATACCAATGGTTAACCTGAAAAACACCAAAATCACTCCTCGAAGAGCTAGACAGTGAAAAGGAACCACACCACTAGTATAAGCTTGAATATTAATTTCATCGATGCACAAACAAGGAAATTAAGTAACTCTGGTTGAGTTGAATATATGGCACAAGAAACCGTGTGAAAGGCCTAGTTATTGATTGCTGGAATAAATTGCTGAGAAGTTTCATAGTTGTCGAGCAGTTTAGCTCGTTTTCCACATCGTAGGTCGAAGGATCGTTTCGGTTTCCTGGGCGCTCCGGGTTTGCCCCTTAGTCCAATCTTGTTTTCGAATCGGAGAAGTAGGATCTTCTGATTATTCCCGCCTTATCCGTTTTAATCGGTAGATAATAGGTGAGGTGGCGGGTCACCCCTTCTGTCTTCCTCTCTACCACATAACGGGCTTGAGATTTACATTTAGGGGGGGTTTATCCCAAATCGTATAGGCTTTTTGGTTGCCCAGCCAGTTCCGGCTGTCATCGTCCAGGCTCATGTCGAAGTTATAAACGATTTTGGCCAGGATCAATCGCATCTCGGCATAGGCAAGGCTATGGATATGACGGATGATAGGTTAGCGAGGAATACCGGTTTCATGTAATAATTTCCACAATCAAGGCTCGGATGGTCTCCCACAGTGCAGAAACGGTGATATCGACCAGGAATCCGCAAGTCCCGGAACCCATCAACAAAAAGGGGCATGCAAAAGTGCTTCTAGTGATGGTTCGAGGCACATGTATGGTATAAAAGGCAAGTAGGAGAGGAACAAAATGCGAAAAGACTGGAAGTGAAACTTACTTTCGACCAATGCAGTTACGTGGTCCCACGCTAAACGATTGCATAGCATCTGTGAAAATAAGCGATGAGTAACTGCACTTCATGCTTGAGGTAAACAAGGTTCTGTAGCCCCTAGGAGCATGGCAGAAAAACACTACGCCAAGGAGGCCAAAACCTGCTCCTAGAACCTGCTGCACGATCAAGGGCACGGGCAATTACTCACCGAGCTGGTCACCCTTATATTTGGGGTCACTTAACCATCGTTCGGGCGCAAACTTGTGAGGTTCGGTCCAGTATTGCTCATCGTGGTTTACGGCCCACTGGAAAACGGAGACGATGGTCTATATCGGATTCGAGCAATTAGCGATTTTCGCACACATCCTTTTTTTTGCACAGCAAAAAAATAGTATATCCTCTGAGATGAACACGAAAGCGAAGCATAGTGCGCATATCTTGAATCTAGGGAGGGTCGAAAGCTGGCAGCCAGATGGCGAGCAACTTACACTCTGCGGCACAAAGTTGCCGTCGATCATCGCGCCGCCTTTGGGCACCCGTCGGGGTAAACCTCCCACAACCGGCGGGTACTGGCGGAGCGATTCATTCAAACAAGCTAGCATCTGCAAGGACCAGGAGTCAGTGTATTTCTCCTCATATTGGCGTTTCTCGGTATCAGAGCGCCAGTGTGTGTTATATCAGTATTGGATCAGGGATCTTCAAAGGGGTAGATACGGTCTCTTAGGACTTACGTAAGACAGATTGCCAACACTTGTCAATGTTATCTCATCGTTACTCTTAAAAGCAGACCGAACTTCTTGCTCTATCTTCCGAAGCACTTGAGGGTTTGCCGTAAGCAGATAGGTAGCGCCGGATAATAAAGTAGCAGTGGTTTCAGAGCCAGCCAAAACTAACAGCGCGGCGTTCATGGCCATGTGGCTCTGGTCGAGCTTTAGTTCGTCCTTTCTGCGAATCAGCCCTTCCAAGAAGTCGGGCCGTTCGCCACCTTGCATGCGCTGGCCGACCTTTTCATACACAATAGAGCGATGCTTTGAATCGGCCAGGATACCCATTTTGCTGGCCCACGCAATCGGCGCTGTGGCGATTACGCCGAGATGATACAGGCCATGAAATATACCGGCTTCGCGCACCGATTCCGCGATAATTCGGACCCAGGGGTGATAATTGGATCCCTCTAGACAACCGAAGCCGCCATCTGCGCCAAAACTGAGATCGCCAATGATGTCGAAGGTTGCATAGTTATACCACTCCCGTAAGTTCTGGCTGCTCTTCTTCTCGACGACGCCCTTCAGACGCGAAATGAGCAAGTCGACGTATGAGCCGATTATGGGCTCTTGTTCGCGCATCGAGCGGTCACTAAAGCCGTGGGAGAGTTGCCGTCGCAGCGCGCTGTGGTCTTGGCGATTTGCGTTGATGATTGATTTTGGCAAGTGCGGGAATAGGTCATAAGTACCCTCGAATTTCGGGAACTCTTCCTCGCCGGCCTTCCTATGGCCATAGATATCAAGCCAACCTTGAGGGCTGCTAAAGACCAGCTCGTTAGGTCCGATGCGAACGACGGGGCCATATCGCTTGTGCAGCTCGCAGACGTGGAACGGTAGACGGCCGCGCACTTGCCACGCAATACGGGGGAGGACCGTCATGCGATGAGAAAGGGGACCGGGGAATTTTCGCAGCGGGTGTAAGAATACATTGTACATCATACGTCCTATGATGTACACAATCCCCTTTCCTCTTCGTTAGTCTATATCTCCTCTTCGAAGAGACGAAGTCGTGATTTCAAGTTGCTCGCGTTCTGCCACGGCCATGGGGGAGGTGAGCTTACAAGCACAAGCCCATTTCGGGCGAGGTCAACTATACCCATTCTGCTAGTCTCAACGGTTTATCAACTGGAGTGGGAAGTGCTGGTGGTATGTGAATAAGTTATTCGTCCGGCGGGATAGTGTCTTTGAGTTACAGGAGAGTGGGAAAGAAAACACACCCCGTAATTTTAGAGTAGAGTGTATAGCTCTGAACGTCTCTCTCGGAATTGTAACTGCAAGATGGGGCCTCAAGTCATTATATGTATATCTTGACTGCTCTGAGTGCAGGTTAGTTATTGTCGTAGCGCCTACAGGGTAGTTTAGGCGGGGGTTATGTTGCCACGACGCGAGCCACGACGCCGCTCGCCCCTTGTACAATAGAGTGTAGTCAAGACTGGGAACAGGTATCCGTAATCAAAGCTGGGCGGCAACCGTGAACGCCGGCGATTAGATCGGACCCGAACGATATGAAGGCCGGGATTCATGAAGTTTCCGAGTCCGTATGCACGCTGCAATGGCACTGGTGATAATATCTCGTAGAAGTAGTAGTGATAGTAGTATAGGTAGTAGTGGGTGGTTCACAAGGAGATCTAGATGGTACTATCTAGGTAAGGATGGCTGGACTGGCGGAATTCCAGGTTGTCGTCTCCGTCATCAATTCGGAGACATACGCTTATGAGCAGGCATCATCGTCGATACTGTTGATCGGCAACCTAAACACCCGACACTCTGCAACTTGCGGAATACGCACAATAATATACCTACCTACCCCACAACATAGCTTAATCGAAAATATGGAGGCCTGATTTCGTTGTCAACTCCGCCCGGATGGGGCGGCTGGCGGTTTTGGTGTTCGTCAATCCCCCTTCTGCTGCAGCAAGTTGAATGGGGACGCGTGAGGTGACTGAGGAACCACACACATGGTTAGACGATGATCACGACTGTGTCGTCAGTCTAAAAATTCCCGACAAGTTGTGGACATGGGTGTTGTCGATGAAATGGGGTACTTAAATGATACGCTGGTCTCTATGGGGTCACGAAATACACACTGTCCTCCCTCGTACCTTCGGAAAGTGCTCCGAAAAACTGATTCTTATAAATATAAAAGAAGTCATATGTCTGAGTTTAATAACAAAAGCTAATCGAAAAGCCACTATGAACGCAGAATACATAGTTGAAAGTGATGCTTGCAAAGAGTGCTGTATAGACTTTCGAGCTACACATCCTCGATAACGGTCGGGCTGCTCAGAGTCTCACTATACGTTAGACTAAACTAGCATAAAAGGAGAGGCCTTGCCGGGGAGAAGAATTGTGTTGCTGTAGTGTAGGTAGTTGACGATATGTAGCCAAGGTTCGTTTCATAGGCCATGACAAGCGTACAGATGTATGGACCAACCGTTGATAGCGTTACGCCGAGACGTTCTAGCCGTCCAAGTGGAGCAATACTCATGTGGAGCTCATAGGCATTCTGCCCGTGCACTGCCGATCTCTGTGTATTGGAAAGAGGAGAAGAAGACAGAGAGATGTGATTAGAGTGTGGCGTGACTTGGTTCATCCTAGCAGGAATCCTAGTTAGGTTAGGTAGCTTATCGATGCATACGAAGTTATGTTATACATGTACTCTATGTTACGAGTGACTGTTTGACGACGTCTTAGAATGCATGGCAAGATGCATAATGATCATCCGGCCAATACGGAATTCGGAGTCGTCCTTATTACCTACCGTACCTCATGAACATTGCGCTACAGTATGAGACACCCGAACCCGGTCCCATTTTACCGAACTTTCCGTTACAATAACGTTGAGCTGAACTCGAATACGTAAACATCTTGGCACTTCGGACGAATACCTAGGTTAGGATATAGGTATTCGGCTGTGTGATTTATGTCGTTAGAAACAAGATATACAGATACCTTGATTGGTTGACATGATGTGCACGAGCGCCATTTGGTAATACATACATGTACACTATTCCCAAGTTCTATCTAAATGCCGAATTCTGTACCCCGGTCTTCACAGAGGTACTCCCTTCACGACCAGGACAAATAAGAACGTTAAACTTAAAAACCCCCTGTCAATGTAGAGACTAGCGTACTGCGAATAGCGCAGGACGCCATCGTCCGGCACTAAACCCATAAAACAAGCACTTTATGCCCAAGTTTTCGGATGGTGCCGCTTATCTGGATGTGGTGCGGAAGCGCTGGGTTGAGAGAAGCTGAGAAAATTATACGCCTTCGGAATTCATGCAATGTACATTAGATAGACGCAACTCCGCCCAGCGAGGACATGCGCGCGGAGCATGGGCTAGATCGGCTAAGATAATTATAGACTCATGAGTTCCCAGACTACGCTCTTTCTTTTTCCTTTCCTCTTCACTATACGGTGGCATTCATAGATTTACTAGTGTCAGGAACTTAGGGGTGAATTGTGCGTATGGCTTATCGACAGAGCGTCTTAATTTAAAGTTGGGAATTCTGAAGGCTCGCGACAACATTGGCGAAACTCGATATCATATCGGGACCTTGCGTGCGACCCGATTTCGAGATCTTAGTTAGGAGATCACTGAATCTTTGGGAGCGACTATGTGCAACATCATTCGCACCAGTTCATCAACTACGACCTTGCAATGTCGAATACGGGTGATCAATCCCTATCTCGCAGTTAGTTGCTATTCACCGCTGTGACGGTCGGGGAGCTTACACACTATTGTTAGTGTAGAATGGTGACGATCAAGCCGATATAAGCTGGTAACCGGGAATGTGCGCCAGAGGCCGAGATTCGACGGAACGCAGACGCCTGAAAACGAGGCGAAAACTGAGGTGTGGTGGAGGAGTTCTCTGTGGTATAGGGGGCTTGATGGTTGCAGAAAATTCAGTCGTTATATGGTCGTTTGTGCATTTCGCCGTCACCGACCCGACTGCGTGTGGCTCTCTGGATTTCCAACCCAGCGGTACCTACCATGGGCCGACAAGCGGGGTGTTATGGTTATTACCTAATTCTAGCATGAGGTAAACCATTTTCCTAGAAGAGGACTCTCAATTGGTAAATATTTATTTTGATTATTATACGTATGTATATCTTGGTGCCATTTCCGCATGCCTGCGTAGAAAAGCAAGATCGGTTAACACGAATGAAGGAAATCAAGCCCTTCGTTCTCCTTCAGATGCAATAACAAATCCGAGCGTTTGACCAACCCCATTCCGTCTGCTCTATGCTACCGTCCCAGAACCCCGGAGCTCGCTCAAATGCAACCGTTTGCCCAGTATATCTCAGCCGTCGATGATCTATGCTCTTTGCAGGACACAAAAGAAATAAGGTAATACATGGAGAGTATGTCCCCTTGTGAAAGCCAAGCCGTTACGCCCTCGCAAAATGCCGCTTTGTATCAAAGAAAAAGAGATTGGGATAGAAGAAAAGAGGAGAAGAGAAAAGGGGTATCAAAATCAACCAATAACAACCTCCTGCGTGACGAGCCCATAGATCCAACTTGCCTCCATAACAGAAACACACTGGAAACACCATTTATTAACATTACCACCACTTCCTCCCCCCTTCGGAGCGACACCCATCTCGCCACGCTCGTCACGAACTTCTTCCCAAACATTAAGCAGAATACCTCGGCTTCCGAGGCGTGAGAAACAGCGGCTACCTAGCACGATATCTAATACCACGGTACCCTCGTCTGTAGGCTTTTTCGGGATGGTGGTCACTATAATTCGTTTTTCCATGCCCTGATATTTTCTCAGATTCTGTCGCGTTCCCTGGTCTGGGCGCGTCACCTCGAGATGGCAGTTGCCATAGTCCTCCCATTTGCTAGCTGACACGAGGAGGTGTAGCCGGACCTTGAGGTTGTTGGTTGTGAGGCTCATCTTTGCGACAGCCCCGCTGTTGGCAGCACTAACGGAAGGTGAACGGGGCGACGTGCCTGAAGACGATGTATACAACGAGTTATCTCCACTGCCGAATCGAGATTGCCGGTGAACTGAGGACATGGCAATATTGAATTGGCCACCGCCCCCCATGAGTTTCTTGAGGAATGAGGTAGCTGATGCACTGGAGTGAGATGTGCTGCCTGCAGATTGTGATGGCGCTCGGGCTGAAGCACGGTAACTATTCTTGCGACCGAACCAGCTTCGGCGCTGGCTGCTCCCATCACCATCATTTTGTCCGACTTGACTCTGTCCAAAAGCCCGGATCCGTGTCTCCTCTTCAAGGGCCTTGTATTTCGCGTTGTCTAAGCGAGCACGATGAACCGCCATATACAGAGATTCGCATTCTTGGAGCGAGGGGGCTCGAAAACGAAAGAATGAAGTCTCAACCTTGTTTACCTTTGGATACAATCGAGCATAGCTCAAGACCGGAGACCTTATTTCGAGATCGAGGGCTGTGCTGGTCCGTAGCATGACCAAGGGGGTAAGATCCAACGCAATGAGGGGGCAATCTCCCTCGTGATTAGGCTCACCTGAGGAAGTGTGTGTTCGTTGGAAAGGATAAGCTTCGATGAGACCTGGTGTTGTCACAATGGAACATATATCGGGCCAGAGATCTTTCCAACATCCGTGTTTGTTGTCCCAATAGGAGATTGTTGCGAGAGACTTGAGGTGATATTCCGGCTGCGCGACACTATGCTTAGACGTCTCCATCTGCGAGGCCGATACAGAAGGTGTGGGGGTTGTGGAACTCCCAGAAATAACAGATTCCGTGTAGGATTCGGTCTCTCTCTTTATACTGATAGCAGGAACACCATCAGGCATATCTGCGGCCTCAAGCTCATCATCGGAAGATTCGTCGGAGTAGGAGTAATCATCTTCCGAGGATGTGGAGAAAGAGCTCTCAGACGAGACATCAGAGGGATGATACTCGTGCTTGAGAGGTGAAGAGTTTCGTCGCTTAAGACTAGAATACGTTTCTGCAGGGGGTGTAAGTGCTGGGGATTTCTTTGCATCTAAACTTCGATGTACTGGTGGGGGTGGTGCACCATCATCCCTACAATGGGTATCGTCCGGGGTTTCTTCATCGAGCTGTGGGAGATCGGAATCTATATCCTCCAACTGTAGATGGGCATGCGGTTCTTCTGCGTTTCCTGTCGAAGAACTTGGTACAGGGTGTCGAGATTTTGTGTAAGAATCCGAGGTCGCAGTTTTTCCCGAAGATGGAATTGCGGGGGGTGGCCTAGTTGGCGAACTAGTATGAGGTTGGTGGTGACTTTTGAATGTTTTATTCTCCTTCTCGAGGTCACTGGGGGAAGGAATAGTTGACTTCGGATGAGAGTGTTTGGGATACCGTTTTCTTTCACCTACCGGCGTGTCTAGATTCACAGAGCTTGGTGACAGCGTTGGAGCCCCTGAGTCAGACACGACTATTTCCTTGACAGTTGGTGGTGTTGGATTACTACCAAGGATCTTCAACCAATCTGAAACCTGCTCCTCATTGTCCGTAGCCAAAGTAACAAGTTCAAAATATTCATCTTTATAGCCTCTTATCATGACGACTAACTGATGCTTGTTGTCTCCCCTTCGTGCGGAAAGATGATTGCCAGTAATAGGGGCAAATAGCAACCATGAACGGCCGCCGCTGCCAATTTCCCTAATAAGAAGATCACCAGGATCAGACTTGAAAAGTTGGTTGTCTCTATAGACGAGCTCGACTTGACAATTGAGCCGTTGCCCATTTGAGTGTCGAAGATCGAGGGAGAACGAATCTTTGGCATAAACTTGTCGAAACCGGTCAATTCTAACATTGTCAGCGGTTGCCATGGTCTTCAAGTCCCGAGCCCGGCTCGTATCGGTTTTCCTTGCGTCGTCGTCGACGATCCTCGCGGTCTCTTCCTTATGTCTTTTGCGAGCTTTCTCTTGAAGTGCTTCCCACTTTGATGCGAGAGATTCGTATTGTGGGGTGCCTGCAACAGCCCGATATCCCTACCATATTTAGTGTTAAGATATGTAATCAACGGCTAAAGGAGCTGGATGATACCTACCTTAATGAACTTGGTTATCCATTTCGTACGAACCAAGGGACGTTTCAAGAGGTGTGCTACATCTATACGATCACCATGTTCATTAAGGATATCACCTTGCTCGTTGCGAGGCAACGCATCTATGAGCGAATCCTCATCATCCGGCGATGCAGGCGCTAAATTGACAATGATGCCTTGAAATCCTAGGCGCCATACATCAAGGTAATCTCCGTATATCGGAGTGACAGTTTCGAGCCATTGTGGCAGCCTATGTATATCGGATAAGGGGCATCGCCGATGGTGATTCTTGAGCTTTTCGAGAACTATGCCCATGCTCATCACCGCCTTAGGTAGAGGGTCATCCTTGTGTGTGCCATTTGGGGATGTGAAGAGGTCCGCCGACTGACCGCGTTTCCCTTCCACAAACTGGGACAGAAGGACCGGAATAACACCATCTACAAGTGTCTTGAGTTCTCGCGAATATAAATTCTCATCTCTTGCGAACTCCCGTATAAGGTTTTCCACAGTGGCGTCATGAAGGTGATTGGATACTCTTCTCACACTGTGGGCAGAACGAAGACTTTGGCTTCGACTAGGGGTTCTGGGGTCATCAGGCAACGAGAGCACAGAAACCAAATCAGAGTGCTTGGTGAGCCGCCTCTTCAGCCCAGGCTTATGACTTCGTTTACGGGAAATTGCAGAACTTCTAGTTAAGCCCGTACTCCGTGTCATCGTAGTGTGGGTGATGGTTGTATCAGAGACCTTTGAAGATAATTCCGATTCTAGCGTACTAAGCGTTTCGGCGTCGGAAATGATTGTTGAAAGTTCGTGGAGACCATTCGTAGGTGGTCGTCTTTTTGTATTGAGAGGGTTCGGGTTTGGTTTTATGGACTCTGTTGATATAGAAGAATCTTCTTCGTCAGAGGGAGTTAGGCTCCGCCTCATGCCAGAAGACCGGGGTTCTTTATACTCAACCGTTCGGTCACTCTCATCGTCTGTTATTTCGTCATAGCTAGAGTATTCTGATCGGTTAGGGACATGCACGGTAGACTCTCCACGAAAGGCGTCTCGGATCTTCTCCTTGAGACCTCTCTTAGCACCGACTTTTCCTGGAGAGGAGGAGGACCTCGTAGCTTGGCTTCTTCTGAGCCCCGCTGGTGACGGAGTTTTTACCGGTTCGTCATGAGGGTCATCATACGAAGGCCGCGATGTAGGCTTCGATTCATCTGACTTGTGGTAACTATCACCATCCTCATCGGGATCCGCGGGTATGCGTCGTGAGGACGAGGCAGAGCGACGTACTTTGCGCTCGTATTCCCATTCTTTTTCAACCGACTTCTTCTGGGGCTCATGACTGCTTTCACTTTGCACATCAACGAACGGATCCACAGTATCTTTCAGCCAATTTTCAATACTCGGTGGTTGGTTGACGGCAGGTTTTGGAGGATCAACCTTCTCGGCCAAAATTTTTTTGCCCTCGTTCAGCGCTTTCATCAGGACGTTAGTAGCGCCCTTGAAGCTAGACTGTCTGTTGGCCTTCGGTTTCGCTGTTGGACGTCCGCCTCTCCCCCGAGGTAGTTCTAATTCACTAAAAGCAGAATATCCAAAGGGGATATCTGCAAGGGGTTTTTGTGGTATACTGGATGGGACGCCCGACTCGTCATCTGAACCACTAGTCCATGAGTCCCCATTGGACACATCCTCGGTCATCGTAGTCCCGGTCTCGGCCACGCTCTTTGCGCGCCTCGGTCTGATATTAGATGACTTCTTGGAGCTGGCTTTTGTAGGCGTCCTTTTCTTTGTTGGCGTTTTAGATTCGTCCGACTCTGAATCTTCTGTAGACTCTACCCCGGCCGACCGTGATCGACGACGAGAGATGTTCGTTGCGCTGGGACTTGCCACCCTTGAAGTCCGGGCTGAGGTCGCTCGAACAGTGCTGGAGTCCCTCGACGCTGGGCGAATGGGTCGGACTCGAATCCCGTCGTCAGGAAGAGTCCTTGTCTGAGGCTTCGCCTTCTTGTCATTTCCATGTGTTTCGTTCAAACGAAGAGGTTTGACACGGATACCATCGTCTTCAATTGTCCTTGACTTCTGAGATCCAGAGACTCCGGCGCTGTGGACATCGCTTTCGCTTGGGATTTCGCTGGGTATGGACTTTACACGTATTCCATCACTATTTCCGGCCGGCCTACTACTAACTGATCTTGGTGCGTAAGAGCGTTTGCGCGGTTCATCTGGGATTTCCACTCTACTCGCCCACTCTTGAATCTTTTGGGAAACCGGCGGATTTGGGTTGGGCCGCGACAGGAAATCCTTCGGGAGAGGAGAGCCGCTACCCTCACCGTGTTTTTCCTTCGGCGTGGCATTTCTTGAGGGGCTCTCTGACTTGTGACTCTTGACCCAGTTTGTGTCGCTCACGACGCGCTTCTTAGGCGGGCTCGCGGGCGCGGCCTTTTTCTGGTCCCCCTTTTTGGATTCGTCCCCTTCCGCGCTTGGTGTGATAGGCGGCACGTTTAACGGCGGCCTTTTCTTTTGGCGCATCTTGATCCTTACACGATCCTCCTCGGTAACGCTCTGCTCCTCTACCCGTACATTGACTTCGCTAGGCTCGCTTGGGGGAGCAAGTGGATCGGCCCGAGCCATTGCTGCCGCGTTTACTTGCTGCCATTTCGTAACTCTATCGCGGACGCCTCCAGGAGCTTGGATTCGCTGCACGGTGGCTTCCCGCATCTCTTGTTTGACTGCTTCGAGGCTCATTCGCCGTTGTCGGATCGCTTCTTTCGCCGCCTTTTTGTCTGCAGCGACACGAGCTGGTGATGGACGGCCGAGCAGGAAGTCGTGTAGAAGCGTAGGGGGTGGTTTTATCGTCGTCGCTCGACGACGGGCGGTAGGGGTCGTTTTCTTGGGCGTGCCATTTTCGCCGGTTGCCGGAGCGGCGTCGGCGTCCACGGCATTGCTTGCGTCAGTACTGATGGCATCAGACTGAGAGGACTGGAGACCCGAGGGGTCAGTTTCTCCGTCGGCTGGGCTCGGGGTTGTCATCTAGCCGGGGCGTCAAGGTAAGCTCTCGCAACATTCCTAAGGGGTTTGGACGGCCGAGCGGGGCGGGATGTGCACGAGGCTCGTGGCAAGACATGGGGTTACCTATTGCGGCGTTGAAGAATGCAGATGTCAAGGAAAAAAATCATGCTCGCTCACCTGGCTGCAGCATACTCCCAACTACTTCAATCTATACTCGAGGCCGATGAATTGGCTTCGGGCTGTTCTGTTTGTTTTCTCTCCGCACCAGGTTGGACGACGGTAGTGGAGCGGAGTTTAACGGCCCAATAGATGGTCGAGCGGTTGGCTGCTCATTTGCTTCGAGAAGAAGACAGACAATCCAACCAACTCAGTGCCCGGATTGCAGTTCGGGTTTGGGTCAACTGTGGGAATGGATTGGTTGGCGTAGACGCCAATTGTAGCAAGTAAGCGGCTTCCCGTAAACGTGAGACCAATTATGTACGATAAGTCACCGTGACTGACGTGTGGAGTGCTTCTCGTTGTACTCGTGTTTTTTTTTAATTGTGGGAAGCGTGAGAGAGGGCAAGAGCTTGGATGGATGGGCTGTTGTTGATGCGATGCGCAAAAAGATCCAACTCATACCTACCTACATACTTGGGCCCGCACCCGACTTCTGCATGTGAGAGCTCCTCCGGTACACTGCCATCGTCATTGCCTGCGTTGTGCCAGGTTTGCTCCCCTGGCAACCAATAGTGGGCTGTCCAGAAGGTAAACAATGCCTGACAAGTGGGTGGGGCAGCCCTTGCTGGCCAGGGGTGCTCTCGGTGATGTGTCCACTAGCCTATCAAAGTGGGGGGGCTCTTCATGCTGAGGTAGATAGGTACCTTACCTAAGTACCGTGCAAGAGGTACTTGGGTATGGCGTTGTCTCCTGTCCTGTTGTGCTATCCTACTTTAATGGACCGACCGTGATGCACTCATAAAACCCCTGGAAAGCTCGTGGCACTCCTCTATTGTCCCGAAATAGGGAAACAAAATCTTCCTCAAATATTTGCCTTGCCTTGATGTTGTTTCAGTCCGACTTGGCGAGCCATTCTTCATCGAAGGATATCCGCTCGGTACAGTAGGTATCTCTTGCTCAGTCGGTCTATGCAGCTCGATATCGCTCGACCGCCGTTTGACCTACCTATCATTATGAGAGTTTACCATACCCACCATGCAAGTAAGCCACTCTTTTGCCTTGACCGCTAAAAAGCAATATTCATTTGTTAGACTCGGGTGCTGCTCGGGCTGAGCCATGTAGTGTCAGATAATGACGACAACCACTTGGTAATACCTCGATCGTGGACAACGGTCTCGAGGCAGAAGAATCAAATGATTTAAGTTGGCTGCTGTTGTACATATTATTCATCGCTTGGGTCTTGGACGATGTCGTCTTCTTCTTTCCTTGCAGTTAATTGCCGCCCTAGCTAATTCGTGGCGTATTTTGTCCTCCCACTGACTTGCCTTAGTAGGAAGACTCGGTATGACGTCAAGCCAACGTCTGCCGTGACTTGCTACTTATACACTTGTTCATTATATCCGCGATTAAATGATCCATGAAGAAGCAGCAAGCGGACATCCGAGTCGGCACCGATCTGCATCGCTACCCAAGGATCAAAGAATGGTCGCTGAACGGTGATCCACACGTGGTGGTACCGGTTTATCTATTTCAAGCTCAGTGAATTCATCCTGCTACCAACTCTCAAACGCACACAACAGAAGCGTAGCAGTTGGCTTCACACGTAGTCGCCGGCGGCAGAACTGTTGTGCACCCTCAGGGACCTAAGGCACAGCTCTGGCATCGCCTCCAGGTGGCTGGGATGGCGTCTGGCAAGGGCACCAGCCATTGGTGGGTAGCAAAATCCGCCCTCTTGGCCTCGACAAGTCGCGACGCTCGTAGCCTAGCCTTGCTTGTCCAGTCGCCGGTACACTAAATACTTCTCACTCGGTCAGCCTAGGAAATTGATTTGGCACATTTCACAATGAAATGTCTCGGAGCCCTTGCCGTGCTGGGAGAGCATTGGGCAGACATCTGAGACAATCCCCATTCAGCGTGCTCTGACCTTCTGTCCTCGGCTGCTTTATTATATTTTCTCTATACTATGATTCTCGACGGGTGGCGTAGTACTACCCCTTCAGGATGCGGCGATCTGGCCCTTGTATCAGCATTGCTCGCATTTGTGCGAACTGTCTGCAGGCGATGACGCCGCTGTAGCACAGATCGGGGCTTGTTGTAAAAAAGCCCCCCCCCTCCTGCCCCCCAAATCAAAATATAGTTACCTGGCGGTGTAACATCTTCTGCCTTAAAATTTTGCACTCGGTCTTGGCTTTGAAGGACTGCGGACCAAATCTGGAGGGCGAGAAAATTACAATATTTTTTCACTCAGCTGCTCCTACGTCGCAAACAAAACAATCTTGCGTCGATCGATTTCCAGGACAAGACCCAAAGTCAGCTCGCATTTTACGGTAGCGGGTAATGAGGCCAAACAATCCAGAGCAGGTCTAGAAGTGCAATTAGAGATGCGGGCAATATCACCAGGCCTCGAAGTAGCGCCTCACCAATACCGGCATCATTCTACAAATAACAATGATCACCTGCCTTTTAAGAAAGAGGGAAGTTGGAGAAACTGGATTTGCATAATCACGATTACAGTTACAGCAACGGCTCTCATAGTAGGGGGCGCAGTTGGAGGGGGTCTTGGAGCCTCACTGGCGAGCTGTCGACAAAACCTGGGCGTTGTGCAATCCTGCGACAATAACAACTCAAAGTGAGTGATTGCCAAAATCCACCGCGCGGTTCTCTTAGTGCTTACTATAATGACACCAGCTAACATGCTATTGTTATTCGGTCGAAAGTCAGTGCGAAAATGCGTCTCCGATAACTACGAAGGATCTCCCTCTCACAACTACTACTAGCTCAGCTGCTTTTCAGACTACAACTGGGGGCCTGCTAGTCAACTACAAAATTGAACCGCCTTCGAAAGTCTTCAATATCAGTGTTGACTGCGATACTCTCGCGGGATCTATACAGGTCACCCAAGATCAGGAGAAGTTTCTGGTGTATTGTGGTGTAGATTTCGGCCACGGTAACCGAAAAGACAAGAATGGTAACGAGATCATTTTAGCGGACATCATCGGCATCATCGCTTACTCTATGGATGATTGTTTGGAGGCGTGCTCACAGTACACGTACAACTCGCAGCTTTGGGGAGTGAACAGCTCGTGTGGTTCCGTCACCCTTCGGGTCGACATGGCCAACACCACCAAATCGAATTGCTGGTTAAAGAACTCAACAATTACACACAGCCCAGGCGCTGGAAGCTGTGATGTATGTATTGGTGCGACCAAGATCAGTTAAAAATTGCAGGCAAGGTTTACGTCGTGACCAATCCCCGCCGACTGGACCCCGAAGCGAAGCTCAAACATGGGCCCCCGAACTGTGCCATCAGATCAAGCAAAAGGAGACGAAGCAAAGAGCGGCAAGTTTGCGCTAAGCACATGGACAACTTCTATCCTGAGTTTGTAGCACCACTCTTTCGAAACTTGGCTACATGAAGAAAAGATGAGATATGGTGAGAATTGAAAAGAGTACCAAACCCTTAAATATACTATTTACACGAGCCCATTGATATTCTTCCGATTGCGATTCCCACCCGGGGTGAATTGAGGAGGGATATTAGCGGTCTATGTGAAGTATAAGTTTAGGCTCATGGTTCCCCCGTTGTAACCATCCCTAAATTAGGTTGTATGTTGGGACGGTGGTATCGCATCGTTGATAACTGCCGATACGGGTGCCGCCGACGTGAGTTCGTATTACCGGCAGCCGACAGCATAAATCCCACAGCATAAATGGAAGCCAGTTTCAAGCTCCGCACATACCCCAAGATGCTTAAGGCTAGTGAGGAGAAATATATATATAGCTAAACGATACAGTCACCTGCCAGCGTTTATGCAGCCCACATCCTACCTGTCGGGGTAGAAACAGTATCTTTCTTCAAAGTGCTCTATAACTATTAATATCAATATGGCTGCAGTGCCTGGATTTCCACCCGCATACGCCGACTCTATTTATCAGGCCGCCCATGAAGATGTCTTCTCGACGCCGTTGACTGAGACAATTGAGACTGTTCTGCCCCCCGGCGTCTCTGAGGGTGACTTTTCTCAGGCCATCAAGCAAGTTATAGGGGTGTTAGGGAAAGATGCTGTTTTCACGGGCGACGACCTAAAGTACTATATTGATCCTTACGACATCCCAGAGGCTGGAACGGGAAGAAACATACCAAGCGCCGCCGTTTGGTAAGAGAACCCTTCCTCAAAGTCTCGCGAGGCTGCGACACCGTGGCTGACCATAAAAGTCCCTCGTCAGTCGAGGAGCTCCAAGAGTTCTTAAAAGTGGTGAATGAGTACGGCATTGCGGTGTGGACGTTCTCTCGGGGGAAGAATCTAGGGTAAATATGCGCATCATTCACTGTTGATTAAATCATTCCCCGCTAAACCCCACGTGTTGATGCTAATGGGATACCTAACAGATATGGCGGGCCGGCGCCCCGTACTCCAGGTTGCATCGCGTTAGATCTCCATCGCATGAACATGATCATCGAGGTCAACGAGAAGTTCGGATACGTCGTGGTGGAGCCCGGCGTCACATTTGGAGACCTCTACGATTTCTGTGCGGAGAAGAAGTTGAAACTCTGGCCCAGTGTAGCATCGCTAGGATGGGGTAGCGTCGTGGGCAACGTGAGTGTCTTAGCTGCTGTTGGTACCGCCCAAAGTCGTGTTAACGCAATTAGACACTGGACAGAGGTATGGGATTCATCCCGACTGCAGTACACCACGAGAACATCGCGGGGATGGAGGTGGTCCTCGCGAATGGCGACGTCGTCCGCACGGGTCAATATGCCATGACGACATCGCCATCAGCCCATCTCACCAAGCTCACCTTCGGCCCTACGATCGACGGCCTGTTCCTCCAGAGCAATTTAGGAATAGTGACGAAAATGGGCATTTTTCTGACACCGCAGCCGCAATCCTACATGTCGTGCTCATTCGACATGCCCGAGTTCGAAGACGTCGCCACCGTTGTCGATGTCTTTGGCGAGATGCGCCGCAACGGCACCCTCCCAGCCATGGTCTACGTTTTCCACGTCAACGAATGGGCCGCGCTTTTCGGCAAGCGGTCGGACTGGTGGAAAGGCGAAGGGCCGATCCCGGAATGGCGAACGAAGGAAATGCAGCAGGAGCTGGATGTCGGCAACTGGAGCGTCAAGTTCGGCTTATACGGCCCTACGGCCATCATACAGGCTCAATATGCCGAGGTGCTGCGGGTTGTCACTGAAAAAGCGCCGACGGGGAGACTGCAGCAGTCGTTGTTTAGTGGAGAGGACGCAGGGCTTCTCGAGGCGACATCGGTTCCTCAGCCGCATGGCGGAATCAGGGTGGGTGTCCCGAGTATGTGGAGTATACCGATGGTAAACTTCTATAACGTCCGGGAGGATTCTATCGGAGCTCACGGAGCGTATTCGCCCATTGTGCCCCTCGAGGGGAAAGTCCTGCTCGATTGGGTCACGGCCGCAAAGAAAGTCTACGAATCCGAAGGATTCGACCTCTTGTGTGATTTCTTCATGCATGAGCGACACGCCGTGTTCGTCTGCATGCTCTGCTTCGACAAGACAAGCGCGGAACAGCGGGTCGGTGTTGAGAAGATTTTCCAGGGGCTCTTCAAGGAAGGTTCAGGAAGAGGTTTTGCGAAGTATAGGGCACATATCAAGCACATGGGTACGCTAGTCCTGCCCTACCCTCCTCATGAGACCTTGGAAGAAATTAAAACACAGAGAGGACTGACCGGCGGCGTTTCCAGACCAAAATGCCGAGCTATTCGACTTTAATGATCACGCCTATCGACGCTTCGTCGAGACGTTAAAGGTAAGCAAGCGCATTGTAAGTTGCTTGAGATATGAGCTCATGAGTTGACTTGGAGTAGGACGCTTTAGATCCCAATGGCATCTTGTCTCCCGGAAAGATGGGAATTTGGCCTAAACGACTAAGAGATTCCAAGGCGGGAACTGTATGAATAGTGAGGCATACCATCCCACGGAAGGGGGGAGGGGGGGGGTGGTTGTCTTGTCACCGGGTATGAGAGCAAGAAGGCTGCACAGGACGTAATTGGCGCATGCTGATGTACTAGATAGACGTCATATATTATCGCCAAAACACATTTCATTCATATCAAACCTCGTTTTCATCTCGTAAAAGACCTACTATTCGCTCTAAGTGTACGAGAACTTCCACGTGACTTCCAGGTAGCGAAACAATATCATCACACCATGGCCCTAAACCCAGCATACTTACAACTTCGCCTTCTGGCCCTGACCCTCCTTCCACTCCTTGAGCCGCTTCTGTCCCTCCGCTTTCCTCTTCTTGTTGATATCCCGGAGCTCCGAGGGGCCGAGGACCCCCGGGCCCTTCATGCCCAACAGCGCAATGACCTCCTTGTACATTTCTTCCTTCAACAGCCCGTACGAGCCCTTCGTCCCCTTCGCGACCAACCCCCGCTCCTCGATCAACTTCAGCACGGCATCTACTTCGCCCACGGCGTCCACAATGCCGGCTTCGAGCGCGGCCCCGGCATCGAAGCGCCTCGCCTCGAGCACGACCGCGCGATACACGGGCGGGGTGGTCTTGACGCGGAAGATGGCCGACAGCGGCGGGGGCAGGGGCGCGCCGAACTCGAGCTCGTTCACGCACGCGAAGCCGCGGCCGCGGCCGGTGAAGACGCGGTAGTCGTGGTGCATGGCCAGGAAGATGCCGCCGGCGAAGGCGTGGCCGTTGACCAGGGCCACGGTGGGCATCGGGAAGGCCAGGAACCGCCGCAGCAGCGGGTACAGGCTGTCCTCCCAGAAGCCGGGGGTCGCCATGGCGAGGCCGAGGTCGAGGCCGTTGGAGTAGAACTTGGCGATGCCCGACGTCGTGACCACGACGCCCGGCTCGTGGCCGAACTCGACCATGTCGAGCGCCGCGAGGAGCGCGCCGCAGAACTCGGGCGTGAGCCGGTTGTCGCCCGGCGAGGCGAAGGTCAGGAGGTAGACTCTGGGCGCCGGCGTGGTGCACACGATGCTGCCTCCGGGATGCGACGGGCGCGCCGGGATGGGGACTGAGAACAGCTCGGTGGACGCCATGATTGTGCGGAGGAGTGGATTGAGCGATTGGTTAGGTATCTCGGGACAACAAAAAAGTCGTTATTCGACGTTTCGATGCACCGCCCATGTTCACGCAGGAAATGGAATGCGAATATCTACTTAATCTATCTACCCGTCTGGGCTGTGGCAGTTCGAGGACCTCGGCATCCCCACTTTAATTACTCGGTGCTGGAGCCGCTAGATAGACCAGGGTCCTGAATAGCCGATTCGCGCGCAGGAGGGCGAGGTGACATCGCAGACTTACACTCCAGGAATGCAAGAATGAGGCTCATCATCTACCTACCTAAAGGGTAGGTAATGTGTTCTCTAGGCATCTCTTTCATATATTTCCTTTTTTTGTTCGGATCCCGAGTTAAAGTCCACATCGACAATAAAATTAGGGGATCACATGCTTTTGCCCTTTGATTGCTGTTTCAACAGAACTCCTCCGCAAGTCAGACTAGTGTGTACGTCCACTCACTACAGCGCCCGGATCGTGGGGTTTTAGACGCTAATGCAGTATGGGTAGATAAGTACCTCTAGGTAGGTTACTCAGGTATAGTATAGCATACCTAGGTAGGTCTAGTATAGGTCAGAGTCCAACTACGAACTACTAGTAGATACCTATAGTCAGGCAGTCACCATCACCATCGATCAATTAATCAACCAAGGGGTAGCACGCTCTATTGGCAAGTTTGTGATCACGCCAGCACCAGGACATGATGGCAGGTATTCAACTGATTCTTTAGCCTTCGGACGGCATGATTACAAGATCTTCAGACACATTCCAAGTAAAAACATGCCACTAACGCAAAATGTCAAGTGCCGGACACCTGCCTACCACCAGTACAATGGTATGAGAGTGTATTGTCAATTCCAACTTGCTGGCCAGCACTCAATGCCATCAATATATGCACCAACCAGACTCAGTATCCAGAGTATGATACAATGTACCTGCCTATTTATGTATTGTGCCTTCCTAGGTACCTAGGCAACAGTGTCCCCACTGCACATCAATAGGCAAACAATCAACCAACCCCCCAATTCTGCCGGTCGAGAGCCTTACACCGCCTCGAGCGAGTCTATATAAACCCCTTCTCCCTCCCACCTTCACGTCCTTCTTTCTTTCTTTTCCTCTCCAGCTCTCTTTGCCTTTTGGCTTAGATCAAGTGTAGTATCTGTTCTTTTCAGTTTAATCTCTGAAACGGGCCACACGTTTGGCCCACCTCTTAGGTTATCTCATTTTTTGGCCTCTCGGGGCTCGCTTCCCCATGGGCATGCCCATGGTCTCAGCAGCTCTGTGTCCCTGGTACTACACTGCCTCCAGGCGACGCGGAAATCTCGGATGTTTGGTGTTTTCATTGCGATACTTGGGCTTCTCCCGGGGCGCGAAGAAGACATTTCGCCACTAGTTCCTTAGTATCTATCCTATGTTGACTTGTATGGCTTTGCACACCCGTGTTTTCTTTACGCACTTCATGTTGATGGGGTATCTGGTCTCTAATGTCGCGGTATAATCTTACATATGTAGTCCAGATACCTGACTTAGAATATGACGATAGCGCAAGCGTAGAGGTTGTCCTTCCGCAAAACAAGGCTCACGCCCGTCGGATACTCGAGTGACCCAACTAGATACTGGAGAATTCGTGTTAAGGGATGGTTTGGCGTTAGGTAGTCTAATATCTAGGATAAGCAAAATACCTATTCACTGATGGCATTCCGGTTTGTCAAATACACTTTCCAGGCAAGAAAAAAAAAAAGGTAACTGTGAGCCATGACGATGTTTTGGTACCCTAACTCAGAACACTGCACTAGGTACATCAAACATTAACCCATTAGGAGACTCTCAAGACTCATTTTCATTTTTGTTCTTTTCTTTTCTTTTTGCAATAAGCTGTCACGATAACCATCATTTTCCGCCTCAAATTTTGTATCAAGCACAATCGCATCGGCCTTCCACCCACCAGACCGTATCTACCGGTATCATAACCCGTGTCTAACTAAACAGTTAGTTCATGACCCCTCTCCCTATGCCCGGCATACATAAGTAACGGCGTGGAAAATCGTATCACAGAATCACTTCATTTGAAGCAGAGAAGTTCCGCCAAGCCGGAGGAGCGATGATGGTGGGTATTCTTGTTCTGCAGATTCCGGGGAGGCGCCCGCCTGTCGAAGACCGCTCGCACGCCCTCCACGAAGACGCCGATGACGCCTTGGCCCGTCTTAGCAGAACACTCGACGTATCGCGTGGCGCCGATCGCCGTAGCAACCATAGTGCCCTATAATATACCATTAGCATCGACTCCCGTACATCGATAGGACGCCAGCCAGTGAAGATGAGAAACAGGACACGAACCTCGGTGACGGTGATGCGAGGCTCGAGGCTCGGATAGAGCGGAGTCCAAAGACTGGCGCCGACGCGCCGGTCCGTCTTCGTGCCGACGAGGATGAGGGGAACGCCGCGCGCGTAGCGACGGATCTGCGTGATCCACTGGGTTTCGTCGCCGTGTCGTTAGCAAGTGGTTTTCTCGTAAGGGGATGGGGATTGCGCCAGACAGACAGACAGACAGACAGACAGATAGACAGACGGATTGGAAATAGCAAAAGCACAAACCTGAGTGCGGGCATTGTCGAATGATTGCACGCTGTCGACGCTAAAGCAGAGGAACACGGCGTCCCAGGCTAGATAGCTAAGGCGCCCGAGTTGCTCCAACGTGACGTCGCCCGCCGTGTCCCATAGCTCGATATCGGTGTCCTCCTCGTCGACCGCCACCACCTTCTGGAACAGCTCGTAATGCGTCGGGTTGTAGTGCTAGATGGAAAATTAGCGGATCGCGATCTATTAGAGATGAGAGGAGGACCCGGGGGGGGTAATACATACAGGGGTGAAGGTATTGCGATAGAAACGGCTATGATGATTTGAATCAGCAACGTGGAAGAGAGAGATGGAGGAGGCGGAAGGCAGTCACGCAGCGAAGCTACCTACAGAAGGATGCTGGACTTCCCGCATTCGGCATCGCCCACAAAGACGAATCGCATCTTGGGGCGGTCGATGAGCATGAAGCTCGGGGTCCCGGGCAAAGGGGTGGGCGTCGGAGCTGGAGTTCCTCTACGGGACAGGCGTGAGCCGGGTCTCATTGGGGAGCTGCGGGGTGTAACGGCACGCTGGCAAGCATTGGAAACCCGGCGGACGAGGCCGCGGCCAGAGTCCACGAGCTTGCTGCGACGTGATTCCACCGTCTCTTGGTGTCCTGCTGCCGAGCCCGTCCTTGCTCGCTTTTTGTAGCGGTCTTCGAAGCTAGAGTCGTCCGATTCATCGGAGCCCTAGGAGACAAGTCAACTGAAATGGCTCCAATCATTGGCCAAGGTAGGTACCCACGAGAGAGTGCTTGAGAGTGCGGTAGTGAGCTGGTTCGAGAGGTTCCTCGTGTCGGACATGGACTGGTAAATCTCGTATCCACTGTAGAATTGGGTCCGTGGTAGGCTTCCAGAAGTCGGAGATGGAAAAGGTGAAGCTCGAGGTCGGCTCGCGGTGTTCCCGCGATTGCTCTCTTGACAAGCCGGCGTCTGTCTTGCATGGTGTAGCAACTGCGTCAGGGTCCATGGTTTCTGAGAGAACAGTATGGCGGTGATACATGACGATCGGTGCAAAGATTGACAGAAAAGAGAAGGTCTGAGGGGAGCATGTCTGGAGGAAGATGGAATAGTAGTTTGTTTATATATACAGTCCTGGGTTGATGCGGCTTTTGTTGACAATGGGAGGTGGTTGCCACAGTAAACTTATTCCAGTGAATGTCTATTCTCATAAGATACATTTACTCGCAAGCTTAGACAATGGTTGCTTAGGGAGACATTGAGGTGACTGAGCAACGCCAAATTCAGCTTAGTTACACCTATTCTCTCAGTCCTTTGCCCGAGGAAATAAAACCTCAAGCCACTCGAAGAGGGCCTCCAAAGCTTATTCTGACGATTTATGATATCTCCTACACGTATAGACATCATTGTTGTTCTCTTGTGTCCACCACACGGTCGTCTTCCACAAACAATAGAGGCGGCTATTGTGACCATTGAGATCCGGTCTATACACCGCGAAGCATAACGCTATCTTATTTAATCATTTGAATGTGACCAATGAATCTTCAATTCCAAATCCGAACATTTCAACCTCCAAAGTAGTTGGTGTTGCCTGATGTATTACATATTATATGCTAATAGAGAGACTTCGCGAGGTTTGAGAGTACTAGGTTATGCCCCTCGTCTTTTAAGATATACACGAAACATCATCAGCTGAAACAATAAGAAGGACTCACAAAACCTATGGAAAACAAGATTCTTTCAGGCATCCATCACGGTCTCTCTCAAAAGAAGGCTGATGCATGGATCTACAGACTCTCGGAATCAATAATGTAGGGTTTTATACACGTACAAAAGCTGGGTGGATACCGCCGTGTAGAAATATAACCCCAGCATCGCCCCGAACTTGCCCCGTGATTCTTTCTATACGATTGGTGTTTTGTATTTTTTGTATTCGTCTTGTACCCATTGTCGGTGCCGTACCGATGTAGCCCCACAACAGCCGGTCCAGGACCGGTATAGAAGCGGAGCAGTGGCCGAGGAAGTCATTGCGTCGCATTCCATTCAAGCAACACCAGCGACCATATTCCCCATATGATAGCTCAAAAACATCATAGCATTGCAGTTTTCGTAGAGAGTATCTACATTTGAAATCCAGTTGATTACCTAGAAGCATATGTTGGAATCATCATGACAAGCCACGTAATAAATTAACGGGGGATAGATTGCCCCTCATTATGACAGCATCTGATTTCTAATCATCGAACTCATTTACAATCAACCCCTCCACGGAACCCACCACTTCGGCCTTTGCAACCAGCCATATAAAAGCCTCGTGATCGCGAGTGATGAAAGGCAGCCAAGGATTGTCTACAATCTCATCCGTGTCGGCAAGAATTAACCAGGTCGAAAAACAAGTTTCATCCAAAATGGCTACCCCGACAGATATCCACCTATACACTGCACAGACGCCCAACGGTATCAAGATCTCCATTCTGCTCGAGGAGCTCAACCTGCAGTATAAGGTCTGCTTTCCATTTGTAGCGCTTGCCGAGCTTACGGCGCTAACTACGTGAAGGCCACCGCCATCGAGTTCAGCAAGAATACGCAGAAGGTACCGGGTCTCGGTCATTTGGATTAGCATAAGTGCACTAATGCTTGAAGTAGGAACCGTGGTTTTTGGAGATCAATCCCAATGGACGAATCCCAGCGATGACGGACACTCTCAACGGCAAGCAGATCCGAAGTGAGTAATGCCGAGAATGATTTTCTTCTTTCCAGACTTCAGCCAATCTCAGGGGCAATGGCCTCCTATTCCGACTATATTATTTATGTTTCGGATCCATGCATGGTTCAGGGATCTTCATACGCTTCATCGAGAGGGGAACTGGCTGACATCTCATGTCCTAGTTTTCGAGAGCGGTGCCATGTTGCAGTACCTCGTTGACCAGTACGACAAGGACCACAAGGTGTCTTACCCGTTCGGGACCCCAGAATACTATGAGACGAACAGCTGGGTGAGCTAAAATAAAACTGGACGCGGGTAACTTGCAAGACAAAGGCTAATTCGAATTACCTAGCTCATGTGGCAGATGGGTGGTCTCGGGCCCATGCAGGGTCAATTAAACCACTTTAATCGTATGTTGGACAACTACCTAGTCTAGACTTAACCTCCTCATGCTCACTGACGCTACCAGGCTATGCGCCAGAGAAGATCCCGTACGGCATCGACCGCTACAAGGGCGAGACGCGCCGGTTGTACCGCACCATGGACAGCGCGCTGAAGACGTCGCCCTATCTCGTCGGCGACAAGTGCACGATTGCCGACATAGCCTGCTGGGGCTGGGTTGCTATAGGGAGTATGTGTCGACCTCTGCATCTCCAGCGCAGAATGAGAAACTAATAGCCGTATAGAGAGCTCTGGCGTCGATCCTAAAGAATTCCCGGCCCTGAATGAGTGGCTTCTGCGGATGCTGAAGCGGCCGGGTGTCGAGAAGGGCCGGCACGTGCCCTCGCCACATAACTACGAAGCCATCCAGGACATGACGGAAGATGATTTCGAGAAAAAAGCCGCTGCCAACCGCGGCTGGATCTTGCAGGGGCAGAAAGAGGAACAGGTGAAATAATGCGTGAAGGGAGGCGTGTCGTCCCGGGCCGTTGCATTGCTTTGATGAATGCCCTCTTATGTCAGTTGGTAGCACAACTATGATGCATACGTATGTCTGTATGGTTGGTGACTGGACGCAATCCAGATTGTTCATAATTGCGGCGA
This sequence comes from Ustulina deusta, assembly GCA_023159155.1. Lineage (NCBI taxonomy): Eukaryota > Fungi > Ascomycota > Sordariomycetes > Xylariales > Xylariaceae > Ustulina > Ustulina deusta. The sequence goes on along the minus strand of JAJNNX010000019.1, from coordinate 235,125 downwards.
ATAGCTGAGATCAACTCGCCCTTTGTTTCCTTTGAACAAAATCCAACAACTTATCGCTGTGGTAAAGACGCCTTCGACGAAACCCTTCGCGTCCCGACAATGCAATATGAAGATGCAGACATCGGAGTAATAGATCTTGTCGGAGTTTTTTTTTTTGCCCATTTGCTGATGAAGGCCGTTCTTTTGCAGCAATCATTGATGTAATTCGAGTAAGCAGCGAGGTAGACAGAGATATACTTCGCGTGAAGAGAGCCTTTTACACGTCTAGATCTTTTATTATCGCGGTAGTTGTCCTGTGTTCGAGCTAGTGAAGCGTGAGTGTTCGAGCTGTACTCTGAACTTGTCTATGCACCTTAGATCAGGCAGGTAATGTTGTGCCTGCAGAGGTACCTTATGTAAGTAAGTAAGTACCTATGTCTGTTCGATACAACTTAAGAAGTATGTACCTTAGGAAGTACATACATACGAAGTGCATGTGTTACATTTGTACTTAGCTACATGTATACCGTGACCGGTAGACATATTTACGTCTTCACATCTCGTAGGCATTGGAAAGAGCAAGCCACGGTATCCGCTCTTCCATAGAACCCGAGAATGCCCAAGTTGGAAGTCACTCGAGACTTACATGTGGGTGGGGTCAAGATGGTGGGTGTATTTGCCACACTATGTGGTTGTCCCTATCTGAGGTGTGTGGCGCGCGCCATATGTGAAGCTAATTTTTAGATGTCGAAGTGCCTTGTAACTTCCGTCCGGGATAACAAACCATCTGAAAACAACACACTCGTGAGTCTGATGCAAGAGTAACTGCCAATTCGTAAGAGTCGCATTGCCATGGACCCCGGCGCACATGCCGTTAATACCAAACGTAGTCCCTCGCACAGAGGCGAATCCTCTCCGTCCCCCAAACTTAGACCTCGCCGTCTTCACCGTCCTCGCCGTCCTCAGCGCCGGCAGCCACGTCGTCGTGATGGATGGCATCAGCGGTAGCCTCGAGGGCGTTCTTAGGCTGCTTCGCCTTGGCCGGCTTGCGGGCCTTGCGGGGCTTGGTGACCTTGTTGTTCGCGTTGTTGGGCTTGGCGGCCTTGGAGGGGCTGGACTTGGTAGTGGTGGCCGCAGTGTTACCGGTGCCAGCAGCATCCACGAGGCCGAGCTTCTTGCGGATCTGGCGGAGACGAACCTTTAAGATGAGAAGGAAGGGTCAATGCGGTGAGTTCATTGCCGAGGAGAAGAAGAAAACAGGACCGAAGGGAGGTCGTAAGTGAATGAGGAAGACATACCTTGGCAATATTGCCGTCCTTCAGGCCCATCTCTCCGGCGAACTTCTCCCAGTCCATGTCCAACTTCTGGGGAAGGTGTTTGAAAATGGTCGCGAAGAACTTGGCATCAGAAGGGGAAATCTTGAGCTCGCCATCACCGGCGTTGCCGTTGGCGTTGGAATCGTCAACCTCTTTGTTAGACATGGTTGCTTGAGTGTGGTGGATAGTGCAAACGGAAGATTGGCTGTGTGTGTGAAGACGAAAGAATGAGTTAGCTGTCCCAGTAGAGAAGGGATACGCAGTGAAGCCGATCTCAGTCTAGTGTGAAGTACGAAAGTGGTGGAGGGTTTCGGAATGCGTGTGCATGTGCATGTGCAGGTGATGAAGGTAAGGTCAGCACACCTTGGATTCGTCCAAGTTATGTGGGTGTATCAAAGTAGGAACTTCGCAGATCCAGGATAGAAGCGGAAGATGACGAGTCCAGAGACGGGATACGTAGTGGAGTGTCGATGATAATAGAGTAACGGCGGAGTGTGAAGGTGATGGGCGAGTGAGAGCTTGTCAAGGAAGGAGTGGGAAACACAGGCTCGGAGTAAGTGAGTGGTTACCTTGTTTTGCAATTGCAGTTGCTCTGACGGCTGATTGGATTGTGGTGCTGGTGTTTTCCTGTCAAGTTGCAAGCTGTGGAAAGTTAGGTGGTGCTAGTTGTTGATGGGGAAACGGGTTTGTCGAAACATGGAGGAAGAGAGGGGTTGGAACTTCTTGTTTTGGTTTGGGAAGGAGACGTAACGAAATTCATAAGAGGTGTGTCGATTCAAGAAGTCAAGTTCGTTACAGTCCCCGAGGAAAAGTTAGGCACAAAAGTCGAGGACTTACTTGTCTTGATAGCTTTGGCTGGTGCAATGTGGTGGTTCGGAGAAGGTAGGCGGGTTTGGGTGGTAAGTGTTTGTGTGAGTGTTGCAGAGAAGAGAACCAAAGATGTGTGGCAGATGGGATGGAGTATGGACAGGAAAATAAATGTATCAAATACAAGGTGGTGTTAATTTGAATGTGAGGATCTTGCACTTGAGGGCTGGTGACGATGTCTCGTAGAACTTCTGTTGCCGAGGAGTTTACGGTTGCTACGAGTAGCAGGGTATTCTGTAATGTTATCATGGGCACTACTTGCTCGTAACAAAACCGTTGTCCAGTACTACCAGTGGTCTCGCCCAGTGTACCGACAAGTCATACTAAGGTAGCAGATATATATATATACACTACAGTGATACATTTTCTATATACATAGGTACATGCCACGACTGGCAGCACTCTACTTTAACTCTTCTAATAGCTTCTCGGCTCTGGTGACCAAGCCGCTAGCCTTCCTTATATCATCGTGTGTATCAACAGCATCTCTCTGTTGTTCCCGAGTCCTTCTCCCTGTCAAAGCTGAGACTATCGTCTCTTCAACACCTCTTACTGCCTTTCGGCCTTCTTCTCTCACTTCGCCTTCCCAAAAGCCACGTGCTGTCTCCCACTGCTTTTGCATTCTTCTCAAACTCCAGACAATTCCGAGAGCGGCAACGGCGCCAGCCTCGTACAGCGTAGTTGTGAGGGTACCTATGTAGACGAGAGCACCCAGGGCAGTCGTCAATCCTGACGTAGTGAGAGTTTGTAGAACGAGCTTCTGAGCAAGTGCCTGTAGAGCCGGCACTGTTTCCATTTGTAAATGGCATCGGGTATCGGGAATATTCATCGGCCAGTCAGTCTCCTGTCTTGACGGCTTCGCAAAATCCGAATTTGAAACTGTATTGTTGGGTTGGCTATCAGTGACGGCCGTCATATCGGGATGAGGTGGCATCTGAGGGTGTTTGAACAGGCTGACACCTGCTTCCCTCATCCGCCCAGCCAAGAAGATGGAGCTCCTTTCGGCCTGGGGTAAAAACTTCTGAGTAAGAATGTCACTTGTGAGCATGCTCACATCGTCCACTCGCCAAAATAGCTTCCACCAACCTAGTTTCCGCCACCTTTTGCTGGAAAACGCGATATCGAGTTGCTCCTGTAGTTCTGAATGGGCGCTCTCAGCCCACTCAGATAAGCCCCTTTCGATGGTTCCTAGAGATGTGTGTATTCGGGTAGAAGACGTAGAGAGTTCAAGGAGTCTATTTTCCTCTGCTCGGATGGAAGCTGAAGTATTTCTCAAAAATGAGGCAATATGCTCCCGAACTGGTGGTTTTGTGACGTTGTCAGTTGTTGCTAGAATGTCTGCCTTCAACCATTCCACTAGTTTGGGGATGTTGCTCTGAAACCATAGGTGTTCATATTCGATGGCATTGCTAATATTCCTGCGAACTAAGCCTAACCCAATACTTGCGATGTTGGTGTCAATGGGAGTAAATGGCAACGGACTGGCCTCGGCGGGCTTGTATTCCGGAATGTTGACGGCATACTTGACCACCCCGGGATTCTCTGAAGTTGGCATCGACAACACAGATGCTGCGCCGTGAATGCCGTCGGCTACGATTAATGCCTTGTGGACAGGTGTGGTTATAGGGGTATATCGGCCAGTATTGGACGTCGGAATAGCAACAGTCGGAACCAGTACCGTATCTTCCGACCTGCCTGGTGCGCCTTTTTCCAACGCGGAAAGGAAAGGATTCACAGGCGCAAACAATATTTCGAGATTGTGGCCATTCAGGGCGGCGGACGAAACATGGATCTCCCTCAATAAATTCCCCTTGGTGAGGGAAATGCCCGGTTCGGGTCCGTGATTCTCAGCGCCGATGCGAAGTATCATCGGTTCTGCTGCATCACACTGCTCAACTTCTCGTTCCCAAGCTTCGGCGTCCTTCAGAGGGTCTGCTAGCAAGAGCTTCAGGACGTCTCTGGCTGTGTTGGTCGGCCGAGCGCCGTCGGTAAGGCCAAGGATTGCGACGCGGACCGATTCGTGTCCCGGCTTCTGTCGCAGCCCATTGAGGGCGAGCTGGAGACGGGCGCGGTTAACATGGCTCGCGGCGTGCTTTTGGAGGTCGAGGAGGATCGATTCGAGTTCCTTGCGACGGTCTGTTTTTACACCAACAGGGGGTGCCGCGAGAGTTGTCTCGAAACGCCGCGGACGGGCGGGCGACGTTCTCTTTGGGGATCGCACAGGCCTCTCTCGGTGGGAGTTGGAGAACAAACAAAAGCAACAAGTCGATTGTTTTTGGGGGTGTGCATACCCCTTGAATACGACTCCCTGGCGTCCGTATAGCCTCAATTGGGCAGGCAACCTGGGAGGCATGTTACCTGTCTGGCAGCTCGGTGGTCATTGGAAGCTGGGCGAGCAAAAAAGCCGAAGCTCCAAAGCTCGAAGCCTTCAAAAATGCCGTCACACTATAGTATGTACCTAGGTACCTATGTAAGTTAGGTACCTAACACACTATGAAGTTGGTATGTACCTGGAGTACCCGCTGGCCCCCCACTAGATAGACCGATAGCCCACCTTGCCCACCTACCTACCACCTGCTTACCCTGGAAGATAGATCACTTTCATCCCTCTTGGACAATCATTTCAGTCAATACCGGTTTTCGTCCACCGGTGCAATTAGAAGGACTTAGAACATAATATCCTACCCACGCCTGTGTGTCAGTCTTCATCAGCTTTTTCGCGTCGTGCACGGCTTCATTGCCTTAGTACTGTAGAGCATCCCCTCGAACCCCTCTCCCCCGCCATCATCCAACGCATCCACCATGTCGCAAGCCACCGCTCATCGTCGGCTCCTTGGCGAGTACAAGGCACTTTCAACCAATCCTCCCGAAGGCATCACCGCTGGCCCTGTCAGTGAGGATGACATGTTGGTGTGGGAAGCCCTTATCCAGGGGCCAGAGGGCACTCCCTTCGAAGGCGGCATCTTCCCTGCCGAGTTGAAGTTCCCAAGAGATTATCCCCTGGCACCGCCCAAGATGACTTTTATAGGAGAGATATTCCACCCAAATGGTTAGTCCCTTCTTCTCCTTCTTCTTCTTCTTCTGCTCTTCCCCCTTTCCCCTCTCCGTCTCGTAGATCCAGGCACCGAGCACCAACTGACAGTCTTCCTCGTGGCATAGTCTACGCGAATGGCGTAGTCTGCATTTCAATCCTCCATCCGCCTGGTGACGACCCGAATCAGTACGAGCACGCCTCCGAACGGTGGAGTCCCATCCAGTCCGTCGAAAAGATTCTCATTTCTGTCATGAGCATGTTGGCCGAGCCCAATGACGAGAGTCCAGCCAATATAGAAGCGGCTAAGATGTGGCGAGAAAATCGCGCCGCGTACGAGCAGCGGGTGCGCGACGGCGTCCGCCGCATGTTAGGGCTCTAGTGGAACGAACCGCGACCTCCGAGGCTGCCGACTCTCAAGCTTTTGTTGCCCCGACGGGCATTAATACAGACAATTGTGCGATCAATCCGCTTCTACCAGGGCGAACCGCAGGACGAACCGCAGGACAAACCGCCAGACGGCATGTTCAGAGTTCTGCCCCGTCTGGCAGCAGTTCCTGAGCTACCTGAAGAGGCCGATGCCCAACAAGACAAAGATCTTTTTCTTTCTCCATTTCAAACTATGTCTCCACTCGAAGATGTTGTCAGAGCTGAAGGGTCCAGAGCGAAAGAGTCCAAAGGCAAAGAACCCAAAGTAGAAGAGCTCGATAGCTCGGATTCCGACATCCCGGATCTTGATATCCCGGATCTGGATCTTGATATCTCGGATCTTGATATCTCGGTTTCCGATATCCTAGATTCCGATAATTCAGATCCCCCTGATATCCTAGATCTCCATGATATTCTGGAACCCGAAATGGTCGAATTTTTAGCTTCATTGTCTTAGCCTTCCACTTTCAGCCAGGTAATACCCGGCACTGGAAGATAAAGCCGAATTTAAAGCCGAAGATTTGCTTCCCAACGAGAACGGCGGGGGTAAAATAGCTCGCGTAGTTCGCCCAACTACGGAATCAAAGGGCCTCTACTTTTCCAACTGTTATTAATACGCATAGCGAGGAGTTCTGCTCTCATTGATTTTGACGGGACTTGATTCATGTTAGGTGGTTAGACGTTATGGCATCACTTCAGTGCGACAGCTGGTTAAATGGTTCTTGCGAACAAATTCTATTAATGCTAGCGTTGCTTATATAGGTGCCTAGAGTTAGTTATTCATTTCCATACCAACCATTCACTCTGCCAGCACCCCTTGTTGACGGGTGTTCATCACGAACGCCAACCAAACGCTAAACAATTTTATCATACATCGGGTCATTAAGAAGTATGCAGGAAAGTGCAGGACGGTAGTCTTGCAAACTTCTCGTCAAAGTGCTAAGCCCTTAGTTTGTGACTGTGATTGTGGAGTTGAAAGAGCGAAGATTCGTCGAGCCAGAAGCCTGTGTTCTCATGTGTCAGCACAGACAAGGAATAAATAGTTCATGAAGCACTTACACCGACGAGATAAGGCACAGCGGCGATGAGTAGCCAGTCCCCTGCAGGTTGATTCTCGGGAATAGAGAGATCAACAGTGAAACTAGTGAGCTTCTCGATGTCGGTCCCGTACAGCGCCGTGTAACCGATCTGTGTACCGATATATATCTCCCCATCGGCACTTTCACCGCCGTAACGGGTGGGAGCCAATCCCCAGATAATGCTAAAGTCCTCCCAGTTCTGTACGTAGATGGACGTGTTCAACGTCACTGTGATGTTCTGGCCGGCCGCCATCGTCGATGGCGTGTTGAGCTGGCTGATCATTGGCGAGGCCGAGGCGAAGGGCAGGAGGCCGGCCAACGCTGTTGCGGCAAGGGACTTGGCGGAGACCATTTCGGCGAACATGTGATTGGTCTTTAGGACCTCTTGCGATTGTGCGAAAGTGTAGATATTGTGCTGGGGCGGTGGGCTTATGTCTGCTTGTGGATAATAGGCAAGTGTGCAGCGCGATAGAATGCGACGACGTCGGGAGGATATGATTGATTATCTGATGATGATATTCCGTAACCGTCGTGAACAAACACACACGAGGTGACGAGATGTATTTATATTCACTTATGACAACGACGATGCAACAACAAAGACGCCTCAGCCGGCGTCACACCACATACAAAGAGACGTCTAGGGGAGCTGAGCTGCGCGATTGGTCGACCCTACCTGGACGTCGACGTAGGTCGCGGCCATCGCCTCTCGAATGCTGTAAGCGCGCAAGTATCTAAGAAAAACTGAGAATACGAAGTGATCGACACGCGCAGTGCCGCTGTCCCGACAGTAGGGATGACAGCAGCACGGCGCGGTGGCGGTGCAGGGGGTTGATGTCTTTTTTTCTTTATTTCGGCGGCGGTCCAGCGATTTGCTTGGGTGCATCCATCCAATAACTCGAATCTATCACGACATGTATGTAAATAGCTCCCCCCCCGCTTGATATCGTCACCGCATAGATATTGCCACGTGCGTGGCGAAAGGGTCTAAGTACACGCACGTATGGAAATCTTCAATTCGACCAATTCAACAACAGGAGGGTAGTTATTTTATTTTATTTATTTTGTTTCCCGCCTAATGGGCTTTTGCTTGGCTGGGCAGGCAGGCATGCCTAGTCTAGGACATCTTCACCGCCTGAAATGCTGGTGACATGTTGGGGGACAATGGGACGACCAATGACGTGATTGGGCGCGCCGAGAACCGTCCGTGTCGTATAGTATTGGAGGCAGTCAGCGCGCATTGCGGCGTATCACGGGGAACGAAGGAAAGAGAAGGAAAGAGAAGGAAAGAGAAGGAAATAAAAGAAAAGAATTGCTCGCTGTTGGCACTAGTCTAGCTTTGATACACGTATTCGGCTGGATGCAAACAGTCAGTCGTACGAAGCAAGCTAGGGATATTCAGCTGAGTCTCGGAGCAGCCAGCCGTTGATTATCGATGCGGCTCTGTCGCTGAGGTTGTCAGCACGCCCTACCTACCTAAGATGTAGGTACTTAGGTAGTTAGAACCCCAGATACCGCTAACTTTAATCGCCGCGACATAGGTAATATACCTACATGTACACCACACTGCCGAGACCAGTTTAGTGCCCGTTATTTCCGAGCCATCGCTTCAAGGTCCCCCGGCTTTGTGTACGAGGTCTAATTATAGTAGCGTAGATAGCATTACAAATAAGGCCGACGGCTTGATAGGTACCTTGTATAAATCGAATCACGTGGATGGCGAGTCACGTTGTAGTCACATCGTATTCACGAGCTGGTGTGTAGTGTACACAGCTAACAATTATTATTTTTTAAAACTATTATTATACCTACTTAATAAAAACCAATGATTGTTTCACTAAACAACTGTTGTTTCCCTCCTTTTGTCCACGCTAAGTGTTAGACATGTCGAAGAGACGGTAGATCAACTGACTACGGGAGGGCTTGGCGTTGGCCTAATATGGAAATTTATGGGTTTCCATGGTATACTGTATACATATACTTCTTAACCAATATCAAGCGCAATATTAGGTACCTACTAAGGTATTGATTGACTGATTGATTGATCTTTTAATGGCTATAGTGGTGAGAGCACACCTACCTCGGTGCTGTATTATCTCCTAGCCCCCGTTTTTTTTCTTCTCAGTCTCCGCCATCAATGCACCATACCACACTCTCGCTCCTGGATTGCGCGTTCGCCTCTTGGCCCGAGAAGAAGCCAAGGACTTGAAATGGGGCAGTCGTTCCAGCTCATTGCCCCTCGGGCTAAATTGGCCTTGTCTTGGTCGGGCAAACTCGGAGAGATTCTTTTTGATGGTTCAGCAAGGGATCTTGTATGCCTCCTAGCTGTTCCGGTCCGGCGGCAGCATGATTCGCCTCGGAATTCCCTTGTCGACCCGACCAACACTATCTGTGAGGAGAAGCGAGGAGCAAAGCGTAGCAGGGATAATAACAACGTACAGACCGAATCCCCACGATGCCGCAAGCAGATCAAAGTCCAAGGCCGAAATGGGAAAACAGTTTCGAACGCTGTTATTGCCCTTTCCAGTCTTCCTCCAGAAATACATCGACTTGTATTTTCTTTCATCGAGGATATTAAAAACGTTATTTCGCTCAGCATCACAAGTTAGTACTTTTTGTCGATAGGCCATAAATGCTTAGAGGATTACTACGCATCACATTTCGGGCGGTGGGCTAGCACAAATGTTGTGTGTATAGGCCACAATATTAAACCAAATAACTACCCCCCTGGCCTATTTTCAAACGAAGAACTCGAGGTGCTACGTCAGAAGACAACCGACATACCGAATAACTGGAAGTATCCCGACAACGGAGCTATTCGGAACGAGCCGTTCACTCTTGAGCATTTCACTTATCAAGCGTGTCTATAGTAAAAAAGCTCAAAAGTCGGCTTAGCAGCATAAAATAGTCCTTAAGGAGTAGCTGTACCCTACAAAGCATATCTAAGAACCCTGCGTATCTCCATATAAGACCACACTTCAAAGTCACAAACAAGACCTACTTTCCTACGGATCAGCAATGGATTCTCCAAAATTTAACCACAAAACAGATAGTTCATTCTAACGCCATTGCCCTATCACCCGATTATATCAGTAGCCCCAATATTCAAGTCTTGGGGTTCGGCAAAGTTGTTATGTCGCACATTTGCTGGTCAACATCCTCGTATATTAGTATAAAAAATACAACTAGCATCTCAAAAGAAGTATAGGCAAAGCACTGTTTTAATATTACTACGCTTTCAAGACATAAGGTTGAGACCCGTGGAGAGGAGTGGAAAGATATGAGCGAAGAGGTGGCAAAAAAGATCGCCAGCATCTGGGAAAGCGAATACGGCTCTAATTGGCGTGAAATCATTTACAAATGCTGGCCTTACTGAGTAAAGACTAAATATCGCACACATCCTACGTGGTGTGGAACTGGTGACTCCCCTGTAAGAATCTATTGCTTTCGACTTCGTTGCGAGTAGTTCAAGGGGTCTTGGTCCATTAGTTCGACCTCTATGACATTGCTTCCATAATCCGTTATCCGAGAGGCCGATTATAAGTATTGTGAGTATGTACGTAGATAGATAGATAGAGACCGACCCGGCCCTACGAACCCTGACGATAATAAGGCCATACATATAACAATATGGTATTATCAAAGGTTGAGGAAGAACAGACAGATAGACAAACAGACAGCAGGAAGAAATCAAGAAAACGAGAAGGAACGAGTATCTCACTAGCTCGATTTCATCGACCGAAAAAAAACAACTTGTCTAGGTTAGAGCCTTGCGGCAGAGTCATTCACGAGCCCCTTATGCAAGACAGCCAGACGACAAATAATTACGTGGCTACTACGCACCTAGATTAGGTGACTGTGACTAAGGGACTGCACTACGAAGTCGTGTGATTTGTTTAAGGTAATAACAACAAGTAACACCGTAGCCGGAATACCAACGTACCTAGGTTGGCTTAATGCCTACGTAGCTTAATGGTACGTAAAGACCCAAAAACATGGTCCATTGCTCAGATGCTGAGCTTGCTTGGTAGCGAGCGGCCTTTCTCGTGCCCTTGGATGGTCGATTTCTTGTAGTGGAGGGGGGCGGGATGTGATAGTTATCTTTGGTAGGTTAGGTAGGTTGGGAAGGTAGGTAGCCAAGCTTCATATCTCAAGAACCACACTTGGATACTTCTCTAGCTCCTGATTCGGTTTTTCAGGACGTGGAAGTTGGTAGGATTTCTCAAGCTCGGGATTATACTGCTTGATAATATTCCATCATCTTCATATCTCTAGGCAGGAATAAAAATAATTTAGCTGCGGGTGGCTCAGCAGATCTATTGTCGTTACTACCTACAGGCCACCATCGGTCTTGGAACGGGGCCTGTTGGTTAGGTTCCGTTCTGTCGTCATCGGCCGAGATGCTGAAGTTGTCACAAGTGTAAAATATTCTCTGGAGCCGCCCGGACTTCCCCGAGAATGATCAGCTCACGAAGCAGGCCGTTGCTTGTCGGAGGATACTAGCAACCGCAGGAGAGAGCGAGAAGCATACCCTGTGCAGGCTGGAATATCGGATACTTCGTATGAAGTGATCTACTGCCTCGTCGTAATAGCACCCCAGTAATCCCATAATCTCTACTTTCTCTGATGGCTTCTCTCTCTATTGTAGCGACCAGTGCTCCGTTTGGCTATCATCACCACCTAGAGCAGAATGTTCGAAAATCTTTCATTAAACTTGTGGAACACTTAATTATACCGATAGACACTAAAGTGTACGAGATTCCTCTCGAATAGTGAAGCGAGATGAGCCAGTGCAGCCAGTCACGAGAGAAGACGCAATCCTATCTCCTACCAACCAGCGAATCTACCCGGGCCATCTTCTTCACACATCGATCTCCGTATACTTAGTCTATTCTTTTCTGCGCTAGAACTTCTGGCCGCCCCTAAAAGAATGCATAATTTTCTTTTTTGCTCTCGTTTCTATCCTAGCCTTAAACTCCGCAAGTAAATCCTAGGAACCCCCCTTTTAGCAATCGTGCCGGCAAGATCTGCCGCATTGCGTCTAGCTATATTAGCGCCCGAGCCGCCTATGGCACTTATGGCGTGGGCAGCATTGCTAATTAAGGTAACGCGTCCGTTATAGGTAGCCCTGCGGATTTTTATCTCGGGCTTGCTTAATACTACAGGGACGCAGGCGGCTTTTTTGAGCGCGGCAGCATTGAACAAGCGCTTTAGATCGGAATGCTATGTCCGCGCCATGTTTTGCAGATACTGCCGTTTTTCTACCTGAACATTTGTTTTGTGGTCTAAATATATACACTATGTTAGCACATCTGGCAGAAGACTATCTTTTAATACGGCTGTTAACGGTGTCCGTCCCTACATAATCTAGCGTTTTAGATCAAGCAGCTTGCGATCTGGTTAGAACTATTTATATACGCAGCTTCTAATCTTATTAGTGCTAACAAGCATACATCTACGTATAGTTAAGCTATTTGTAAACCTAATAAAAACATGCTTATTATTAATCTTGTACAACTCAAAGGTCTTTTTATATTTAATTACATTATTAAAGTCCAAAAAAATAAAATAACTAGCGGATCTAAGTCCTGTCTAGTAGCGGAATGCTTACCGGCCCAACCGGGACCAGGTCCGGATAGTCGAGCCTAGCGATATCTACATAGCACGGCTTAAAGCGGGCTTCCACCGCCGCGGTAGCCTGCAGAAAGGATTGAGTTAGCGGTAATAGCACGCTGGCAAGTGCCGAGTATGCTTTTTTCGAGATGTGGAAGCAATAGTTCTAGGACATGTACGATTAGGGCTAACGCTCGAAAAGGCGGAATGCGATGGACCGTGATCGCAGGCCTTGTGCGGGCGTGAGCCCCGCGAGGCCGGCGCCGATGATTAGGATCGGTAGTGGTGGTTCAGGTGCCATGATTAAGTCAAGTACCTCGCTCGATGGGGTGGATGACGAAGCTGATGGGAAGATGACTCCGGTCACACATTTGGTCACACAGGAACATCAATGCGTACCTACATATATATCTACATCTTTCGGCTGTTACCTAATTCACACGACAGTCTAGATTGCCGGTGTGAAACGAACTATGCTAGACAGGGGCCGTGAACCAATAACATCCCGATTTTCTTAGGTACTTTTACTAAGTATTGTGTGAATATTACCCCTCGCGATGGCTGTCATGTAAAACCATCGATCCTCCATACGACAACATCAATAAACACACCCAATTCTTGACGACGAATGTCATATCTTGGTTGACATTCTGTGGGAGGGAGCCTGCACATGCGAGTCCGGATTGGCGAACAGTGGGCTAATTATCTGCCGTTCTCGCATATCTTGACTGCTTTACAACCCAGGCAATACCTACCAGAACTGACGCGAGAAATTTAATTTGCATAAGAGAAGGTTACGGATTATTAGGCCCTCCGGTTTGAGGATATGTCCTACCAAAATGAACCTCCCAGGCTCGCGCGCCCGAAATGAGCTGAACGGCAGCTCTCACCTCGAGGTTTTAAATCTTCTCGAGTGCCCAACCTAGGTACCTTGCTCACCCTGGCTACTACCAAAGCCGTGGCCCCAAGCAGTTATACTGTCTCGCCGCCCATAACTGCGCGCCAAGATAGTTTCCTCCCGCTGGCTTGCGTGATTGCGCCCGCAATAGGGCTCCCGGTCAAGCTGGCGAACACTACAAGGCTGAACACCATGTCCATCCTCGTTACCTAGCTGACGTAGATCTGTAGTCAATGCAGCGAGCGACATCGCGAACAACGACTGAATAGCGCTTGCTACTAAGCCGTATGTGGCCGCGAATATATATAGAGGGACATTTCGCATGCGCGACGGCGGGCCAGGCGTATAGCACGATGGCGGCTAAAGTTGCCGTAGGAATTGCGGTATTGATAGGGCCCAGGAAATACGTCGCGATAAATCCGGGCAATATGCGACCCGGAATGCCGAGGGCATTAAATGATGATGAGGAGGAGGTTGATGGAATCGAGACTGGTAAAAGAAGCGTATGTGTGGCCGTACAGATCGATCTAAGAACAGGGTTAGGAAGGGGAAGAGTCTAAGGAAGCAGTATGCGCCGTAATACGAACGTAGTAGAAGGCAAAAGTATACGGCCCAGTAAATCAGGAGGAAGAAGCCGATGACGAAGAACACATAGTCCAGCTCCTTGAAGGCCCCCAAGTCGGCGATCGGCGCAGGCGTCAGGCCAAGGGCGACGACGACGGCGAGACGGACGAGCATGGTAAGGTTTAATTCCCGTTAGTGCTAGCCTACTGAGGTACTCCTCTCTAGGGAGAGAGCGGTACACTGATATATATATATATATATATGTAAACAAAAAAGGAACCCAAGTGGCACAGCCGGGATTCGAACATATCCCCTAGAAATATCACAAAAAAGAATCGAGGGCTTAAGGCGAACTCAACATCCCTGGACCGGAAAATACCTGCTGCCTATGGCCCTGCCTCTGGCACAGGTATTATTCCTACCGACTACTTTACCACTCGGCCACTCGAGCTGGGAGGGGAACGTCTGTTGAAGATCTGCATACTTGTTATGGATTATATACTTGGTATTGGTACTTAGGTACATTGGGATGATACATACACGTAAACAACTGTAGCTACGATCGTAATTATATTTCTCGGCCATATACCTCACAATCAAATAATGTGCCCAGCAGGCCTGGGAGCTCACAATGCGCTCACATATACTGGGATGTCACCGATGAGTAGGCGTGTGGCGCTCGACATTATATATATTTCAAATAAAACAGACCTCATTATCTAGCTTTTCTCATATCGCGTCCAATGCTGGCTGGCATCATAACAATTTATATATGAGTCACTATGACTTATACCCTAATAACCAAATAGCCTTCCGCTGTAGTTGTATAAAATGGCGGCACAGGACCTACTCCATCATTTAGCCAGCCTTGACCAAGAATTAGTTCCTAGAATGCTTTCTACTATTATCGATGAGGTAGCCACTCATCATCAAAAGCTAAAGTCCCCCCAACTATCGCCGGAATAATCCACCGCAACATCGCTAGTCGAGGTTATATTGATACTCTCATCCACGGTAAACCCTGTCACGTCATCATTGGTGTAGACGGTCGAGTTGACCTCAACATCGATAATTGTGTTCGTAGTGACATCTGTATTGCTGAATGAGTTGACATCGGCGTAGCTTGTATTGTCGTACGTCGTATCCGCAAAAACTGTAGTCGAGCTATCTATTACAATAGTGCTGTTCATGACATCTGTGTTGTCGACGTAGGTATTGTTCATAGAGTAACTTGAGTTGTCGGTGTAGGTCGCGTCGGCTGCCATGTAATTGCTATCCGTGTATGTTGCGGGTGTCTGAGCTGGAATAGACGAATCATACGCCTGCTCATGAGTCCCCGCATGGTTTCCATGATGCTCAGCGCCATTTGGTCCAGTGTGTGATGTGTAGTCCTGATGAGCGTGTTCCTGAGTGTTACCATGTACATTTTGTGATTGAGAATGATCAGGACGAAAAGCAGCCCCAACAGCAGAGCCGACCATTGTAGCGATGGCGTTAGCTGTATTAGGGTCAATATTAGCCTGCCCAGGGGCTTGGTTAGCAGGAGGACCCCCGTAAAATGTTGCAGATGGTGGTAAGTTGTTGATTATAACTGGATTTGCTATTGGATATTGCTGTTGCTGATAAAAACCAGCTTGCGCCTGAGCTTGAGCATTTAAATTTACAGCCATTCCAGCCTGTAGTGCAGGATTCTGAATCTGAACAACAGGAGGTCGGCCTAGAGAATAGCCTGGCTGAAGATGGCTTGATTGGGGAAGGCCCGGCTGCGGATGTCCTAGCTGAGGTTGATTTGGGCGTCCTGGTTGGGGCTGATGTCCTGGTTGATTTGGGCGTCCTGGCTGGGGTTGATGTCCTGGCTGAGGCTGAGCTAGGTGTCCTGGCTGGGGTTGGTGTCCTGGTTGGAAATGGTGTCCTGGTTGAGGTTGATTTGGGCGTCCTGGTTGGGGTTGGTGCCCTACTTGAGGCTGGTGTCCTACTTGAGGTTGATGTCCTGGTTGAGGTTGATTTGGGTGCCCTGGCTGGGGTTGATGTCCTGGTTGAGGTTGATTTGGGTGCCCTGGCTGGGGTTGAGCTAGGTGTCCTACTTGAGGCTGGTGTCCTGCTTGAGGTTGATGTCCTAGTTGGGGTTGGTGTCCTGGTTGATTTGGGTGCCCTGGCTGGGGTTGCTGTCCTGGCTGGGGTTGATATGGGTGATGAAGTTGTTGCTGAGGCAGTGGTTGTATTTTCACTGGCTGGTGCTGCTGCCCCATCTGCAAGGACTGATGTTGAGGAGCGGTGCCCGGGACGCCATGAGTCTGTGCAGGTACGGTCTGAGCATGAGCTAGTGGAGGACGAGTCGCATTTGTATAGAGGCTGTTCGCAATTTGAGCACCGGCACCAGGAGGGACTCCCATAGACTCGGCCACTTAACACCAAGTGTCAGCAAGTTCTTCTTAAAAGAAATTCAATCGAAGCTCTGGAACAGTGCGAAAGAGCTATTATATAAAACTAGCCTAACGAGAGTTCTGGCTCTCGGTGCTGGCGATAAAAAAAAAAAAAAGGACAATTGATATACTTACGGAGAGCACCGCTGATGGCAACCGTGGTCTGCTTAATTGCAGGATTCTTTAACATCTTCTTCGCCCATTTCTTCATTCCTTTCCCTGCATCTGTGAGAGCAACGCCGGCTTGCGTAGAGGTGAATGGTTTTGCTTGAGGTGTAGTAACTGGTGCTGCTGGCGGTGGCGCAAACGTACCCTGGCCACCTACCGGTAAGCCTCCGGCCGAAGGAGGTACTGCTGTCTGTGGGCTATGATATTGACCGAACGCCATCGACGACGGATACGATGCCACATGTTGTAGCTGTGGGTGTGGCTGATTGGCCGAAGGCTGGTGTCCTCCAGCGTAGGTTGCACCAGGATGAGATGAAGGAGCCGGCTGTTGCGGTGGCTTCATTTGTGCCTGAGACGAAGCTGGCCCATATACCACGTTTCCCTGAGGTGAGTTCAACATTGGATTCATTTGACCTGGTATTGCATGATGCCCAGTTAGACCTCCTGGTCCTGTGTGCATCGGTTGTTGCCCAACCGCGGCTTGTTGTGCATTGAACGTAGGCTTTGCATTGCTGTTATGCATTGACTGCGGCATAGACGACGCGATGGGGGCTGACCCAATTTGCGAGGGTAGAGGCGTTATTTGCCCGGGAAGCATTGGGTAGGGCTTCGCTGGTGGATTTGCTGTTGGGAATGATGGGGAATTTAGAATTCCGGCTGCGGAAGCTGGTACTGAGTGGGAATTAACAGGAGGCATTACATTCCCTACTTGTTGAGTGAGAGCATGAGCTGGTACTGACGACGGTCGAACTGGTGTGGTAGTTGTTTGGTTGATGTTAACATTAGACCCGTCATAACTGCCTGTGGCAGTATTCATGGTGGCGAATGTATTGGACGGTGTAGAGGACTGCGAGAGGTGAAGAGATGCTATTGACTGTGCCGGTGACGATACTTGACTTTGTATGGGGGAGACAGACTGCGTCACAGGGGATGAGTGTTGGTGTGGTGGCTGCGACGAGATCTGTGCTGCCGATGAGCCTAAAAGCTGGTATCCGACTGGTGGCCGACCTGTCGGTTGATGGCTTGGTGGACCGGTCGTAGCCGGGTGTTGAAGATTTGGTTTCTGAGTAGCGGCTTGGGGATGTCCGGCTGCGGATGGCCTAGATATGGAATTTGTAGAAGAGTTGTTTTGTCCGTGAGGCTGATTGGTTGTTTGCGGTACAGATGTGGTAAAAGGGATTTGGGCAGCGCCATTTATATTTGAAGTAGACATGTTAACTTGTGGCGCTTGTGGTGGTCGTTGAGCTGTGTTATTCATGTGGTTACTATGCGCTCCAACCTGGTGAGCTTGATATGTGTGTGCGACATTGCTTGCTTGAGAGGGCGGAGGAGAAGGTGCAATGACGGCAGACGTCTGCGGGAACATGGAGTTTGGAGGCTTTCCCTGAGGTCCTAGTGGTCCTGGAAATATTGAGACCTTACTTGGATCTCCAATCTGAGGCGGGAACGATGGAGAGACGTTCTGGTTCTGTATGAACGATCCTTGGGTGGGGGGGGATGGGGTGTGAGTCCCCTGTATTTTTGGCCCATTTTGCGTGGCTACAGTTCCGACATTGCTGGGAGACGATATCACCGTGGTTTGAACCACAGCAGCTGCGTTAACTGTGGTGGGTTTGGAGGCGTTGGCGGCAGCGGGAGGCGTCAGTTCGGAGATTTGAGAGGCCGTACTAGAGTGTTGCATATCTATGACGGGTGGCGGAGATTGCCCGTTGCTTGATTGTGGTCCTGAACTAGGAGCAACATCTGGCCAGCCAACTGCTCCTCCACTCATCGAACTGGCATTCGGCTTGTTGATATCTCCGAGGGCTATATGGCTTGGATGTTGAGAAGGTCGTGAGCTTGGTGTAGGAGTGGCTTGAGGTGTGAAGCTGCTGATGATAGAGATGACTTCAGAAATCCCGTCAGGTGGCATCAACGGTGGCTTGCCCGAATGAGGACTGGAGTCCTGGTTTTCAGCGATAATGGATGACACCTGAGAGATTTTGGAAGAATGCTGTTTGACAAAGCTTAGTGGCGCAACCACAGGGATCTGTTCATCGATACTAATGGGTGACTGTGAGTTTTTCCAGCCTGAATCAGGGGGATAAGGTGCGAAGGCGGGTTTTTGGGACTCCTCTGGATGGATAACCGTTCCATGAGTCGAAATATCCAAGGCGGTATTGATTTTCGAATTATTTGGTTGATCATCGTGGCTGGATGAGACCTGAACCGTGTGCTCAGAAGGACGGTGAGAGAGTACGCTCTCCTGAGGATTCTGGTCAGAAGAATGCGGCGGTCTACATTTCTGTTTCCCATCACTTTCCTCAAGACTATCGATTTTGCCGTTCGGCTGACGGCCACCAGGTTTCAATACGGATGGTGTATACGCTAAATCATGGTCCGCGCCTGAATCCGAGATACTGTTATGTGCCGCTTGCATCCCCGGTGTGAATTGCTGATTAGTAGTTTCAGGCGGGACTGGTTGCTTTTCTGGGCGATGAGCCGGTTGCAAAACTGTTGGAACAGACGATGCTTCACTATTCGTGGTTGAAGACTTGGCAGGGGCAGTTTTGCTGGGAGCTGAGGGTTGTGCCAAAGCGTTAGGAATGCTTCCAGGCGTGGATGATCCATTTCCAGAGTTCTTCCGGCCGATGACTCCAAGCTCACTATTCTGGTTTTGAAGAACAGATGTTTGTGGCAAGGGTTCGGCGGGCTTGTTATAAGCTTGGGATGGCTGTTCGACCATACCTTGTGTTGGCTTCCACGTCTGGTACTTGTTCTGTTCGAGGCCGACTGGGTTCGTACCTAACGAGATCGGTTTTCTTTTTATTGAAGAAGCGCGGGGTGGTACGCCATTGATAGGTTTGGTGTTGGGGTTTACCGGTGAATAAGCAAAAGAAGCAGATGCCACCGACGATGAATCTACTAGTTGCGTGGCGGGCTGTGTGGGTTTCGGATCGGGCGTCTTCTCTTCTGCAGGAGTCCGATGGGCGGGAAGTTCGGCTGGTCCTTGTGCTATGTTTGTCTGAGTCAGCGCTGGTGTCAGAGATGTTCCATCTAGTTCAACTGGTGCAAGTTCTTCTGCACACTTGACTGTCTCTTGTGTAGCGAGTTCGGCGACGTATCCAACGGGCGACGACATTTGTTGACCACCTCCGGGGAGCTCGACGATATCTTCACCATCATCTTCCCCTAGCGGACTCATGCTCCAGGCTCCTGGAAAAGACATTGGATCAAAGTAACCAGTAGCTCTCATCCCATCCTCCCCTTCGATATCCTCAGTCTTTTTCTTCTCCTTTCTGCTCCCGCTAGTTTTCATACCGTTTTTCGTAGCATTATCCGAACCAGAAATGCTTTGTCGCCGACTTTGTTGCTCGATGGCCAAGCTCTCTTCTGGGCTAAGCTGGATAGGTCCAGTCCCGGCATCGAGTAAGAACTCGGCGTACTCATCTCCAGGTTGTGGGAAATGATATTGTACCGACCCCGTCGCCTTGTATCGGAAAAGCCACCGCGTGCCATCATAATCAGACTCCCATCCATCAGGGAGACTCATCATCGCCAATTTTATTATGGCTGCTTTTGTGGGGGCACTATCGTGGTGAGGTGTCGACGAAGCCAATCGAGGCCGGCGCGAGGACAGCGCCTGATCAGAAATCCAGTTCCCTTAACGGGAGGTGGTGATGGCTGACACTATTGCGACCTCGTCAGCATAACGCATTGCTAGCCGGCGAGAGTTGAACATCAGGCAGATAATTCCAGTCGAAAATAGGCATACCAACCGTCCGAAGGCTATTCTGCGACTATCCTAGCTCTCCGATGGCGGATACGAAACTCGGCGTAAACACTAGAGGACGGTAAGAGGCGCTCAAGACAGTCTGGGAAGCAGTCGTTTAACGCCAAGATGCATATATAGGACCAAGGAGCTACTGTATGTCGGCAAGCAGTCAGTCAGTCTTGGTGCGATGGTGATTACAGAATTGCCAGAAAGCAAGCGAACCCGACGAGCGGGCAAGAGACTAGGACGGCCCAGACTCGTGTCTAAACCTTTTTCACCACCCAGACATGGAGAAGCCATGTCGGATGAAGAGCTCCAATCATGTTGCGCCCACGATGCGCCATCCTAGCCGTTATTGGATGGAGGCGAATATGCAGGAGCGAGCTGAACTTGAAGACCCATTAGTGTAAGTGATCACGTTCGCGTGTACAAAATGCCGGGCGCGGCTGTCTGGGCGCTGCTTCGTTCGGCCTAGGATGCGTGTCTAGAGTCGCTAGTGCAGCGAGGGAGTCTACGCTAAATGGCACTTCTGAGAAGATGACCAGGCGACAAACTCGTGCTGCTCATGCCCATGATGGGACTGGATGAATCGAGCCTGAAAAGGTCCGTTGGCACCTATCGCGATCATGAGAGGTATCTATGGTGAGTGACCATCCAATGCCCATGTTTTCAGCTGGACGAGCTAGTGTAGGTTAGGCGACAACGTAGGTACACCGATTCGCACATCAGTACCTACAGTACCGAGGTACTCTGAGATAGGTAGGCGGGTCAACGCAGCGTGGAGTTACAGTGGCTTCCACTACCAGGTACCTACTCCTAGCCCCTTCCCCTTGCTGTTGAGATTCTAATTATAGGTAACGCCACTTGGTCTGCCATGGTTCTGGGCAATCAATTGCGAACATATAAGAAATTACACAGCGTCTGCGAAGACGCCCCAGAACATATATCTAGTCTTGACAGTCTATTGGAGTGTGCAATGATGGACTGAGCTCACGTCGCATCGCCCGACTCCCATCTATAAAGTCAGCTGCGATGTTCGAACGCGGGTGATACTCGCCACCATAATGTGCAGCCTCGCCGCCGAGGTCATGGATGACCTGACGAGTGTGCTCCTTATTGGCGCCTTTTTTCTCTCTTTCTCTTCTTCTTCCCCTTTTTGAGTCGGGGACCGAGAACAAAAAAAAAAAAGGCGTGAGATGTTGCTCACTCAAATTCACCAAATTCATTTTAAATCCTTACACTTACTTGGTGTGAAGTTTCCTGCTGACTCTGAACCTGCCGACTCCATAGTATGAAGCTCGAAATGGGTTAGTTTATCGTTTGTGAAGTCCTTTAGAGACGCCACTTGCTACCAAAGGAGTACCTAAATCTCTTAAAAGACTGAAAAATAAAGTGTGCTTCCGCAGGCTCCTATTATATTCCTCCCGTGTACCCCTCTCTCCCAACATTCGTCGCTTCATAACACCGCATCCGTTCCACCCTCTGCCAAAGACTAGTTGCTCTAATGGCCTCCCCAAAAGATGTCACCATTATCTGACAACCCAATCATTGAACCGAATCTCGATTTTGGTCGCCTCGCACTCTATATATTAGGTTTTATCCTACTTCTCAACGTATACCACCAGTGCCCGGTCCTGTTGATCTGAGGATACAACTGCGATACCTCAAAGTAGTTTGCACCTCCAAGATACGTACCTAATCAGACTCAAATCGGGTTCACCATGCAACCAATTGGCGTGCCACAACAGTGCAGATGCGCAGATCAGTGAACTGGGGTAAACACTCATCGATCAAGGGATAAAGTGCGATTAGAAGCAACATTCAACCGCTTTTGAAGTTAAAAAGAGTACCCTGATCGATCACAGTGAAAGCAACTTTTACCAGTATAACTATATAAATCCTAAGAGTGGAGGTATAAATTTGTTCACGGATGTGCGCTCCCTCTACAAATAGGCCTCCGCCATTGTGAGAGAATGTCTCACCACCCGTCCCTCAGCAAACACCTCGGCGGCATTCAGAACGCGGCAGCTGCCAAGTGTCTCTTGCCCTCCCTCACTTCCGAGATCCCTCCTGCATGGAAGCAATTATGTCGCTCGGACATATCGAACACAGGAACGCACTCACAGACCAATTGTCATAGCTTCGAGTGTGGCATGTATCTGCTATATTGAACTGTAAGGTGCCTTCCACCCTTGGATGTATAGCGGTCTGAACTCAGTTGGGGAAGGTTCAAGGACATCAGTAGGGCAACACGTCTGTAGACCCGAATTATGGCCCCTATTTCGGTTAACATTAAATACATAATACATAGATGTTCTATTGAAATTAGGGATTCTCTGCAGATTTCTGGCTGCATACAAATTGGATAGGCTAACCGAGGAGAACTTGTTACGCATATCCAGCACGCCGGTAAGTAGACGTGAGTGTAGGTGGGCAAGGACAATCAGTTTCTATCAGAATCTGGCATCAATCAACCGAATTCACGTGCGTCGTAGTTAAGAAAGTCTTAGGTTTCCTGGACCTCCTATGAATCGTTGATGACTGTGTGCCGCTCCTGAGTGTTGAATGCCACCCGACAATTCGGATTTCTTATGGCCCCCCACGTGTGCAGGTCATAAACTGAGAAAGAGAGAATGATCACTGTCTGTATTGAAAAAAAAAAAAAAAAATTTCCTCCGAGGTGCTAAGGCGAACTTTGAATAGCCTCACAAGTTTCAAGGGCCTATATTAGTCATCTCCTGATTTTCGGAAGACCCTAAAGCGGTCTTACATCACATGAAAAGTTTGGTATTGATGTTCACATTAGCTTCTACTATCTAGCTAACTCAAAAAAAAAATTTTCTCTCTTCCCCCCCCTTGCAAATCACGTACAAAACTCACTTAGCCTCAACCCCCATATCTAACTACGTACGAATCTCACAAGTACACAGCTTATGTCAATATCTAGAAGATACTAAAGCCCAGAATATCTTATTGCTCTTGCTATATATGTATGCACGAGACTGTTAGGATTATAGTATGCCCCAAAACGCGAGGAGGGTTGGTTAGCTAGCCCTGGTTCGCTCCTCAATGACTAGACTACGGGCGCGATCGCCCGAAGGCATCAGTGATGCTTTGGTGCGACTGCAATAGATCCGAGCGTCTCCGCTATCAATCCCAGGGGTTATGGCAGGAATGTGTTTGCTGCTTCGGTCGTGAAGAAAGTTGTCCAAGCAGCGGATATCATAGCGTTTTGTCGGCTGTCTTTGGGGTAGGAGTTGGCGCCTGACTATTATAGAAGCGAATACTACGTTAACTCTTGAGATTAGGGCGAGAGTCCCCGCGACGATGATTGACGGTAGTAGCCCCGAGGATCAAAATCGTAGTTTTCGAGGGTGAGGCTGGGGTTTTCTTTATGGATTAGAGCCACTATGATCATAATGGCTTCGAAGTCTTCACTTCGGTCATGGGAATCAAGTCCACGCGACTTAGAGTGATACTCTTGCCCTGATGTTACCCTTGTGAAACAAAGAAGTAGCATGTGTATAGATAAAGGCTAGCGAATAAGATAGTTAGGACACTTCGCATAACAAAAATCGTATTCTATACTTATAGCTGACCATTCACAAGATCCTCACAAGTCCCATTTGCATTAGTAACTGGAAAGTCTAGGCCAATGCCCCACCCGGAGGTTAGGCATGTACATGTAGTTGGGTCGTATTATCCACCCCGCGTTCTATCATCGTGTGTTCGAAAACATGTCAGTCCGGGTCCCCAAGCGCGGCATTGCGGAATGTGGCGAAAGCCCCTCTCATACCTTTTCCTGACTGCCATATTTTGTGTATCTTTTATCCCGGAGAGGGTGGCTGGAGTGATACGTTCTAATATGTAATATCCTGGCCCTGGGTAATGGGGTGAGATATAGTGTAAAGTGGTTTATATCATAACCTAGGAAAGGATGCCGGGATAAACGAGAGAAAGATAAAAATAGCAGCGTATAGAAAGCGTTTGCCGGGACTTCTGCCCCCTCCCCCCATATTGCATGATATGAGACTTAAAGACCGGACTAACACGTTTTTATACGCGAGGTAAAGTTCGTGACAGACTCTTCGATTATACATATCAGGTGGGATACCACGGCCTGTGAGATGCGTTGGATTTTTAGGGTACTGGATATATGAGTATTTCATTGCTTCTATTCAAGCTGACGCGGCAGTCGAGGGACTCCAGAGTCCGGCGTTCGGCATAGTGTTGGTCGAATTGATAATTTGCTCTTTTTTCTCTGTATTAGTCATTCCACCGGCGTGCTTCATGTCATATCCTCCTACTATCCTAGCTCCCATGGTGTAGGTCAGTAGACTATTGGCTTGCCGAGATATGTCGGTTGTTCATCGTGCATGTGTAAGTCAGGCAACAATCTAGGTTTAAACGTTTCAGCTTGGGGTCGATTACGCGTTGAGTGGGAGAGCGGACTATATGCGCAAACTTGAGAAGCAACATTGCGAAGAATTGGTAAACGCGTTTTCTTGTTATTTAGCGTACCGTTATCTTCAGTATTCGTAACTAACACGTCTACACCATGATCGTTGTTGTATGTGATAGAGATACCTTGCTGTATTTACTGCCAAGAATGCTACTAAGAACACGCTGGTCGTGGCCAGACCACAACTAGTTCGGCATATGATAACAGTGCGTATGCATAATCATTAATGTGCGACAAATATCGACCTATCTTCAGTATCAAGTGGGTAAAAGTCTGCTGATTGTGGTGGTTTCGGAAGCGGTCGAATTCACCGAAGCTAAACTAAGTACCTAGATGATAACAGAGTTTCGGTGCTAATTGTACCTACCGTACTTACCTTAGGTTAAGTAATGAGCACAAAATCTACTTAGATGGATGATGATCGTGGAACTGTACGCGAAATCACTTTCTCTGCCCAGGACATTAACTACTGAAACTCATCATTCTAGCTCGGGGCCAGAAATGGTAGTCTAGGTACGAGTAATGATTTTAATAGACCTATATATACATCCTACTGCGCTTTACACGGCATTAGATAGTAGTGCACGCCCAAGTTCCTTTGGATCGTGGAAAAGATCTCTCGGCGGGTAACTGGACCTCGGAAATCAGGGCTAATTAGTGTTCCTTACGCTGTAGTATACAGATTGTATCCTAGATCGTAACTATGCTTGCATTGGATTTACCCTTGCAACAAGTAATTGACCGCAGGGAGGAAAGCAATATAAAATTGCTGGGGGGAATTGTCTGTTTTATTCGGCTTCGTATAAGTATTCGAACTGCTTCATGCTTTAAACGCGAAGCAACGCCACTGAAATCAATGCGGGGACTACAGTAGGTACACGAGTCTTATGCATGTGGATCTTTGAAGAGCGCCTAGATTATGCGGCATGACGTCAGTCAGCAGTAGGGTGTGCGCCACCGAACCATCTGTCCGAAGCTGTGTGGTTGTATGTCTTATCTACTACATGTAAGTATCTATTGAAGGTAGGAATGGTCGAATGATCGAATACGTAGTACTTTGAAGTTAGAATGGAAACCCCAAGCGATTTCTAACGCTCTTTGAAGACAAATATATTTTCCTGTGCTCATAATGCCGATCTTCAGGGCTGCTTTGTAGGGGTATGATAAGGCGACATCTGTAGCACCGTAGGAGCTCCCGCTAGAGCATCGGTCTTCGCAGGGAATCGCTAGGTTTGAAGGTATCTATACCTACGTGCAATGGCTAAGTGGATTCGAGCACTGATTCGTGGCAGATGGTCTACTGTACAACATAAGATGCTCTATGTTATGCACTGGTGTCTTGCAGCACTTTACGCCAAGCACCGTTGTGAGCCTATTTGGCTTATTGTATTCAGTTCTCTATCCTTTGTATACCTACTGCATCATCACACCCACCGCTGCCGCTGGATCAAGTGTGGACAAATTTGTATCACTAGTTGTACTGTGAGAGTGTTAGGGTATTGGCACTGTAACCCCGGGGAAGCATGTGAATTTGCATCGAGCTAACAGCGGCAACAGTGACATCTGTGGCGTTGATACCCCTTGCATTTCGACATGAATCAGTGAGAAAGGTCAGGCTGGAGAGCCTAATGTAGGTAGTGTAGGATTCTTATATTAGTGTGGGGGACACAGAGCGATTTCAATTGACCAACGGACCAACGTCAGGTGTTTTATATGTAGGTGCTGTGGTTGCATCGTAAAGAAAAATAATCAGATATAAATATATCACAGTCTCGTACACTAGTTCAAGAGACTGCGGTGTACCTAAAGTATCTTATAGTAAGTTTCAAGTTATAAGTCGGTGTAGATAGAGTTTCTTAGTTGTCGGTATACTGCCCCTGGTCTGCCCCTACCTCAGGAGAATTGTAGATTTACCATATTTGAGATCGACGTTCCAAGATCTACATATTGCCGGGCTACTAGTAGTGCCCACTAGGATCTGGCTTGGCGATGTATTAATACTGTGCTTATCTCGTAAATGTTTTCATTATCTACCTAGGGAGTCCACTAAACTGCCGAATAGCCCTTCCTCATGAATCAAGCTAGGCATAACGTGCACGACTACATACTGTGTACAATAATAGTCAGCGAAGTCCCGTCCTGGTGTCCCCATCAGGAAGGTAAGCTCCACTTATAAGCGAGAACTCTGTTCCTGATTCAACATTGCACGACAGCGCGGACCCACTCTATAGCCGTGCACATGGACGCTGTCCAACACACCTCCAGCACTCCCACCCCGGACGCTGCCCGGATGTCCATCATACTCTACCCTACCTACAGTACCTAGTGCACAACATCTACAGTGCTCCCCGTGGATACCGCGTGGGCCAGCGGAATAAAGAAGCGCGTCATGGCTCGCTGCTTGGCTGCTTGGCTACTTGGCTGCTTGACTAAGTAGCCGTTTGGACAGGGGGGCAGTTTAGGGGAAGCTGCCGTTCCCGCCCGCCGTCACCACTACATGTCGATTGTGCCTGGCGAAGACGTATCACAAATTGTCTTCTACACGCACAACCCAACCTCAAACTCTCGCTTTCATATGCTTTATTAGTCGTCTCCCACACGGAATCACTACGTCCCCACGGCTGGAGGCATACTCGCTCTGGGTTGTATTGTATCTGTTTGTTCTTGCATTCGTTAATCTGATAGCTTCTATCGAGCAAGCGCATCACATACGTGTGTGTCTGCATCCCCTCACATCCCCTCACATCCCCTCAATCGGCTGTGTACCATCAAATATCGCTTCTGCTTTCAATATCGCCCCCGGTAGTTTGCCGGGAAGACTTTGTTTTGAACATCTTCCAGGCTCGAGAACTAACCCGAACTCGGCAAACACAAGTCCGAGTCGTTGTTGATGCTGCGATTCAACCAGCATGGCACTCGATGAAAAGGGCTCGCCCACGCTCACACATGTCCCGACCGTCTCAGATCGCGGTGATCCGGAAAAACGCCCTGACGAGAGACCCAGGCATTTAGAGATCCCTAATGGAGCTGATCGCCATGGCTTGGACTCCCACTACCTGTCGCACCTGTCGCCAGCCGAGTCGCAGGACCAGGCGAGTCGGCTGGTTGATGATTTGACAATGCTTCAGGCTGAGCGTGCCGTCAGTAACGAGCAAAATGAAGTCCGCCGCTCTCGCTCGCGGGCGCGCACCAATGAGAGCGAAAAGGAGGACGTCTTCAACCAGCCTGCACCGGTCCCGACCATCGGTCAACCGCCAGAGTCTCCCACCACGCTCAAGAAGATTTATGACCTTATCAGAAATCTGCCACGCGTCATCAGATATTTTCTCTACAGCCTGCCTGTAGCCGTAATTCTACTGATCCCTATTTTTCTGGGCATCTTCTTGGACCCTAGTTCCCAGGCCGTTATTGGTGGACCTGGGGGCGTCCAGCTCCTCTGGTTTGGGATTTGGCTTGAAGTTGTCTGGTTATCTCTCTGGCTAGCGAGAATTGTTACCTCTGCTATGCCATATGTCCTGGGACTTGGTGCTAAGATTACCGGTTCTGGGAACTTTTCAAAGTGGAGAGATATTGGTCGCCAACTCGAGTTCCATCTTGGTCTATTCCTCTGGCTACTTGCCCTCCTTATCTCGTTTCTTCCCATTGTGAACAACCACAAGGTCCGGGCTCGGGTTCCAGAAGATGCCGACACACCATTCCCTGATATAACATGGATTAATGTTGTTAACAAAGTCATCATCGCTTTCTTCGTACTAGCCATTTTGAACTTTGTGGAGAAGATACTGATTCAATGGATTGCCGCTTCTTTCCACCAGCGGACATATTCGAATCGTATTGAGGTGAACAAGCAAAGTATTGCGTAAGTTAATCAGGGCTTATACTGCTGTCTTTATCTCACAGGGATTATAGGTACCTTGTTTATCTCTATGAACACTCGAAAGACCGACTAGTCTCAGAAGAGGCGGTTATGGGAGCCCAGGTCTGTACCCCAAGATCTCTTATGTCTTCGTCGATGTCTCGGGAGAATGCGTTGCCTACTTCTATTCTGCAAACTCCTAAAATCTTTGATATCGTTTACCGTAGACGGTCATTACTAACGCTAAATCCCTAATAGACCGGTTCGGGAGTCAGGACACCCTTAGGCTTTATTGCCAACAATGCGCGAGAGGTTGCTACCAAGATTGGTGACTTAACTAACCGGGTAGCTGGTGATTTTACTGGTCGTCAGGTCAAACTTAGCAACCATCCGCGCAAGGTGGTCACTGAGTTGCTGCGCAATTCGAATTCTGCTCAAGTTCTCGCTCGCCGGCTATTCCGCACGTATGCCCAGGATGGTAGCGATGTACTCAAGCCCTCAGATTTGAACTCTGCGTTCCCGGATCCCGAGTATGCAGAGGCTGCCTTCATGGTCTTTGATCGTGATCTCAATGGTGATGTTTCTATGGAAGAACTGGAAGCCTTTGTTGATGAGGTTCATCGCGAGAAGAAGGCAATTGCCGCCTCTGTTAAAGATCTAGATTCCGTTATTACGAAGCTAGATCGAGTTTTCTTCGTCATAATCTTCATCATTGCTCTCATTGTTTTCATCTCGACGATCTCTCCATATACAGCTGCTGCTCTGGCTTCCGCTGGTACTGCGGTTCTTGGCCTTGCCTGGGTTTTACAAGCCACGGCCCAAGAATTTCTGCAATCGATCATCTTCGTTTTTGTCAAGCATCCGTTTGACGTAGGCGATCGTGTTACAATTTATGGTAATACTGGAACAAGCTTGCAGGGCGATGATTACTACGTCACTGAGATTTCGTTACTATATACCGAATTTAAAAAGATGCAGGGTCACATTGTTCAGGCGCCTAACTCTGTGTTAAACACACTGTTCATCCTGAATCATCGACGGAGTGGCTCGCTGGCCGACGTCTTTACGCTTCAAGTCAAATATGGCACGCCTTCATCGGTGATCACTGAGCTCGAGGCCCGTATGACGGAGTATGTGATGGCCAACAAACGAGACTACACCAGCAAGATCATCACCGAACTTGTTAGCTTTGAAGAAGCTTGTAGTATGACGGTCAACTTCATTTTCTTCCACAAATCAAGCTTCCAGAACGAGTTATTACGTCTTACCCGCCATAACAAATTCGCTATCGAGATGATGAACCAGATGGTGGCGCTGGGCATCGAACAGCCGCGCAAACAATTCCAGATTTCCGGCAGGGACTTCCCTATCTATCAGAGCACTGTTGCGCCTCCGTCGTATCAAGACGAGAACCAACAGGCATCAGTTGATCCTGCCTTGCTTACTGCCACACGACGACGAGCCAACTCTCGGACCACTAACACCAACGATATGTTCCAAGATGTGTTCACGACCCGCAAGATAGCTAATAACAACATCCAATCCACGCAGCTCCCGCCACGAATCAACGAAGAGCCACCGTCCACCTCAGGTACCGGCACAAGGAACAGTTTGAGCGGTCTCGACCGACATTCCACGAACGGAAGCGGCAGGGGCAGTAACAGAGGCCTCTTCAACCGTTCGATGGGCACACTCCGGCGGAGCTCGATCCGCCAACAGTCGGTGGATCGCGCCAGTGGGCGCGCAGATAGAGACATGGTATAATTTGGAGCTTGGGATCTCGTCACATGGCAGACAAACGAAGTTCTTAATGGGTAATCCCCCCGCATCCGAAAAAGGGGCATGTTGGGCCTTTGGTGCCGGCTCGCTTGCGAGAAGTAATAATGATTAACGAGACATGGACGAATAAAACATGCAGAGGGGCGAACAGATAATGTACATAGAAGGCAGAGACGATTCTGGTTGGATAGATAGAACATGTTGCGAGACGCTGGAGGGTATACTTAGATAGACGACGAGGTGGAGTCTCGGCACGAACGTATTTGGTTTAGTTCCTTTATGTCTAAGCCTATTACATAGCTGGCCATAATGAGAATTTGGGTAACACAGCATGCAGATCAGGTCACGCGTTGGTCGGGACCTCATCACTACAACACTCGTGCGCCCGTTCGCCTAACAGCGTCGGCTTAGTTGCGTCACATAGTTCTGCAGAAGAGAAACCAATGGTAGCGTAACCCCACGGAGGAGCGGAACGGACTCCTTCAGTATCCTGTGTTTATCATGACGACTTTCTTGTCTTATAGGTTAACTACTATTGTACATTCCTCCTCATCTGTCTATTATCACGCGATCTTACTCTCCAATTCCAATTTCAACTCCCCTGCTCGCTGCATATGTCTGGGGTATCATCATTCATCATGTACGACCGAGCAGGCAGTACCGTACAAATAAAGACTGCAATTAAAAGAAACAAAGAAACAAAAAGACGAACGCCCTCCGCCTCGTCGCTGGATCCGCTGTACGTATTTCCTGGCAATACCATTTCCATAGTTTTCTGCACTGCGCTGTTGATGTGAAAATCCAGAGTGCCAGGTATCAAAATGCCGTGCTCAAAATCAAACGCCGTCGATGCAACCAATGCAAATATGTACTGTGCCGAGGACAACCGCATTCCAACTTGTCAACGATTTTATTTATTTAGAGGAGATGGCGAGTCCCCCGTCTTTATATCAATTGGGATTGACCCAAGACACTATGATGTTGAAGACCTGGTTACAGCATTGACCTTACTGAGAAGGCTCGCGATACTGTCAAGAAAATCCTGATCTGGACTCGGCCCTGTTAGAGTGGCATGATCGTCACTCTCGGCCCGTTTTCGGCCCGCAGGCGCTTCATTCCGGTACGCGGCTAGATCATCGTCTTCGGTCGGGCCACGTTTGCGCTTTTGGGTCACTCCGCCAAGGATGGATGGTGACCTACTTGCTCGATTGCTTCCCAGAAACCCGGCCGGAGTGGGTGGATCGGAGTCTGGTTCTAGAGTTAGACCAGCAGGTGGTGATCGGCTCGGAGTTAAGGACTCTTGTGGCGGTAGACCATAGTCTCCCAGTCCTGGAAACCTCTTTCCTTCTCGGAGCATAGGTAGTGCGAGTGTCTCATGAAGGTATTCTCCGTTAGGCATTTGCACTAGTCCGTTCGCTTTCATTCGCCAGTAAGGATCTGAAACGTTTGGTCGAGATTTTGCAACCCGGCTCCGATTGAACCCAAGGCTTGACCGATAACTGGAGCTAAATGTCGAATTCCGCAAGCTACCAGTTGACATGGATAAGGAGTCCCGACCAGTGCCGCTAGAAATCGCCCGAAGCATAGCAGTTTTTGAGCCTTCCTTAAACGCTTGCGCTTCAGGGAATCGCTTCAGGGGTGGTAGCCCGCGTTTCCGTCGCCGCTGATTCTCAGAGCGCAATCTTAGCTTTTCTGCCAGAAGAATGTCGTACTCGGAGTCGACGTTATCATCTCGAGCGGCATGACGAGCGGCTGCTCTTTCATCCTTTACACCGCTGAAGACACCCGTTGCTAGCAAGATTTCCTCTAGATTCTGATGAGACTGTGTCGGCTCTCGCATTCTCGTCATTTCCTGTGTCTGCTCCTTGGTCCGCTTTCCAACAAGTTCCTTCGCCTCCTGAATAGCCCGTTCTCTTTTTAACGCTTCCGCAATTTTGCGCTCTGCCACACTTTGCGCCGAATTCCATTTCCGAGCCTTTTCTTTTTCGAGCTGAATACGCTTGACGACCCTTCGTTTACGGGTGATATCACGCCAGCGATAGAAAAAGGTGACTTTGAGGCTATAACGACGAAACTTGAGCGCTTCTGCCCAAGATTTCTCATCTTCCTCCTGTCGAATTCGAACCTCCTCGGCAGCCTGAAAATCTTCCCAAGTAGTCCTCAATATGTGCTCAACCGCAAGGGCTTCCAGTTCGTCTTTCATCAAACCTTTATCAGCCAGAACGAACCACCGCGTGAAATCATCCATTAAATCTTTTTTGGGAATCATGGTATTCGAAGCGGTGACACTTGGCGTTCTTTGGACGATATTTGATATCTCTTGCTCTGACCTGGATTGCGTTGACAGCAATCCATTCGATGATATTGACTCGTTTGACTTTCTGTCTTGCTCAGCAGGCGAGGAGCTTGGATTAAGCTTTGGTGGGAAGGTCGATAAGTTCGTGCCTATATCGGCGTTAGTTAAGATCTATGAAGTGCTTAGGACTTCTACCAGACATGGCGACAGAGACTACAATTTTTCCATAGACTGAGAAATGAGAGACTCCACCTACCCAGAACGGATCCAGTATTGCTCGAGACAGCTGTAGACGGTGCTTGTTGGAATAAAGACTGGCTACTTGAGATGTTATGGCTTTGGTGGTGGGTAGGGGCACTGGAAGGTTCTGGGGAGCTTGACGATATTGTGGCTGGTGGCTTAGTTGTTGCAGCCGTAGGTTGTGTGCTTCTAGCATCAGGACCAGGGAACAAAGATGGCTTTGTTGAAGCACCAAGGGTTGAATCTGACGTTGATGATTTACTTGTTGTCAGTGTTGACGATCTTTTATTGTATGCGTTTAAGAAAGAAAAAACGCTCTGGGAATCGGTATTGCCCCATGTTCCACTATTCATGTGATTTCCTGAAGTAGCACCTTCCTGACTGCTTTGACTCGGTGTCGATGTATCCGTATCGGCTTGACTCCTCTCATCGCTGCTACTTATGGTATCCGGTTTTAAGCCTAATGGCGAGATGTGGGGCTGGTTGAAAAGGCTGCTGGTCGTTTGATCTTTGGAGTCTTGTGTTGGCAGGGTGACAAGGGGGGCTGAAGTAGCTGGGAGTTTGGATGTTTGGACGGATTGATTGCTATGTGAATCAATTGTAGCTTGTGGTTGCAACCATGTAGAGGGAGTCCCATTCGGTGACCGAGCGTTGGTAGTGATCAGAGAACTTGAGGGTATTGTCGAATTGAGGCTGTCCGTCTTGCTGTCATGTGCAAGGCCACCAGAAGTGTCAAAAGAGGGATTATTTTCTGCGTCTACAACAAATAAGCCGTCTCCTTGACTCTCAATTGTAGACTCGTCTAAATCCTCTTCGAAAACAGTTTCATGGATGATACTAGGAAGAGAACGACCCGAGCGTTTGCGTTCTACGATGCTGCGAGAGAATGCGTGCCGAATACGTGGATCCTCAATGGACTGTCTAGAATTGAGAATTGCATAGCGGTGGGCATCGTCTTGGCCAAAAACGATACCATGTTTTTGCGCAAAACTGACGGCTTCGTCTTCCGTATCAAAACGCATCCGCTCTTTCAAAAATGTTGGTGTGATATCCTTTGGTCCATCCCTTGGCCTGGTGTAAGATTTCCTCATGATCTGAAGTATCGACTTTCGAACATCGTTGAAATGAATCTCCGCGAAGCAGGCCATGGTATAAGAGATTTGTGGTGAAGCAACAATGGAAAAGAAAATTGCGGCTGCACCCAAAGCAAGTTCTGTTGGCGCATACGGATTCAGAGGCCCCTGTAAACTCCAGGTATTCTGTAGAGACTCGACCAAACACATTGCCGTGCGAATCCCATCAGTATTCCAAATGCGGGCGGGCCAACCTTCCACGGTCTCTTTGATAGACGGATTGCGGGCATTAAAAACGATATAATAACCACGGAATTCGGCCTCGTTCACACACTCAATGTTTTGCTCTACACAATCGTCGTACAGTTCCTTTAAAGAAATGAGGGTCTTTCCCAATTGCTCAATCTCTTGTTGTTCGGAGAAGTCTTCGGCGGCGAAGCCATCCTGCGAGAGAAGATGCAACGCTGTGACATGGAAGCGAGCAATTGTCTCCAGGCAGTATACCAGATCCCTCCGTTCGTCTGGCGTCAAATTGTATTTTTGCACAGACAGATCGATACGGATAGCTCGAGTTCTATCCCAGAGGAAATTATGCTTCGATGGCAGAAAACTATCGTCGGGTATTAAATCGTCAATAAGGTAGTCCAGAGTTTTGCGAAGAGTCGCAAAAGAGCGAACATCCATTGGCAGCGGCGCGTCCTGACCCGCTGCCGATCTGGCCAACCTCTTCACCATCAACGAGGGCATTGCAACGAGGTCACCAGAGTCGTCGGCTGCCTTCTCTGGATTTCTAATGTCGTACTCGATGATCCTGGTAATCTTTTCCCATTCGGGACACATCTCGTCGGATATGCCCCGGAAGTCCAGTGCTTGCTGTAGCGTGCGTCTCTGATCAGGATCATCAATCAGTCCTGCCCTTATTAATGATTTCCTCGCCTTTTCTCTGTATGCTTTGTAAGATTCCCGGAAATTTTCCATCGCCTGGCGCTGCGCGTGACTCCCAGGGTTGGCGGGCCATTGAGGGGGTTTGATTCGGTCCTTAGAAAGCTGCTGTTGGATTTTACTCGCCAGTTCACGAGAACGGCCGTCATGTGTATCGGAAGAATGGTTTAGAGCCGCCGAAAAAACTCTGCTTTGGGCATTTGAGCCAAACCCAGAGGTTGGCCTCCATTTTCCAGCCATACCCATAGGGGCAGGCAGGCCCCGACTGTTTTGCCCGTTGCCCTGTGTACTTAAGACCCCTTTCCGTTTATTGGAGTTTGTGGAGTCCAGTATCCGCGTTGTGGGTTTATTGGATTCGTTAGGCCAAGCTGGCTGGATGAACTCGGCAACCTTCCTTGAGCCATTAGTGATTGTTCCCGGCGATGACCGACGCACATTTGTTGATGACTTAGATGGCTGTAAGCCTGAGGCCAATACGTCGTGTTTAGCAGGCTCGAATGGGTTAACAGCAGTCTTTGTTTGCTTAAATGACGGTGAAGCCAATCGCTTCAAAGGCGCGGTTGGTGCTGTAGAAAAAGGATTGGGTGCAGTGGGCAACGCGCTAAATGGGTTGTTTATGGACGCTTGAGAATTGCTGTTGTTATTTTGAAAGAATGTATTGGGTGGCGGCTTCGCAAACGGATTTCCCAGTGGCGGCGGCGACATTGGCGCATTGAAGGCTACGGTCAAGAGATATGTCAGTACCAGGTTCTTGGTTGAAGTGGCTCCGCGTTCATATCAAGGCGGAAGTGTTCGCGGATTGAGGCGTGTGAACAGGACACCTCCTATAGACGCAAGATAACCTCATCCAACTAGACATCTCTGTATGTTTTGCGGTATAACTGTGTGTCGTGATGTCGAAGAGCAAGAGAGCAATGCAGGCCATGACGTCCCTCCCGTCTCATCTAAACTGGGGTGCAGTTCGGCTGCCCATGGCCATAGGTAGTGGTGCTTGTCGGAGATCGATAGGTCCTCGTGTAGAGGGTCGAGCAATTGAGACTCATCGTCGGTGAAAGGAAATCCATGGACTTACGGTTGGGGGGAGCAGTGGTTGCGCCAGCGCCCCAACCACCCTGGGGCCCCGCGTTAAGCATCGCACGGGATATCGAGATCGAACATGGGTGTATGCGTAGCAACCCTGGAGATGGTGCGGCTGTGTGCGTTCGAACAAAATATGGGAGAAAAGTTGGTAGATGGTAGATGGCAGATGGCAGATGGGCGCGTTGCTAATTGGAGCGTATTATCGAGGCCAAGGACAAGTCGAGTAATGCTACGCGAGGGCGGGATTGTGATGGTGCAGTTTGTGCGTGAGAAACCTCAGTAGAAGGATTGCTGGACAATGCGATGGCTCGGATCTGTAGACGTGAATGAGTCCTTTGATGGTGGTGTCGGTGGGTATGGCTGGTGATCGATGGGCCATTGTTGACCAAAGGGAAGAACACTGCGTGAGGTTCGCAACCGGCAAGCTTGCCCTTCTCGCCATCCTTCACCGCTCCAGATATTCCGAAACAGGTTAATCTCCAGTGGGACTGCGAATGGCTGGAAAGACTGCAGGTGGTGGATAGAAGCCAGCTCAGCCCAAAGGTGGGGTCGCTAGTCAAGGTACCCGTAGGTGGTATTCCACGTAGGTCGTGTACATGCACTAATGTACAGCGAATTCCCTCCGTACTCAGGTAGGTACCGAATTATACGGCACATTAGGTGTCGAAGTTAGGGTACAGTTGTAGCGTGCTGTACAACACATCTCTACTTCCAAACAACTAACTTCATTTCAAGCGCTTGTGGTTGCAAGAAGTAAAGAAAGAATGAGGTCATCACAACGTTTCCCATCCATTCCCCAACCTACCAAGCAATCGTATCATATCACCAACCCATTCCTCCGCTCCATTCAGTGTTACCTCTACCTAGGTAATACACTACATACCTACTCCCTCTCTGGTGTTTACCTTTACCTACCTATGTAATCATTACATACCTATATGGATATTCCTCTTCACCTACACTCCCTACTATACATCAAGTCCCTGCATTTCCATGTACAGCAGCTCCACTGTCCCCATCCCTGAATACACTTGTCTGGCTAACTGCCAACATCCGCATCCTGCATGACGGCCATTTGGAATTTATCCCCAATACACGTGTAGAGAAGAAAGGCCACCCCCCCTCCCCCCAAATTTTAGAATCCTCCCAAGTCTGATCCTGTCACAGCGCCCTCAAGCCCATGACGAAGTAGGTTCTGCCAATGAAACTAAATCGTGATCAGCGTTTAGGCACTTGATTGTCGCGCTTTTGGGCCTTATTTGACCGTTGCGTCCCTGCCGGGCCGGATTGCCTTCTATTCTTATTCGTATTCTTATTCTATTCTTCTTTTCAACAGCGTCTACTAGATGAGCCACCTACGATTGCTGCAGGCCCTGTGCTGCACGCATCGCTAATATTCTGCGCTACGCAGAACGACAGTAGTCACTGTTGTCAGACCAAAATTACCAATCGTTCCGCCGCTCCCTGCCTCAGCCCCAGTCTGACCTCCTTTCGCGGCAATTCCCGACTTCATCGACCGCTCGTCAGACCTTTAAACGATTCAATCTGCACTCCATCAAAGCATGGCGACTTTCCTCGAAGATCCGCGCCTTCGGCAACGCTGGAACCAGATTTCGCAGACGACCGAAACTGTCACCGAGAACGCCGCGGCCGGCATCTGGAGCTTTGGGCATACCTATGTCACGCCTTGTCTCGGTTCCGTCGCTTCTGCATTCGATAGCTGCACCGCTTTATGTCTAGGCGACCGCGAGGAACGCGCCCGACGAGCGAGAGAACGCCAACGAGCACGAGGAGCGGCCGAATTTAGTTTCGATTTCTACGATGATTGGGACGAGGAGTTCGGCGACCAGGGCGGAGGTCTTTTGGGCGGCTGGCGCGCCGAAGACTGGGACCGCTTGGTAGCTGGCTCGGGGAAGCGGAAGAGCCAGGCTACCGAAGTACACGAACAACCGAGGACTGGGGCTCGTGGTATGAGTTATGGTACAAGGGGTCCCCGGAGAAGGGCTAGTGGCCACGAGGATCCTACAATCATTCCAAGTACCGCGCCTCTTGGGTTTCTCGGTCGTCTGCCATTCAAAATAGGAGGCACCTTGAGGTACAAACCCAGCGCAGCCAATCTACAGGAACACCCAGGATCTATGAAACACGCGGCAGAGGGCGAGCGCGAACCATTATTAGACGCTGATGACCACGGCCAAATACATCCCGACGCCTTACCAACACAGACTAGGAAGCGGAGCGGTACGGCCGGCAGTGGAGATACCAGCGATTCATTTCGGTCGCGAGGCGATCTGTTTCCTAGCGATGAAGAAGGGGAAGAAGATGCTGTGCCCTTGGATGACGAGTTCTCCATCGCACTAGATCATGCCGATGACCGATCAAGTAGCCGGACCAAGAGTAGCAAGGGCAAACGCATAGCAAATTACAAGATATCACGGAGCGAATCGAGGACGACGGTAGATTCCGCAAGGCCATCACTACGACAAGGTCGGCGTTCGAGTTCTGGCCCTCCAAGTCCAGCCTTACTACCGGCGCCATCTCTTGAGGATCTGCAACGAGAAGAACTACGTCTAGAACTGGAAGAAGATGAGGCGATAGAGAGGAAGCGCCAAGCTGCTGCCAACCTGGCTCTTCGCCGGGGTTTAAGCCGAGAGAATCTACAAATTGAATCGGTGGCCGAGGTGAAGTCAGAAATCGTAGAAGTTGAAGACATCCCAGCCCCGGACTCGGCGATACTGGACGATGTCTCGAATGACGACAGGACCGAGGCTGGGGGGAGATCAACTCCAAGGGAAACTCACCCACCAGTTACATCAACGTCCCAAGATGAATTTATACCCGCGCGGTTGCCTCACTTCCGCTAACTTAACGTCTTTGTCTTGTTGAATTTTGGGAAACTATTCTGTAGAGTTACAAGCGTGGCGTTTTCGGGCATCGTGTGGTCTTCGTTGGGAGTTTCAGTTCTTAGAGTCACAGTTAAGAATAAGAGTCCGTCGGACGACTTTGACTAAACAACTATCCGGCACCCGTAGATAGATTATTAACACACATGAAGCGGCACCGCTTACTGTTCTGACATGACTGCATCTTTATAAAACTGATATACCCGTTTCCCGAAGAAATTAACCGAGATCT
Organism: Ustulina deusta; assembly: GCA_023159155.1. Taxonomy (NCBI): domain Eukaryota; kingdom Fungi; phylum Ascomycota; class Sordariomycetes; order Xylariales; family Xylariaceae; genus Ustulina; species Ustulina deusta. Next base: position 196,141 of record JAJNNX010000019.1, on the reverse strand, counting down.
CAGCCATGTTAACATGAGCATCTTCTTACTAATTCTAAGACAACCAAGTACAGCAAACTTTTCGACCACTTTACTCAGCTTCTCCCCAGAGGCTGGATAAACCACACGATACGGTCATCATTTTCGCCCGAAAGGATGTGCTGCCGCTTTGCTTTGTCGAACTACCTACCTAGGTAGACTACCTGACCCCTTGACGGGGCACTGGAAGGTGCCTCGGCATCTCCCTCCACATTACCCCAGAAACCCCACCCCCGAGCTCCATGCCGACCAAGACGATATTGAGTACCGTATGCATCATCACCATCATATATATTGACTTCTTTTCCATTTCCTCTCATCGCCTATTTCAAGTCTCAATATAGCTCAATCCTCCAGGATTCATAGAGAGGCCTTTAGCCTATCTTCCAGTTAGCAAGTATTTATTTAATTAACGTATTCAGTCCAATTGAAATCGAATCTCACCAATCGCTGTACTGTTTACCCTAGATCTTGAATATTTCAACTTTAATCTTCCTCACGGGTATTCCGACTCACCGTTGCTGGTCCGAATTCGTAGCTAGCGGTCTATCGCCAACCGCAAAGCTCAACACCCATCCCACAGCCCCAAGTCCACACGACCTCAACGATGGCGCCCCAACCTCAGGGCCCCATCACAACACCACTTACCCGGCTACTGGGGATTTCACACCCCATAGTCCTCGCCGGGATGGCCCGAACGTCAGGGGGCCTACTCGCCGCAGCTGTCTCCAACGCAGGCGGCCTAGGCGTAATTGGAGGCTTCATGTATACACCAGACCAATTACGGTCTATTATCGCCGAGATGAAGGCAAACTTTAAATCACCAGACCTGCCTTTCGGTATAGATCTCGCGCTGCCCCAAATCGGCGGCAACGCACGCAAGACAAACCACGACTACACGCACGGGAAGCTGAGTGAGCTGATCGACATCACGATCGAGAGCGGTGCCAAGCTCTTCGTCAGTGCCGTCGGCGTGCCACCAAAGGCCGTCATCGACCGCCTACACGGCGCCGGCATCCTCGTTATGAACATGGTCGGACATCCCAAGCATGCCGTCAAGGCCCTGGATCTCGGCGTCGATATGGTCTGTCCCCAGGGCGGCGAGGGAGGCGGACACACGGGCGACATCGCCAACTCAGTCCTCATCCCCGCCGTCGTAGACGTGGCGCGCAAGTACAAGCCCCCGATGCTGAGGGGGTCTCCGGCGCTGGTGGTGGCGGCCGGCGGCATCGGCAACGGGCGCGCGCTCGCCGCCAGCCTGATGCAGGGCGCCGTCGGGGTATGGGTCGGGACGCGGTTCGTGGCCTCCGAGGAAGCCAACTGCTCCGAGGAGCACAAGCGCAGCGTCGTCAGCTGCGGGTTCACCGACACGGAGCGCACCCTCGTCCTATCCGGCCGTCCGCTGCGCATGCGCACGAACGAGTACATCGCGAACTGGCACGCCCAGCCCGACAAGATCAAGGCGCTGTGCGATCAAGGCATCGTGCCCATCGAGCACGATTTCGAGCAAGGGAAAGACGCCGACCCGCCACATCTCATGGGCCAGGTCGCGGGCCTGGTCCAGAAGATCCAGCCGGCGAGGGAAATCGTCGACGACATGGTCACCGAGGCGACTGCCATGCTGAAGCTCGGCGGCGCGTATCTTGCTGGTGGCGCCGCGGGCAGTAAACTCTGATTGAACATAGATGGATGGAGATGGTGGTCGGATGTTTTCACGAGCCGTAGGTATATAATAAATACGGCCATGACTGCATGCCCGTGACGTTCAAAGCGAATGCAAAAGAAATCGATCTCCTGCACCAAGAGTATCGTGATGTTCCCCGACGTATGCTGAAAGCCTTCACAACCGCGCAGATTGAAGTCATAAATAAGCCCGCTCGCATCAAGACGACAACTATATAAAGTTGAATAATGTTCGGATCTGCCACGTACGAGCCATACCCACTGGAAAACCCGGGATCTCGTCCGCGCTCCCATAGATAAGCCAGCGAGGGCTGTGCCAAGTAGCCCTTGTCACAATATTTGAGTCTTTAACCTTGCCGCCTTCTTGATTTCTCTTAGTCATTGCTTTTATTCTCTTTCGGTAGTCCTCTCAGCCTCGGCGCTCCCTTTAATTAAAATAACTGAAAGTGTCTCGCCACCTCAGTTGGTAACAATCGTCGATTATTTAAAAAAAAATTAATTGGTTTGCGTAACTCTCACTTTTGAACGCAATAAAGGCAATCTCTGTGGATTTTTAGCTCTATTGAAACAGGTATAAAGTCGAAAAAAAGTAGCAAACAAGCTTTATGTTTTAAGTTAATAGTATTAAGAAGCAACCGTTTTTGGGGACTGAATCATTGTACTGAAAAGCGATCTTGTTTTTGCTTTTGCAAGCAATTTAACCACACTTTTAGCAGAATCGCAGCTTCTTTTAGTTTTCTAGTTAAAAAAAAAAAGGCAGTTACCACAGCTAAAGTCAATACAGCATCGTCCCCAGCGTTGTTAGCAGAACTACATTAATTATAATCTTTAATATTTTTCCAGGAATTCCATGGCAATGCGGCGATATGGATAGCGGAGCGAGATGTGAGATGTGAGATGTGAGATGTGATTTAGGCTCGTCACGGTGGCGACGTTCTCATAATGTGTGTGTGTTTTTTTTTTAATCTTTTTTTCCGATTCCACAAGGAGACGAAAGTTGGCAGACCCATCTTTCGTGAGCAGCCGATAGTAATTACTATCATGCAAGTTTAGTATTTCCCTGGCCCCCCTGGGTGGCAAGAAACCCATGTTTTTTATACAAATCTGTTACACAATATGCCTAGGCTATTCAACCACTAATATATAAAGTATTTATATGTTGTATATTTTCTCCTCCACTTTCCTTGGCGTGTTGCTAGTTGCTATAGGTAACTGTGCTATTGCAAGTGCTGAAGTCTACTACCTACCTAGGTAGCGACTAAAGTGCACGGAGAGGGAGGCCTAATCGGGGTGTACATGCCTATTGTGATTCCTTTTGCAACAATAGTACTTAACTACCTAGGTAGCTAGGTATGTAGGTATATCAGCCTGCCTCGTCCCTCTATACCGGCATACCGTCTATTGCAGGTGTCCCCTGGCAACAAAGCAACTAAGAAACATGCAATTAAACTAGAGCTGGTTTAAGGAAGGGTATGCCAGGCAGCAGTAGTGATTATCACTGTCGTTGACAGCTCCTCCAGTTCTTTTTTTTCTTTTCCAAGTGATCGGATCGTAAAAGTTATTTCCCACTTCTAATCTCCTCGAACTCAGACTCGGGCTTGTCTCGTGACACATACACATTCTAAAGAATTGCCCTCCGCTTGATGCTTTTTAACAGTTTCTGCATCAAAGCAGGCTAGCCAACGTTTCTGCTCCAGGTTTTCTAGGATCGAATGCCCGCTCATTTCGAGTATGTTGAAGTGTATAGCAAACTCGCACATGATGCTTTCATCCAGCACAGCATAAAGAAATCTCTGGACACCCGAGAAAACTGTGGTATCGTACCAAATGTTGTAGTAATCCATTGCGTCGCACCTGATAACACTGGAAGGCTTCGAGTCAGTTATCGCCATCTTAAGCCTAGTCCAGTCGCCGGGAGGCTTTAGGACATATTTTTGACCAGGACGGAGCGGTTCGAGCCGAATTCGCTAAACCAGCAAGAACAAGGTTTGTAGAATGACTTACCAGTCGGGGGTACGATGGCATCCGTCCTTCAGTAACGAGTCATCGGTTATGTTAAACAACATAATATGTCGCACGCCCTGGCATTGTGACAGTGACAAACTCGGGGTTCTCCACCCGAACTTCTCACCGTCTGGAGTGGGCAGTGTGTTGCGATGGTCGGCACGATACCAACGGGCTACCCTGTTGAAGCTGGATATAAAGATATCGTGGTCGGTGCTAATGTAAACGGCCCCTTTGGATGGATAATTGCTGATATCAGTTTCCATATTGTCATCAATGCGTTCGACCTCGTGTCTTGGAGCTACCACCCATGAAACAGGAAGTCGAATAGGGTAGAGATCCGTGGCGACTTTACGGCTCTCCCATGTAGCGCGAAAGTGTGGTGAGCATGCAAGGTTGCGAATGCATATTATTCTCTTGGTGAGCTCATTCATTGGTACGAACCGGTCTCGGTGGTGTTCGAGGATGGAAATTTCCCATATGAAGATTCTCAATTCGGGCGGCAACTTGGCAAACAAAGGGAATCCCATTGACGATGCCATGATGATCCGGGCCGAAAAACACCTGCTTGTCTTAAGCGGTTAAAACAGTGGAATTGGAGCGGGCAACGTGCCTAGGGTAGCAAAGAGATCGGCTCCATGTGCAGGATATACCATAGTTCGAATGTGAACAATAGCCAGGGAAAAGGCTCCCTTAGATTACCTGGTACCTAGGTACTTTGCCAGGTGGGTCAGCCAGCCACCAGGCCGACAGTTGCCATAGCCCTATTATTATCACACAATGCCTTATGCCTAGGTTAATTGGCCACTAAAAATTAAGGTATTTACATAGCATTGAGTGGAAAAGCGAAGTTGTGGAAGAGATGGAGGTATGGAATTGACGTGAAACCATTGTGAGGGGTAATATATGGGCATTGTCTTCCCACACTACCTGCAAATAGAAAGACCTACGAGTCGGTCTGTGAAGGGAGGACCCGCCACACTTTTATCAGGACACACCTCAGAGATTGAACAACTCACACTCTTACAGCAATACATCACAATACACTTCCATTTGACACCAGTGTTCGATGCGCTACAACAGGTCAGCGCGTCTACTCTATTATGATATATATATATATACATATTATACCCGATAAGCTCCATCGCTTTTTAGCAGCTTGGGATATTCCTTGCCGGTGTCCACCATTTCAGAAATCAGGACCGCCACCCCGGGATACATTCCTGCTAACACAGCCTTAGCCATCCACTCATCCAGTGGAAGGACAGCAAAAGGCGCACGCTGTGACTCGTCTAGTCCTATATCGTGCAAACCGCTTAAAGGCACCAGCTTGTCACCGACCTCGTGTACAAAAGCGACGATGCCTTCTCCCTGAGCCGTGCCTTTGAATCCCTTTTCAATCATGGCCTCGCATACAGTCTTCACATAAACTAAGTCCAACGTCCCAGGATTCCGGTCAACCGTGGGAGCCGCCTTCAGTCGTCTCACAAATGCGAGTAATGTATTCACCCAGTCCTTATCGGCCTCCTCGCCGATGGCATCGTCCCCTTCCCGTAGTATGGTTGATGGCCGGTGGATGCAGACATGCAATCCATACATCTGGCTAGTACGCTCAAGCAGCCTCTCGCACACCCACTTCCCACATATGCACCCGAACGAGCCATCTGATTTCCAATCGGGCGCAGGTCGTACTGGCCCAGGAGGGAAGCCTTCGGTTGCGCTCTTTTCATGAAAAATCCCCACGCCGGCTGAGGACACGTAGTGGAGCGGGATACGCCTCGGGATGCAGAACTGGGCAATCACTGCTGTCGAGTCGACGTTCGAGATGCGGAGGTAAACGTAGTGCTTGAGATGAGAAGTATCTGATCTGTTGTGTATCACAGCATCCGTTTCGTCAAAAATCAAGGCTGCTTCTTCCTCGGAAAGACCCAGAAGCGGTTGCCCGAGGTCTCCCTCATAATAGACTACGCGGGGGCTTCGGGGCAGCCTACCGTGTTGTAATCGCGAGGACAAGGACCAAACGGCCAGGCATATCACCTTCTCGACAGTTGGGTCTGCGATCAAATAGGACAAAAGGTGATGGCCAAGGAAACCTGTACATCCCGTGAGGACCACGACGCGGGGTGGAAAACGGACCCGTCGAGGCTCGAGAATTGCTAAAGTGTTGACCATGTGCGCGGGTGGACAGGACTCGGCTTCCCAATCAATCTTCCCCTTATGTTCTCCGGGTCCGTCAACACGATCCAGATCAGGCTGTGTTACCGGTGTCCGGGATGTTTCCTCTGTGGAGGTATCTTTAACACTTGAAACCTCGCCGCTGTCCTTGATCCCCTGTCTCTCGTTCGCTCCGGCATGAGCGTCTGCCAACCCTGGGACAAGCTCCAGTGGCAGGTTCTCAACCACGAACTCCACAAGGCTTGCCATTGTCTCGTTGCCCATGATTTTCAACACAGGAACGCTCACTCGAAGATGTCAGAGGAACCAGGAACAGATATCCACAGAAACCAATGAGTCCAAACCCATATCCCCGCTGCGCAAGGCCATCATATCCTCGTCTGAGGTGGTCATCTGCAGAATAGTACGCATCTGTGCGGCGAAAGCGCCTAGTGTGTCACAATCAGCATCGCGCCACTAAATTCTCCGCGGACGCTTTTTCACAGGACGCGCATCGAGTACTGACCTTGAACAACTCCCTGGACATCTTCTTTTGACTGGCACTGCTGCAATAGCTCTCCCACAGTGACGGCTCTCTTTACATCAACTCTACTCGGGTGCTATATCAGGTTTTCTACTTGTCACAACCAGACTCTTCGCCCCCTTACTAATCATCCAGTCAACCACAGCCAAGGGCGCTGGGGGATGAGATTCACGTGCGATGTGGTCAAGGGGCAGCACCCCGGGCCATGGGACAGGAGTGTTTTGCGCCCGTCCCAAGACGAATCGCCGTGAGTAGTCTAGGGCACGGCGAAGGAGTCCACCAAGAGTCCTAGCCGAGGCAAGATCATTGTCCGAACTGACAGGACTGCTGGATACGTGAAGCATTTCTTGAGATAAGAAGTTTCGGCAATGATATTCAATCGCGGCCCTCAGTAACCGCGATGCCCCACACTGCTTGGAGTCCGTCGGGCCGGCATTGAATCCATTGCTCCCAGAAAACACTTTTTTGTCCTTCTCGGCTGCCACACTACCTAGTGGTATGAAGCTTACACATTGCACCTGAACAACGGTACGGGGAGAAGTCGTGCTGTTGTATAGGTTAACGTAGCCGACGATACCCTCCTGGCCAGCTTCTTGAGGCGAGACGGCAGTGGCCACTTGCAGGAGGCTCTCTGAACCCGGAATCAAGGGACCGAACAGAGTAGGATTGATTCTGATGCACTTGATTCTTGTCAGCAGATGTAATGTCCGCAAATGATCATCGTAGGGGTAACGGTACGCGAGGATTATAGACTGCAGCGCCGCATCGAGCACGGCAGGGTGAACTATCAATCCTTCACTGTCTTCTGGAGTTACAAAGCAGGTGGTTCTGTTGAGCTTTCTCTGCAGCCCTGACAGAGAGCGGAAGCGTTCCTTGAACTCGTATCCAAGATCAGCAAGCGCGGAGTAGAAACGTTCCGTCTCTACGCTGATCGTATGAGGCAAAGTTGGCTTGCGCGCAGGAAGCATTGATGTATCATGGTCACCCAAGAGGATGGTTACGTCGCAACTCGCAGCAAGACTCAAATTATCTGCGTTTTAGGAGGTCACAGCAGCAGCATAGGTGGACTTGGCCCTCACTCTGTCTGATGGCTGTCTCTTGATATCGGCCATGAAAATCAGTACCTCAACACCGTCGTTATCATCGAACGCGGTAGGTTGGGCTATAGCAAAGTCGCAGATTTCGACCAGGCGCATCGACTGCCCCAGAGAACCCGCGAGGAAGCGCGCCGCCTCCATGGCGGTGCATATGTAGCCTACTGCTGGGAAGACAACCTGGCTCTGGATCTGGTGTCCTGACAGCCACTGCATCTCGCTCACTCGCAGCAGATGAACTGCGCGTGGCCGCCGGCGCGTTTTTCTGGAGCTGCGCGGCTCATACCAATACTTACTTTCATGATTCCAGCTATATGGCGGCAGACCTTTAACCAAACTGACCTGGCGGTCGCTGTCATTCATTACCTGCTTGTATTTGCCCAGGTCGATGCGCGAGTGGTCGAGATGGGACCAGAAGAATCCCAACACAGAAGACATGGCGTCGGTAGCGTCGGTACGACAGAATAGTGTTCCGGAGTAGGGTAAATCTTTCCTAAGCACATTCTGAATTGTGTGCCTCGCGGGTCCCTTCAAGGAAGGATGCGGGCCAATCTCGGCCACCAAATTGCATGCGTATCTAATCAGGGCACGGCTGAGGGCTTGTGAGAACTGGACAGGCCGAGTCAAGTTCTCAGCCTAGTATATGTCTCCCAAGCCAGTCATATCGGCACCGACAGACGTTCCAAACACACTTGAATACCAGGTGCACGCAGCATGCCCGGACGGACTCTGTGGTTCCACGCCACAGCGACGGAGTGAGGCAACATACGGTCCATAGCAAGGGAGAATGTGCGGCGAATGGTACGCTCTGTCGACTCTGAGACGACGATAAGATATTTCTTCGTCTTCCCAGACTATGGCGAGCTCGGTGATCGCGTCTTCATCCCCTGAGATGGTCACACTAGTTGGTGAGTTGACTGTGGCTAGTTACAGATGACCACTGAAGACGCTGTCGGAAATCACCTCGGTAGCATTTTCTGGTGTTGTTTCTACTGCTATTATAGCGCCGCGGACTATATTTGGCATATGTTGAAGGTGCAGCCCGCGAAAGTATGCGATGGTGATGGGATGGCGAGTAGTTAGGCGCCTGGCGGCGTAAGCGGCTGCAATCTTACCAGATGAGTGTCCTACGACAACATCAAAGTATAAACCACTTATCCGCAGGAGATCGACAATTAGAATCTGAATGGCAGTGCAGAGCGGTTGGGAGAAGGCAGCTTCGTAGACCCGTGACGAGGCCTCTTTTGCCAACAACTCAGCCTCAAGAGACCAGTTCGGAGCTTCACCGCCAAGAAGTTGGTTGAGATATGATTCCAATTGGCGAATTATTTCTCGAGCCGTTTTCGAGCCCTGAATCAACTCGGTTCCCATGCGTACGTACTGCGCCCCCTGGCCAGTGAAGATATCCAGGCTGCGGTTCTGGGCTGCCGGCAGTGCTTTGACGAAGGCATTAATAGCGCTCTTATCCTCAAGACGTGTTCGTAAATTTTTGAGCAGGTCTTCCACGCAAGATGCCGACATAGACGTCTTCCATGCGAAGACAGAACGGCGTCTCTGCAAGGTCCATGCGAGATCTCGAAGGTCAATGCCTGTGCCATTGACACCCAGAAACCGCAGGAATTTGCGTAGGTTAGCCTGAAGAGAGACTCGCGAGAAAGCCGAGAAGACGAAAGGCGTAAACAGCAGCTTCCCGTCACCTCCCATGGCGCCCTGGTCTTGGAGCTGTGCGGCCTCGTAGTTCTCCATAACGGCATGCACATTAGCCCCTCTATATCCTGTAGAGGCGGAGTCGGCATATGATCCAAATGACTTTGCGAAGACCACGCACCAAAGCTATCAACACTGGCTCTTCTCTTGTTACCGGCAAAATCGGGCCACTCCTGCGTGACAGTCGGGATCTGGACATTCCTGAAAAATGGAGCAACACGGTCGCCGACACGATCGAATAAAAGATTAGGTGGGATAGATGCATTCTGCAGCGCCAGTGATGCTTTAAGGACGGCTGTCACGCCTGCTGTGCCTTCGGTATGTCCAAACACTGTCTTAATCGGTCCCACGAATAACGGACAGCTACTTCCACTTTCTGCGGTAAGCGAGCCAAAGACGCGATAGACGACTTCTGCCTCGACGGGATCACCTAATAGACACTGGTCAGCTTTTGGGAGGGTAGTACATTTAGGCCGCTGTCCTACTTCTTACCGGCTTGTGTCTCTGTGCCGTCGGCCTCGAGGAATTGCGGGCGGTCGCAGCGGTTCATCAGATCAAGCCCTGCCTTTTCATATGTTTTGCGTATAGCTTCCTGTGCGGCTGCACTGGGCACCGTTATACCTAGGGGAGCTATCAGGGAACATGACTTCAAGCACGACACAGAGAATGACAGGCGATATATGTATACCTTGAGTTGCACCGTCCTGGTTCACGCCCGTCTCTCTAATGACACACTCAATGTGGTCACCGTCGCCCAGGGCAGCACTCAGCGTTTCAAGCACCAAAGAGGCTACGCCATTACCACGGGCATATCCATTAGCCCCCTCATCCCACATGCGGCTGCGGTAAGAAGTCACTATGTTCATCCCTGACCCATCTCCGTTGATGGGCCTACTAACCGACTTTCCGCAGCCAAGACAGGCGACAAGCGTCATCTGCTGCTGTGTACCTCTCCACAGATCCATCATCCCCAATCTCGGTCTCTTCAAAGTTCTACGATCGACCTTCTTCTCCTCGTCCTGATCTGGCAGCCGCGGCAAACATTCCAAGGACCACTTGCCAAGTAACTCTATCAAGACCATAGGTCAGAAGTCCAGTAGCAGGAAGATGCGAACCACGGACAATTGGCTGTCGTTGGGCGAATTGAGGGCCACGTCAAGCATTCGCGAGCTGAACACCCAGACTTGGGCCGAGGACGAGGAGATGGGAAGAGGTGCGAGATCTGAAGCCCCGACGTATCCAGCACGGACAGCGTGGACTCAACAGAGCATGGACAGTGTGGTTTAGTATTATGCAAATGAGCGATTCTTTTAGTTTGCTTCTTGGGCCCTAGGAAATGGTTGAGTACAAAGGGCGCCTACACCTTCACGATCAATTTCTCAGCCACCTATCTCGACTACTTCGCCAGCATCAACGGCCCATTGCCTTATGGGCCATACCTGCCCACAGAGATTTGGATCAACCGTCTTGTGCCCCTTTCCGTTGTGCTCAACTCTACCACAGCGGGCCAGCTCATGGATGCCTTCAAGTCGGCCGTGGCCGTCGGCTGCAACTGGCTAAGCGTCGCCACCGACGGCGAGCGGAGGAAGCATCCCGACAATGCGGTATTCTCGGCCTGGCGCGACGCCATCGCAGCGTGCAGCCTGACTACGTTCTGTGATTACGAGGCTGCGCTGGAAGAGAACCTGGCGGTCAAGGAGACGCTCGTGAGCGTATACGCGCCGCCGATAGAGGCGGTCACGCCAGGCTCCGGCGTCTACTTGAATGAGGCCGACCCCTAGTGTAAGGGCGACTGGAGGCAGGAGATGTATGGGGCGAACTATGGCCGATTGCTGGATATTAAGCACAAGTACGACCCTGACTTCCTGCTCTATGGTCACTTCGCGGTGGGGAGTGATGAGTTTACGGTGAATGGCGACGGGCGGCTCTTTACGGTTTAGGATACTTGTTAAGGCGATAAATCGGGAATGTAGAATGGACCTCTTAGATCAAGACAATGGATAGACTCACGTACGATATTGGCGTTGTCGTAACACCTGGGCTGATTGTGATAGTAACTCATATGACTGTTTCCATACTGCAACTCACTATAGTGTCTTGAAGAATGAGTTAGTTAGGATTACTGATTCACGGGTTTCACGACCTAACAGTCGAGCGAAACAAGTGGCTCTGAAGCGCTCAGTATATGCAGAAAGTAACGCCTGGGGCTTTTAAGTCTGGAAAGACGAATTTCACTGCTTTTATTGCTCGATTGAATATACACCCATCAAACTCAGTCGAGCTCAACATCAAACTCCACATCAGTTCGGATAATATACTTAGCCCCCTTTTTGACGCCTGTTCCCTCATGCAACATTGCACTTTTCGCGTCATCGTAGGAGAAAAGCACTACTAAGCCTATCGTAGGACAAACAGGGTAAACATTTATAACCCTTTTTCGAATGCTTAGAATAAAAGACGTAGTTTTACTGCTTTCGAACTTATTATTTAGGTAAACAAAAAAAGGTAAATAAGCTCAACTACTTTGCACCCGGAAGCGAAATATTATAAACATAAACGCTTATCTTAGAATTAATACTAGATAGTAGCTAAGGTAGCTGCTATCAAAGTAGTAACAGTACTTCGTGCTAGAAATATAGCAATAAACTTCAGACTGCCGGTTAATGCTTTGCGCCTTCCGTCCGCCAACATCTAATAGGATATACAGAAACATATTTTTCTGGAGAGCGTTGTAGAAGGCTTTATCTACAACTTAGTAAACGTTGTAAGCAAGAATGCTAGACGCGGACCCGTTGTTGCAGAGAGGACAGTTAGGCAGAAAGTCTATGGTTTCTATTGCTGCAACAATGGACGTGTATTCTTGGCGTGTTAGCACATCTTCGTTTTGCATGCGGAATCATAACCTGCGAATGGCCCGGTATGTCTGCTTCTATTTGACCGGTGTGGACCGGCTTCTCACCGCCGCAGCCCCGTTTCTTTCGGCACCGGGGGAATTGTCAGGTCCTATTTCAAGCATCAATCACTGCTTTTCTTTGAGGTGTGGGCCGGCTCGTCTCGGTATAGCCGCCGGGTGCGAATTATAAGCAACCAATCCCGTGCCTGATCCAAGTCCTAGCCCCTTTCGACATCGGAATGAAGAAATTGTCCGACGTAGTTCACACGAGATACCGTCGGAAACCTGTCGAATCGAGGACTCGGATACGGATTGTCATTTAAGCGCTTGGTCTTGTGTTTTGTAATAGCTGCTATATGCGAAAGATAATAATTTTCCTCAACAGCGTCCAGATATTAAATCTACAATTCAGTTTTAATTTATTTTTCCTTCGCCTTAAGAAGAAGAAAAAGTATTTGATCTAAAATTGCGCCCTAGCTTTGGAGGATAACCTTATTTTCCGTTATTAGTAGTATTTCAAACTAATACAAATATGTTACATAACTATTCTTAATTAGGAACCATAATTGAATTCGCAGAAATGGCAGTTTTCTTTTACGAAATTGGGATTAGAGCGCTAGAGTGATGACGGACTAATGCACCTTGCTACTGAACGAATATATTCAGCTATTATTCAAAACCATGTCATTAGCTAAGATTGCTAGCTCTGGTATTTAAGTGACGAATGTATTTAAGGAACTGAACAATGTGATTAGTTGACAAAAGGGATCGGCCTTTTTAGTAATACGGCTAGCTTATTTTTAATTATTCAAAGTTTTTATATTAGTTGAAGCTTTGGTTAAAGCTGAGCAGAAGTTAGGCTTATATGGACAGTCCTATAACGCGACTATTGCTATAAATTGCTTTATTACTGCACTCGGGGATGTGGATATTAAAAGAGGCTATGTGCTAGAACTCAGGCAGAAGATGAAGCGTTGGAAGTACTTTACGTAGCTGTTGGTCTTTTTTCTGATGGCGTATTCGGACTGTGCTCAGTTAACGGTGTGAGTACAACATTACTGTATGAGATTGCTTTACTCGTTGATATTTTTTCTTTGCTAGTAAAAGCTTCAAGACGAGTAGCGATGAAATACTGCCTTCACTTGTCGCTCATATTGCAGGTGCTACTCCCGCCGAGATCTTGTCAGCATGTCGAGTCCTCGACTCAGCTACACATATCCAGCCAACCCCTGCACAACTACACTACCTACAATATCCTCTTTGTAAAGACCTGCCAATTGTACGATTCAAGTCCGTGTTCAAAGTACACATCAAGCAACGTAATAGGTTCCCCCAATCAGGTCCCTGCTTCAAGCGAAAATATGAAACGTCGGCTTCACCGTCGGGAGTATTGGGGAAATCCCGAACAAACATCCGCTTAGGCGAACGCTCACCTCGACACGAGTACATGAGGGGCAGTGATCCCGCCCGACCATTCTCGTCCGTGTTCCTATTGCTAAAACTTTACTCCGATCTCGAGCAACGGCGACCGTTTCATATTTTGATCAGCAATGAACAGTAGGCACCTACCGGCATTTCTTATTCAGTGGTGCCTTGAAAGATGTACCGGAAGGGCGTTAAGATGGCCGGACTCTAGGCAATTATCTGAAGTTCCTCCAGAAGCGGCCTTCCTCACCGAACCAGCGGCTATATCGCATCCTGACAGCCAGCGAAGATGACGAGTGGATAGCTCTTGTGTGCTGAGGCGTACTCCATCTCTCTAGTTGACCGCTCCATCACTAACGACATTGTCGTTTTTGGACTGGGAAAGGAGTGCCTTGCTGGATCCATAATGGAGCAGAAATACCAAGTCTTAGCGAAATGTGTCGTTGGTATGTTCACCATTAACAATACGCGAAGCTCTCTGCTGCTGGTCCTCTGGAAGCCTTGCCGAGTAAGATACCTGTGGAGAGACTAGTGAACAATACATACGGCCATGTGGCAAGCGCCCTCGTTCGAAATCACCCCCTCGGCCGTTTCTTAGTCTCGCTGAAAGACTTGCTTTTTCTCAACGGCTGCAAAAAAATGGCAAAGCTTGCACGAGTAACAAAAGGATGCCTCACAAACTTACCTGCTGTTGGCTGGCACCACGATCGTGGCGACGACCGAGAATACGTCGATCGAGCTATTCACGGCAGTTATACACTACCACAATGCAACCAAGTTGCATAATATCTAGCGATATATCCTCTTCGTGGCGCAGATGTTAAATTTTCGGATGAGATGGCACTAGGTTGACTGCGGCCCTTAGTTACTAATAACTCTATAAAGCTTTCACGATGCATTATTCAACATCACGGGGAAGGTGGTATATTTGAGAGTCCAGACACGAGACGCCATATTTATCGCCAAGCTAGAATGATGAGCATTGCGTCGCTGGTTAGCCGAGACACAGACGGATCGGATCGAGGGAATAATACCACCCACCCATCGAAGAGAGCCCAGACTGCAACGAACCCAGTTATGTCCGTGTCCTGCCGTTCCCGAGGCGATAGCTTTCGCAAAGGATAGTCGAATTCCGTAGCCGATGGACCGGCGCAACATTTTCGTTGCCCACCTTCACCCGAATCACTACCCCGAGCGATGGCTACTATGCAGATGGTTATAAATGGGACAAGTAGGATAAAGAGAATTCCTCGCAGAACCCGCACCTTCGTAGTAAGACATTCGGGGGGGCACGTTAAAACAAGGTGCGGGATGAGAAGGATGCGTGCCCAGCGGGTTTGTGGAAGCGTCTCAACCTGGTCTTCTTTGTTGGTATGCCATGGCCGGGGAGAAGAGCGAAGACGTAAGAAGAGATCAGAAGGAAGAGGGAAATAACGATTCACTGTGCTCTAAGACGTACTCAGGATCACCAATGGTCCTGGACAGATATCGATTCTTCTGTCTTGTTTATTTTCATTCGGCATATGGGGCGACTGGCGATACCAACCTTGTGAACGAGGACGCGAAATAGGACGCCATCACTCATGGGAGTTTAACATGGAAGAGCGGGGTTTGAAGAAGAGCGGAGGACACGTCGAACTTCAGAAGGGCGACATCACCATGGGCAATAGCGAAAGAATGGACGATGCCATGACAGGCAAGCTGCAACTCGCTACTATGCACCCTGGCACATTTGACATCCCCGAGTATGGCGCGCGAAGGTTTCATTGCGATGGGAAATTACGCAGATCTCAAAAGGCCGAGTTCGAGGCTACACACCCTTGCACACGATCTCGTGCGCGATCAGCCCCGTTTGTTGTTCACGTTCAGACGAAGTGACGTCAGAAGCAACATGAGCTGACAACTTACCGGTATTATACCAAACGAGAATACAGGAATAAGATTGAGATGTTTTTCGTGTGCATACTTTTTTCCAGACAAATCGCTATGACATATCAGATAATTAGCCTCTTCAGCCACAAGGACGACGGCACTTGAAAAGTCGGCATCGGGAAAACGCATGAAAGATGCATCCAAGCGCATGCATGGGAATGCATAGTGCTCTCTGCCTATCACACCGGCTTGCATACATTAGTACTTAAGGTAGTCGCAGCGGTGTAAATAAAAGGCCGCCATTTCAAATCCAAAAGGCTCTCTGATAAGCAGCAGGAGGAAATCTCGCCCAGACTCTAATAACCGTTGCGTTCAATCGGCATCTCCCGGAAGTCAATGTTGAGAGTTAATATGGCTAGGGAGAAAAGCCGTATTAATATCCCCCAACATGTCGAAGCCGTACGTCATTGCCAAACCGGCTTCTCACGCCGCCACAGCCAGAGGAAAACTGCATCGGGCAACTCGCCGTTCCACTTAGTCCTGCATAGCGTACGAGGGGCCGACATGTGTGCCTTGATCTCGAGATTTCCTATCGGGTTCGGCGCCTTTTGCTTTTCCTTTCCTGCCGGGTGTCGTCTGCGACGTACGCGTGTAAGATCCTGCGGTGGCTTGTATCGTAACCACACAAAGAGTTTCGACGCCCGGCTTCATCGGCGCCGTCTTGAGGGGGAGCGGGGGCGGCTTGGGGGCGGCATGGAATGTATCAGAATTGCGCCATGGGAAGCATCACTCAACACGAGGGATTATCCCACACGCGTGTTGTGAGAAAGCACCTGCAATAGAGGAGTAAGAAACGCCGGCAGACATCATCATGAATAAGTAGAGCTGAGCAGCAAAGAACAAACAACTCTAAATTCCGCGACGAACAAAGTTTTAAGATTTTCACTTTTATCTTTTCATGGTTATTTCCCTACTCCCCTGCCCCCCCCCCCCCCCCCTTTCGCCCTCCACCCTGCTTCCTTTGTGCTTCTAATCCATCCTTGCGATCTTCGTTCGTGCGTCGCAGCGCGAGGAGCTTATTTTATTCGCTCGTGAAGGAAAAAATAACCGATCTAGACTACGTGTAGGCTAGACACATGACGAGAGGGGTTGCATTTGCTGAACGGACAAATGATATCACATCCTCTCTTCCCCGTCACCTGCGAATCCTGTTCTGCAGAATCCTACTACCTACACTAGTGTAAAGGACGCGCGGAGAGGTCGTGTGCGAGGAAGCGGCTAGCCGCCTTAGCCACACGTTTCAAAAATTTCCATCTTTGCTGTTAGGTAGGCTGTTCCCAAATCCATGGTCTTGTCTTACAGTACGCCTCCTCCCTGCAGTATGACCTCCCTACAAATCTGTACCCTCCTTCGTTGGCTAATTACCGTTGCGGTATAACTATTGGGGCATCAATTATATGATCATCAAGTCTCTAAGCTTTCCAAGCCGGTAAATATCGGAATTGGGCAAATTGCGTACCACAAGCGCACATGCACCTCGCCATGTCGAAGCAGGCGGCCTGGTGGTGGTTTGACCCATGAATGATGGGCAAGAAAAGGGGGTGCAGTAAACGGCTACGCGCGTGCGGGGAAGCGGGTGCTTGCTTGTGCGTGCTGTTGCGTGGCGTATGCGCGTCAAGGCCAAGGCTCGCTCATATCACGTCAGCCAGGGAAGACAAGGTTTGTTGAAGACCCCAAATGATTTAACGGCTTTTTCTGAGGATGCTGTGGACGTGTCACACGACTTGAAGTAAACGATAAATGCAATCGGCACAAGTATTGATTAACATATACACGGCGAACGAGGGCAGTGCCGAGCCCCTAATTCCATTGTTCATGGCCGAACGCGATACCAACTTTTATGCCCTTTGCTCATAATCATGACATCAACTCTCTTCACATTATGCTGATAGTGGAAGGGAGGCCGGGGGGATTGGGTATCTAGGTTCCGAAAAGTTCATAGCAGAAGGACAAAGAGGGGGAATCTTCGCTTGGAATTATAGGGCATCATTCAAGCCCTACTTTCCCTAAATACAGCTGTTGATACCACCAGCTCCTTCTCCCATCGTGCTGGTAATACCATCTTCAACGTCTCAAGTTCCTGCCTTGCTGCTTGGATACGTTGCTTCATAGGGTTCTCGATTTCGAGCTCTGCCTCCGTTACGGCTGCCTCTAGCTGCTGGACCTGCTGCTCAAGCCCAAGCTGCAAACTTAATTTGGCCACTGATGGCTCATCTTCCACTAGTTGAGACAGGTATCCGGGTCTGGTCTTCTCAGCATCGTGGACGAAGATCAGCGTTTGTAAAGAAGTAAGATCGACGTCCCTCGTCCAATGCAGAGCCCTCCACGCGCCCTCAGGGACAATGGCCAGACGCCGGATCTTTTCAAAATCTTTCGTCTTAGTCCAAAGGGGCGAGCATTCTGGCGTCAGCTCTGCGTCCCCGAAAAACAGGGTATCGCGGCTGAAGTCAATATACACCCTCGGCTGTGCTTTGCCAACACCGAGAGATAAGGAATAATGCTTCAAGGCTTCGTATCGCGCCTCGGCATTAACGTGTAAAAGGGCAGGGACTTGTGTTGTGGACTGCCATGTCTCTCCATCGTCGACAGCTTGCGGCAAGACTTTATCTAGTGAGATAGGCACAGTCTTCTGCGAATAGGGCGATTTAATGACGACCGTCCTTGCTGCTGGCATAGCGAATTGCCAGATCTTGATGCGTAACTCGGCGGGAAGTTCCCTGAACTTGACGAAGCTATCGGCTCCTTGGGCCCGGATAATGAGTGGTGATGTTTGCTCCATGGTTATATCGGTGATGTTGAGAAGCTGGTCTGCTGGGACGGTTGTCGGCGGTAGAAGCGTGTGTAGGCAGAGCAATGTCGAGTTGACGATCTGTGTGGGGGGGCCGGGCATCTTATAATAAAGGCCATCGAATTAGGCGGTGTTGCTTTGCATGATGTCAAACGTGAATGAAGCGGCCGCTTGCCTTTAATCCAATAAACAAAGACGTAGTGTAACGATGAACAGCAAGGAGATTTGTAATGGTGATCACATGTGGCTGGATTGCAGCCAGGGTGCCTTGGATATCCATCTAGGAGATGGAGTGGACCATGTAGACGCATGGCAACCTATGCGAAGAGGGCGGGCTTATATGGTACACATATACCAGTGACGTTGGGGGGTTTCATCATTCCACCCCCTTGGGTCGTAACCTTGGATG
This sequence comes from Ustulina deusta, assembly GCA_023159155.1. NCBI lineage: Eukaryota > Fungi > Ascomycota > Sordariomycetes > Xylariales > Xylariaceae > Ustulina > Ustulina deusta. Next base: position 177,490 of record JAJNNX010000019.1, on the reverse strand, counting down.
GCGACGACTGGACAGGGGAATCGATGACACTATCCATTCTCCAAACCACGCGGTAGGTAGTGTATGAGGAGACTGCTGCCACCAAGCACTGCCATGGTTAGATGGCACTGACTGGAATGTGGTTAGATAAGCACAGAGAAGCGCCACGCTTCGCAGGGGGACGGGCACAAACTTGCCCGCCTCCCGTCTGCACAACATCTGCGTACGTAGTCTAGGAGAAGAAATCAAGTTGCAACGACGCAATGTTCTTATGCGGCTTGCCTACCCCTCGGGCACTACACACGATATTATGGGGATGATGACTCCTCGATAACGGGACTTGGAGGTACTCGGCTCCGTAGCCGAGAAGTCAAAACAGTTGGCGTATTAGTCTAGCAATCATCGCATCCGGGTTCGAGGGATGGGGGTTTGGCCTGGACTAGGCAGGTATCTCCAGCTTTCTCAGGGGGGGTATCATAATCTTAGCATACCGTAGACGCCCTGCATCTCGAGATAGGCCGGCCAGACAACGATGGCTGGGCGCGAGCAAAGGGCGGAGATGAGGGCGAAGAATAGCAAGGTCGAGCGAGAGAACTGGCCAGACATAAGGCTTAAGCCACCATGACGCCGCACCAGCGGCAAGGCGGCGCCGAGAGTTTCGCAGGGCGTGCACGAGCTGGCTGTTGTTGGCTAGAACGGTAGGTGTATATGGACTACAGTACTCGGGTGCTGTCACCGAAGGCATCAATGCATCAATCACATCCAGCGAAGGCGATTTCTTGGTTGTGCACATGCTTGCAGTCAAGCCTCCCGCGCAATGTGACCCTATCCTCACTGATGGCAGGGAAGAAATCATTGCCACAGCAAGTGGCGGATGGCTAAGAAGGGGTTTTAAGTTTTTTTGTCGGTTCCGAGACCCAAAACAAAAAAAAAACAAAAAAAAGAAGGGAGGGAGACCGGACAAGATGACAATTGAATGTTGCTGTCACGCGTGGTAATGCCAATGTCATTACTCAGGCGAATTAGTAGGGCGTGTCCGGTGACCTACGGTGGCGATGCAGTAATAGTTCCTAAAGAGGTAAGTCGGTACGGCAGGCAGAGACACGCCCCCGCGTTTGGATACATGTAGGTAATCGAATCGGCCTTGAAACACTTCGTGACTTGCCCGCGAGCGCGACGGAGAGACGATGAGGCCGCGACATGAAGGTTCTCTGCATCGTCGGGCGCCGTGCTCGCTTGTGTACCTTCGCGCGCCCGTGTCGTGCCTCGAGCGGAGGACACAATGGCCGAGTGGTGGCGACAGATGACGGTGCAAGGCGAGGACGAAGAATGAAGAATGAGAACAATATGGCATATCGGGGGTCGGCTTCTTTTCGTGCCGTGCCGACGCTTTCCGGTGTCCTTGTTTCTGTCTCCGGCGGGTACAGCACCTAAGACGTCAGTGGGTCAACTGACCGACAACCAATTACTTAATTGCCTGACTCTCCTTTCACTCTATCCTTCTCGTCATTGTTCCAAAAAATAAAAATAAAATAAGAATTCTTGCCTTCTCAACTAGAGACAAAGGACTCAGATTCGTCATCCTGATTCGTCGCTCGTAACCAAAGAGCCTCATCAGCACCCTTTGGAGTCATGCATACCAATTGCGTCAACGCGCCGAGGAGGCGCCTTGGAGTGACCAACTATACGATGCTTCCCACTGAGCAATGAATAACCTAGAAACGAAGAAAAAAAGGGAAAAAATAAAAAAATAAAAATAAAACCTGTTTCTCATCATCGACTCCTGATTCTCCCCCAGTTGGAGATCTGCCTACCTGCAACGCTATCTCTATTTCCAAACAACGCCAACTGTGTTTAACTTCCTTCATATGTAATCTGTACGCTCACGGAAAACTCAGGCACCGTTGTCTTGTGACTGAATTCCTAGCTCATTGATACGGCTTTTGACTTATTGTGCTTAGAATCGCACGTGTCGCTATTCTCTCTCCTTTTCGTCGATGATTTGGCAGCCCTAGGATCTGAGTGTATCTTTTAGCTCGTATTTTCTCTATTAGATTAGCTATACCTAGACTGGCTGCGGTATGTTCCAGATGACGACTCCTACCCGAGAGACAAAAGAACGCCCAGTTGAAAGGATAAAAGGCTACTCCGATTGGATAACACCTTAGCAGTGGTACATGAATCATCTCCTCAGACCGATGTCTCAAATCTTGACTGACTCCCCACACTCGGCCTTCCCTGGGGTGTCGGACTCTCACTACTGCTCCTGATACTATGCTTACACGATCGCTGAAACCCGGCCAGAAGTTTAGAGCTGAAGCGGCTATAGCTCCATGCCAGCCTCTTCTAAGACAAGACAGAGAGTCCTTGACTTCAGGTCGATCACTATCACCCCCTTATTTAAGAGTCAGATTCAAAGAATGGACGATACTTACACCCTCAACGGGTCTTCTGATTTCATACTCCATTTTTATCCACTAACCGATCATCTTTAGCAGGCGTCGCATTTACAGGAAGGATAGTGCGGCTGTTTCCGCATTCGAGAATCAGTGTGGCAAACGCGTATTCTTTAGGGCCGACCCGTAGCCTTTTTCCTTTGCCTGGCATATATGTTATTTTTCTTTAAGACGGATCGAATTAGTTAGCCTTGAGGGTGGACAAAATCTCATATTTTAAATGAAATGATAACAACAACATTTAATCGCTTTAATTATTAATTCCTTTTTAATAAACTATGTTAGGCAATAGCTGAAATATAATTGGGTGATCTGTTAACCCGGCCCGTTCCAATCGCGGGAGACACAAGCTGAAGGTGGAATAAGGTAATATACTAGGTAGATGTTTACCTTGACGGCGATAAGCGTCAGAAATTTCCTTACTTACGGTTTTTTGGTCCTGTTTAACTAATAATGTACAAAGCGGATGCGTAACTACGAACGAAAGTTATAAATATCGAAGTCACTGAGTTCCAAAAATGTAATGCAACTACATTACAATAATTACTAGATAAATTAGATGGTCAAGTTACCCCTAGACACTAGAATTTGGAATGGTTTCCTCAGTTTCCCAAACAAAGCTAAGGCTACGACAAATTCTAGTAGTCATTATTCAGTTATACAGCGCGGAGAATGGTCTTGTCACAGTTCTCATATATAGACTGCAGACGAGGTCAAGCTCCCGACTTGATTACGTTCTATCTTTTGGTAGTGTTACGGTACAGTGCTGCGGTTCTGTTCCGTGACAGGTCTAGAGAGTTCTAACAATACATTTTATTGTAAAGAAACCTTACAAGGTTAAGGAGCACTACAAAATGACTAATCCGTGGCCGTAACAGAATTGTTGACGGCCTAGTAGCTTCTTCTGTTACTCTTCTAAGGTTATGTGTGTCTAGGAATCCAAGAGAAAGTCAACATTAGAGGCTGCTTCATTGAATAATAAATATTTTTTTAATGTGATTCCTCTCCAAACAAGTTCAGTCACCAACATAGGTACTACTTCACAAACATACTACATGTTGATCTTTAATCTAGCTAGCTCACTTTATTTTACTTTTCAAACTTTTGCTATTGCAGCCTCTCAACAATGTCTAATTCCGGCCCAGGGAACTCTCAGGAGAATCGCCGGAAGAACACATTCGCGATGGCCACGGCCTGGCCCCACGGGGTTAACAAATTTGGAACCTAGTCGAGGGCTATTGGGATGCTTTTGTTGAACCTGTTGGGTCGTTAGACGCTCTTGAGAACATCCAGTCTTCCCCCACCGCCGTCCTGATTGCAGATAAAATCAAACAAACAATTAAGTTCCGTTCGGATCATCTCCCAACGCAAATTAGCAAACGCCTCTCTATTCACAGCACAAAGGGCGGGTATGCTGGCATGTGGGACCAAGATTATCGGAAACCCCGTTGGGGGAAGAGTATTCCCGAACGATATCTCATGTAGCAGGAGACGGCTCCCCAGTAATTCCGATATGCCCAGAAAGAATTTTCACTCACGCCCCTATCACATCATGCCAATCAATACCGGAGGAGACCACTGGGAGCTCATTTCCATCGTCCTTCAAATGTGCCAGCCTCGTGATTTTGCCAGTAAGAAAAAAATAATCGGCCTGGCCGAACAGGAAGAACCAGAACCATCTGTGTTTCGCCAGCTTGCCCCGTACGCTATCATGGATCCGCGGGTTTCAGGCGGTAAAGCCGACCCGAACGCTGACTTTTACGATGGTATAGCGGATTCAAGATCCAAATTCATATCCGGCCAGCTCGATGGGTACTTTTCAATGTGCCCAATACACTCAAAAGATAAATATAATTTAAAGACGGAACGATATGGGTTCCAGAACAGGTGCAGAACGATAACTTGTCGATGGGTCTAAGAGTAGTTGACTGTATTTGGGAGCTTCTCTGCAGGAACCAGGACATGGACACTTCAGGGATTCGAAGCACTGAGACTTTATTCCGTCCTATGCGAGCCTACTTTGATCCCTATTATCTGTACCTTGAAGTGGCGGGTGTTCTAGCCGCGAGGGGACTTCAGAAGCGGAACTCTCGAGCACGAATCGTTCTCGCTGAAATTGCAGAGATTGAGCTGAAAACACGCACTAAGGACAGCAAAAAGAAGATTTTCCCCGGGGGCTCTGAGGCTCACGAGTCCTACCTTCAAGTGAGAAGATTCCGCCAGAGTTCCTGGGGAGATCAAATAGCAAACCAAACGTGAATTTAGCCTACCCTCAGCACGCTGCTCTCCATAGCCCGGATGAGGGAATTCCCGACCTACTTCCAGATATTGCTAAACAGTACAAAGCTACCCTTCATAAGGGGAAGGGGAAGGGCAAGGGGCAGGAAAAGTAGAGTACCTCTAAGTAATAACGTGGGTTCTGCTTTTATCCATCTGCGAAAAATGCAACTCATCAATTTTATATTGCGAATAAGTTATCACTTTTCATCACCTGTGACTAAAGGCTAGAATATTTGTCTCCCCGCGGAGACTCTGTAAATAATCTGAAATTGCTCTATAACTAGCAGTTAGGTTGCATTTTGAGTAATTAACAAGTGTTTGCAGCCCGCAACAGTTTCTGTATATTATATACCCTGTGCTGATCTCGTTTATTGCTACTCATTTCGGAAAACCTCCCCGGACGGGTTACCTGCCAGCATGAAAAACATGAGTCGAATGAGAAAATGTTAACACATCCTGCCCCTCACATCTGCGCGGATGATTGTGAGAGTAGGAGAGCGAGATGTGTAAAGATATATATATCTTGAAGTGGTGTGAGTGGATTACAGGGGCTTAGTATATGCATAAGCCACTTGGTGGCTTTACTCGTAGGGGATATAAACACCATAGGCGTTAATTTTCACGAAAATCGACGAGGACATCCACAACATAGCTAGCATTGCGAATGAATTCATATTCTTTGGCTCCTTCACTTGATCAATTGATTCCCCAAGAGGGGGGGGGGTGATAACTATGCTAGGAAGTGTAGGTTCGGCTTACCTCCTAGTATAGGGGCGCTGTGACAAATCCATAAGGTGTGAACAGCTATTTACAGTTGCCCACTTCAATATATATAACTTATAATATTTACATGGAAGGTTGAGCACAGATGTAACGCTCACATTAGAACCCGATAAAAGAGCGGCTGTTATTCACATTGGGTGAGAATATGTCGCCATGAATCTAGTCATGATGTCAACGATTTATTCAGCCATACTTTACGACTTACTTGATGAGGCCTGTCATGAAATCGATGCACATAGAATTGTCAAGGCTGTTTAGGATAGAGATAAACGGTAAAACGACAAATGTTATCTAGATGGGAAGGAGAAAGCGCAGAGTAAAAGGCGGTGATGAGTAAAAAGAAAAGGGGGCTGAGACTGATGGCTAGCTATAGGCAACAACAAAAGTTGATTGGCTGAATGTCTTGCCCTTCGGAGTCCACAACATCAGGAACCACGCCTTCGGTATCTCGGCGGTCTGGAATCTTCATCACGCACGTACCTACACTCTCTAACCTACTTATTTCCAAAGCCGCGCGTAGGCCTCAAGTTTATTACCCTTACCTGGGAACTGATGACTCCAAAATACCACTGCCCTAGCATCGGTTTGGCATTTGTTTACCCTCTAGGTTGTTACAGCGATATTACATACGGGTGTCGGCAGCATCGGGTGTATGTGCCGAGTTAAAACCTGGGTATGGGCTCAGATCCTCTCAGCGCTATGGCTACAATGGGTTGGCGCACTATATACTCCCTCAAGGATATGACAACATCAAGGATAGGGGATAGGGCGACTCTCATGGACATAGATTACTTCATGCGACACAGCAGCATATTAATTTGGACTTCCAAGGTGCTAGAATGCATTAACGCTTGGCTTGAGGAAAAGCAATACGACGGAGGTTGCATGGAGTTACTTTCGCTGATGTAATACTAAGTGCCAACGGCTACTACCCCAGTCCAAGGCCAGGGTCTGAGGCGTAGCCTGATGCAACTAGGATAGGCGGGCTATCTATATTCTTCTACCCCAATTAGACACTCACGATCGGACCCTTAATCTGGATAGCTCGGCACAGCCGACTACCATATGCATCCGCAAACCACGTAGTGACGTAAGGTGGCCCCCAGCAAATTTGTGGTTTATCTGCAAGGTTCAACTCAGCCCCTTCTGAAGTGGGCAATTCTATATATTCGTTCCGACCCTGATATCCTTGATATAAGTTATTTTCTCGACTGGGATGAGAAATCCCGAGACACCGAGCTGATCCGAGATGGAGTAGGCAGGCATTCTGAGGAAACGAACGTTGATAGAGCTTGCTCATACCGGCACCGCCCGTCATGCATGTCTCTCGGCTCCTAAGCCTCCCCATTATCAACGGCGGTGACGAAAGCGGCTTCAGACTAGACTAGGCACTGCACTAGTTCTATGGGTCAAATTTCGTATTTTCGGCATCGGGAGGGACGGCACTATAGCGCTTGGCTAAAGCTTATCTGGGAGCTAGCAATTCGGCATCAGCCACGTCTTGTCGACTACCGAGTGTTTCGAGATCAGGCACAGGCACAGGCACGTTTTTTTGGCGTAGGCTATGCGAGAAGAAATTGTAAGCATAGGAGCCTGACCGCCTCAGTCTACATTCTTGGATGCGTTTGAGTACCAGTATTCAATCAGACTGTCTCACTGCAATTCATCGACATTTTGCAGCTAGTCTAGTTTTGGGTTAATATTTTCCTAGTTCATTGTTCACCAGTTTCAACGGGTAAAACGGTCGTCAGCCTTCCTATTTCGGAAATACCCTGCCAGTCGGGAAGGGCAACAATCTAGTTTCTCGAGATGCATTCGGCATTGTGTACCATTATCCGGAAATATGGTGGCAATAGCAAGGACCTTGGTGACAGTATACGTATGACGACGGGAATGATGAGTATATATAGAGCCATCACATCGAACATCTTGTATGGTACTCTGCCCCAGCAAGCTTCAACCCAGTCTCCTTCGCCCTCGCCGCATCGTCAAGGCCATTTTGCAAGATGTATATCCGGACAAGTATCCTCGCAGCAGGACTTCTGCCCTTCAGCTACGGCTTACCCAAGCCTCAGTGATTAGGACCTTTAACCCCTCTCCGAAGAAAGATCTAACGCTGGACTCAGAATAACCTATGAAGAGAACACCGGTCCAGTTGGCGGCGTAGATGCCCCTATTCCAACCTTCACCGCCGCTGCAGGTGACCTGCGCGGATCTACGGATCTACAAGGTGGCATTGCCTCGCGCCCGCCGACGTCAGGAGGCGATTCAGCGGTAGTCCCAGATCCAGAGCTAGTGAATGGGCAAGAAGCAGACGCAGACTTAGGCCTTTACCTGGATTTCAACAGTGCCACGCCTCCTAACGGGCCACAGCCGATCCGCGGTAGTCAAGGCGCCACAGACCCGGGACCACGTACCTTCGAGTACGAGAAGCTAAACCCGGACCTGTATGCGCCACCGGCGACAGATTCGGGCGACGTGCCTAATGCGATGTGGCCGCTTGGACTAAGCCACAATCGCGCGGGTACCGGAGACCAGTCAGGCTGGGCGCGCCAACAGAATCTTGCCGTCCTACCCGCGGCCACGGCCATGGCTGGCGTTGATATGCGATTGGCGCCTCAGTATGTATTTTCCACGAGTCGTTTATTCCCCGATCCGGCAAAATTTCTGCACCAACGATAGAATCTGTTGCTACATGCTTCCAGCGACTACAGATGAGTCAACAAGCTATCATTTCTAACTTCTACCTTCTTATAGTGCTTATCGGGAATTACACTGGCACACTTCGGCTGAATGGTGAGTTTGGCGCTTGTCTCTCCTAGGATCTAAGTTCCCGACGTTATCTCGATTCTAGCTTGAGTATTAACTATGATGTCTTCTAGGGCGCTGGTTCTCAAGGGAAGCGTCCGCGTGGCGGCAATGAACGAGGATGGGGCATCTTTCGTAGACGATGTCACGGCCGGTGATGTGTGGTTCTTTCCTGCGGGTGTTCCGCACAGTCTACAGGCACTTGATGAAGGCTGCGAGTTTCTGCTGGTCTTCGACGACGGCAACTTCTCGGAGGAGGACACGTTCCTTGCCACCGAGATGTTGCTACGCTCGCCAAAGGAGGTCTGGGCTAAGGACCTCCAGGTCGATGTTAGCGCCTTAGACGATATCCCTCAGGATCAGAAATACGTCAGTTTTAATCACTTCAGTCCTCTCCCTTTTTCTTTTCTTTTTCTTGGCCATTCCAAGAACCGGCGGGACTAATATTCATCTATAGATTTTCAACGGGACCCCAGCACCCGCCGACATCGAGAAGCAGAATATTACAGGATCCGCAGGCGCTCTTTCTGGACCAGATGCTTACACATACCATTGGTCGCAGCAGGAATTCCACAACACGACTGGAGGCAGCGTTAAGATCCTGGATCCTCTTACCTTCCCCGTAGCAGAAATGTTCTCGGCTGCGCTGGTAGTTCTAGAGCCGGGTGCGCTGCGCGAGGTTCACTGGCATACGACGTCGGACGAATGGTCGTACTTCCTTCAGGGGTCAGCTCGAATCACGATTTTCAAGGCCCCGGAATCCTCTCGCACTTTTGACTTCACCGCCGGAGACGTGGGATACATCCCGCAAGCACAGGGACACTATGTCGAGAACACCGGTACCGAAGACGTCATATTCCTTGAGGTACTGCAGGCGAAGAAGTTTGGCGATATCAGCGCGTCGCAGTGGCTTGCCCTCACGCCTCGCCAGGTCGTCAAGGATACGCTAGGCTTGAGCGACGAGGTCCTCGATGCGCAGCCTAAGGATAAGACCCTTATCAAACCAGGCAACACGAACTTGACTGCCCTTGCTGCTGATTCTTCTTGAGATCTTCGGATACTAATGGCTTGCGGGGAAGAGGATGTTTATGGCAGGATAGAAGATCATGTTAATGTCCCATTCTAGTTAAACGTATTTCAAATTGTATATTAATAATAATATCGTCCTTGTTTCCCCTTCCAATCGAGCTTCTTAAGCTGGCATAAATGCGACATACGCTCCCTGCGGGTGAGGTTTCACTGGATTTAGCCCAAGGTGAATTGTCACGGAACATAACTGCAGCGCTACACCGTAACACTACTAGCAAAAGTAGAACGTAGCCAAGTCGGGAGCTTGACGTGTCTGCAGCTATTATATCGGTACCGTAACACGGATCAGCAACCGTCTATCATCGACCAAGGTTGCTATGAAATTACTTGTAAATTCCGACAAATAGTTCAACAATGCACCCAAATATTGAAGAAATGACAACCAAGGACTTCAGTATGACAGGTCATCTTACAGACTGAACAGCTGTTGCTCGGCCTCGCCAAGTGTATGCGCCTAGTACATAGATAAAGGCTATCCGTACCGAGTTTGACATCTACGCATAGGCATTCGATCCATCCACAAATAGAGTATGGTCGAGCCACGGAGTAGCGTGACACTAGCCTTGATGCCTCCTTGAACTCTGCAATTTAACAAACATGACTGCTCGTTTGAACGATAGTTACAACTCGAGTGAGTGAGCCCACCTTGGCTGACCATGCAAACTTTCCATAAAGGTAGGATTTCCACGTACTTGTCTAGCAGTGCTCCAGATACGGCATAATCTACAAATTAATATAAAGTATTAGGTGTAACAATATAGCTTCGAGAAAGTAACGAGTAGTTACCGCAGCAGCTCTTATAATCGTGTTACACTAGGATAGCTACCCGCCCATGTGAAAGATAACATTAATATTAGATTGTAATACAATTAGTTAAACGAAATAGAGACCTAGCGAGCGTAGAAAAGTTGCACGCCCGATCTAGGTGGGCCAAGTCATATCGAGTTTCGAGTCTGGGGTATAGCTTATTGTTCTAACCAGATATATATCAAGCTCCCTCCGTATGGGACGACTAGGTTACATAGGTACCTAGGTAGGTATCCTGTCGGCAAGAGCCGCTGGCCTTAATATCAACCATATTATACCACACTGTGGCTCTCTCCACGCCATCCATATGGATTTGGAAATATCCCCCGAACGATCTTCCCCGTCCAGGTTTAGGTATTCCACGGTCCGTAATCTCGACGTTTTCTTACTAAGACCCATGTTTCGTCTCGATGCCGCCATAAGCAAAAAGGGACATGATAAGTACTACCTAGGTATCTGATATATGCCCCCCGTGAAGACCTATCTCCGGGGTGGATGGATATATAGGCGTATGCATTGCTCTCCGACCCAACTGCATTTCGCCCACAACCCAATAGGCACTGTTTGTAGGCGGACGAAATGGCATGGTGTGTAATACATGATCGATCTCTTTGCGAAGGTCGGCGCATGCCGGCCACCAGGGGATGTTTTAAATGTGCACACGCGTTCCTAACACGCCCCTCCCTTGGAGTAATCCTTATTGATCTAGAGATGTGCCCGTACTTAAGATGTCGACAAGATATATTGTACATAGCAGGGGGGACTCTACTCGTTCGTATAGTGATATTGATTTGTTAGCTAGACCCTCCGCGCCATATTCCCGTTCATTGGTAACTGTTTGTGAAATACTTGGAATGCTATACCGAAGTCCGCAATTTGTTACCAACAAACCCCCCGAGGTACGCACAACGTTGTTCAAAGAATGGCCTGCTCGGGGCGGAAACGGTGCACATGAAAGACAAGACCGGCGGCTTAGTCTGCATGATTCGCACTCATCTATTCGAAATAGGACTTTTCAAAGTGACCCGGTTTGTTTCTTGCCGAGCGACCCGATGGGACCACGCGATCGTTCAACTTACTGGCGTGGCGTGCGTATAAAGCTTCCGATCCTCCAAGATAGTACGTACTTGAGGTAAGAAAACCTACGGTTAACAGCGTAAGGGTACATGGATGAGCCGTCGTACATGCAACAAGACGGACCGGTAAGTATTGGGGTAAGGATGTAGGTATCAGGGGTCTAGGGCTATCATAGAATAACCCTCGTATGCACAACCGAGGTAAACTAATGTAGCCATGAGAGCCACGATACTTCCGGCACTGGTACCGATTTTTTTTTCTGGAAACCAATAACCGAAGAAGATGGAGGAATCCGTTACAAGCGTGAGCACAGTGGCGAGTAGAAACTCGCTTAGCGGATGGATTGGCTGGTAAGAAACCAGAACAAGCATTAACCGGCGATGACTTGCAAAATGCTGACAGGAGCACGTATCCAGATCCGGGGTATCTGCAGCAGGGACAAGCCTCTGGGAATCTATCTGCGACTGGCCTTAGTGATCTTTATCACCCTAGCATCCTACCGGGCTTGGATGTGCCACTTCTGCCTATGGCCTGGGCTTGGCAGCCGGCCATTTATTTGTTAACATTTACGTACCTAAGAGGATAACTCGGGAGTAATACGTGCCCTGCAGGCCAGCCAGCCTCCTTCAAGTGGCGTTCTGGTTGCGTATCAGCGAGTTATGATTGAGCTTTTCATGGCTGCGAGAGAGCATGAATACAGACAGGAGAGGCCGTGTGGCAATAGAGAGCAGGGGGTTGATGAACCCGACAACGTGGCTTCGGGATGATGGAGGTAAAATCATTGGGTACCCAGGTACATGAAGGACTTGGGTATTACCGGTACCCCATTCCTTTCGTATCCGCATTGGAAGTACATATCGGTATGGCAAACAGCTATACCAAGGTAGATCGGTAAGGATCTATATATAATATATATGCGATATACCTATATGTTGTGTGAGGTCGGGGCCCGGCCCGGGCGTAATTTTATGTCGTGTAGCATCACACTCAGGCGCTATAAAGCCAACACTAGTGTCTAGAGGCATGTAAGATGTATGGGATCGCATGCAGTTACCTACGTGCTTTGGTGGGCGTACGTGGGTGTGGTCTGAGTGTTGGTGTGGGTGGAAGAAGCGGAGCGGTAGCGGGCCGAGTTTCTAGTGTCGTGTAAGTTGTCCATGTCATCACCCACACTCTATCGTAGGCACACTAGTGTAAGAAAGGTCTGACTGGGGCTGCGCACTATTGGCTCCTTGTCGTACGAAGTCGCCTCATCTGTACCTAGGCTAGAGCTTCGCTGTAATAAGCAATGCGAGTTTCCCCTGGTTTGTGAGACCACACCGTTAGCTAGGTACTTTTTCCAGCCGCTCGCATCAGCTGCTCGCTCACCTAGGTCAGCATGTTGCGTTGCGCTGTGTTGAATCCTTGTGATAATCCTTACAGTGCACGAGAGAGGGAGAGATGTGTCGAGGGACTACACTCCATCGAAGAGTGGCTTGCATGGTACCTACACGTACCTAGGAAAACTTGTTGAAGCACCGAAGCTGGTAGCGTGTAGTGTAAAGATTTGTTGTGTGATGAATTGGATAATGCTTCTCACTGCACCAGGCACCAGGCGCAGCTGGGCATATATACTAACAGCCCATGTTGGCAGCGTCTGGAAAGAGATCATGCCACCCCCCACTGGGCATTGTCAGGCGAACACTGGGCCTGTAGTGCACACACCAGGTATTGATTGAGCCGTCGGAAATAGAACGCCCACGAACGCATAGACAGGGATACGCTTGACGGTTGGAGACGCCATGAAAATGAGCATGGTGTATTTGAACGATGGGAAAGCAGCACTCGACTGTATCTACGGCGTAGTATCTAGACTATGCTATGGCCGTAGTGTTATAACACAGCTTTGTGGGCATACTCCGTGAGAGGAGTAAATTGAAGTTGAACTGCTGCGCTAACCGTAACGTGGTGAATTGGCAATAGGCATCACGAGCCTATATTCAGTTGGTGCTATCAACAGCGATTATCCTAGACTCACGGAAATGTGTAGTCCTGGTCAGCTTTATCAAGCCTAGTCAATAACAATAATAATAGCTTATGACTGGACAGGTCCTGCAGATCTTCTTGGCACACGAGTTGAAGAGGACCTTACCCCAATTTCTGGGGTTCGCTTGTTGTTCTTGGTACGTACACTATGTACTCATTTCCAGAGTGCCGGGTCCGGGTTCGAGTCGCAAAAGTTTTGTTGCTAACCCCAATGAGAGAGAGCTGGCGAACCTCTTGACAGCAGTGTTTGGGCATAGTTACATACGGGTACCGACGAGACTAGAATTTCATATCTTCACTACTTTGCGTGCGGCATTAGAATCCCAGCACGAGAAAAGAGACTCAGTTTCATAGATTTAACTCGTGTGACATTGAATACAAGGCATAGAGTCAGTCATATGCAGCGTGAGCCGCAAACATTCTTTCATTGGGGATCATGCAGATGCAGAAGCCTGTTATCCATGCTATCTCGGGCGTAATGTATTAAAATCAGAAATAATTCATCCGGTATCTTGATGGCCCCCCCCCCCCCCCCCCCCCCCCCCCATCAGTTGCGTTACACCTCCCTATCGTGAAGGAGTGCCAAAACGGTGGCACACCTTCTCAACATGTATCACTCCTAGCGGAGCCCTTTTCAGCCCGAAACATGACCCTAGTACACTTCTCATACCCATCCAAAGCAAGCAAAATCATGAATTGACATAATAACACAACTGAGAAAGCTGTAGCTTTCACTTCATGTCGGAGAAGGAACCCGCCTACTCAACATAGAACAAAACAGTAATTTTTCGTCATTTCCCAATCTATATTATTGAACTCTTGGACACCTGTTTCATGCTTGTTGCCTATGCCGTCGAGGCAAAATGAGATATTCGTGAACGCTGCGTGACGAAATAGAAAATAAATCAAATGATGATCCCAGATCCCTTCTACGCCTGCCCGATGTTGGTATGAGGGGGTATTCGCTGATGACTTGAAATCGACTGAGAAACTCATAAAATGAGGATTGAGCGACCGCATGGTACGTCAAAGGATGGACATTCGTGCATGTCGAAGGTTATTCAATCGAGGGGACGTATTGTTGTACAGGAGTGGATGTTGAGTAGGGCATAGTCTCGCTATAACCGCTGTCCAAGCTAGTTTTCTCTAAACTCGCTGTTTTGACTGGGATTGACCGACCGAAGACATTTTTACTGATGTGCTTCAGTTTCCCAACGGATGAATCAACCGTGTCAGGGTTCGGTATGTAAATGCTCGTAGCAGGCTGGACCCTGATACGGCAAAATAATGTTGAGAAGAGGAATTGGTCGCCGTTGGAATCCCATAGTGGTAAAGTACGGTAGCCATGCTTCAGATTGCTTAGTTTTACTGTATAGGTCGCCACGGTAGGGTTGCGACCGCTGGCATTTTCTCCATCCGGAGAAAGCTTGACACTGAATTTGACAAAGACTAATTCAGGGTATTTCGTCGTTACGTGAAAATCGCCCCGGTAATTGAATTCGGGATCAAAGCCGTTTTCCCTGACAATACCTGTTCTGACCTTGACTGGTGTGTCGGTTTGGATAGGCACGCCACTCATGCTATCATGCTTGTCTCTCTTGTCATTGGCGTGGAAAACTTCTATCTCAACGTATGGATCTAATGTACGATGTGAAGGGAGACTAGCAGGCCGCATAAGCCGCTGCGCCGAGATGATATCGATAGCAAACGCCAAGTTTTGACGCTCCAATTTCCCATCGGCTTCATGAGGCAGGCCACCGGGCAATATTCGAATTGTTCGCATCGATTCAGGCTTTAGAACATAGCCTGATTGATCTGTACCTCCAGCGAACATGGCCTGATTCAATTGCATACCAAGATCAAAGGTTTGCCAGTTGAGCGCGGCCATCTGAACGCCTTTTCGCCAATACATCAGTGGATTGAAGTTATCGGACGCAAGCCGCGAATACTGAGGATATACTCGCATCATGTAACGCATATTATGACGAGTCAATAACTTCTTTGACCCTGGCGCCTTCGAGTGCTTCCTAAAGGTTCCCTCCATGAAGGATAGGATATGGTTGGTCTTCTTGCATTCGGCAGATTCAAACCCGTGGAATTTCACCCCGCTACAATAGACACCAAGGTCGCCTAGGGCCTTGACGATCTTGCTCGTTTTTCGCTTGCTATTCTCTTCTTCAGTCTCGCAGTCGCTTGTACTGCTACTGATAGCACCATGCACCTCGCCCTCCGTGATAGTGTCTACCCTTTTCCCAATTACTCGGCGGGGTTGTTGGCTGGGGCCCAAGAGTGGGCTGGAACCAAGGTATTGAGGGGGGATATTTCCGTTGTCCACGGTTGCGGGTTTTGAGAAAGGTGACGTAAGACTATTTCCTCGCCGTCGTCCATTCGTCTCGCCCCCATTGCGTTGCTGGTGGCTGGGATGTGTCCCTTTTACTTTGATCAAGATACGATCCTTAAGCTCCGAAGGAGAGGGAAGCTTGTCCGCGGATAGATCTAAAGGCTCAGTAACGAGGCGCGGGCCAAATATCTCTTTCATTGTTTCGGCCATAATTTCTTGCTGTGTGGCATTGCAATGCACTTCGAGGGAGACCCAGAGAGGAAATCGGCTGGCACTGAAGGCATACTTATTCACAGTATTTATGACCTCACGGAATGAGATGGCGTTGACAAGAGCACGTCCATGCTTGACGGCTGGTTGCCCATCAGAGCCATCCCAGCAGTCAATCTCAACACTGCGGCACCCCCTGAGGAGTGTCATAATGTAGCCTTCCACAGAAGATACATCGGCTACTTGCCGGCCAATGAGATACGTATTATGGGAGCTGGAAATAAAGTACTCGTTAACGGGACGGTCGAGCACATGGTCGGCGGGCTCGCGTACAAGGTGATCGTTGTCTTTGGAGACAAGGTAGGCAGCAAGGGCCTCTTCCGTCATGGTAATCGAGTACATGACAGACCGGAAAGCCGATGCGTCTTTCGCCTTACCTCGCTGGGCATAGCGAATGAACTTTGATTCCCACAGGCCAGGGTTGCTGTCGAGATCTTCGCCTTGAACGTCGCGAAGGAAACTCTGAAAGTCTGACCATGTTATACCTTTGGCTAGGTCCGATGCTATCTGACGATAGATTGTCCGGACATCCTTTCTTCGCTTCATTTCGCTGATGAAAACCTGAAACTCGGCAAAATTGAGCTGATTTGATTGAGTCGTGTCAGCGATTTTGAACTTATCCTTAAGCTCCTTTTGTGCCATGTGTATGTGTAAATTTCGACAAACTCGTTCAACACCTAAGAAATCAATCTTCTCTTCACACGGAGAATGTAGTTTGGTACCAAACTGTTTTGCCATTTCGCCATTCCAGAAACGGCGAACAGCATTCTCATTGAATGCCATGAGCGATGCCATGTGAAGTTCTCTGTGCTTTGAGATTGAATCCAGAGCTGTCACCCACTGCGTGAACGTTTCCTCATCTTCAGCGATAAGATGCATCTGCTTGCTTCGAGGCGTATCCGGCAATGCATAGAAGATGGTGAAAAAGCGTCCTTCTTCTGTATCAGGAACGCCATAATCAATACGATATTGCCGGGTATCTGAGCCGATCCTGACGTCTTTGATATCATCGATATATATGCATTTCGAAGATCGTCCCTTATCCCAGGAGATCTTGCCGGCGTTTGACTCAAGTGTAAATACCATGCGCTTATACTTCTTCTTCTTGGAAACTTTCGTAAGAATTGTCCCCTTGATAAGCCCACGAGGTACTACTGGGCCGTCCCAAACATCGCCGGTGGAGAAAGAACCTGTGATAGACGGGGCATTGCTGTTGCATGATGGTTCTCGTGTTGTAGCGTTGGTGGTACCAATAGTGAACTCGCTAACCTCATCGTGTACCTCTTCGTCGGAGTCGGTCATTACAGTATCAGCAGGAGCGGTGTTGGTGCTATCGCTTCTTCGTCTAAGAATACCAGGGCCGAGGCTAACATCTCGACTATTCACTGCAGCTGACGACTGCCGCCGTGTCCTTGAAAACTTATTCGAGAGTCGTCTTATCAAGCCCTTCCCGGTGGAGCCTGTGTTCGTGACCTCAGGAGACATCGTGCCGTTACTCCCATTGAGTATGCCGGCACCAATGGGGCTGATACTGGGCTTGAGGCTAATAAGGGGATCGCCTAAATGAAAAGGTGGAGGAGGGAATGTCTCAACATCTCGGATACGGAACGAGTCTGGAGAGTGCTGGACAGAGCTGCTTGTGGTCAAAGCAGAGATCTCTGGGGACATCAGAGGGGAGACGTTGTGAGAACCCGATGCTGCAGTCGACGCACTTATAGCCGAGGTAGGTAATACAATAGTTTGTAGGCTAGGTTGATGGGTGGTTTGGACATGGCTGGGACGGGTCCTGCGCAACGCGGTGCCCTGGTCAGCCATGACGGGTGTGCCTGGCAAGGGCTGGGCCTCTGGGCTGGGGAGTGCAGGATTCTTGGTTGAAGGCATGGTGTCCAAGATGGGAAATAGGTGTGGCCAGGAGGCGGAGAAACAGTCATGCGCGGGAAAGAGGGGACCAGGGAGGTGATGACTATGAACGGATGGTTGGTAATATTGGCTTCATCTTCCTGGATAATAGTTATCGATTCACACCCGGGGGGGGCGGATGGGAGTGGTAATGGTGTAGGAACCGGGTGGTGAGATGAGACACGGTTCCTTACGTGAGCGCTGGGCTTGGGAAGAGCTTGTTAATAACTAAGACTAAGAGCGGGTTCAAGGCTGCAGACCATCTCGGTGCTTCCCACGATGTTGACGGCAGACCGCACCTGCAAGGATATGTATGCCCCGAGATCGATGTACAGGGCGGTCCTGAGTACAGAGCTTGGACAAAGGTACGTCGAGGTACACTAGACGAGGTTTGGGAAGACTGCGTCTGGCGTGCAGCAGCACGGGGACCAGGACCTGGCTGGGGTGGACGATGGGTCGATGTTGCAATAGCTCGAGGATGAGGTGGCAGGTAGCATGCAGGTCGCTAGTTTGGGTATGCAGAGAGAGTTGGGGGATTCGCTTCCAAGGCTTGGATCCCCAGCGCACGCACCAGAGGAAGCTGATATAGGGAATGGTGCCCCCCCGCAGCGCGCAGAACTACCGCTATGGTCTCGAAGCCCCTTGACGGGCGACCTCTCGAGACTTGCTCGAGACCTTATTCTATATACTGTGTTTCGCTTCTGGCGAGCGTGGTGTACTGTGTCTTCACTTCTGGCGAGTGCGGTGCTCGATGCGCTGACGGGTCTGCACCGCCCGAACAATGCGCAAGGGCTGTAGTGGTGCGCTTTTGTATACCAGACAACGGCGCCTCAGCAAAGACTCGTGTATCAGAAAGCTAACAAGCCCTAAGACAACAAAACAAAGGGCCTCAGGAGCCAAGAAGTTGTTGTCTACTTGTCCCAACCAGCAGCCCGGGTCAATGTGCTGCTGCTGGGGAGTGAGGAGACTAGTCCAAGAAATAGCAGTCGGGCAAGGATAGTAGTGTCTGTGGCAAGTGATGTGATATAAATAAATTGGTGACTGGGGCAATATCGAGTCCCGGGGCTGGCAGCAATAATATCTAAGTTATTGTTGTTGCAAGCGGCCCGTCCTTCTGTCTGGCTGTGTGGAGAGGTGTTCTGTGAGGACCCAATGGTGTCCTGTTGTGCAACGTGAAGGACAAGGAGTGAGGTGAGTGGTATGTTGAGGAAGAGATGCCGTGTGGACTGTGATGTTAGTGAGGTCTTGCGAGTGCGCAAGGTGCTTTTCTAGTAGTAGCGACAGAGCCCTGCGGTGGTGCGTTGTAGGGGTTGAAAAAAAATATTGATGGGGACCCAAAAAAAAAATTAAGGTCGAGGCGATGACTGGCTTTCGTTGGACCTGGAGAAGTGCGGTGTGAATGGAGACGCGGGCGGGCAGGCAACGGGGTCGGTAATTATCAGCTATTGGGCTAGCGCATAGTTTATCTTTTGGCCAGGACGTGGTGTCTGCTGTAGTGTAGGTGCCTAACAGACGAGAAGTGAACACAAGGGGGGAATAAATAAGAGAGAAAAGAAAGACCTAGACAGAAGAGGCAAAAAAAAAAAAAAAAAGAGGTGCTACACTCCACCAAGGAGCCCAGGGAGAAGAATGAATAACTAACTACGTAGATAGAATTCCGGCGTATCTCAGACCTACAATTAACCGTGGTGCCACCTCCTACCTAATGTACCTAGGTATTTATCTAGGTAAACCAGGTAGGTAGAGGTAAAAGTGCACGCTACTTATGTGCACTAGTGATGTTAACTAAGAGTAAGTTTCCATATTCACAAACTGCAAATCGCAGCCGCGCGTGAAGTAAAGAGGTGTAGTTGTCTATATTGCCAGAGGATAAAGATGATACCTATGTCGGAGGACTTGAGGTGTGAGTGACGGACTTGGAAGGAGTAGTAGGTAGGTACCAGCCGTAATGAACTGCGAGCAAGCGCCATACTACCTAAGGTTGGTACCTACCTAGGTAGGATTTAGTGGGATTGGGTCACCGGACTCTGGGACAACAGTACACTACAGTAGGTACCTAGTGTACGGAGTTCAGGGCAATAGAGCACTTGGCAGAGCCTACTTGGGCATCTAATCCTGAAGAAGCATGGGTGACTCTGTGCAATCAGAAACAGCATTCATAACATTCAAGCTTGAGCCTTGCAAGTTTGATTGGGCTGTGACAAGAGGAATTCTTGTTCCAAGATTGGTTAGGGGTAGGTTGAGATGATTGTTGCTGATGGCTTGTACACTACACGAATTGTATAGATGTATCGGGCATGCAGAACTCCCTATATGCACTTGAAATGACTCGAAGAAGATACCGATTCATCCCTTGGTATTTTTTGGTACGTTAGGTCGCCTTGTGTCTTGCAATACATCGAGCAGGAGCAATCTCAAATTACGCATTTCGTGCATCATCGCATCAGCTGAACTATAAGTGAGAAAGAGTCCATCTAGATGTATACAGCCTACTTATAGGTACTTACTAACAATAGAACACACCGAGCAATTCAAATGAAACCAACTCTAACAACGTACTGTACTGGTTAGGGTTTAAGCGTCTAGCCTTAATACTTTGCTAGGATAGGGGGAGGTCAAGGTTGATCATGATGGCAATTGTTAACCGGCTGCGGAGGTCGCCAATGACTCTTAATTTGTTGGCCCCTCAACGGGGTAGCAAGCAGTACCACGCAAGGGATGGCGGCTACCTCTGGGGATTTCAGGCTTAGAAAATGACATCAAACACAGCCCGAGGATGTAAAATCTTGTCGCGTGCCATGCCTGGGAGATGTCCATTGGGAGATGCAGTGCCTAGTATTGGGGGCTCCGGATACCTAGGTAGGGAAATAAATAAAGGACAACAGTATCCACTGCTCGCAAACACCAAATAGGGTCGTGAGGAAGGCATCTAGAAAGATTATAGCTTCTTTATTCCAACCTTATGGGAGAGTGGGGATAAGACATGATGCACTCTACCGACCTTAAGCGCTAGGTATTAGTACCTGACCTCTCTTGGAGCCGCAAAAGGGCCAAAGAGTAAAATAAGTAGGTACCTAGATGGATGTATGTAGCTGACCTACCGGGTACCTTAATTCGAGGCCACGAGGGCTGGACCCCAGCCAATAGACTGCCGAGTCTACAGTTGCATTGCTTTACAACCCAGTAACTCGTGGCCATTGGCCACTGCTTCAAACCAGATTCCAGTACGTACATGTAGGTGTCAGTGCCAATCGTCACCGTTTCTTCCTGCATTTTGTATGCTCCATTTCAAAAACGAATAGCATTAAGCTATCTAATGGTTAAATTTCTTGGTACAGCAGTTCAAGGCAGGAAGCTGGTAGGGCTTCACCGTTGTTTTATTACTCTTGTCTAGATTCTTAAGCTAGATAAAATCTTCTGAGGGTATTTTTATTCTATATTTGCAAATATATAGGTACCTTGGGTTAATGGCAAAAAAACTTAAAATAAATATATATTTAGATTTTATTTTTAGGGGAACTATTTACTTATTAGCATGTAGTTTTTTAATATTGCCCAAATAATAAAAACAGTAAAAAAAAAAATGCAAAGAATAGTACTAGGGATGCAAGATGCCGGATACCGAGAATTATTCCGTAATATATTATGACAATTTTTGCTGAGAGAGTACCTTGGTAGCATGTAGCCTCAGCGCAAAAAAATACTAATCCTATCTAATGCCTGTCATCAAACTTGCATGCAGCACAACACGTGCCAAATCACCGATTGACTTGCTCCTCTATGACAACATCGACATTGGTCTGATCCATATTTAGACAGCCACATACAATGTACACCATTTGAGTCGCAGACTGCCGAACACCAGCTTATTGTACATAGTAGAGATATGTACTCCTCGGGATTGAACTTTGGGACGTGTCTGTAATTAGTTGCCCGGTCCTTTAATTCCTTATTAGTAGACTAAAGCAAAATAGGAAGATGGAAATTCGATAAGAATAGTGGCGCGTTACACCACGGAAGGTAACAGGTAGGTAGATGGTAGCTACACGTAGACGGGTACTTCGCAAAAGGGCCAAAACCAGGGCAGGACAGGCTAATCAAGACACCGCGGCCGGTACCCAAGACGGTACCCAAGACGGTACCTAAGACAGTACCCTACCCGAGAAAGAACGCGGTTGCGAAGTACCGCGGTACTGCAGCGTACATTATAGAACAGGGGTCTTCATAGGGCAGTGCAGGGAGCCAGGGTCTTGCGAAAGCTGGTCGAGAGACGCAGAGCAACATCATCGACGGGCAATTGTCGAGCCCCAATCCGCAAGGGCAATGGCAAAGCGGCTAGTCCTTCATAATACGATGATACGGACCTATCAGCCGCTACACACACTAGCTACGAGTCGCTGTCTCAACATGCCACCAACCCTTTGAGTCCATTACGCAGGCCGAAGCTACAGGACCCGTGGTTAATTTTGTCAAGTCGACAAACGCAACGAACGCGATGCACAAAGCTCCGAGGTGAGGGGGATCTGCCTCCGCACATACAATGTACCGCTGTACCCATATCTGACTCTGTAAACCTTGTATGCATGTATAAGTACGTCAGCACGGAACATCTCGACCCAATGGATCATGAGGCCAGCTTAATTATTGGACCCGACCACCCAATCCCTCCTCACAGCATCACATCAAGTGAGTACAGACAGATCCTCTTTCGAATTTCGAAATACCAGCACTTGGCATAGGTACACGTATACACCGACAACTTATTTATTTTATTGGCATCAGTGCTAGTAGAGGTCGACCCGACCACGCCAGGCGTGCGCGTTGCCGTCACCTGACCATCAATGGCTTGACGTCTTCCATGCGCTGCCCATGTCTTCACCCCTCTTCAACCTATCGTGGCAGTTAGCAGCGGCAATGTTGATCCAGGATAGCGCCGACAGAAAACATTCCCAGCACCCCAATAGATACATCAACATTAAACGTAGGTGGACCTGTGCCAGTCCAATAACCAGAAACAAACCCGTTACACAGCCATATCGCCTAGCTCTTGTTTCATCCTGGCCATCCGGCGGGCGGAATGCTGGACATTGCCCAAGGATCGTCTGTATGTACAACTGATCTCCGGTGTGCTGTGTCTTTCATTCAACTTGTCGAGCAACACCGCGCGAGACTCCTCTGCTATTGGAGAATTCCTTTTGGGCCGTTGTCCTTTGCCCCTCACCGATGTCTCATGGCATGGTAGTCATTCCTGGGTATCACTGCACCATGTCGAGCGAGGCGGGAGTCAATGAGAAGAAAGCTAATGAATATGCAAAATCATAGAAACCACGTTGGGTGCATTAGGATGAGGCCTCTCCCCAGTGAGGCCGATGTGGAGTTGAGGCCGAAATGTGCGCCACACGAGTCGTCACTATCATACGATTGATCCCTTTGAAGAGGTAGTAGTAGCTCTGCCACCTAGCACGCTTCTACCTATGGCGTACTACTGGGACGTAGTGTACATGTAATGTACTTGACGCAGTACCTAATAGGGTAAAGTCCTGTTACTGTACAATCTAGCGTCCCCTCATATCGAGAGGACACGCTTCCCCAGAGATGTCCCGGCGGCTTGAAACACGACAATTGGCATCTATTACGTCAAAGGGTCCCTGATTGTCCCGTCCTGCACCCGTTTTCCATTTTATCTTCCCCACATGATTGATCGGCCTTCATCATCTTGCGACAACGGACGAGCACATGTCGTGCTGCTGCTCAATTTACCTGCCAAAGTGTGTGCCTTTCTTAGTAAAAAGCAACTGCCTTCCTCAACACGTCAGCCAGCCAAAAATGCGGCCCGCCTGCCACAGGCTTATCAGTTTAAGTTTACACGGAGCCAGAGTTAATGAAGCACCACATTTGAGCTCGAATAGCCTGGGGTTATTAGTCACCGAAATCCTATTCGACAGGTGCCCTCTTCCAATAGGCATGAGTCCAGCCGCGCCAGTATAAGCGCGCATTCACACCGTTGGCCCTCATGTAGCGGCAGTTCTGAGCTTTGAGTTCTAGGAGAGGAGAAACGAATGTCGCCGACCGAGCCTGTGGATACAGTGTTACTTCACTAATGACGACGGGAGCTCCTGAAGGCTAGCCAGCGCGTGGTCTCATTCGTTTTCCAAATCATCAATGTGACACTAGATAGCGTGACCTGACGTTGCTGTGATTTCATTTCCTTTCTCTCCCCGCAGGGACGATTGAAATAGCGTACATGTGGTTATGCTGTGTCACTCAGAGACATGTCAAGCCGCACTCCAGACTGTAGTCTTAGAATCGGAGTTTTTTCCCCTTTTTTTTTCTCACGACACTAAGGAGAGATGTGTACCGCTGACCAATTGTGCCACACACAGTTCCTCAGGACCCATCCACACACGGCGAGGCACAAGCGAAACTAGTGAAGACCTGCGGCACCTTCGAGAGGTGTTGTTCAAACCTGAAGTTGAAGGGATGCCCTACACTTGTCTACATGTTCGCTGCTGCACTATATAGTAGAGGTCCCATTGCCATTTGCCCCTTTTTTTTTTCCTTTCCACGAGACTAGGTTAGCACATCACACTCTCTCCTAATCACCTTCTGTCTCGGACTGCTGATTGTTTCTTACGCTATCCTATAAAACATTATGGCCGAATACTGCATCGAATAAGATTATCGAATAACCAAAGCCAATTCATAAGTTTCTTCAGGAGCTCTTGGCAACTAGTTTTTTTTTCTTTTCTTTCTTAGTTCCCGCGAGAGATTGACCTAGTGCCACGGATAGATAGCTTATACCGTTATAGTGCAAAGGTGACTACGACTAGGTAGGGTAAATGCTTCGCTATGTGCACTTCTTGTGGATCGAAGGACGTCACAGGACTACATATATTATGCTTCTTATCAAATCGTACGCCGGTTAAGGTGCCCTTTCTTCTCGCCTCGGCGATTTGACTGGCAAGAAATCGAAAGACGATGTTACAGCTTGCGCCCCGCGCTTGTTCTCCCCGGGAAGCCCTTACTCCGCCCAGCAAATCAATCTCGCTGAGTTGGTATGTTTGTCGCTGTAAGCTGTGCAGTTCCAATTGATGCCAGGAAGAAGATTGTTCCGGCGACGTGATACGAGGGCTTCTAATTCGCACCGATAACATGCCGAAGGCGCACTTCGCGTACATGCTTGATTTTGAACAACTTTTTGGGATTACTGTTCGTCTGATTCTCGGCTACGTGAACCGTAAACCTAAAGGACATTTTGCTCGGCTTCCGTTTCCTTCATAAATTGTCGGTCTACTACGTTTTCGCCCGGCATCGTCGCACAACATCCTCGCTTATTGCGGCTCGACGGAAATGCATAGCATAGAGAAACCCTATGCTATCCGCTCCCTTTCCTGACTTGGAAATGGGCGAAGCGGAGATGAACCCCGAATAAAACCAATACAGGCGCACATTTCTATGTCAGGATAACATTTGAAGTGCGCGGGATGCAGGCCGCCTTATACGAGGTTAACCGCATATCATAATCCTGGTTATAGTCACTCTATCCGGTCCTCCTGAGTTCGTGCTGTCTAGGTATTACACGGTAAGGGTCCAGACTAGCAATAGAATGTTGATTCATCATGAGTAACGACTCGAACGATAGTTTCTGTCGGATGACTTCCGCGAGGGGCACATCATGCCATGATACAATGCAACCTTGCCTCGCCCACGCAGCGTCGTAATGAGGTGGCTAGAGGTCGGCATACAACACGTCTATTCGAACGACAAGAACGTGAGGCGGGATTGTCCATAGGCGCGTTGCCCGGGATATACAGACTGCACCTATATGGTTGCAACTAGACAATTTTTATTTATATGAAGGTCCTACAAGACCCGCGGTTCGGATGCACTGCTACAACGGAATGCACGAAATTCGATACGCGAATACGTACCAGGTAAATGTTCGATAATAAAATGTGATGCAGGACGTCGCGGGATATACTTGTTCTCGACCTAGTAGTCCGCGGTGTAGGATACAGCTCGCCCCCAAAAACACCACCAACTTGGGAAGTACAAATTGTTCAATTCCCATAGAGGTATCATCTCGGTACCAGCTAACTAGCTAACTAACCTCGCGATCAACCCTCCCGTCGTTTTCAGCAGTCGCACTTTCACTAAGTTGTATTATCGATTGCCATTAGCAGGCATCCCAAGCATGGGATCTTGACCCTCACGAGGCAGAAGGGGTGCAGAAAAGGCCACCTGCGTGGTCAATCAAATCGTTGCAGCAACACCTACTTACTAGGCAACCAAGCCTGCCCGCAGCTAGCTTGCTACCTCATCGCCCAAAACGAGAGTTATGCACCAGTGGATAGATGAGATACCAGATATGGCAATATGAGTAGAAAACAAAATGAATACTGGAGGCTCTCTTTTGGTTCCTCGCTCCGTTCCCCTGGTCTTTTTCTTTTTCTTTTTTTCTCCCCCTTCCCCCCTTCCTCTGCTATTGCCGATGTCAATGACGGGGAAATCTGACATTGCCAAAGTGCACGACCATCATGCATCGTCGCACTACGTATCTGGACCACTATTCGAACAGGTATTTAGTGGGGATGGGTACTTGGAGACGATGCTGCCAGGACGAAAGATTACCATAAGCGGATCGTTTGGGCTCGATTGGCCAATGGGAGCGCTCAAATCTATCACCTTGCGCCTCCCAAGGCAGTGAAAAAAAGTCCCTCGGACCCAACATTACCTTTGGGACACCATAGCTCACTTACTACCTGCCTAGTAAGTGCACGCGAATAGCGTCGCTAGCGACTGGCGCTTCACTTGGCGCATGCTCACGTCCAAGTGAAGAATTGACTCGCGGTTAGAGCCAACGTACGTTAGTCGTGCCGTGCCGGTACCGAAGCCTACATGCCACGAGAGCCTACAGCCTACAGTAAACTAGCAGCGGATAGACAGTTCAATACGCACGCACTACGACTACTAAGGGAACTTGCGGAAAAGGCCTTACGAATATCTCCACGGATATGCAAGCCGCCCGCTTTTGCAGACTTGTGTTTCTGGAGAAGGCACCGCATCATCCAATATCCCAAGCAACCAAGCTTCGGTTAACTCTCTTGACACTATTGCTGCCCAGCATGACTACCCGCTGGTTGCTACTACATGTACGCATGGGGCCCTTTGTGTGCGGAGTTGGCGTCGACGCTCGCCAAAGCTAGCAACCAATACTAACGCCGATACTTTCCATTTCTCACACCAACCCTCGCAACCGAAGAACAGGAACGGTGTGCCTTGCTTTGTTTTGTGTAGCGCTTCCATCAAGCGCCCATGCCAGTCTTGTGAACGTGCTCCTCAAGAACGGCTCGACGTGGCTCGAGCCCAGTCAAGTTGGAGCGGATATTAAAAGCACACTGCCTTAGCAACCGTGCCCCAGGTTGGCCATGCACGAATTGCTTACCTCAATGCAGATCATCCTGCTTCGCCTGCGGACGGCATGGGGGTCTGAGAGCAATGGGGTGACGGAGACAGTATCGTGCCATGGCCCCGGGGTCATCTAGGTTGTGTCCTCGGCTACAGTTGGCGAAATGATAGCTGCTTCGGAAAAGGCCAACCAACACCCTCTGTGATCACCCCCCGCTAGTCGCTCGCGCCCGGCACCCGCATCGTGATTCAGTACAGTAATGCATATTCGACTACCCTATATCACCTTCGTGGCGGACTGGGTGTGGAGAAGATAGCGTCTCAGCTACCGAACTTTCAAGCCCTTGGGCTGTGCTTACAACGTTTTAATTCACCTCAATTGAAAGCCACCCCTCGGAGGCATTTGGCCGCGTTAGTGCGGGACAGCAAACTTTCGGCGCGGAGGGGAAAAACGCCTTCAACTCTCCTTGTGGGTTCGACATGAACCATGATGTCAGCGCTTCTTCGGGACAGACTCTTTGATCCAAGGGCACGCCCCACCTTCGTCTTGCCGGTTGGACATGTTGAAAATCCAGAGCCGATAGAATTGGAGAGACACCGAGTTCTTGAAGGATCAATCTCTATGCTGTTCCATGCTGCCCCGTAACCAGGGTATTTGTGTTCTTACACTATCGATATCCATCACGATCCCGCTGAGCTCTTACGGCACTGTAAGGGTATCGCATCACTCGCAAATTCCGAACCCAATCTTAAGTTGAAGCTATCCATGCGGTCACCTACCTATCAGCACCAGCGAACCCCACCTCATGTGGTGTGGTTCTTGCTGGAGCTCACGGATCACATGAGAGGAGTTTCCTGGCGATGAGTTGTCACCTCCTCCACAATGTCGCGGGTCCCAAGGCAATTTAGTACATCTACGTACAGGGCAATAACCTCGTATCTCTGGTCCGCATGCTGTCGTTGGATCGCACCCCGCATCCCTACCTTGGGCTTGCACCAACAGCGCAGCCAAGACTCGGTGGTATAAGATTAGGCCGAATGCAGAGATCGCCGGGTCTCTTTCGTGCACAAGCTCGCGAATGTGACGCCCTACAATTCTGGGTCTCAAAGAAGCTGAGAGACACTTGGCAACCCACGCTTTGTTGGACCTGGTGAAGGTTCCTGAATATATTGATTCACCGGCCGAAGGCCGAAGCCAAGCCGACAAGGGCGAAAAGGAGGAGGGGATGTAGCTTGTTCACCACGGGCTTGACAGGCTTCTAGAATACTTCCAGGGGGGTGATCGGGAAAATAAATCGTCAAGGGCCTTGACAGACATCCCACCCACCATCTCGCTATATTCGGCACACATCCCAGCAGATCTCCAGGTCAGCAAGGGCAAAGGAATAGGTAATATATGGGTCTCAGCCCAGCCATCGGATCCGTCGGGCTGGTTCTGCGGAACACCTTCGGCTGTACAGCACAGGTGCACCTGTCCTCGTGATAGGAGTCATAGCTCTTACGGCGCGACGATGAATACGGTACCAGCACATTTTTATTGCTACCATCTAAGGAATAAACACTAAGCTTATCGTTCCACTAGCCACGATTTTGTCTACAATGGCTAACGAGGCTGTCAAAGGCAGAGGAGGTACTGTCGCTTTTCCAGACCAGGATTCTTCTATCGCTATTCTTATGCACTTACACAGCTTACACTTGGTGATGATGCCTCGGCGTAGTCAATTCTGCATCCAACTGCCTGTTTCATACATCAGAAGCGATTCGATTCCAACTAGTCAAACTCCCTGCAGACTTCCTCGTGTGTGAACACAGACAGGACTGCGGTGTAATCCAAATGAGAGATGCCGACAAAAAAGCCGACAGTATTCGAGGCTGCTTGCTATTCATCTACCAAACCAACAGCCACAAATTGCCTCGCGAGAGGAAGCCTAGCAGCGTGCTACCCCACAGAGTGCCAATGCAGGTTGGGCAAGCTTCACGGAGTCCATCAACGGCCTGCATGATCTACAAGGAAGTGTGAGCAGAATCCACGTTCCACGACGCTCAGGTCCTGCAGACAGGTCCATGAAAAGATGACCACCATTACTTGCATTGTGGCATTTTCAGCCGTCGCATCTTTGTGCAACTCACCCTGGACACCAATTGGCAGGAATGTGTGCAGCAGCAGCACGAGTTGCTGCAATGCAATGTGGTTTGGGATGCCGCCGTGGCCGTCGCGTCGCATCAGCCACCTCTTCAGCAGGAGCGCTGAAACCAGCCAAAGCAGCTGGTCTGGTATAGGGGCGGCACAATACCTGGGTCCTATTGGGTGCTCGCCTAGAATGTGGCATTGGTACTAAGGCCAAGGGTGGTTTGTCTTGCAGCACACCTACATACGTATTAGCACTTCAAGCTGTGATAATGATGAGTGATCAGCGGCCGTATAGCAACGGAGGACTACTAAAAACAGTATCTTCTCCTGCCTCAGCTCCGTCTGTGGTGTCTTATCGCTCATGACTTGTCACATTTCGACGGGGTAGCTACTGCTGGAGGTTGGTAGCGAAACGAGCCGAGACGAGTTGATGGAACGAGCCACTACAAAGCTGTATTAGCACGACGAGGGTCGCATACGGTAGGTAGTACAGATGCGCAGCGCCATCCAATACTCAAGGGAGCTTGCTGCTGCTTTAATCCTTATAAGTAAAGTCTGCCGTCATAAATGCTAGATTGCGGCGTCTCTATCATAGCTTACGGCATCCTTGCGGCCAATCAATTCCTGGCAACGGATGCGTCCTTTCTTTCTTTTTTTTTTTGACACACCGCTCCTAACAGCAAGGTCTAGTAGGAGGTGCTCGGTGAATTACGCAATCCTCACCGTGGAACAGCCTCACTTTGCTGCTGTGGAGTTGGCGAGAGACTATTGGTGCTACCTGACCGGTCACTTCCACCAATTTTCAAGTTCAATATCCGGTTGGACCGCATTGGTATGCCGTCGATGGCACGTTGACACTCTATCTCCCAGAGGCGCTCTCAACCCCAAGCCGTCAATCGCATGATCAAACGATGACGGCGTCCACGTACCTAGACGTCAACTGCTCCGGCTCCCATATCCACCCGCTCGTCTATGTGCACGGCCAGGTAGATCACCTCTTCGAAAAATATGACCGACCCAAACTTTTTTCGTTCTGCGACCGCTCTTATCGTACGAGTCTTGCTTGGATAGCAATTTGTAATGGCTCGTGCTCTGGTGGCGCCATGATGGGCGACAGGTCATATTTCATAAGACGTCTCTACTTAATCATCGGTACAGGTTGCCTTGTTCGGGAATTGAAGATCGCGAAATGTTGGAACGGCACGGCCCAGCTTCATCTCCAGCGGAAGTATCAACTTCGTAGAGATACTTCGAAAGCACGTCTCGCTGCCATGCATGCAACTGGGATGCTCCTGACGGTGTGTGTCCCTGGCGTGGGTTGGACGGTCAGTGCAAAGAGGTAGGTTATCGACACTCCACGCCCCATTTGCCTATACAATGTCGCTCGTCAATATAGCCTCTAGCTCTCCTCACGTGAACTTGTTCATGCCATAATGGGATTCGGCACCGGCCGAAAATGGCCACCTGCAGAATCGTTTAGGATATATACGCTCAGCCCTACATGTACAATAAGATCCCAGCGGCCCCAGCGATCCATGCATTCGGAATTATTCTATTTTACCGACGGCGGCGGTCGCAGGTGAGAGCTTTGGTTGTGACCTACCGGACCCCATACAGATAGATACATGCCCTTGAGCAATTTGATGGCGGGAAGCTGTCGCTAGCCTTTACCATGCATCTCCAACCGCCTCCTTATATATTCCATATTCTGTCTCTGTCGGACTGCTCATCCGCGCATTCAAACCCCAACATTTAGTGTATCCCGTGCAACATCTTCAACGCGCAGAGCCTCTCGAGGATCTGACTCAGCTTGCACAACGACCATACCGTATTTGACTCTTCAATATCCAAAATGATCATGTAGTTGTCTAAATGCGTGCGCTTGTGGATGTACCCTCGGGTTCACGAGCTCTGATTCGAGATATCCACAACGGTCGCAAAATGTGGCCAAAACAACCTAAGTCTCGACCCGTTTTTTGCACTGCAGTCATGTCTAAATCGAGTGCCTTCTTGTAGTCAGATCGCCCGCTCGGCTATCGTGGTCGTCTGACCTCTCCTCTCGAACGCGAACGGCACTTGGCATAGGTCGGTAGCGTTGTTAGCTGCAAACTGCAT
The DNA here is from genome assembly GCA_023159155.1 of Ustulina deusta. Lineage (NCBI taxonomy): Eukaryota > Fungi > Ascomycota > Sordariomycetes > Xylariales > Xylariaceae > Ustulina > Ustulina deusta. The sequence goes on along the minus strand of JAJNNX010000019.1, from coordinate 146,022 downwards.
ATGGTCTGCGCCAACAATTGGTATCCTGGAAGTCATGAGGGATCCATCCATCTTATGAATTGATAGTCTTGAGCGGCTCCATCTACTTCCGTCTTGCATCTTCACACTTACGTACTTTTGACCCGCCATTTCTGGTGAAGCGATAGGCTGGCACAAATTATTGATGCCTACTTAATGCAAAACTTACTATAGTCCCGGCACCTGCATGAACTGGAGACGGATGCCAAGCGAGGAGGAGGCGCATACCGATATAAAAAACAATTCTTTCAGAATAAGCCATGTGTATCATTCGACTTTGGTCTGACCCAGGGGCCCAAATGCTGCCATTAGACGACATCATTCGTGGCATCCCACTCCCATCTTACCTCACCTCCATCTATCTTAGCCCCGACTAGGCCGATCCGAAATCAAGGCAAATGACGATCGCTAGTGCCATATGACGAAGGCCACGTTTGGATCATAGAGCAATACCTACATACCTCAGATCCTTACCATCGGCTAGATCCGCAGTTTTCCATGCTATTCCCGTCTCCTCTCTCGAGCATAGGAGTGAGACGGATGCCCAACTGGCGATGAACCCACCGCGGCATCCGAGAACGCCACTCACGAGACTCTCGCTCACTACAAGGATCGGATGTTGTGTATACGGGAATAATTGCACAGAAGCACATTACTGGATGGACTTGACGTGGCCGTGAATATAGGACGTCCTGCCGAGCCATAAGCCTCACCGTCTTTGCGTCACAAGGCTACGAAGCCCACACGAAGTCTACAAAACAGGAGGTGATTGTCTTTGCTACGTCGTCCGTCGGCGCCGTTAGCCATGGGTGCTAATCCACACGTGCCTCTAGAGCCATAGGTGGCGCGCTGCACTCCATCCAGCTGCATATGTCTCACATCCCGTTTGTCTCCTGTCGTGTATAATGCCCGGGCAATATAGGTACCGCATGCCGGTGTCTCCGTGCCACGTTGCACACGTCATCCGGCGCATTATGACAGGCACTAGTCTCGGATGTCGAAGAAGATGATATGCTTGTCTGCATTGCACCATTGCCTTATTCTTTACGTTTGCCCCCCTCCGGGCTTGCAGGCAGGCGCCATCTTGATTCTCCGTGCCGAGACCGCTGTCTCACTGCACAACATCCCGGACCCCACGATGGAAACCCCGTACCGTCCGAATATCATCCTGCCAAGTCATGTCTCTCAAATCTCCGACGAAGTGGGATGTGTCTCGCCCGGGAGGAGCTTACCAGCCAGATTGTCCGTAAATTTCCGGGATCATATCATTCACGTCACTGAGACGGCCTCGTTCGGAGACAGCAGTCACCAAACGTGAGTTAGTCTCCATAGTCTGTCGCAAACCGGTGAGGAAACCAGCAATTCACTGATTACCAGTTAGCAACCTATTCCATGGACGAATACCATCACCACGTGTTTGGAACATCGAAACAGTATACCAGGCAGTACAAGGACCAACTAGTGTAATGGGGGTTACATAGATAAATACGCCGCTGCCGCACCTGGCACGCAGATCGACCGGCTCGACCTGCAGGTATGGTGCCTGTTTAGCCTGCATTAATATGCACAAATTGTTCGATCCAAGACAAACGAATGGCAGAAATCACGCAATCGAGAAAAGGCGAGATGCAACCGCCCGCTGATGCCAGTCAGTGATCCTGCAATCTGCCACTCGATCCGTGTATGCACGTTCCAAATCAAAACCAGATGCTTGCTTGCTCCCGCCCGCCCGCCCGCCTGCCCGCATGTGTCTTGCATATGGGCATGTTGCAATTTCCGGGGAGGCCGCCTAGATGGATCGACGGGCCCATTCCATTGCGCCGTCAACTACGGCGAGATCGGAGTGAAATTCAAATAGCATTTGGTAAAAATACTGAAAGTGGCAATTGGAGAAGACAAAAAATAAATAAAAATAAAAGTGAGACGCTGCGTTTGCTCTTTTCTACCCTCGTTCGTAGTAATTACCTGCGCGCCAGGATGAAAGGAGGCGTCGACTTAACTCGGACGAGGTTGATAATTATTATGTCGTAGTTGCTACCCTGAAGTTGATCCAGCTACTGATTATTCAGGTTACGGCCCTCCCGATCCAACCTAAATTGACAACAATAACAAACAACAACAAACAACAACAAACAACAACAACAACAACGACAATAATATTACTCCCAATTAATAATTCTCTAATAGTATAGAACACGAACACACTATTGATGCGAGGCGTTTTCATTTGTCATCTTCATCTCTGCCCATGTACGACGGTAGAATACCTAGGCCCTCATGTGGTGCTATGTGAAGCAGAGTGCTGGAAAATACCGATATCCCGCCCCGGAGCAGATCCTGACTGCCGGACTTCTTTGCGTGCGTGCATAACGCTGTGAAACTTGGCCAACCTCGTTCTTTCGGGCCCAGACGGAGCGTGTACGGCCCTTCGTTGTTTTTTTTTCCTCCCCCGCATGGGCGTAGGCGGTGAAATGGGTGTCTGGGAACTTCGTGGAGATGATCCGAGCACCGGAGCTAAGGGGGGGCGAGAGAGAGAGAGAGAGAGAGAGAGGAGGCTATTCGACGGGGGAGTGAGGTTAATAAAGGGGGCTCCTCGCTGCGGTGTGTGTGGCATAGGTTATTCACATGTTATGGCCTGAGATTTTTGCACGTTGAGTGTGCAATTTCGGCAGGCGGTATGGGCTGGTAATCCAAGGGATGCGCTTCTAGGTTCTGATTCGATGGATAAGTCTCATCCTCATAACTTCAACGTGGTCTCGATGGGCCTTTGTTAATCTAAAACCACGTCATGTCTTCATCGCTCGCATACGCCTGCTTCAACGTGTTACATTCCCACAGCGGAGGCCTGGCTTCCCTTGGAGCATCTCTATGTCCTCGATATTGCTATAGACCGTGTGTATCCATGGAAATATGATCGTTTCACGGTCTCGGTGTGCAGTAAGCAATGCGTGTTGACTACCTAGCGCCTACAACAACACTCAGTTTGGCAGGTAAAAAAAACATCATGGTACAAGGCGAATTTGTCAGTATATCAAGGGCAAAGTACAAAGTGTACATTTCCCGTTATCTGTGATTCAACTGGCCCTCATGAAGCTACCTCGCTGTGGCACCTTAGACTTACAGAATTTGGGGTGCACGGCAGTTAGTTAGGCATGTTAAATTAGCTTTTGTAGAAAGCCATTGCTCCGACCGGCCACTCAGCTCTCGCACATCCTGAGGCACGTCTCAGCCCAGATTCTTACTTGCTCGCTCTCTCCCATTTTGCATGGGGCCAAGATTGAAGAATGGCGTGGCTGATATAATTCATCAAGGAGAGGGTCCTTATCATTCCGTCCCCCTCGTAAATTACGAAGCCCAAAACGATATCGCTTCCCGAAACGCGAGACATACATACTTTATATGGGGCCTTACAGATACAGTGTGTAAAATTAGACTCTGAGAATAAGAAAGCCGTACAGGGCGGCGAAGAGAATTATCCAGGTAGCAGGACAATTTTAAGCCCTATTGGTGGTTTGCTAAATATACCTATATTGGCAACGCGGAATCGTAATATTCATTCACCCAAGTTAGAAGTAGGTACACTCGAAGATTGCAGGTGTCAGGTATGTTTCTACTAAATCTCCACGTCTCTAAGTGAACAAGGGCGCTATGAGAACGCAAAACGACGCCGTTATTGCACTGCTAGCAAGAACGGTATCTATACCAGTCCCTCAGAGGAGTCATAATAGCTCTACAAGCAGCATAAGGGATTCTGATTTCCCACATGAGCTTTATGAAATTCTGATTCCTTCTTTCATCTGCCGCGCGTACGGTTTAGAATAAGTCCGAGAATAAAAGGTAATAAGAATGCCTATTGGCCATACTAGCCTCAACCCGACTTTAGAGTTGTGTATGCTATCCAGTTGCCATAGCGTAAATGAGGAAGCCCTTGAATAGAGAGCTTAATATGAACCAAAGTGACAGACGTAGCTCACACCTAGATAATGGGTATGAGAATGAACACATACACGAATAGGCTAGGGAAAGAGAGGTAAGAATGGTACAGTGCCTCGGTTTTAGACTAGAGCGGGTATCTTGCCTCTTGATGTCTAGCGGAATGGGAAGAATGGCATCCCAGCTCAGACGAGAGGGCAATTACTGTTGTCTACAAGATGTAAGCCGGCCATTGCTGCCCATATGATATTATTATTCATGCCTACGACGCGTAGAACCTGAATAATAGCTACAATATTGCCGAGACGAAATGAGAGGCAGCGGTAATCTCGTGCGTTGTAATTGCATTTCGAATTATGCTTGAGTTTATTAAGGACTATGATAAAGTACAGATCCCAACGCCGTGGCCATGCAGTTTCGTTATAGAGCAATAACTGGTAATCCCGATAACCGCAGCGGAATCCTATATAACCTCCATCCCAAGGAGAAAGTCATAGCCCAAGTGTTTAGTCTACTCCCTCATCTTCTTGAGAATCATATTTTTTTGGTGAAGTAATGTTATTACTTCTAGTTGGTTTTCTCAACAAACCGCTCGCTCCATTCCGAGCCCAAGCTCCATTCGTAACAACATCCATAGCTCTATTCTCTGCGTTTTCTTGGACTTCTTCGTCATCATCACTCATCATATCCAGCTCGTCTTTGAGAATACGGCCATTTCGATCCAATGTCTCCATTGACACGGAACTCGCTGGCTCGTCGACGTAGAGATTGGGGTCCCGGCCAAGGATGCGGTCTGCTTTGGACGGTGTCCGTCGGCCATTCGATGGGATTGGTGATGCCAAATAATGCCTACCAGCCCCCTGCGGTCGATCGGGGTAGGAGGGAACCACAGGTGTGTCGGGTTCTCCCCATCCAGCAATGCGTTCTCGCTCTCGCTGGGCTCTGCGCTCGTTTGCAAGACGCTCTCGTGCTTCTAGCCACTTGGGATTCGGCTCCCATGTCCAGCCATTATCCATCGTAGTTATAACAGGAAAGGCCCAAAGATAAGGTTGGGGACCAAATAAATTCGACAAATTCCTTTTCGCTCCAAGATCAAATGCATTTGGCAGCTTTTTCGAGTCTTGCTCATCCATATACTCTTCATACCGTTTACGGGCACGGAATCGTTCCATTTCTTCGTATGATGAGTGGGAAGGCATTCCGTCGTTTCTAGAAAAGGTGACTTCGCCCTCTTCTGGTCGGGTAATCCCTGGTAGCGCGTTTGCGTGCATGTCAACCAATTGCTGGCCGTATTTCGGTAGTGACATGCCGTCGCCATTGCGCTGGGCTACAAGTCGGTGCTGTAGCGTCTTCTGCAGTGGGCTTAGATATCGTGTCTTTTCCAGACATTCAATGGTGGTCTGCCCTCGGCTCGCCAACAGAATGTGCCAGCCAGTGAAGACACCAACAACGAGACCGATAATTCCTGAGACGACGGCAAGCAATATGAAGTTGATAGGCATTACGGTATCCGTGTATTGCGTCTGGGTCAGCAACTCATCGTAGACCCATGTCCCAGACACGGCGAAACAGTATAGGCAGAAGACGGTGGTGTAAATCAGGAACAGCAAGAAGGCCTTGTGATTCCGGAGTCCGATGCAGGTAGCCAGCCAAGGACAGTGGTGATCCATCTTGAGTACGCAGCGCTGACAGCTTGAGCAATGGTGGGCGCGATCGGGCTTCCGCGCCCGGCATTTCTTGCAGAACCGGAGCTCGCCATTCGACTTGACGGTGAATGATGTTGCGGTCGGCGTGGCAACGGTGGGCAAAGTCGAATATTCCATGCTGTTTGTGGTGCTTCCGGGATCGGTGAAGACGGCTGTGGTGTAGCACCAGTTGAGCATCGCGTAGAGGAGGAGGCCACCAGCGGAAGAACCGGTTCCTGTCGTCGGTTGTCAGTCGTCAGTCGCGAGTCGCGGCCCGTGATCCATCTACAAGAGTCCTCCCCGGAGACACAAACGCCGCAGCAGGAGAACAGACAAGACAAGGCTTACCAGTCCAGCTCGCCTTCGCGCCCTTGGGGGCCGGGAAGGAACCTATCCTGACGACAACCCACACAGCCCAGGTGGTGATGCCGTAGACGAAGGCGAGGGGGAAATAGGTGAGGGAGCGGCAGCAATAGCGCTCGACTCTGCGCGCCCACCGTCGAGACATGTTGGATGATGGTAGCGAGGGCGACGGGACTCGATCCATGGGACGAGGCAGGGATGCAGCCAGTCAGTCGAGTGTTGCAGCAAACACCGTGAAGGCCGAGCGACGAATGTGACGACTATGTGCTTCTATAAGGCGACCTGGAATATCACATCATGAGCGAGTGTTGGTGGTGGTTGTTGCCGCGATGCCAATCAATGCCAGTTTGGATAAGTGAACGTGTTGGGAGAGAGATGCAGGGTTGGAAGCCGTGCCCGTGCCGCAAGAATGAACACGATAGCGAGACTAGTACTCGACTAAAGAGCCCCCTTAATCGCGACATTGTTAAGTTGCTGCATGCGTATAATTGCACTGCCTAGTGCCTATTTTAGGGGGAGGGTCTACACTAGTACATATACATTATAGGCTCCAGAACAGCGGAACTTAGTGGATGCACGGATGCACGATCGCCAGTAGTGCAGTGGCGGCCGAGGTAGTAAATACTTACTTTTACTAGTGTAGGCACAGCAATAGTGTGGCGCAGGGGCTGCCCTTGACCAGCCATAATTTCTTTATTTCACCTCTCCACAAGCGTGGCTTGTGTTTTGTATTAAAATGAGGCCGTGTAGACACACGACACTACAAACTACCGCACATTCAAGGCACGTTCCTGAAATGCACGCAATCAATGTTCAGGTGCCCGGCAGGGCAATACTTGGTAAATGCAGTGCTTTGCACTCTGAACTCGGAAAATCACGAAACAAGAATTTGTTGACTTAGCTTCTGACATTCTCCGTCACTGTTCATCCTAACCAGTGCTGCTGCTGATGGCAGAGTAAGCACGCGAGGATGTGATCCGAGCGTTGTCCGAGACTGGGGATTCAATTCGCTGCTGAGCTCGAGGAGACCGAGGACTGAGCTAATTTGACTGATACGAGGCAACAAACGACTGCAACTGAAGCTTAGTCCATTGAGGTTCATTCCTAAAGCGTATAAGCATGCGATAGAAAGGCAGAGAGGTGCCTACTATCTCGATAACACGCTGCTAGGTCCTTGTTCGATGGCCGAACATAGACCCAAGCCATGCCAAGCAGGCAGTGAGATTCACGGTTATTGAATTCTCCTGGTTGCATAGTAAGGTTACCTCGGTACCCCCTTAGATATAGGTAGGGCATCATCGTCGTCTATGCAGCTTCCTTTTATGAGCACATAATAAACAAGTTAAATGCGACGTCTGCTGATATCTATTAGTGTTAGCCATTACCCTCTACATTCGCCGTCTATGTTTCATCCAGCCAGGAAAACTATCGCGGCAGTCTACCGGAGCCTATTCCGATCTACAACCAATAGACAAAGCAAAGCTTGCTCTTGCGAATTTGCGTGTGACTTGTAGGTGTATTGGCTTGTCAACCCTCATTGGCACTGTCACTGGCTATGATTCCACACCAAGGCCGTTTATCTTGGCCCTGGACAGAAACTGTGTGCCTTCTCCTAATTTTTATAGATCAATGATAGTCTTTAGTGAGATGTACTTTTTTCAACTGCAGAGCCTCCATACCCGATATCCATCCCGTATTTCTCACTAAGATGTATTCGGGGCACGTTTTCCACAACTCAACGGCCCTTCTCTCGTCTCTCCTTCAACACAGCATCCACATCCTCGCGAAAGCCTCTCTCCCAGTCCTCCTTGCCCTTCACCGGCTTCCACCCCAAGCCCAGTGCCACCGTCGGGATCGCTCTCCCGCTAGACGCAAGCCCCAGTTCGATGAGGAACTCATCGGGCTCTCCCAAGTACGACTTGGCGAACAGCTTCGCGGCATTGGCCAAGCTGAGGTGTTCGACCGGGGCATCGGGAAGGACGCCCGCCTCAAGACCTGCCCGCGCGACACCTCGAGCAACATCGCCCCAGGAATGCCGCCCAGTACCCGCGAAAATAATGCCTTTCTTCCCCCACGGAAGGCCCTGCCCCTTGTCGAGAGCCCTCAGGGCAAGGATCTCGTATAGAGCGGCTAGATCCTGCACGTGGACGTGATCCCACACGCCCTCGCCATCGCCGATCACGACCGCGCGCCCGTGATCCAGCGAGGTGGCCACGAATGCCGGGATCTGTATGCTGTGCTTGTTGAACAGGCCGGAACCCACGCCATATATGGTCGGTGCCATGACAACGACTACAACATTCGAGGTCAGTGACTGCTTGTCTTCTTGGGATAACGAAAAGAGCCCAAAGGAATGCGGAGTTTTGAAAATATGATTCTGGCTCGAACAGCCGGTTTTTTTCTTTTGTCTTTATTTTTATTTTTATTTTTTTAACCCTCGAAAGTGAACAGTGAATGAAGAAAATGGTGCCTGGAAAGACTCACGCGTGCGCACGTCTAGCTCGAGGCCAGCGTCTACGACGCTCAGCTCCGTCGTGCGTTGGATATACGGCTCTTTAGCATTACGCGCGACCTCGTAGCCGTAGACGTCATCGGCGACGTCGTCAAAGGTGCCGCCATTCGGCGAGTTGTTGTCCAGCCAGGCGCCTGAGACCGGCCGCGAGGCTATGTTCGACGTGCCCGAGGTGTGGATAAACCAGGGTTCGCTACCAGGATGGGCACGCTTCCGCTGCGCCAGGCCTTCCTGGATGGCACGCGCCGAGGCGGTGTGGTAGCCAAGTGTGGTGCTGATTACCACGTCATGCTGTGCTGCGACTGCAGTGGTGGTTTCAAGGTCGTCCAAATCCTCTATTGGTTGGAACGAAACATACCGCGGTCAGCGAACAGGCCAATGCAAGGTCTAGCTGTTTAGATACGACAGTGTGACGTGCCCAGGGAAGCGGTCATCGTATTACACGTATGCATGTTTTTATGTGCGGAATTAAAGGTCGAGAGTAGCGAAGATAAACTCACTATAGAGCACGGGATTCACCCGATCGCCATACGTTGCTTTAAGCTTAGCAGCTCGGTCCGCACCCCGTACTAGGCAGGTGATGGGCGCGGATTGGATACTTGGAGACGTTGAGTCTAGCAGTTGTGTCAATATCGAGCCTCCGATGAACCCAGTCGCTCCAGTGAGGAGAATTCGGGGCGGAGATGACGATGAGGCGGGGGCAGCCATAGTGTCGAAACAGCAGGCCAACTCTAGGGCAAGACGAGTGAATAGGGGTTGAGAAAATAGATGGCCTTCGAACATACACCATCACAGTATAAATAGGCGAACCCCTCTCCCCATGTCCTCAATCTTGAGCCTCGGACCTAAGCGCGCTATATCCGCACCGCCATATTATTATCGCCATACAGCATCTGCCGACGTTGTCAGCAGGGGAAAAATGGGGGAGATGTTCCGGACCGGACACGGGGGAATTTATAATCAGTTTTGAATTTATTTCGGGCATAATAGAGGGTTAATGAATCTCGCCGTTTTCGATACCTACTATGTATGTACTCTCCTCACACCACCGTCTTGATAGAGCGTTAGTATTCGGACAAAACGTGACAGCCGTCTTGCTATAGCAATAAGCGTACACACCTGCATGCCACGAACAACAAAGTGGACTGACTGTACATCGCTTAGTGATGAGTTGCTAAAGGACTTGTAACTCTGCGCAGCAACAAGGTTCATATTAACTTCTACGTTGTTGACCTCTATCTGACGCCGAAACAATTTTTCTTATCCCCTAGAAATCAAACAAATCTATCTCTAATTTTCCTTCCTGTCCGTTTACAGTAGGTAATACTGTCATGGGACCACACGGAACCAAACTCCGAAGACTGGGGTTCTATACCGCACGCCCCCCGACCCGCGCTGTATATCGGAGGTAGCCGTGCAGATTCTACTAATGTAGATAGAATTTCCCTTTCTATGCGATAAAAAAACAGTCTATTTTGGAATCAGCAGCGTAGAACTTCACCTGCATTATCGTATTAATCTTGTCTACGAGCGACACATACTCCGCAATTATTGACAGAATTTGGGCGTTTGGGTTGAGATTAAGAAACTGGGCACTTTGGTACCTTAGTAGGCAAGCGGGTTCCTGTATATAGACCTTCTATATTTTTCTTCACCTTCCATGTTGCTGCTGGTCTTCCACAATCAATGGCTCTACTGCCGAGCCGATTTTTTACATGAGTATTTCTTTCCGAATGGTGCCTTCCAACATTACTTCTCAATGTTCTGTGATAGCTGATCAAGACGAAGGGCTAAGTGTCGTAGAGCCAAAGATGTGAGCTAGTTACCAGCCTGTTTGAATATCTTCCGAATGCTTCTGTTGCTCCGGGCCACAGGTATCCAAATAATTCGTCTCTTTCTTGTCTACCACAGTCACCGATTCAGAGCGAATGTTGAAAAGCTCTTGGACCGAGTTGTTATCAATGAAGAAAGTGCCTGAGCGTATGTGAAAGTCCATGATACCACCAGTGATCTGACCGAGAGCTCTTCGGAAACCGTTAGTTTCGCGAATTGGGCATCTAGTTGCCATCTCCATGTGACTGATCAATTGTGCTACAGTTACACAGATCTTCTTGCAACAGATACAAGAAATATGCCCTCCAGTGTGAGCCGGAGACCGAAGATGGTTAGTAAGAGAAAATGCATTGCAGAACTTCTTCCTGCCGTTATTAATGAATATGGAACCCCGTCTCGAATTAGCAGGCAAGTAACTTACCTACAGCTCTTGTAGGGGCACACAAACTTCTCCAGTATCTCGTTGTAAAATACAGCGGGATTATAATCGGGGTTATCAGGATCAACGATTCGCCCACTGGAAGTGGCACCATGAGGTCCCCCTGCTGCTGAATTTGTGGGAGCCTGGATTGTTCGAATTTTGTTATGCGTGAACTTGTTAATGGCGTGCTTAGTAGCGTTGGCTGATGAAATTTCATAAGAAATAGGAGGAGGCACAGCATTGTAAGAAATCGGAGTGTTGTTGGATGCCCAAGGGGTGGGCACTTTGCGACTTGACCAAACATTCTCTTTCTGGTCCTTACGAAAAATAGATGCCTTTGGCACTTGCTGGTTGATTGGGAGCACCGGAAAATCCTCGCTGCGATAGTATAATGGGTGAGCACTCCCAGCCAAAATGGGAGCTGGTCGGGAAGGGAAGTCCGGAGTCGCTGCAGGCTCAGTAGGTGCCGTTTCTCCCCCAAACTCCGAAGCCCAAGTATCATCTCCCTTAATATGGCTTTTCTCGTGCGCAATTACTTAAACATCGAAAGTCAGTAACCTCTGTTCCCAGTGAGACATCCAGCCTGAATAGAAGATTTCTGCTGCCAAGATAGATGGAAGTGGAAAGAAGATGGACTCTTGTCATTACTCACTGTCTTCTATAGTCACTTTCCGCAGCTCGAGCTGTTGAGCAAACTCAAGATTCTTCTCCCGTAGTCTCGCTATGTCGCTAGGGTAGATAGCCTTGCAGTGGCCACTCTCCAGGTGTTGCCAAAACATACCGGCACGAGTGAAGTGGGATTGGCAGCCAAAACATTCAAGGTCTAGGTCAGGTCGGTGATCCTATACACCGGCAGTTGAGTTATAGTGACTAGAAACGGCTGAAGGATAGGGACCTGACACGCACCTTTCGCTTGTGATCCTGTAGACCGTCTTCGGTCCAGAAACACAAGTCGCATTGATTGCAGGCGAAATGCCTTTCAGACCGCTGGTGCGTAAGTAGCTCGTGGGTGTTAGGGTACTTCACATTGCATTTGGTACAGACAAGCGACTGGAGAGAGTCTCTTTCATAAGAGTGGTCGCTCCCCACGCTGAGTGCGTCGGTGCTCATCGTGCGATACACAGCAACAAGTACTCAATTCCGCTTATATTCGAGTGGCGCGGAGTTACCTAAGTGCTTGCATTGTATTAGTCGATCAACTGAATGTGATGAGGCGTCAATAAACAGAAATTGACGGCTTTTGTGGATGGCGAGAATAAAACAGATAACGATGGTGCAAACACAGCCATTAGATGAGAGGGGAAACATAGCTAGGTCCAAGACTGGCATGTTTAGGCAGTCCGACGAAAGATGCAGGCGATCTGGAGGCAGTCTTGTGTAGATGATGGAGTGTCAAAGGGAGGTATTATTGACGTACAGAGTCCGACGATCAAGCCCCAGCTAGGCTGTAAATGGTGACTAGAAGTAGACAACAGTTGCAACAACGATGGATGCCAGAATCCCCAGAGACAGTGACGATTGACGAGAAGGAACACCTATCTTAAGGAAAGGAGGTGGGAGGTGAAGTGAACAGAAGAAAGTACCCGGGTTTACGCAGGTACTTAGACGGAGAAGAAGGGCGTTGCGAAATACACACATATATGTAACTTAGGTACGCACCTACATACCTAAGGTGGGCAGGTACCTTATGTATGTATATGTAGCTGAGGGGTCGATTTAGATAGGAGGTAAGTGGATAGGTAGGTGCCTTCCTCATTATAGGTAAATAGAAGCATCAGACAGACAAGCACGTGGACTTGCCTACAGCTAAGAGAATAGGTATCAGGTGCCTGCAGTAGGTATTTGAATATCTCTTCTCCTGCCCTGCTTTAGGTACCTTAGATATAATTACCTAAGTCGCTACATACCTAAGGTACCTACATGTAGATAGATTAAGTATATACCTGGCGAAATAGTAAAGCAACGCGTTTCTAGATAGACAGCTGTATAACCACTGGATGGATCCATCTCTAGGCTAAAAAGGCTTATTATTTTCTAGCCGAAAAATAGGCTCCTCAGTGTAAAGAATTCTAACAAATGTAGCTTGAAGAGGGGCGTAGTCTTCCAGCCTTCGAAGCTAGGCTAGACAGCTAGAGAGATTCGATAGCACTAAAAATTGTAACAACATATTCGTTATAAAGATGATAAAGATAATTAGGAGCTTTTTCGATTCCCACCTAGCCTCTCGGACTAGATGTACTAAACTAAGTGTACTAAGTTCATAATCTCTTCTATGGACTTGAGGTTGTTTACAGTTTACACCTGTCTTAAACAAGCCAAATAATATAGCCTGGAAGCCTATTCATCACGATACTCTCCAGCAAGCCCCAGTCGAAAGACATTGTAATCAAGACATATCACTGTCTCTACCACCGGCGTGTAGTACAAGTTCATTGCGCAACAACGTGTACTCACAACATACCTATTCTATTTATCCTGACGCACAAAGTTCTGTTCTCATATTTACTACCACTAGAAGGAGGAGCTGTATACTAATTGGATGTAATTTGCATGATCATACATGAAATAACCCTAAGAGATCTCTCGCAATCGCGAACCATACTTAGTGGTTCTGTTGAAGTTGCGAGATACAATCTACTTCCGCCACAACTGTGGGGGCGCAAGCGAGGCGTTCATACCTCGCCTCTTCGAGCTAGTCGCAGTCGAGCTATGCCTAATCTGTGCATAGTCAACTCTAGATACTGCGTATCTCGCACTGGCTCCCGCTGTCATTCCCCACCCGGATACATGTAGCCAGGTAGACCGTATACGTATACCTACTCAGAAAGTCACCACCACGACACAGTAGGAGGTACACACCATCTACCTATACATTTGCATCATGCACGTTTCGCCTCCTTCTAAGCCTATACGTTAATAGTTGCCACAGCACCGTCCTGTTTCTGAAGAAGTTCCGACTTTCGCTGGACGAGCAATTCACTCTTCAGTGAATGCGAGTACGGGTACCTCTGTTACAACCACCTCGAGAGTCACCATCGAAGTCGTAGGCACACGATGGCTACCCCCAAGTTCAACACCAAGTCGCCCACCATCAAGCGCATATGTACGCTTCCCGTTTCCCGTTTCCCGCCTCCCTCCCGCTTCCCTTCGGCTTCTCCTCTACCCTTCGCAAGACTGCTCTAGACTAACCGACCCCCTGATTTCAGTGCGCGAAGCCGCCGAGCTCTCCAATTCACCGTCCCCCGACTATACCGCGTCGCCTCTTGAATCCGACCTCTTCGAGTGGCACTTCACGTTGCGAGGCCCTCCCAAATCTGCCTTCGCCGAGGGCATCTACCATGGGCGCATCGTACTACCCCCTACATATCCGCTCAGCCCTCCCTCGTTCCGCTTCACGACGCCCAGCGGCCGCTTTGAAGCGAACCGCGAGATCTGCCTCAGTATATCCGGCCACCACGAGGAGACATGGCAGCCGGCGTGGGGTGTCCGCACGGCCCTAGTTGCTCTGCGCACTTTCATGGAAACCGGCGCGAGCGGGCAGATTGGTGGCCTTGATACGAGCGACGCTGTCAGAACGCGGCTTGCTGCGTCGAGTCGTTCTTGGCGCTGTGGCGTGTGCGCACGGACGAACGAGGAGATCATTGCCGAATGCGAAGAGCGATGTCGCGAGTCTGGCGAATCCTCGCAGTCGACAGAGGTCGAGATTCCTGCTGAGCTGAGAATGGCGTTCCGCGACGAGATGGAAAAGGCCAAGACTAGTGCTGACGAGGGCGCCAAGGAAGATGCCGAGAGCGCAGAGCTAGCTGAGGGCTTCGTGCAAACTGCCCCAGAACGGATACAGAATGCGCCCGTTTTTGCTGCTGCTGCGGCGCCACCGGCACGGCCTGGCCAAGGAGTACCAACGCCAACATCAACCACGAGGATTGCTTTGCCTGATCCGATGGGACCAGTCGCTGCTCCAGCTCAGCAACCGATACACCTCGACCCAAACGGTGGCGTGCCACCATGGCTTGATTACGCTATTATGTCATTAATCATGATGCTGGTGGCCATCATCCTCAAGATTATGCTACGGTGAGCAACGGATTGCATGAGCTTTCGTATATCATTATGAAGCAGACGAGTAAATAGGAATGCATGGGGCCTGGCGTTTTTTGGTTGTCATCATTGGTATACATTATGTGCATATTCATCAATTTCGCACCAACTTACGAGATACCAAGATATGTGCAATTGCGACATCGTGGACAGCATAGCTCATTTCTCCTTCCTCTTCGAACCAATTGATGTTGTTTCCCAACTACTACCTCGCCCCCTGGTGACTAAGGCTGGATTCCTGAGTAGTGTGCAATGTTCATGGAATAAGCCCCTTTCAAGTTCTGGTCTCGTCCACAGATGCTCCCCTCAGTTGTATAGAAGCGCAATGAATGTATCCACCGTGAGCACCGTTCCATGATGCGATGCATCATGTCAGAGTTTCCTATTGATCACACGGTTGTGCAGCCCTCATTTTCTTATTGTGTCCCCAAGTACAACGTGAATGATATCAATATCCCAAGGCAATCCTCCGACTCTCATAGACACGCCCTTAGCGGTCTACGCCCGGTCGTATTCCGAACATGGGTATCACGGCTCTCGTATCGCGGCAGCCGAGCCAGGGGGTTCCGAGGTTTGCGGTCGCCTCTTCCCACCTGCGTGGACTTGTGCCATTCCGGATCTGCGGGCGGATGTGTCCCGGCCGAGTTTGTGTGGGCACCGTTTAGACGGTTGTGCCCCCATAATTTCCGGAATGAGATTGCGTAGATGAAGCCCAGCAGCCCTCGAGTGAGGCGTGACCTTCTCCGTAAGCGGATGTGCCATGACTCAAGAGTATCACGCGGCAAAGTTTCAGTTTGTGGTAGGTTCTACGAATGTATGGGTACGACGAACGGCGAGCAAACAGGGTGCCCGTGCGTGAGCAGCTAACAAGGCTCGTTGTGGGATTGCTATTGGTGGTGCCCAGCATCACTCGGCGCGATCTCGTAGTCTGCTGCCTAGGCTAGGTAAGTGGTATCTATTTGGCGTCCGAACCGATTTGGTATTGGGCGAAAATCACAGGTATGGTCCAGATCACTGCAAGGGATGCTGTACCCTTGAGCGAAAAGGTGCGATGAACCCCTTCGCCCCCATGATGTTGAGTAGTTTGCTGTCTATGCACAACTCTTCGAACATCCTCTGTCTGTGTGCTCCTTGCTTCAACTCTTAAATCTGTTTAGCTGGGAAACATACCATAATCTCAATCTGGAAAGTAGTTGGTCAGTTCTGAGGCTCAACTTACAACGTACATCGATAATTCACCTGGGATCCCCGAGGCTAATTGGAAATAGAGAATGCCGGCATCATCGCCCCCTTCGTCAACAGTAGGGCCTCGTGAAATAAAGAATGATAGCACCTGGCCAGTCAGGGACGGATACGAATTTGACAAGAGATGGCCTAGACGGCGTGGACGCTACGAAATAGAAACCCAGTGTTCTGGCTGTCAATGGTGGTTTGATTCTTTTGATCCGAGTGCCACTAAGTGTCGCATATGCTCAACCCCCCAACCCGTATGTGCCGTACTATATAAAGGCAACACATATACTCTAACATAATTGGTTGTCAGGTCGAAAAAACCGAGGCGCCGAAGACCCCGGTGCCAATGCCACTGGTACAGCAGAATGAGGTTCCACAAGCAGTTCCGAATCCCTTGCCATGGTTTGGAACATCGGCAGAGAATGCGCAGTTGGATTGGAGCACTCCGCCTTGCGCGCCTGGTGGTGGTAGTACACAGTATCAAATGCATGGACAGGACTTTGGGACAACATTTAGCCCACCTGATTCTTATGGGATACTATCCGGCCCTCCGGCAGGGTATATGCCATATCAGTTTTGGGGACAGGACTACGGCATATCACCTAACTTACCTTACTCTGCTGGGACATTTTCTAACCCCGTGGGAGGATATACCCAGAACGAGACATACGAGCAGGGATACAACGTGTTACCTAACCCACCCTATTATCCCACGACAACACCCAATGCCCTAGGAATTTACACACCGAATCAAGCGCTGACGCAGGAGTACGATACACCATCTAACCAATCTTTATATTCCGGGACAGCCTTCAGTCCCCAGCCAGCCTACATACCACACCAGACGCGAAGCACAGAGGACCCGAAGCCAGGGAACACTTCAGGTCAGGGAGTTAACATGCCCTCACAGGGCCGCAAGAGAAGGACTAAATTGGGCAACACCAAAACTACAACTTCACACTTACGACCACTACGACCATTGCTACCACGAGAGCCGGCACCAGACAAAACCCCTTCCACCGCCACTGTCCAGCCTCGGGACAAAGACAATAAGCGCGAATCCGACAATAAAAGCCCGGCTAGACAGAGTGGGCGCTTGAGTGAGAATAAATCGTCGGGGATAGACAATAGCCAGTCTCCGAAACCCAATAGGTCCAACAGGAAGAAAGGGTAAAATATATCACAAGATCGACTGGGTCCGTTAGAGTCACACAATAAAGGTAGTAACCGGACCGTAATCATATCGAACCAAGTAATATGACAAGGGAGGCGTAGGGACTAAGATCATTACTCCATCTATTCCTTCTTTTCTTTCATGTTACCCAGTCGTTCGTCCTATTCTAATGCTGAGGGGATTCGTTTTATTTTGTTTTTATCTACCTTTGGCGGGGGAGGTTTGGAGTTAGTCACTATTAAGGGTTCCTAAACCTCCGGTCGATCGAGGGACGGTAGCATGTCAAGGAACTCGTTTCCGTGTTAAAAATATGGGGATAGAGTAGGATGATGAGTGTAAGTCGCAAAAGGAGGGTTACAATGCCACTTTGTGGCCATGCGGGTCTGGTGTATGGTCAACATTATAACTTTACCCCAGTCTCTCAGAACAGGACATCAACGCTCTTCCTCTTCGCTAGTCAATTGCGTTGGATTCAATGTCATTTTATGTTGGTCGCCTAGTTCCCCAATTGAAAAATCTACCTAGTAGTAATTGTACTTCGAAGTGTAGGTTTGGCCGATCTCCTCGTTAAGGACAAGGAGAGTACCCCCTGCATTTAAACTTACTCACATTGTCCACTTCAACGTAGGGCTAAAAAAGCTGGCTGCGGGTGGTGAAAGCAGATTAGATGTGAAGTGAATTGGTTGCTTTAGTTTGTACTAGCCGTACTTTCTCTGCTCAGCCCTATACTATGCTACTTCTATCTGATAACTAATAAGCTCAATAAACGAACTAATAAAGATGGATATTACGTACGACCTAACTCTCCGGAATCTAAATCTATTGTGCTGCCTGTCTGCGAGCATAATGTCCTAACCTAAACTTTATTCCCAATAAATGAGGTATACCACGACAATTAGACATAATAGTGCTTGTGAAGACGGCTAGATAAATTGTAATATTATGCTATAGATATCACCAGTCACCCTTCTTGACAGCATCGCTGACAAACATTATCTCTAGCTTCCCCTCCACTTACCTGGCTCTCTCTTTCTGCCACTGTGATATTGTCTTGACTGGATCTATTATGGGCTGTAGAAATGACCGACTGGCTTAATTTCTCCAATACCGTAGAATGTGCTACGTCTTACGAGGCGGTATAATTCAAAAATAAAAAATAAAATAGAGTCAATCTTGGCCTTAGAATTAGTGAATTATTCTAGACATAGTAGATCATAACCCATGGCTAGGTGAGTAGTTAGCCAATTTCTTTTTAACTATATGAGTCCACCATCAGTGCTAAGGGATATATCTATCTGTATATAGGTATAATAGCTAGCTATTTCATATCCCACATTGTAATAGCTGTCCTAGAGACAAACGTGAAAGAAACACCGCACTATGGCAAGAACAGCCATATCAATAATTAGGGACCCACAATATGTTGTCTTAGATAGGCTAGATCGTATACTGCAAGGTCTCTACGAATCTAGACAAAATAGCTTGGTTTGACGGCATGGGAAATATCACCAGCTTATTATGTAAAACAGAAATACCCAAGTCAAAATCATACGATAGTAATCATACAGTCTGATATGATTAATACATACACATATACATCACCACTCGCTAGTAGTTTGAAGTTAACCCTTTTCTCCGTGAAATTTTATTGGGACACGCATGATGATCTGCAACTCTTTCAATGCCATCATAGTACCACGTCGGGGAATCGTCATATATAATCAAGTAGTTGCCCAGGCTGCTGTGTTCTTCCCGCCGGCCTCATCACTCAACTGGACAATGTGCCCAGCAACAAGCCACCACCACTCCGCCCCCGTCACAGCACAGCCGTTTACGGCTCGTTGTATAAGACCAAGTTTATCAAGCCATTCTATAATCAGCTGAACTTCGAATTCGTCGATCATAGGTTTCAGCAGAGTGACACACATCTTGGGTACTATTGGACCCTTGATTGCAAGTGTGAAAACAATCATACTGAGATAATCGGCCCAGCGAGCAGTATTCACCTTCCCGAAGAAGTCGACCCAGATAGGGATCTTTCCTTCAGGTCCTTGGGTCGGAGGTTCCATGCGTCGAGCCTGGTCGAGAAGCGCCATATCATCATTGAATAAGTACGTATCTGTTGGCGTAAGATGAACTTTAAAATGGTAGTAGCTCTTGGGGAAAGTTCTGCCTTCGTAGTTACCAGGCTCGAAGCCAAAGGGGATATTAGGTATGTCGATGGGTTCAAGGCGTATTCGACCGTGAGCCTGTAGGTTTAATGCTGCTATAATGGACCCGTCGTCGGAAGCATATGGCATGATGTATTCTTCGCTGCAATGGCGGAAGACCTCATCAAGCTGGGCCTTGAAGGCGATAGCTTGCCTAACTTTTGGTGTGCTGGCCATCTTTTCAAGCTGCTTGGAGAACATGCCATGTATCCTAAAGTTGCCCCCAAGGTCTTTTCCTTTGGTTCTTGTGATCACCTTCTCTCGGTTGAGCTCCGCAACCACCTTCTCGAGTATCTGGTTCGTTTCGGCCGCGTCTCCGTTTCCCAACTCAAGAAGCCTTGGAACCAACTTCTCTTTGACATCCACGCCCCTGAGTGAAGTACAGCATATCGAGCGAACCCAAGTACGGGCACGTTCTACTATCGCTTTGTCTTGTTGAACCTTGGGTGGTAGAGGGATCGACATCGCCTCACTAGCGATAGCTGCGATTCGGTTATACGTTGAAGTAGTGGCAAACCAAGTCTCTCTCCAATCAGCAGCTTCACTGCTTACATCCTCGATCAGGTGTTTCTCATACAGTGTCTCTCGCGATTCTGGTAGATCTACCTCTTCATGCGTTTCGAGTTGCGTAGCCCACAAGATCAGTCTTGGCCAATCATAGTTCTCGACGTCGTCGTAATCAAGTGGCGGTAGCTTTCCATTCTCATAAGCCTTCAAGAATGCAGATTGGAACTTCACTGTTAACGCCTGGACATATGATTTTCGTTCTCTACTGACCCTAGGCCAAAACTTCTTGATGGCAGAAAGGGACATTCCCGGGAAGTGTTTGAGCAGTAAGCCTATATCCAGGTTTCTATCAAGCCCCCCGAGGAGGGTTCTGAAGACAACACAAGCAGCAAGAAGCTCATCTTCTCTTTTGGACCCTAGTTTGTCATCGTGTGCTGCAGGCTTATTGAAACGACCTCTAGGCTGTCTTGGTATGACAGTAAGGTCTCTGGTCTTGTACTCAATGAACCCTTCGGGCTGTGTGGGTGACGTTGAGGATTGGGGGATGGCGGTCTGGAACCGGCTGAAGGGTTTCTGAGAGGCCGCTTTTGGCTTCGTTGTCTTGTATTCAGACCTTTTATTGTTACTCTTCTTGTCGTCAACCTTTCGATTTTCGACAATTAGATAGGTCAGCCCATATTCCTCGTCCTCTAGAGATGAATTCTTGACTTCGTCGGGTATGTTGTCCGTTGTAAACTGATTGGAGATGAGCCACTCTAGATTTGTAGGCTTCATGTTGGCCTTGGATTTGTCAAGTGTGAGAGATACGAAGACATAATCTGGTGCAATCGGCCCATGAGTGAGAAGTCGAGATCCATCGGCTGATTGTTCCCAGTTCCAAATAGTCTTAAGGTTTCGTAAGAATTCACCATAGGATGGGTCGGCCCACCGTTTAAATGAGTAAACACGACGTGCAGTGTTTAGAATATCTTGTACATTACGTGGCAGGTTCTCCTTTGAAAGACGGATAGTGCTCGGCGTTGGTCCAAAGATGGGGGGGCTTGTTCCATCCTCAGTTTCCAATAGAGGGTTTTGAAGGTCATGCCACTGTCCTTGGTCATTGTTAACAAGAATTTCCGTTGATGTGAATTTTGCCATGGAAGAGTCTGAACGGGCACTTCCATTGTCGGATACTTCGCTGCTGTCCTCATAAATGTCTTCGCTATATTCATCGGACGAGACATTGTCTTCTGCAAATGAGACGGAAGTCGATCTTCTGAGTATGGGGCCATTCGGACCGTTATACTCATGTCCGTCAACCATTCGCACATTGTCGGCGGAAAATGTAATTTCTCCACCATGTTTATCGCCATATTGATGCCCCTTACTGCGCCTAGCATTACTCTCAATGCCTGTCCATGTTCTGCGGCCCTTTCGTTTTAGAGATGCATCAATATGTCTAGCACTCTTAACAGACGATAGAATCGTGGTTATATTACCCAATTGAGGAGGCTCGGCGTCCGGCATCCAAGACCATGCTCCGGTCATGGGATCTTGCAGACAGGGGTGGTTTTGGTCCCACATGGCGCCAGGCTTTTGCCTTTGACTCCAAATATAGACAGCCAGCTTACCGCTATCCCACATTTCGTGTTTGTCAGGCCGCCTACGTGGCTTTCGAGTTCTTTCAGCCAAATCCGATTGCTCAACATCAGTACGAGCCTTTTTTGGCGGGGATTGTGTTTCAATCTGCACCTCATCTATTTGCCGTTTTGCGTTGTGTCTATGGATTGAAATATCACCCATAACTGAATTTTCGTACCTGAGAGTCTCGATGTCCTGAACTCTTTTCAGTTCTTTGGGTACTTTTACGCTTCGCGTCTGGTTGTGATCTTTCCCTTGGGATGCAAGTTCGTCGAACAACTTGGCCTCGTCTGGTGAGAGTGAAAAAGCGTCGGGAACATAAGCTTCAGGAAACATCTCTCTCATTTTTTCCTTCACAGCTATGACACGAGGGTCATCGGATGAGTCCACGGCCAGGTCACTCTTTGTATCGGCCTTCGCTAAAACAACGCATTCTTGCATCTTGGCCTGGTCATCGAAAAAGAAAAAGTGCATCTGTTTTAATACGTTATCTCGCTCCATTTGATTGACGACATTTTGGCAAATTCTTCGGTCGGGAGGCGCTAGATCTTTGAATTCTTTAGCCCATACAGAAATGACAGCCATGAAAAGGGAACGAAGCCCAGGAAAGACACCATCATTTTGTTCGAGAAGATATTCAATAATCTGAAAAGTGCGAAGTCGGCGGCGGGCACCAAATGACGCGTTCGGTTTCGTTGGTCTTGCAAAAAAGGCTAGTGATTTATGTGTGGTGTTATTGAGGAGAGTATCTGATGGTATTGTAGGAACGTCAAATTTCTTGGCCGTAGTGCCAGTTACTTGGGCTCCATGGGGCTGCGTCGTGAGCGTCGGTATTGAAAGACTAGAATCTCCAAGCTTATTGGGTGGAATACTGGGGAGGGGTTTACGGGTGCCAGAACGTTCTACAGATAACGAAACAGGGGAATCGTCTCCATGTATATTCGCCGGTCCTGTAACGGAGGTTGTTTTGGCTGTAGGGAAGGTTCGCCCATTGGTATGAGATTCGATTTGCTCCGTGGTAGGATTAGGCGAATGCTCAACAAGGCCGTCCCGTTCGCGCTGATTATGGACGTCAAGTTGGGACACCTGGCCGTTGGTGCCGAAAGTGGGTTTGATTGGTAGGCTACTGTGTCTGGAGGATGGTTGAGCATCAGCCGCTGAAGAGACTTCGTCATTGGTAGAAACCTCCCTCTCGATGCCTGCCAATCGTCGACGCAGGAGCCGCTGATGGTCAGTCGCATCATACACTTCAAGATTCTTCAATACGATGCTCCCTCGAAGAGCTTGGGACTGGAAGTCATATCCAACGCGTGGGGTACGAGTTGTATCGTCGTCCAACGGAAAGGCCAAGGAGGAAGGGGGATTTGCGGGAGATGATGATAGGCGACGCTCCTTTCTTTCGAATCGGGACCCTACTTGTTCTTCCGGAGTTAGAGTGAGCCGAGATTGTCTGCGCTCTTCGGATGCTAGACGAGGCATAGATGAATGCTCCAATACTTGAGGCTGGGCGGGCTTGCGTTTCCGGTGATTAATAAATTCTGCGGGAGGTGGGACGAAGTCCGGATTACAAGCAGTCCTAGATTTAGTGAGATGATATTCCAGCCCGTTTGGGTTCTTCCAACTGTTTCCACATTTTTCACACCAAAACGACCCGTTCTTCCCCGGTTTTGGTGTCCTGGATTGGGCGTGCAAATCTTCGGATACAATCGTTGGAGTCGTGATGGGGAAATGTGAGGTATCTGTCGACTTTATATCTTGAGTACGAAGTGACTGTCTCCTCGAAGTAATTTCTGTTGGCACTATACGGCTTGAGCTATCTGCGCCATCTGCTTCCGGAGTGGCCGAGCGAGTCCCCAAGAAAGCTGGATCTTTGAGTCTATCAGACCTGAATATAATAACCAATGATCTCCGACGTCTACCCTTTCGTTTTGTGACAGGATCTAATGAGTTTGGAAGTCCACGATAAACGCCTGGGGCGCGAGACGCTGGTCGAAGAGCCTCTGTTTCTGGCTGCTGATCTGCAGTGCTTTGTTGTTGAGGCGTGGAGGGGATATCATCCCTTTCATTTGGTGGGTGCTCCTCGACTGGCTCCGATGGTATTGCATGTGCCACGCTTTGTGTCGGTCGACTCCCTAGACGCCTAGGTAGTTTGACGGGGGGTCGGTCATCTAAATCCTCATGTATCGGGCGCTTTCGCTTCGAGTTTCTTGAGAATATTCGATTTAATTGCCGGGTTCGGGTAATATCTGTAAGCGATGAACCAGAGCTCGATAAGAACCGATTCAGGTCAGGTTGTGAGAACACATTATCTTTCTGGCTTGTAGTTCCATCATCTGCTCCGTTCGCTGAAATTACTGTGCCAGTTCCAAGACTGGACGACTGTATGTGCTGTTCATTGGCTCGAGTCTCTGGGGTTTCGCTGTGGGCATAAAATGTATATGTCATGGTCTTTCCAATACGACTCAATTGCGCAGTCGAGCTGAGATGTTTCAGATGCGGCGGTTGAGAGTTGGTTGGCATGGAAATTGACCCAGTCATTGCAGCAATAAGCCTCCGATAATTATGCCCTAGGGTCTGTCGACAGATGGCCGCATTTGAGGTACCTTTAGAACCCGCCCTTTTGATGACCTCAAACGCCGTGTTTGGCACGGGCTTCTGTGGCTTCCATGGCGCAGGAATAATGCTGGTGTGAGATGTAGGCTCGCTTCGAGGCTTTTTACTTTTTGGCTTCTTCCCGATCATTTTACCTCCTCGAGACCCGCCTGGTTGGGATGCGTGAACAGCACGAGACGCTTCTCCCCGCTTTCCTATGCGACCAGATGGGACTACCATTCGGGTCTTGGGAGTGGCACGAAAATGAGACCATTCAGCAGGAGACGGGTCGCGGATGTATTTGACACAATCCTTGAACAGTCTGTTGCTCCCAGCAAACTTAGCACCAACAAAAGACAAAGCGCCAATGTTAGTAAGCCAACGACACGTCTTTGCGAGAGCCCGCATTTGACGTACACGTTCCTCAACGCCTAACTTTGCGCGAGCATCGCAGTAACGGATAAGAGCCCATGCTTTCGCTATAGCCACAAAGGCCTGAGCAAGAGCAAGGTAATCGATTGTGTCTCCATTCCACTTATCGCAGAAGGAAACAGGATGTAGGTCGCTAGTAAGAGCCGCTTTAGAGAGATCGAGCTTATCATAATCCAGGCCCTCCCGCTCTTGGTGTTCTCTCGCGTGTTCTGAGAATTGAGCAAGCCATAGCTTACTAGATTTGCCACCACGAAGAACCACGGGTTGTTTAATTATATATCCTTTCCTTGCTAGCGCATCGGTTCGGGTCGGAAGTGATCTCTTGTCTTGACCAGTAAGACGAACGAGGTCGCCTTGAAGGATCCCTTTTTCCTTGACAGAAGCAATATCAACCAGCGCTCGCCATTCGAAAAGCGGCACTCGCTTCAGATCCGGCCCATGACCGGCAATTGTTCTCCACTGGCGCTCTTCGGACACGTGGAGTCTGGGCCTCACCGTCGAATTTTCATCTCTGGATGTACGTGAATTTGACCTTGGGTGCGACGGACCTTTTGTATCCCCTGAGGGCTTCGCTGAAGATTGGGTAGTTACTCCGGACGATGCAGATTCTTCCTCTTCGGGCAGCGCTAGCACTTGTTCCAGGGACAAATGATTGAATCGTCTGTTGGCACCGATGGATACATCTGATCTATTGGCCAGCCATCTCCATACCTTGGATGCAACTGCAAGGTCATGTTTGTTAGCGTCTTGTTGAGGCTTTGCATCGCTACTATAAGCCGTAATGTCTTGACTAGCATGTATTCCCTCACGCTTGTCACCATTGTCGGAAGGCTTATAGAAAGAGTCGATTGCAACCAACAGGTTGGGTACAGAGCAGCCTAGTTCACTGTTAGCAGCATATTGTGATGGCAACTTATCGACACTCAGTCATGGCCAATCGCAAGGCGCAAAAGAGCTGAGCGCTTTGCGAAACTTTGTAGAGACTCACCTCGAACCCCAGAAAAGGCGATCTCGGTCAGAAGTGACTCGATCAACTCATCGAGTCCTGCAACCATATTGATAAGGGTTTGGAATGCATGAGTGACGATAAAAAGAGGCGTTTATGACTGTCACCGTCAAGACTCGAATGGTGGTGCTTCGGTGATGTCGGTGCTCAGAAGAATTGCGATTGGGGATGAGTAAGAGGGGAAAAGAAGCTTGACCCGACTTGGCAGAGGGGCCCAAGTGGGGTTACAGGCAAAGTAAATTCTGTACAGTAAGAATACCTGTCCGGGGTACTGTCGCTTAGACGCCTGCCAGCTGGAGGCCGACTGGATACTTCTGTAGTGCATACTTACCTACCTACATAGGTACTTACTTCTATGTACTGAGAGAGGTATGCGTAGATGAGGCACGTTGGGAACATTGTGTGTGCCTATTAGGCAGGTTCGCAATCTCCATTGTTCCATCTGACAGCCTCTCTAGTACCAGAATCTATCCAATATTATGAGCTTCCACGATCACCAAGCACTTAATTAGGGGTATCAATAAATATGGGTGCTATTAAGTGATAGAGAAACGTCCGCCTCTAATCAAAATATGTGCAAGGACGGTCGCTTCTCACCCATCTTCTGTCGGTATGCTGCAACAATGTCATTCCTGGCTGCCTGCAATTCTTCCCTCCGCTTCAAACTGCCTGCTGATTTCGGAATGTCGTTCACTTGCACCGCTGCTCCCCGAACGAGTAACTGCTTCGATGGTTTTGCTGTAAGCTCAGGGGGCGCGGTAGCAACATCGCGGAGGCCAGGGCGAGTCTCTCCACGGCTCTTTCTCAATATCTCCCAGGGGTCATCGTCGTCTCTAGCCTTCTTCTTTCGCTTACCAGATACTTGATTTCCAACATTGAGCTTCCAAGAGACGCCACTCTCTTCTTCTTCAAGCTCCTTTTCTGCCTCCAGCTCCAGCTCCTCCTCGTGTTTCTCCTTGATCTTGAGGTCTTGTTCCCGCCATTCATCATACATCTTGTGCATTTTCCTCTCTTTATGGGTCTGCCACACCTTCAACCCTAAGGGATCCTTGTTCCCTTTCACGGACTTGTTGACTAGGCCCGCAAGAGGCAGCGCAGCATCAACCCGGGCTGAGAACTCGGACATACGTTCTCCGGGACGGATAGTAGGGATCGCAGCCGCGGTTGGCTGAGCGTCGGCTTTGGATTCGGCAGATTTTGTTTGTTGGGCTGCGCTTCGCTTTTTGCCCTTGGCGCCCCGAGGCTCATCGCCATTATCCAAACCAGACCGTGGCTTCTTGCCACCAGCATAAGCCATTAACCTCTTGAATGCACGGGGCGCATCGTCCTTCGGTGTTTTCGTACGCTTCCTCTTTAGATGGCTAGCCGGCTGCGCAGATGCCCCCTTTGTCTTCGCGCCACATTGACCATTTTCCTTGGGCCCAGGCTGCTTCGCAGGTAGCGGCCTGGCAATTTGCGTTGGGGGCAAGTCGAAACTAATAATAGAGTCACTCAATCAGCACTTGTATTGCGGTCTAGATGGGCAGAAAGAGGGCAAATGACTCACGTTGATTCGTCCCGTACTCTGCGGGTGTGTTTGTGTGGCATATCGGCAAAGTTTTCAGACGGTGTACGAAAGCTGAGAGGGCCGCTAGCAATCCGCACTTTCTAGCGCTCGTCCGTTGGCTTCTCGATGTTGCCCGATTCCTTGCAGTACGAACGGATAATCAACACGCTTCCTAGTGGTGTCGGAACTTGGATCTCGTAAATGGGCTGATAGCAGAATAATTTGCACAATCTAAGATTGCAAAATCCAGACCGCAAGCTGGAGGTTAGTCCTAGGTAGGGTGCGGGGTGCTGCAGTAGCGTACTTCATTAGTTCCAGTTAGGCGATGCTTGAATGTGCTGGGCACCCAACCTGGTCCTTAATAGGCAAGAATCGATCCACCGTAAGCAACCTCCCCTCTTAGTGTACATACTGCCTGAAGAAAGTAGGTAACCTGGCCTAGGCACTCTTGTACGAATCGTCTAGATTTCGATTTGCACATTTTTAGGGTATAAGTCGTCATTACTACGGTAAGGATGAAGTGAACTTAAGAGCTGATATGATTGATTACCAAAACATTCTCACTTAACATTAGCTGCAATAGAACCACTTGATCATAGTTCTACTAGCGATGGGGGACCTGGATCGTTCCTAACCTCGACATCATAAGTGAAGAGATAAACGGTGTCGATTGCTCAATACTAGGTAGGAGGATCAATACCATGTGCACCCACCCGGACAGGTGGCTGGTTACCAGGTTTTTCATGTCTGTGCTGATAAGAGGTCTGGACCCGATTTAGTCCGACTTAGTCGACGAGCCGGTCCAACTCTGGCTGCTGTGTAGCGCACTAGAAGGTGCACACTAATGGCCGGACCTCTCAAAGGACATCGTGTTCGTGTTGCTCACCATGATTGACGGATTAACATAGACCCACTGGATGATCTGTCAAGCTCGCACTACTGTGCTTCCTGCAGGGACCTGCCAAGTCCTCGCCAGATCTTCGCCATCTAGACTTGGTTCTCGATAGCATACTAGGGCCCGTCTTGCCATGCTGGACACCCATTGTATCCCGACTGGCCAATGAGAGATCGGCCGGCCTTCACGGGTGTTGGGCGGGAGTTATACAGTAATGGCCCCGACTAGTGTAGGTACCATCGCTGATACGACGGAAACCTCTACTACCCACCCTGGGCATGATAACATGCATTGCCTAGACCCTATCCGGTGTGATGTACCACGACATCGAGGTCAGCATCAGACCTGAGTACACTGCTTACCGAATGTTCCATTGTATTTGTAACTAACCCACTGTTGGCCACCGAACCCTGATATGCCTAAGTCATGTGTCAAATCCATTCTGTTATTTATATCCCCAGCTACTAGGACAGAAGGTCTCGGAATGGTCCGAATAAAACCTCACGTATTTCCATGGACGCCAACTCGGATCCCACCCGATCCAGACAACTTCATATTTCTCTATAATCTCGTCATTCTTCATTTACAGCGACTTACAGCCTCGGTAGTGATCGCCTTACTCATCAAGTTGTGTCCTTTGTCCTGTCGATGCGCCGGGTTTCCGTTTCGGCACTCTCACCTTACTAATAAGCTCGGCATCGGTTCAAAATAGCCGTAGACACTCGACTGGGCGAAAGCTCTGACTTTCGATACTTATCTTCGTTCAGTCACCACTTGCACGGCTTTTGTCCTTTCTGCCTTCTGTAGTCACGGATCCAATAAGATGTGGCTTGAAAAGAGCACTGGAAATGGCCCAGCCGATGATGTGTCAGAAGATAGCTATGAGCCCTTTCTTGCCGCCAAGGAACTCGAGGAGGCAGACGAAAGAGCTGTCAGCACACCCAGGAGTAGCCGCCGTCGTCCTACCAACTATTTTACTTGCGGCACGTTATGGGGGTCGACATTTTTGTGAGTGTCTATGGCTCTGGGCGATGTGTTATTGTTTTTCCTACTCTAACTAGGGTTTCTAGAGCTTTAATACTACTTATAAGTATAGTTCTCTCCATAGTAAGGAGCCTTTGGGGGATAGAAGATGACCCCGACAATATATTCAGCGACTGGGGAAGAGACGGCACAGAGACGGAGAATCTAGCTTGGTACCCCACGGATTTCCTCCGCGACGTGACACCGGTCCCGTGTCACTCGCATAACGACTACTGGCGTAGAGTTCCCCTTTTTTCAGCCCTTCACGCGGGTTGTACGGGAGTCGAGGCGGATGTATGGCTATTTAACAATGGCTCAGAACTCTTTGTTGGACATGACAGAGCGGCCTTAACACCACACCGCACTTTTCAATCTCTCTATGTGAACCCCCTCGTGGAGATTATAGAACGAAATAACCCCGAGACACCATTTTATAACGCGAGCGACGCTCACCGCGGGGTATTTGACACCAACCCCGACCAGACTCTAGTCCTATTAGTTGATTTGAAGACGGACGGAGCAAAGACGCTCCCACAAGTTGAGGCTCAGCTAGAGCCTCTTCGAGCCCGAAACTGGCTGACGTATGTAAAAGACGGAGTTGTTCATGAGCGCCAAGTCACCGTGGTAGGCACTGGCCGTACACCGTTCGATATGCTCACGCGGAACTCGACGTATCGAGACATATTTTTCGATGCGCCATTGAGGGAGTTATATGAAGATCCAGACGTCCCCGACACGGATGAGGATGATGGGCCATTCGTTTACAACAACACCAACTCACTTTATGCCAGTGTCAATTTCCTGCGGGCGATAGGGTCTGTTGTGAGTAATTCCCGGAATCATTTCCTTCTTGTTCATGGCGATTGTTCGAGTCTTCATGGCGCCTTTCTCGGCAAAGAGAATGTCTCGGAAGCTTCTGTTTCAAAACACTCGCAGATCATACTCCAAATGGCAATTGCTAACCCCGAGCGCTGCAGTGGTCTCATCTCAGCGACGAACAACTCCGACTCATCCGAGGACAAATAAAGGGCGCACACAAGAGAGGGCTAAAGGTCAGATACTGGAATACACCGGCATGGCCTATTAGTCTGAGGAACAGGATCTGGCATACATTGATGGCAGAAGGTGCCGATATCCTCAACGTGGACGACCTAAGAGCCGCCACGAGAAAACGATGGTAGATGCATATATAGGATACCCGGAAATTTCCAATGTCACAGCTCGTTCGGCTTCCGTTGATTTGTGGTCTGCTATGTTGCGGTGTAGGGGTTCGATCTTGGCTTCCATTCGGCGATCTGGGATGCCTACCTAGGTAGAGTGGGATGGGTGGTCACTGGCTTCCCAGGTAGCGTTTGCAGGTGCAGGGTGTTCAAAATTCCCCACCATCCGCGCTGGATGCCCCTCTTTTCTCTCGCTACGTCACGAGTCGGACCTCCCAATACCCTTTCCTACTCGCTACGTACCTAATTTCACCAGGCTATTGCGCACTCGGGATGTCGGGGAAAACAGCCCTCGTCACCGGCGCGACCGGCTTACTTGGCAGACAGGTCGTGACGGCCTTTGAAAGGGGAGATTGGATCGTCAAAGGCACGGGGCATTCTCGCGCAGATGGCGTGGCCATCCTTAAAGTCGATCTAGCAAAACCAAGTGAGGTTGAAGCTGCGTTGGACAAGGTCGAGTTCGTTACACGTCCCTCTTTGCGTGCAGTATGCGGCCACCAAAAGTTTTATGGACTGATTCATCTTGACCAGGCCAAGCGTTGTTGTTCATTGTGAGACTCTTGCCGAGATCTGTAGCTGGCGATCGGCGGCGGTCCACTAACGTTGGCTGCGTACTTAGGCGCCGCGAATCGATTCCCAGACAAATGCGACAACGATCCAGAAGGCACTCGAGCTTTGAACGTCACGGCTACCGAAAGCCTCGCCTCCCTTTGCGCTGCGCGCGACATCCTCCTGCTCTACATCTCGACCGATTACGTCTTCCCGGGGAAGCCAGGCGATGCCCCATACGCAGCGGACGTTCCTCCTCAACCAACGAACCTCTATGGAGAGACGAAACTAGATGGTGAACGTGCGGTATTGAAGGTTTTTGAAGGGGCGAATAAGACTGGACTTGGTATCGTGCTTAGAGTCCCGGTGCTCTACGGCGATGTTGAAGTGCCTGCTGAGAGCGCAGTGAATGTTCTCATGGATGCTGTGTGGAAAGCGCAGGAATCCGATGTGAAGATTAAGATGGATCATTGGGCACTTCGATATCCGACGAATACGGAGGACGTAGGGCGAGTGTGTCGCGGTATGGGATTTTCAGTTCTCAACTAATGTCCCTAAATTCGCTGACGTTTAGACAGACGTTGCCGCGAAATATCTTAGCACCGACGACCGCTCCGCGCTACCGCAGATCCTCCAGTTCTCTTCCGAAGACAGGTTCACGAAATACGAGATTTGCCAGACCTTCGGTGAGATCATGGGTTTGCCGATCACAGCCATCGAGCCCAATACGGAGGGAAACGACCCGAATGCTGCGGTTCAGAGGCCCTACGATTGCCATCTCAGTACGACCGCTTTGAAACAAATAAACATTGATGTCTCGACACAGGATTTTGTCGGGTGGTGGAGGTGGCACGTTCGAGCTTTCAGGAAATAAGGCAGGATACCCGTTAAGAGCATATACTGTACTTGAGACGGAATGGTGATTTATGATGCGCTACACTAAAGAATCGGTTCCCGTATAAGTCAGCGCACCTGGATAATTGTGCAAACTGCGCATTAAGACAAAGTTGAATGACGACAATTTGCTTCAACAAGGTTCATGAGAGGATAAGAGTGTAATTAGTCAGCAAGAGCCCAAAACTCGAATTATATAGTACATGGCTCGACTCTTACTATTGACTCGAGATGATGTTCTGCGTGGATATGGCGTTTACTCTCAGGTCCAGGAGAACGCGCGATCATAAGTGGGATTAATCCTGGTATGCAGGCACTCTTCAAAGATGGCTAACCATGTTGCCAAAGGTTTGGCGTCCGAATCGTAACCGTTTGCAGCTCCTGAACACAGCCTTGTTATGTATCAAATTTCATTAGTATACCTTGCCATCGTCTTCCCCCCACGTGCATATATCTATGAACACAACTCGCCATTGTCGTCCCGCCATTTCACTTTTGGATTTCATTGCCATTGGAACTGCTACGCCAGGTCTGTTTTGACTGGACGAAAAGCGAAATGACGGCCCTTGTCAGCCCTAAGGACTTGACATCCCTGCTCCCGCGCTGAATGAGAGCTTCTCCTTACAGTTAGGAAGGCTGGGCAAAAGCGCAGCATAATTACATTTACATGTACGTCCAACAACATACGTATGTATCACAATATGTACGGAGGAATAGAAGTCCTACGTCAGTTCAGCTTCTAAGTAGTCGCCGTTCTGGGAATAGGGCTGTTCTTCAGGATTCCGCCCTAGACAGCATTACAACATTCGCTAAACTCTTGCCGACACGCATCGTCCAGGTTCGAGAGGCGATGCAAGACACGGTAGGAGGTTGCATGCGACGTATCATTACTTGGCCGGGGGCTATTTCAGCAAGCATGGGGTAGACACTAAAAAAAAAGTCGGGCGCATACCTACCTATAAGCTGAGGCCGATGTAATTGCGAGAGGGAGCCTGCCGTAAGTAAGTAGCTCGCCAAGGAGAGGCCTGAAGGCAGAGTTGTCGTCGCGCAGGCGGAAAAAAAAGAAAAAAGACAAAGATTCAAGGCTATCCGGCTGTACGTCTCCGGACTCGCGCAGTCATTTTCTTCGTTATATCTTTGCCTTATTCTCTATACAGTCCCCTAGTCTTACATAGGTATTATATCAGCTATCCGACTTAGGTAGCCCTAAAGGTTCTATAGTAGATAGACGAATTTTCGATAGCCATCCATCAAGGCGCGAGTATTCATGGCGTTGACGAATTTAGGGCCGCTCCCGACCAATTTCGCGGTAGCCCCGAGCTGCTCGGCAGATCTAAACGACGTCTTCAGAATCTACACGTCCTCGCCGGGCTCGTATTATCTGCTCCAGGGCCCCGTCGGGCAGACCAGCTGCTACCCGAGCGGCTATGCCGCGGACTCGCAACAGTACTATTCGCCGGCGCAATGTCCGACCGGCTTCACGTCGGCGTGTAAATCCTATCGCTCCACGGGAACGGTGCAGGAGACCATCGTGAGGTGTTGTCCGACGTACGTACCTATCAAATCAATGATTTTTTTATTAAAAACATATATATTGTCGTTCAAGAACTAGGTAGGCGCGTCTATATGCGCCGCCGTAGTGTGTGTACTTCTTTGTGCCGCGAATGATTCTACTCGCAGGGGCCAAATCCGGACGGGCATGGGATGGATTGCTAACACGGCATCGACACGGCCAGACAGGCGAGTTTCACATGTCAGTCAACGATCAGCCATGGCTGGGAAGAGACGCTCGGCTGCGTCTACCCCCAAGATCCGTCCAAGACGACGGTGTGGACCGTGAGCCAGGTGTCGAACGGGCTGACGGCGCTCGAGACGTACACGGGCGCCGTCGGCGGCATAAACGCATATCAGATCCAAGTCGGGCTTCCGCCGACGACCACGAGCACGTCTTCTAAGGTAAAGTCTACTACCTACCTACCTACCTACTATCTAGCTGCTCTGGTCTTCCTTGTGCGCGACGCACCTTTTCCCCCACTGCTCACCCATATCATCAGCCGTCTCTTTCCGCTCCGATCCCGACACGGGAGATGAGTGCTTGCTTACTTGCTTTCTTGCTTACTTACAAATGCGCGACACAGAAAACATCGACGAAGAAGTCTCAAACGCACGCGACTGCGACCAAGACATCGACAGGCAGCGGCACGTCGGGCCATCACGGCAAGAGCTCGGGCAGCAGCAAGCACGGGCTCGGCGGCGGTGCGATCGCGGGCATCGCGGTCGGCGCCGTCGCCGGGCTCGCGGCTGTGCTGACGCCGCTCTGGCTGAAGCTACGGAACAGACGGCGGCAGTACCAAGAGGCGCGGCAGGAGGAGGACGACGCGGGAAAATCCGCGCCGCGCGAGATGGCTACTCCTGACAAATCTGTCGAGCAGGATACTGATGATGCACGGCCACATACGGGTATCCATCCCCAGTCATCACCTAAGATCTGAGGTTGGACACGGTGGTTGGTGAATGGACAGGTCAGATCTTCGTGTGAGCGGGAGGTCGGACGTTAATTTATTGGTTTGTGAAAGCGCTTGATACCATGTTGACTACGGATAATGTATGGCTAGGAATGAGTGATGAGTGTATAATGAGGATCCAATTACCCAACCCTTTTTTATTCTCACGTTTAACATAACACTATTTATAGTCAGGCCCTATCTCATAATAAACTTCACGCTCAAGTACTTCAGTCGAATGTCTCATGATATATCACCACATCGCACCCAAAATCGTGACTGCGTCCCCCAGTAATATCAATCAAACGCTTAGTTTTCAACCAAGAGCAAGAGGAAGAGAAAAAAAAAAGAAAAAAAAAAAGGCGCGGCGTCCCCGAGACCGCTGACCAGTCGCACCGTCAGACGCTCCTGGTGTAACGAAATAAAATCCAAAAAATTCTTTAATAATCCAATCCCGCTGTTCCCGTCATTATGGCGTACAAGATTTGAAACTGATTTATAGTTGGGTGAAACGCGCCAATAGTTGCCCCGAAAACACAGGGCCGCCCCTTCTACGTTGCAAAATAGTAGAGACATGGTAGCTTAGCGAGAGGCCGCGAGTCGTTAAAACGGCCGAAGAAAAAATAAAATGAAAATAAACTGTAGGATATAGTTAGCCGCTCGATATTATTGGTCGGCTGAGGCTCCTCGCCAGTGCCTTGGCGATCAAACGACCTTGAGCGTCCCCGTGCGGCCGGGTACGGCATTATAAGCCACCTCTCTGTCTCGGTATTCGCGCTCGCGCTGTTCTCGTTCGCGCTCTCGGAGTCTTGCCTTTTCTTGCTCTCTTTCTTTGTGCCTTACTGTTTCTCGACGATCTACCCTGCCATCACTCTCTAAACCATGTCGCGATGGTAATAATGGTACGGGTGGGGCATTGTCTAACCACGGTCTGCCGGGCGATGTTGAACTCATACTTCGCGATCGCCCGACTGATCCCGAGGTGGTGGGGCGACGTGGCGTGGTACGCGGTGGGGGTTGTAGATAATCGTTGGATCTGCCGTCAGTTCCGCTCCCAACCGAAATGAAATCGATGAGGTGACCAATATCGTCTGGCGGCCTGACACCATGGCCCTTCTTTTCTTTCGACCACTGAGGTGGTTCCTGAATCGTGGGGGTGAGATCAACAAGGGGTTTGGGGGGCACGCGCTGGTCCGAATAGGATAAAGTACTAGATTGTGATCCGGGAGGGTTAATGTGAGATTGTGTGTGCGGATGCTGCGAACGGTGTTGATTAGATGGCCGGGTAGCTGGTGACGAAGTAAGCCCGGACGGTCGATGAGTCGTTGCGGTTAGAGAAAAACGACGCTGCGCACCAGCTAAAGTAGTAGGTCGTGCCCCGGTAGGCTGAGGAATGGCACGCTGTTTGGCAGTGTGCTCTAGTGCAGATGGAAACCATGAGGGTGATGCAGGCTGTCCTGTCGATAATTCCGGGTCTTGTTGGCTATTCAGTAGTGATGGACCTTCGGCGAATGCCAGCTCCTGGGGCCGTTTCTTTTTCTCTTTCTCTAAGTCGGCAAGTGCTTGTTTCCTGTTGTCATATTCTTCTCCAAGTAAACCACCAGTAAAGCCCTCCTTGCTTTCCCGCTTGGATGGCTGGGGGAGCTTATGATCAGGTTTTTCTCTCTTTGAAAGGCGCCGAGAAATACTCTGGTCGATTTTTTGCTTGGGAGGGTCTAATTCGGGCGGTATAAAGCCCTTGCCAATTTGTGACAGTCGCTTGTCAAAACGCTTCATGTCGATCAGGGGTTCAAATTGCCCAATTGCATAAGGCGATTCATCCATAGATACCCGTGGACGGTGTCCGTCTACAGAACCCACATTATCTGGCCTCCTTGTAGCAAGGTTGGTAGGGGGAGACTGTACAGAAAGCGTTTCCTCTGGTTTTGCCACCGGACTGATCTGGTTCTTGAGGACTTCTGGACTACGATCGACTAAATATGAACTCCGCCAACTGTGAGCCCTTTGTCTGAACTCGCGCGCTACCTGAGGATCATCAGTACTGAAATACTGGACATAATTTTCTGTATTCAGAAATATGGTCGTCTTGTGCTGGGATTTAATTGCATAGCAGAAGCGTTTGGGTGGTTTTATATGCCTTCTCATTTGTGACTCGGTTGGTGTATAAATGTCATAGTCGGAGAGATGACATAAACTAACTGTGTCTTTATCCGTCGATTTTGCATTCGGCTTCTTCGCACAAATAATTTGGCCGCTTTCCAGAAGCGTGATCCACTTCTTGTTCCATTTTCCGGGGCGGTTCGAGTGGTATAGTTGTAGTTGAAATCCCGAGGGGCCCTCTTCACGGTTGGTAACTGCGCTGATGTCAAGGTCTTCATGGCCATCATTCGGATCCGATAATGTCACTGCTAGCCGATTTTGTTCATCGCCATCCCATGAATTCATGACATCTCGAATACGCTCGTACCGGCGTAATCGACGCTCAAGCCCTAGAATGCCATACTGTTCAATCACGAGACACTTTCCAGAGCCCATCTCGAGATCGTGCCCCATCCTAGTCGAGGTTTGAGAGATGATGTCGATAGTGGTAGTTTCAGGAGTGACATGCAAGTTGAAAGTATGATGTCGGCAACGGACCGCCACGTTCTGTACCCACAATCAGCTGTCAGATTTCATGACAAATAGCCCTTGGTATACTCACGCGATCTCCAGCATTGCTAGCTGATGTAGGAGCATCCTTCTGAGGCACAATACCCTTACCGCCGGGCTCAATGTGGGTTGGCAGGTTTCTCTCGGGTTCATGGTTGGATCTCCGGGTGCTAGGTTTAGCGGAAGTTATTGTTGGTGATGCGGGCGGCATCCCGTCCTTACTGTTCTTGCTTCCTTTCGCCAGCAGCATAAATTTGTCCACAACCGGACTTCTGAATTTATGCAATTGGGCCCTGGCTCTCTGACTTTTTTCCAGTTCCTCCTCTAACCTCTGTAAGTCCTTCATCTTCTGTTCCTCCAGTAGACGATCCCTTTCCGCCTCCCAGCTGACGTCACGTTGCTCAGGCGACCTGTGCTGTATGCCCCGGCTAGATCCCGCGACTTGATCGCGACTGCCGTCATATACTACGCTGGAACGATTATCGCGGCCATCAAATGTTTGGCCTGTGGTCCTTCGCTGTGTGGTGTGGCGCAATTGACGTCGCGCGGATGATTCGAGCATGGACTCAGTTTGACCTGTCATATCAGGAGGGCCGGCGGTCTTTAACAGTGGCGGGATGGTTGGAACAGGTGGGGCTACAGGAGCAGAGTTCATTGTGTGGGCGGCATCATTGTCCATGCCACCAGCAACACTGGCTGCGCGACGACGATAGCGAGACATCGATCGCGACATAGAGCCCGCCACCGCGTTTTCATGTTGCTGATCGGGTTCACGATTGCCGCCCGCAGCCCTTTTAGCGTTTGAAGGAGCAGGCGCAGAGACGGACGGTTTTCGCAAGCTGCGATATCTCGAAGGTCTCGAGACCCGCTCATCTTCCTGCTCCTCTGGAGGTTGCGCGTGGCGAGACATGTTTACCGGCTCCAAGTGGACCCCAATGCCGTTCTCGCAGCGTCAAGCAAGATATTGGGCTAGCGAGGGAATGCGAGCTGCGCGACAGGCTCACGGAGGCATGTGGGTTGGCTAGACTCGGCGAATGCCAATGATGATCATCGATGAGACAAGATGGCGGCGGTGTCGCTGATTGAGATCTGGTGGGGAAGGATGTTTTATAGACAGCCTCCACCCGAAACTCTATACCTCAGACACCCGCTCTTCTTTCAAGCCTGGACCCTAGCATCGATGGCGCGGCAGCAGCTAGAGAAGCAAAAGGTAGGAGGATTGCGAGTCTAATCTAGTGTAGTGCAGTGTTGTAGACAGGCACATTTATTGGTACTTACTAGGGATGCACGACGGGTAATGGACCCGACTTAATTGTTGGCAATAGGACACAGCACTAATATTGCTCCAATGAAAATTCCAAGATGCGTCGAAACGGTAAAATGAAGGGTGATGCAAGGGGCATTCCAGAACCCTAGGCGCGTGTTTTGTGGCGCCCGCCTTCCTGTAGGTACATTTCAGCTTCCCCGGCCGTTCAGCGATCGCGTGCTCGGTGGATAAGTAGGTACCTTTTTGAGCTGCTGCATATGTAGGTCTGGTTTGGAGCGCACGGCTACCCAGCTTGGACCTCATATTGTAGCGATTGTACAGATCAGAAATACCTAGATAGGTATGTAAAGTACGTGTAAGTATGGAGTAACAGCACCTACCTGTCTTATACTATATAGTACCTACTACTACTACTTAAACTCACACTTACCTCCTTAGACAGTACCCAGGTCAACTAAGTACGTATGCTAAGGCGAATCTCAGGCATCTTACACCACTTAAGCAGGGATTCTTCTTGGCCAAAAATACCTACTCAACCCCCTGAAATTTCAACGCCATGGCTCCCTTAAAATGTCTTGGAGTCATTTCTTCCAAGCTTGGCAACAGTAACATTCACCCTACAGTGATGCACACTAGGTACCGTAGTGCACTTCTTTGGCTTCCAAGGTTGATTCAGCCTAATTTTTATTTTTATTTTTATTTTTCTGTCTCTTCTGGTAAGTTGCAATTTCCCCATCCCCCATTCCCCATTCCACTCGACACCATCCATTGTAAATAGATCGGCTACCTGAATAGAATAACTATTCCGCGCAGAATTATCACATCTGTGAGTGCTACTCACCATGACCTTATCATCAAACTAGTGATCCTTCCGTGGCCGATAATTCACCATCAGCGGCGCCTCTCTCCACATCATATACATCTCGGCATCGCCTAGCCAATCACCAGGGCTCCGTGCGAACTCCATATCGTAGGTATAGACGAGCTTCGCAAGCGCGAGGCGAATCTCGAGCCACGCCTGTCCAAGCCCGAGACAGGCCCTGGGTCCAGTACTAAAAGCCAGGTTCCGCGGCTGTGGCACTCCGCCCTCGGCCAGCCAGCGCTCGGGCCGGAACGCGTACGGGTCCTCCCACTCGGATTCATTGTGCACGATGACCCAATGTGACGCCGACACAGTG
Organism: Ustulina deusta; assembly: GCA_023159155.1. Classification (NCBI taxonomy): domain Eukaryota; kingdom Fungi; phylum Ascomycota; class Sordariomycetes; order Xylariales; family Xylariaceae; genus Ustulina; species Ustulina deusta. Next base: position 106,660 of record JAJNNX010000019.1, on the reverse strand, counting down.
ACCCCGGCCGGCACGAAGTGGCCGTCGACATACTCGCCCGGCGACACGCGCGGTAGTCCGAACGCGATCGGCGGGAACGCGCGAAGCGTCTCCTCGAGCACCGCGTTGAGGTATCGGAGGGACGCGAGTCGAGTGCCCGTCAGCGCTTCGTAAGTTCCGAGCCCACGGACCTCGTCCTGCAACTTGTTCAAACACGCCGGGTTTGCGCATAGGAAGTACGTCGCGCCCGTTAGTGCGTGTGAGACGGTGTCTGCGCCGGCGATCACCATTGCCTGCGCAAGAGACACAAGCGACGCCTCGTCCATCTTGCCGTTCGCGATGACAGGACCAAAAAGATCTGCCGTCTCTCTCTCGGGGTGATCTTCTTGGAGTCGCACGCGCTTACGGACTACCTCTTGAGTGTACGCATAATGCTTGACGCGGTTGTCGACTGCCGACTTCGAGACCAGATATGGCAGGATGAGACGCAGTAGCGGCATGCGTTCCATTAGCGCAGGGAGTATCGCCGCATGCGCACTGTCACGGAGCAGGGAGATCCAGAAATGTGCTTTGCTAGCCTCGACCGCGCCGAAGGACTCGCTAAAGGTCATTTCGCCTATCCCTTTTCGTTAGTTATATCATCATAACCTTCAATTCCTCTTCTTTTTACAATATCCTAGTTGAGAACTTAAAAAGAAAGAAGAAGAAGAGCCTTCTAAAGCATTAGAAGGAAGCAGAACTAGAAATGGCGACGAACCCATGATATCGAATCCCAGCCACAGCATCACCTCTGCGACATCGACGCCAACCCCATGCGATGCAGCAGACAGGCTCCCCATCTTCTGCACGAACAAGTTCACATATTGGTGAATGAGATGTTCCTGCTTGCGCAAGGCCGTGGCGCTAAAGCCCGGGGCGAGTAGCTTTCGCTGCCATGCGTGCTCGGTTGCGTCAATCTCGTAGAACAGCACCCTCACAGAATCACCGTTGTTATAAAAAGTAACGTCTTTAATGAATGGCTTCCTGTTTCGTGTCGGCGCTGAGTAGATGTCGTTGTGGGCCTGGACCGTATTAAAACTTAACTCGTTGGGCGCTACTCGGACAACGTTGCCTGCAACATGTCAGCCGTGTTGTTTATTCTCAAGTGAGCTGGGAAGGGCCATACCGTATTTCCTGTGAGCATTCTGTATGATGCTTGGATAGCGTCCGCCAAGCCAAACCCAGGCTTGCCAGAACTACGAATATGCATTAGCAAGCCAGACAGATTTGAAGTGCAGAAATATACTGACTTGCGATAAGGCAGCGAGCTTGGGCCCGGGGTATTTAGCCAGTGGATGGAAATATAAGCTGTACACGCACCAGCCGAAGAGGTAGCAGAGAAGTCCCTCGATGACGTTAGCTATACCCCGAAATAGATAAAGGAGTGTTACTAACTACCGTCGCAGAGACACCCGCCAACGGGGCGGCAGTGGATAGCATCGAGATCAGATCAACAATCGTCATAGCAGATAGGGCAGACGTCTGGGCAATGTGTGTAGGAAATGGAGTATCAAACAAAGTGTTCCCTAAGGCTAGCGTGGCAACTACGGAGCTATGGTATCACACTCTTGGTTGCACACGAAGCCTCGGTGGTCCTTGGATCCGATATACCCGTAGAGGGGCGGCTTTGTTCTAGCAAGTATGTTACCTAGTCATATGTATTTACACAGTCTAAGTAGGAGAGGGCTTCGGGGGCATCACATCTTTTATATTCCCCTAGACGGAATTCCGTTCTGCGATGGTAGGGCGATGCCATCACAAGCCACCACTGAAACCCACGACTAAGAGCCAACAACATATTCTTCACCGAACCTATAGCAGTCATCATTATCATCCTAGGGCCCAGGAAGCTTAAGGCAACACCGGCCGGGAGAACTTCTGAAAGTGGCACAGAATGATCATGAGTTTTTAATAGTCTGAGTAGGAATGGCGGAGCAAACACATGTTAACCAACCGAACCAGCCATCACATATTGTCCCCTCCGAGTGCTATGGCGATTCGAATTACTATTGGTTAACGCTGGCAAACTGGTGGTTACCTTATACTGCGACCCCCCCTCCGCAGGACATTCAATCGATTGTGCCCAGGCATATACGCCGCTGCTTGACATGCCGTTTAGTGGCCAGAACTCGAACACCGTGCCTCCCGATTCAGCTGGTCTGGACATAGTTCTCCCAAGAGCAAAAGATTGTTGGCTAGTTCCCCACAAAAGACGTTCTTGTCAACGGCCAGCATTAGCCGGAAAAGCAGCAGCGATCCTCTCAGAGGGATTCCAGCCTCCCGATCGAGGATTTTCCCAGCACCTAATAGCTCTCGGGTTATCGAACAATCACGAAAGATAGAGCCCGCGAAGCCCTAGTGTGGGTATTAAACGGCCCGTTCTACTCTAATAACCAGCTGGAACGGGCCTGTTTCCCTGTTGAGCAACATCGCCGCTGGGCCTCGGATGTGAGCTCGGTCGTTCGCTTAGCGACAATACACACACTTATATTCGCGAATTGGATGCTGCTGAAAATATCTCTAGCTTGGCTTTTTGAACACGGGGTTTGGGTCGGGTGTTGTGTTGGGGGCGAGGACGGCACAGTGTACTATGCGCATCATGTGGCCCATCCAAACTATATGCTCAAGCGAATCGCAACTCGGCCCTCGATCTCATTACCAACAACGTATCACATGAAGACAAGGGAATAGTTCCACAAAGGATGACGAGTTTCCATGCAGCTTCTGAGCTAAAGATCAGTCTGCTCGGCAAGGACTACTAAGAGGTAAACAGGATCTACTCAAAGCGGGTCAGAAGAACCAACGATCCGACGCTACCGCCAATAAACAGGCCGTTTCAAATACTATATATAAACCACGTGGAAGGGAAAACGCCTTCTGATATGCGTGTTGGTTCATGCGTGTGATGAGACGCCACATCACAATAGTCCGACAAGCGTGCGACAATCCAGACTGCTGGTTCCGACTAAATCATGAGTCCAATTCACGGCACACGTGTAAACGTAAGCTTCGTTTAAAGTCGCTAATCTGCGACAGGGAGGGGAATAGTGCGTCACTTGTGATTATTCGTGCACGCTTACGGCAGATCAGACTGGAGCCTTTAGGATTGACAGCCATATAAAAAGAGTTGTCGTGTACCAATGTGATCCCCAGAATGCCACCGGCATCCAAGCCGTCTTCATCCCCACCATATATCACACTCCTGACCCTGCCTTCGTTCTTCTGGTTACAGCCGCTTACCCGACTTCTTTGGAGCTCTGCGGAGCATGCCTGATGTGGCCTTGCATTGAAGATTATTGAATTGTGATTTTGGATTTGCATGTTCATTGCGCCAGCAGTTGAAACGATGAGCGATCCATCCGGGTGAGAACTCCTCAAAACGAATTGCGCTATGTCCTCACCTTGAACACTTAACCCCCTCGTGACATAAATACCAATCAATCTCTCCAGGTTGGAAGCGGACTTTCGGAGGGCTTTAGACGCAGGCGACGCGGATCGTAAGCAGAGACTTGCAGAGAACGACATCGGGTCTAAGTGTTATCTACGAGTTGACATTCACATATTCATTGGCAAGAAGCAGTCTGCAGCGTGAACACGGCTTTCCAACATTCAAAGTGTATCTGCTTGATGATTTGAGGGAACGAGTGGCAATTGCCTGGAGTGTGCATTTATCAATACCGTGTGAATATCAACTATTTCACACTAGCCCAGAGCAGCTCTATCTTGCGTCAACAATGACTTCAAGTCTACCGGGCCGAGCCGTAAGTTGATCTCTCAAGTCTCGCTCTACCAACTTCCCATTGTCCTGCCCGGGAGCAAATTTTATATGATCTCTACTTAGAAGGCCCACCACAACAACTATCTTTGTTTAAGCCAGCGCAAGGTGTTTACCCATACACCCACCCTCTTCAGCCGATTCCGGAGGAAGCGAAAGCACGCCGTCTTTGATTACATCAGGTCGAGCATACCGCCGCTCAGAAATGAAGTCATACACGAGTTCCCAAGCCGCCTCCAGTGAAATTAACTCTTGGTATGGGTCGAAGAGCTAGTGACTGTATCCTGTGCTGAATCCGAGACCTACATCTGCCCAACTGAGTACTTCCCGAGGCGCGCAAATCTGAACGTTGCCGGGAGATAGGTACCGTCAATTGAAATGCCTCCCTTCCGCGCGACACCATTGCTTGTTAGCTATGGAAACGGGGGAATCAATCGCATTGTCTCATTGACGACGCCCGCCATTCAAATGCCGTAGTCTGGTGACTGACTGCCCACGCGCCTGATGTGTCAGCCTGTTGAGCCTCTCGAAAAATCAGCTCAGCATGCACAGGGTGAAGAGCGAAGAGGTACATGATGGTAATCAGTGCTGGGGCTGTCGTACCACTATCCTCTGTCAATTTGTTCGACCGTAAATGCAATTGTCAGAGCAGCCACATCGCCACCCAGAATCCGGCCACGAGCGTTGTGCGTTCTGCTTTGGTCGTGATCTTCCAAGAACCATGAAGTAATGTCGCGGACTCCGGGCTCCGCCGTTGACTAACCCGAACCGACACGAAGCATTTCAGGAGAGGCCGTCTCGCAGGGTTCCATTCTTCTTTCTGGAGTATCCTTCATTCAGCCTTTCGGCGGCGTGCTTGATAACCCCAGGAAGTCATTCCGCTGGTATCGAGCTGTATTCAACACACAATAATAGCGGCGATATGTTATTTTTTTCGAGGACTTTTCGCTCACTGAGCTTCATTTCAGCGTCACGGGATCACTCGGGGGATACGTCAAAGTTGGCGACCCTCTCGCTGGCAACTCACACGGGGTGCAGCCCGAGTTTCGCTCGATCGCTTCAATAAATGAACCTACCTGCCCCGGGGGCAAGCAGCGTAGAGGGAAACACCCGAGCGACCTACTTCGTTGGTCGAGAGCATAGTGGTGGCAAGGCCATTTCTAGCCCAGTATTCTACGTCCCAAGCCTAGATATTCCAGAAAGAACCCGTATATTCTAATCTCTAATTACATCGCCACAACGCTTTACCAACTCGGGCTTATATGAACCTTGGCCTCGGCGATTTCTGCTGAACACGGTGACATTACGCATGTCTCGATCATTTCAGGCTTGATCCCCCTCAAGCATCAAGAGAATGCCGGTTCCCATGCCACATCTAATCACTTGCTTCCGGTCGTCTCCGTTTACTTGTAACTTTGAAGGACGGTGATCTATTGAACGGTATCCGTGGATCATCACTTTTGGGTCCTGCATACCAGCAGAGAGTCTCGCCGAAGCCAATCTTGACGGAACGGACCTTCCTATTGAAAGATGCTCGCTGACAAGCTAGTCGTGGAATATATGATCACTTTCCTCGCTAGTGTATCTTCTCTTCTTTGTCACTGTGCCACATTTTACTCCCTACAATCCTGACGGAGCTGGTTTTGGAAAACTCAAAGTTTGGCCATAACGACTAGGGCGCTAAGCTCATATTCTTCATTGCCTGACGTATCCACACGTCCAGTCTATACGGGAGTTTGGGAGGGTGTATCCGTTGTCTATCTACTCTTCTAGCCATCGTTGCCCAGGATTCATTTCAGTGTCATTTTACCACCGCCGTATCAGTCTATTCCTTTGGATGTTTCATGCATCTCATCTTTGGAGACTGAAATTGTGCATATCCCGCAAAACGGTTGCCATAACGCGTTGCTGACGACTTTTGTGCCAAAGAACACCGTTATAATTAATTACTTGCTCCGCTTGTAGATCTTGGAAAGGAAGACCTCGAAGACCTCCTTCTTCAAACCCTCGCTCTCGTCGATTTGATCGATCTTTTTCCTGAGGCTGCTGACAGTCTTCTCCTCGTAATCTTCGTACACCTGGTCGAGCTTCATATCGTTGTAAAGCTTCTTGATCTCGGCCTCATGCGCACTGTCCTTCCGGCCATAGTGGTCTTCGAGGATCTTGCGCTGCTCGGGAGTGGCAAGCTCGAGGGCTTTGTTCACTAACCACGAACACTTATTGTCCATGATGTCTGTACCGATCTTGCCGATATGCTCGGGAAGACCGTAATTGTCGAGGTAGTCGTCCTGGATTTGGAAGTACTCACCCATGGGGATGAGAATGTCCTCAGCCAGCTTGAGGTTCTTCGGGGTGGCGACGTTTAGCATCTGGAGGGCAAGGGCAACGGGGAGATAGAAGCTGTAGTAGGCGGTCTTGTAGATGACGATGAAGCTGTGCTTCTGAAGGCTGAAGTTGTCGAGGTTTACGACGTCCTCAGGGGCGGTAAGCAGATCGCACAACTGCCCGAGCTCAGTTTGTAAAGTAACCTCGTGGAATAACTCAACCATATCAATATAAGAAGGGTGGGATCGGAAGTGCTTCTTGAGAAGAGTGTAGATGGCCGACTCGAGCATGAAAGCGTCGTTGATGGCGACCATACCGACACCCTCATGGCGGTACCAGCAGGGCTTGCCACGACGGGTGATGCTGCTGTCCATGATGTCGTCAGACACTAGGAAGAAGGCCTGCAGAAGCTCAATCATCCAGCCGAGGGCAGCGGCTTGGAAGTACTCCTCTTCGGTTAGAGCCCTGTTGAGAAGTAGGGACACCGAGTCCGGAACGGACATGCCACGATTGCATTTTCCGCCGACAGTGTTGATTTCAAGCGACTAGCACCCGTCGTTAGCATCCAGATCACGGTGGGTTCTGAGATGAGAGCAGGTTGGAAAACTTAGATTGCCGACCAGCAAGATACGCAGCAAAACCGCCACTTCGGATTGTAAGTTGTGTTTACATGACATGACGTCTTGTGAAACGTCGACGGTGTGGCTGGCTGTAGAATTGGAGAAGCGATGAAATGCATCTCACCTTCTTGTACCATTCCAGATACTGCTGAGGTAAATTGTACCCCCTCGCCCAGTTCAGCACGTCTTCCTCCAGCTTCGGGAAGACCGACTCGAACTCCTTCAATGTGGTTTTGGTCGCCATCTTCCTCGTCTTGGAACGGTACGAATTCGTGGCAAAGATGTCCAACTTGAAGCGCAGTCGGTGGAGGAGCAACGGGAGAGGTGAGATGAGAATGGTCGGAGGGGAAACGAATGCGTGAAGGCACGTTTGAGGAGGGGGTGTCCACTATGTACCTCGATTATGTACTGCACTAAGATACAGATGGTTCGCTGCGAGATCCGATACCAAATTTGGTAGGACCGGTTTTCGGGTGTCTTAGATGGAGGGCCATTGCCGTAGCGTGCTGGGTCCAATCTACAGAGGCATACACGGGAAAATATAAGGCGGTGATGTATCGTATTAGCTCTGAACAGCTGCCGGATGCGCTAGCAATGTTTCGAATCCAACTCGTCCACTGCAACAGGTACCTACAGCACCGACCTACTTGACAGCTAAAAAAAAGACCGGAGGGTCTAGGTACTTAGGTAGGTTCGGTGTTAGTGGGGGTGGGCAACAGGGTGCCAGAAGTGCCATGAAGCTGACGGCAGCTGACTGTTCCGATCATACCTCATCCTGCCGGTGAGGGCCAGAGTAGGAAATCTCCGGCAGATGCCGCCCTTCAAATAGCTAGCACTATTTGTGTTATGTTGTGCCATGTCTTCATCTTCCCATGTTTTAGGTACTCAAATACCGGCGGATCTATTATCTTCTGCCGGTACCTATAACTTATAAGTCTGACAAGTACGGTATTCCTTGCCTGAGTATAGGTACCTGTCGCTTAATAGCTGCCAAGGTAGGTAGGTAACCAAGCGTGTGCTGACATTATCGTTATCAAGATCGTTATCGATAATTTTAGCGTGGTCGTTATAATGTGCTTATCCATTGCTGCCGTGTTTCCCTTCCATTGCCTGCGTTTGTTTGGCATGTTGGCGACCGAGTAGGCATTGTGGTGGGGCAAATCGTGATCCATTATTGCACCTGTTGAAGCCAAGGTAGAGCTCAGCTTCATACAACCAAAGCGACATCATAACCCGCCAGGCTACCTAAGGTACACCACATTCGAATAAAGCAAAGGAAAAGGATGGAAATGAAGGATTCGCTTGGTGAACAGCTTCATGCTTGAGTTAAGCTCCTGTCTGGGAAAATCAACAAGCAGTTGCCCTTGCGCGAAGTGAGACAGCTGTCGGCTCACGCAGCTCTGTGACTCTCTCGCCTCGCCTCGTCTTGTCTTGTCTCTCCTCGCCATTTCGATGACATTTCCGTCAATTAGACACCGCTAAAGCCGAGTCCTGTCGCCCTCTCGCCGCTCCCCGTTCTGATGCATCCTTGGTGTAGCTTTCTACCATGTCCTTGAACGATCGGGAGAAATCCCAACTGCGAAGTGCATTACAAGAAGCCGTAGTCAAGTGTTCTGAGCGATGCCTTTACCAGTCATCGAAATGGTAGGCTGTTTCCCCCAACAAGCGTTACTGTGTGATGGGCAACTAGGCTGATAGGTGGTGGTGCTGATCAGGGCCGCTGAGCTTCTCAATGCCATCCCCGAGGCAGAGCCGTCGCTTGACGACTCGCGACTATCCGACGTCTCAAGTGCGTATGCTTCGACTGTCGTGGCCCCGAATATGGACCCAGATGAGGCTCTTTTGGAAGCGAATGAAATCAGCAGGTATCTGCTCGCCAAGTCTTTATTCGACTGTCGAGAGTACGACCGATGTGCTGCTGTCTTCTTACCTGAGACCACTCTCACCGGCATCGTCTCCCCCAAGGAGACCAACGCCACCCCAAAGGGCAAAGGCAAGGGCAAGGGCAAGGCTACTACCGGTACCTCTAGGCCAAGAAATGGGCAGGCAATCCCAAAAATCAGTCAACGCAGTTTGTTCCTCTCCCTCTACGCCAAACTCTTATCCGGCGAGAAGCGGAAGGATGAAGATGCCGAGATGGTTATGGGTCCCCAGGATCTTGGCACTTGTAAGAACAAGCAATTGATCACTGTCGGCCGAGTGCTTCATACATGGTTTGAAAGTCGCAAGACGGAAGATGGCCAGGATATAGATGGTCAGGGCTGGCTGGAGTATCTGTAGGTCTCATGATATTGATGTGTTGTCCTAATCACTGACCTATGTCCCAGCTACGGAATGGTCCTTGCCAAGGAGAAGAACGAGGAACAGGCCTTATATTACCTTGTTCGTAGCGTGCATTTATTTCCTATGAACTGGGGCTGCTGGTTGGAGATAACTTCGCTTATAACGCGTGTTGACGATGTGAGTTGCAAGTTCATTCCCTGAAATTGCTACTAACCATGCTAGTTGAACCGAGTTATGTCCCGTCTACCGCAAAATATTGTGTCGTTCATGTTTCACATACATACCTCTCTCGAACTTTATCAGCATGATAGTAATCTCGCCAACTCCCTCGATCAACTTCTTAACATTTTCCCGTCTTCTTCATTTTTAATGACATGCAATGCTCTGCTCTTATACCACGCAAAAGACTTGGTGGCTGCGGAGCAGAACTTCAGTCATCTGCTCTCCCTTCACCCATATCGCCTTGACTCACTCGACCATTACTCCAACATTCTTTACGTCATGAATGCAAGGCCCAAATTAGCGTTCTTAGCTCATCTTTGCAGCAATGTCGATAAATTCCGCCCCGAGTCCTGCGTGGTTATTGGGAACTACTACTCACTCCTATCTCTTCACGAAAAGGCAGTTCAATACTTCCGCCGAGCTTTAACCTTGGACCGTGCCTGTCTCTCGGCTTGGACCCTTATGGGCCACGAGTATGTTGAGCTAAAAAATACTCATGCAGCTATCGAGTCGTATAGGCGAGCGGTAGACGTCAATCGCAGAGATTATCGCGCGTGGTATGGATTAGGCCAGACGTATGAAATGTTGGAGATGCATGCATATGCCCTCTGGTACTACAAAAAGGCGGCGGGATTGAGGCCCTGGGATGGGAAGATGTGGTTGGCAGTTGGTTCCTGTCTCCAGCGGATGGGCAGGAATCAAGACGGCATCAAGGCTCTCAAACGCGCTTTGCTCGCCGACAGCTACTATGAAGCAGGCAGCAGCTTTGAAAGCTCTTCCGATAGCATGCGTGGTGACCCAGAAATACTGCTGCAAATTGCTGGCATGTATGACACCTTGGGCGAAGTCGAGGATGCAAAGGCATATATGGAGATGTGTGTTGCACAGGAAGTTGGCCCGGCCGGTGAGAGTCAAGGTGAGAGCATCGCTATACACCGTGATTCACCCGGTGGAGGATCTGATGACGGTGGAGAAGGGGATGGTCGTGGGACAGGTACCGAAGGCACAGGAGTCACAGCCGCCACTAGTAAGGCGAGGATGTGGCTTGCACGCTTCGCTATGAGAACTGAAGATTACGTGACCGCGGGCCGCCTAGCGAATGAGCTATGTCAAGATGGTGTTGAAGTTGAGGAGGCTAAAGCACTTATTCGAGAGGTTAGGTCCAGAATAGAGTCCGCAGGTGGGGATAGCGCCTCGAGGGGGCGGGCTGCGGGTGTCTCTTAGTTGATGGTGATCAAGGTTTGTCTATGAGCCACGAAGCAACGAATCACCTTAATTACAATACTTTGAAACCAAAGCGCCGCCCTGAGTTCCTTGGAGTAGCGAGCCGCAGTCCTAAGATTATCCTTTACGATTACTGCAGTCGAGTAGCCTTACTACATTTGGCCCAGTATTTGGTAGGTAGTAAATTAAAAATGCGCAAAAAGGCGAAAGTGGAATGTCTTCGAGTCCTTGATGGAGCGTAGATCATCCCCATGTCTTCCCAGCCGCAAGCTAGCACCTATCCGAGGTTGCATGTTTCGAAACAGAATGCGGGGAGATCAGTGTCTTGGCATGCTTTGGTCGAAACACCGCCCCAACTGAGGCGCCTATTGTTCCTCGTTCGGTTGGGTTGCCCACAAGCGTTTACACAGATGAAGGAGAGACTATAAACGCCACCGTCTGCAAGAATGCGACAAGCCTATTGGGCAGTACTCCTGCCAAGTCTCTTATAGTCGCATACCGTTCCCTCATTTATTTCTTGATAGGACGCGGTGCACATATGACTTAAGAACTCACCGGCCTACTCTCGTGGCCGTCGAGATGGGGTCTATTCTAGTCGTCTCTCTTTCTTCTCTGCCCAGAGGCATCCTCTCTATAATGAGCATTACCTTCTTTTCTCGCATTTTTTGAAAATTCTACTCGCTGTAGCGAGGTGCTACTATCATTTTCATACGTTCCTTTCTGGCTTCAGGTCGAGCCATCGTCTTCATTTCTCACTCGCCGTTGAACGTTTGAGTCGTAATTTTTTTTTCCCTTGGAAACTATCTTCAGTTCGTCGAAAGTCTGCCGCAACTTGGTCGCTTTATTTTTTTGTCCTCGTTCAACGATGAAATCGTTTTCCATTTTTGGTCTAGCGACCTCTCTGTTCGCTGTAGCCGACGCCCATACTTTGTTCACAACCCTGTATATCAACGATGTGAAGCAAGGGCAGGGTGACGGAACCTGTGTCCGACAGAATACTGACCTACCACATTCAAACTCGCCCGTCCGCGACTTGTCTAGTGATGAGATGGCCTGTGGTATGAGCGGTACAGTTCCGGTGAACTACACTTGCCCAGCGCCCGCGGGGGCCAAGCTGACCTTTGAGTATCGGCTTAACCCTAGCAGAGCTGGCCAAGGCTTCATTGACGAGAGCCAGTAAGTAATTTCTGATCTCATCTTCTTCATGTCTTGGCCACTTTGAGAGTATAGAGGCCTCTTTCGGACGGGAATCGCGTCTTGCACGCTCACAAACCATGTCGGAATGGCGATAACTAACACAAAGTGTGATAGTAAGGGGCCCGTTGCCGTATATGCTAAGCGGCTTTCAAGTCTTAGCGCAGATGCCACAGGGCCTGGCTGGTTCAAGCTCTGGGGTGAGGGGTACGACATGGAAGCCGACAAATGGGCAACAGAGAAAATCATTGACACCAACGGTTTGATTTCTATACAAATTCCCACTGCTCTACCAGCAGGGAACTACCTGTTCCGCCCAGAAGTCGTGGCAATGCATAACGTGACGCCGGAAGTCGAGCCGCAGTTCTACATCGGTTGCGCACAGGTATTCATCGAGAGCTCTGTGACCGGTGATCTGAACATCCCATCTGAGAAGAGCGTCAGCATTCCAGGATACTTGCAGAAGGGCGACCCTTCGGTGACCTACAATATCTACACCGACGAAGAATATGCCGACCCCAAGAAGCCATATCCAATGATGGGACCCGAGCCATTTGTGCCTGCTCCCGTCCTGAAAGCATCTAGTGGCAAAGTGATACACCAAACGGAAGGCGAAATCCCCGACTCTTGTATTCTCTTGAATGGAAACTGGTGCGGTGTCGAAGTCCCCCCATACACGAATAACTCAACCGATTGCTGGAACGCCGTCAAGGATTGCTGGAGTCAGGCAGATGCATGCTGGGCACAGCAACTGCCGTCTGGCGGGCGCAATTGCGAGGTCTGGGGAGACAAGTGTAAGGACCTTGGTGCGCATTGTTCCGCGAAGGATTTCACCGGCCCGCCGGCATACGAGCTCAAGAGCAACGACTACCCGGCGCCTGGGCCCATCCCGGCCGCCCTCAACGCGGAAGATGCGCCGCGGGATACGTCCTCGTCGGAAACCCCGAGGACGACCCGCGTCGTGGTGACGAGCTCAGTGCCGGTCACTGTGACCGTAACCCCCACGCCATCGTCCTCATCATCTCCATCGCTTGAGCCAATACCGGATTTCACGCCGCGACCTACTGCGATTACAGCGCAACCCACTCAGACCCCTAAACCGAAGCCCCATTGTGGCGGGCGGAGGCACAGACGGGCGAGCCAGCGCCAGTAGTCGGGTGCGGATCGTTGGCTACTAAGGGCCTGGGAGAGTCCATCATCTTGCAAGCTTCTTTGAGCTCATGGGTGAGCTTGGAGATTTGCCTTTCCGAATGAACTGGGCATTGTCCAGAAACTCACGTGGATGGCGTTTATAGACTTGTCGGTGATTGTGATGACTTCAATTCTTGTCTATATATTTTACCTGCTTCTTTATGGAGCGCGTCCGACGCGCAGCGGTCAGGTTATTTCTGTGTACACTATTATATATTTACCCATCGAGATGCTGTATTCGCCACTGAGTCTCCGTATCTGGTGGCCCTTGGCTACTCGCGACCAGATGAAGATCCCTACTCCGTCCTCAGCACGTTTCATTATACCAAATTAAGGACGGACATGGGAAACTTAGTACCGGCTATATTCCTCAGGCCGAATTATGAATTCCCCTGCAACAAGTCCGTTTGCTAAGTCTCACTCGAATGGGAAACTAGAACCTTGATCTGCCAAGATCTGGGTGATTAGGAAGGTGGTTAACATACCCGCTCATGATACCGGGAGATGTAGCACGGACTGCACGGTCTCTACGCTGTACCAGTCCTATACTAGTATAGATAGAACAACGTGCCGCTTACTCTGGGCAGGGAAGTATCTCCGGAAGGGCCACGTGAGGATGGAAGAATATCGTAATACAGATTCCGCAACTCTTAGTATATAGACTGGGGCCTGGGCAGCTTGGCTCACATCGCCAATCCCCAGCTCATCGATTCGGGTGCGGTGACCTCACATCGGGCAGCCCAATGCGTCTTTCCCTGATTGCCATCCTTGGCTTTTCCGCCACGGCAGTTCATGAGTCGGAACGCTTCGCGGGCGATGGCAGGGGCCAGAAGCTCATCTTTTACTGTCCATTCAGCACGTAGTCTACCGGCTGCGAGCGGAAAGAAAGGCGTATTTCCCATGAACCGCATTGGACCTTCAGGGTCTGATCTTTATGTAGCGAATGCCGATGGCACGAACGCCCGAAGGCTTCGGGGGAATATGTCTCAGTTAGACTATCATGTGGCTTTCTCGCCAGATGCCAAATGGACCCTGTTCACCGGCGAGCGCAATGGGGATGAGAACTCAGATATATATCGAGTCCGCTTGGATAGGTCCCGCCTTGACATGCTGCGATCAACGCCGTCCGTGGAAGATGTTGTCTGTCTATCTCCGGATGGAAGCAAGATCGCATGTAATAGCTGTAGCAAGGTCAAACGCCCGATTTGACTACGTTCGACGTTTGGTATTAGTGTCGCGGTATAGTGTTGTAGTTCTGTTCTGTGACCAGAAGCTAACGTCTGGGTTGAGGATATAAAGACAGCTGCGGTAGCTGGGGATCCTTACTTGCCTGACAGATACTTCCATCCACCGTGATCGCCGGACGGAAACTGACTTGTCTCTTCACTAGATCATAACACTGATTGGGCAGGCTATGGTAACGGAATAGGGTGGGAGCATCCTCAAGCCCTTTCAATCTACGCCATTAGACCTTCTGGATCTCTGGAACGCTCGTCGTCCTGAAGGTGTGTAGTAGATGCCCTCCCACGCACCTCCTTTGAGATTGTTGTTTGTCAAGCACTGTTGGAAGATCTTATACCCAGCACCTCATGTAAGCTCCTATTTCGGAATCCACTGACATGGTCTACGAGACTACCTTGTCCACCAAAGGCAACAAAAGTTGTGAATGGGACCCTTCGATCATCATTATGGTCACCCGACGGCAAAGTGATGGTCTACGAGGTACCCAGATGAACACGGCCGCCTCCAGGAAAGCCTATCTACAGATGGGATAGCGAGTAGGAGTACAGATTTACCGACGTGTTCTCTCGGATCTTGCTGCAAAGCAAGCCAATCCTGACGGAGAAGTAATTTAGCAGCTCCTCGACCGGAACATTCAACCCCTATGGGTTAACCCGGCGAGTCGTATTTGACACTGCCACATCAGCCGAGATTGGCCCTAAACTAACGGCGAAGGGCCTTGCAGGCGCGTCCCAGCCGGCGTGGTCACCGGATGGCGAATGGGTTGCATTTGGGCTTAGGTCACGATTCCAGTCCCACGTAACGAGTGCCGCGAAAGTATACCGAACAACAGCGAACGGCTCGTACTACAAGGCCCTCACCAACGGCACGGTGAACTCTGGTTTCCCAAGATACTCTGCGGATGGGCGTTGTATTGTCTTTCGCGAATGGGCAGCGCGCAACGGCTTACGCAGCAAGTTCGTCCTTAATTGCTCTCTGAACACACACCTCTGCTGCCTTTTACTCTTACTGTAGTTCTGGATCTAAATGGCAAGAGCATCCGGAATCTCACAGATCAGCGCGACGACTTGCCCGGTTGGGCGCCAGATGGCGAGAGGATCGTCTTCAGTCGCTCAGTCAGTTCTACCCACCTTGACGTGCGCACCATCCGCCTAGACGGATCGGGTCTCCAATGCGCTGCTACGACCGGTGTCAACGATGCATGCGGTTTGGACCCGCAACGGTCGCATCGTGTATAGCACAGGTCAATATGGGTACCGCTAAGAGGTCAGTATTGATGAAAACAAAATCTACAGCTCTAGCGCCTCTTGACACTAAAGCAGTATTTCAGCAAGTATACCGGAGTCTCTTAGTACTCTGTTGGACATGTCTCGGTGGTATAAATCGTCTAATCAGGGGCTTTCTATTCATATCATGTGAGGGACCAGAGTCGCAGGGGGTTAGAAGCCGCCTCTGTGGACTTGTATTATAGGACATACTATATAAAGGTCCGATTCCACCGCAAAATACTGGGAGAGGACCCAGGAGTCAATGATATTGAGCCCTTACCCATACACTTCAACCACCAGTGACCTACCTGTGACCCACCTTCACTCTGGGACCACCACTCTTAGCAAATATTTTTTATTTTATCAAATAGCTATAGACCAGAGGTTTCGGTACAGAAGGTACGGATCTCGAGTACAAAGCGGATACAATTTAAGAAATCACAGTAAGAAATTGCCGCTTGTACAGAAGGCCAAAGGTTTAGGGGAGTGAGAATATTCTAATATATGCATGTTCTAGGTGGTAACCTCTATTGCTAGGTTAAGATGTGTTCTATCGTCTTAAAAGATATTAGACTGACTACTTTTGAGATGCAGTCAATTGAATAGAAAACTCTAGAAGAAATTATAAAGCCAGGTAGCTTTAGGAAAGTAACCAACACTAATGAACACTAAGAATTTACTACGCGCATGGTTTGCTAGATGAAAGTATTATTTCATACTCGGGATCTCCCTTTCTATGTAATTACTATCTTTGCCAAGGAGCTTTATAGGTCTTCGGCTTAACCTTCCCTCGGGACCCCGATCCCTCTTGTGTTGTAATATTGATCTCCGTAGTAATGAGTATTCGTCCACCATAGGATTCAGGGTCACCGTGATGTTCATCGAAAGCTTGCTTGCTTTGTAATCGGGTTGGTTCTAACTCTGTGAGGCCTCCGTCACCTAAAACTGTGGACCTAGAATCAGATGTAGTTTGGGGATCCGTTTCTGGGGACGATTGCGATAACGTGCTGTTCAACTGGAAACGTTGTGGGAAAGGAGCTATGGTTGTCTTCGACCGCAGACAGCTGCAGAGTCGATGTAGGCAATTTGTCTGTCGAAATATGATCGGGAACGCAGGGACACAAAATATAATCTGTGATGTTGTGACTTCTGCTAAACCCCACATGCTGCCGGACACTCAGAGTTAGTAATCGCCATTTTGATGGTAATCTGGAGGTGTTTCGAAAGCGCGGGGAATTTCCAAGAAATGACGATGGGCCGAAAGGGAACCTCGGTACTTTGAAAGTCACCAAAGAGTGAAGAAAATAGCTCAAACAATTACTCACATATACTGACTATACGCACCGGTTGTGTCTCGAGATATGCTGAGATGAATGGCAGACGCGACTCGACCAGCTGCCCAGACACAAGCGCTGATTTTTCGATTAGAACTATGTAATTCCGAACGGTTACAAGATGAAGTGTGACGTACATTGCACCACCGGAGAATACCACTGAAACCCCAACCTTCTGCTTTGTGGCGAGCCTCAACTTCCAAATGACCATCTGTGGTAGCAGGAGCATAAGAATATCCGAAATCAAATGAAAAACCGTGATGAAGATATTGAACGCATTGAGATCGATGCAAGTTCCAGGAAGATACCGTTGCCAAATTCGTTCTCGTGGGTTACAGGCGTTTGTGATCGTGATGATTGTCGCAAGATACAAAGCAGTGTTGACAGCGATCATTCCATAGCACGTCCAATAGAATATACTGCGGTTCGACTTCACAACAAATATATGAGTCCATTCTAAGAGAATCGCTACCTTCGCTAGAAGAAGTGTAACGCAGAAGAGAGTTGTCGAAACGACATAAGCCTATATGTAGTGAGCGATCGAGTACTAACTTTTTAGCTTGATAAGCAACACTAACATAGAGAAACTCCTCTAAGTCTCTTACGTGAAGGTTCCACAGGTGGACGAAGAATCCAGGACCGCGAGATATTCTGACCAACACCAGGGTTCCTGCAATGAAGAAAGGCTAGTCATGTTAGAAAATATAAATAGCACCAGAAAATTGATGAGGTCTGATTACAAATGAGGCAAGCCCGAGATCTAGATGATTGTTAGTTTACTAGGAAGGCAAATTCGGGTGAGCCAGGAGACACCAACAGTCTTCGAATTTCACCCTTCTCGTGCAAAAGACTTTAGAATAGACTCGTATTAGGACCGCGAGTGTTGTTATCACTATGCTTGATATAATCACTGCAATGGCTAGTCCATCGTTATTGGGCGGGTTGTCGAAGTTGGGGATAACGCCGGGAGGGGGAGATGCTGCAGGACTGTCCCTTATCTTGCCAACGTAGTCAGGGGGCAGATCGAATGCCATTGAATTGGTGAAGTTTTTGAGTAAATGGAAGACAGGAAATCTCAATATGGTGAGCGTCGGTGTTTAGTTCAACAAGACTGCTGGTGACTGGACATTAGCAAAGAGAAAGGCAGTCAATATTACCTGCTAACATATCGTATAAATGGTAATCTGAAAGAACTTAATTTTCTAGAGGAAAGAAACGAAGCCACACATTATGCCTTGCTTACACAAATTAACAACAGTACTAATCAGGAGTTATGGCGCCGCCGTGGTTCCAATGGAATGGCATATATTATATGCCATATAATAGGGATGGGAGAGATATCCAATAGAATACATTCGTTCATGTAGTGATCGCACGTCCTGAAGCCTCGTTACTCTCAGCGATCGCAGCCATGGTCATAATCCACTGATCCATACAAAACCCAACCTGTCGAAATATACTAGGGTGACGTAAAGACTAAAGCAGGTATCCATAATAGAATCCATCCAAGTACGACAACTAAACAAGGTTGCAATATGATACCGAACGACAAAATCTATTCCACTGCGGGTAGGGATACGGGGGGGTCAAATGGCAAACATGTCTTAAAAGCCGCCCCCATCCGAGTGGTCCAGCTCACAAGATGTCCAGCATCAAGCATTACGGTGTTGCGCACCTACAGCTCCCTTACGTGCAGAACAATAAAAAGTTTTTTTTTTCGTTTCCACGCGACACCATACCTGGCCTTGTTGATATTCAAAATCTGTGTTTGAAGTCTGATGGATAAGCCGCTACAGACGAGTGTCAATGCTAGGTGGATATACGGCAGCGCGTTGATTGCTCGGTTTGAATTTAACCGAAGTGGTAATTATCGAGCTGGTAGAATACAGCTAGTGAACTCACAACAAGTAAGATGGTAAAATATTGAAACACGTTTTGGGTATTGGAAGTTTGCCAACTACCTGGGCATCGATACAGATCTGCAAATGAGGGAGGAGAAGAGGCGGCTTACGACTAGTTGGCAGCTGACAGCCTGTCTCTCTGTCTTACCTTGAAACGAACATTGCATACGGTATTTCCTCGGTGTAACATTGATAGGTTCTCCTAGCTTGCTTGTTCCGGTGCATTTTCGCCGCCCCGGTGTGGAAAGAGATTCATGGCCTTGAGTCGTGCATCAGAGTGGGTGGTGATAGTTGTCTCACAGATACGGTGTGCCCTCACCAATTATTCCATACATAAATAATATCATTCTGCCAATAACAAGTTATTTACTGTCCCACGGCACTGGGATGTGCAGGCTTATACAGGCCGGCTCCAAATTGTGGCATTATGCTGCGATTCACCCCTGCCAACAAGGCAGTCCCTGGCATAATATCTTCTAACTGAAAACATTGATTTAAACTACTGCTCCCCTCTTGAGTCCTCTTACCTCTTGCTCCGGTTCTCTCATCTCATCATTCCTGCCATACCCAAATCAAATTTCTACCTTTACTACACTATTACAGTCTTGAACATGGATCACGAAGGGAACAGCCATGTGGTCGATCCAGAAGCTCGTGGTAAATCAGACCTAACCTCGCAAGAAATCAACACTACAAAACCTGAATCTGAACTGTCTGGTGGCCAAAATGAAGCCGTATATATTCACGGCGTTAGATTCTGGTTCATTTGCGTAGCGTGAGTCATCAACTGGGAGTGTTCACACTGATAACTGAGATATTGATATTTTATAGTATTGCAATCATGATGTTCCTAGTCAATCTCGAGGTCCCCGTAGTCATCACATCGCTGGTAGCTATCACCAATGAGCTTCAGGGGTTTGAGGACGTAGGATGGGTAGTTTCCAGTTATTTGTTAGGATATGTTGGTCTGTTCAATCCTTTCCCTGTTTTTCATTCGTAATGAGCTCATCCATCTTAGGTGTCATTGTGATCTGTGCCAAATTCAGCGATATTTTCGGTCGCAAGCTCATCTTCTTATCCTCAATTGTCTTTTTCATCATATTCTCTGCTGCCTGTAGTGCTGCTCAGACAATGGTACAACTGTGAGTCATCATCAAAACTTCCAAGTTCTAAAAAATGCCATGCCAACATCCCGCTAGGATTATCTTCAGAGCTTTCCAGGGCATCGGGGGTGGTGGGTGTTGGTCCCTCGCTACGATCATCGTTGTCGAACTTGTCCCACAGGAGCAATACGCCAAGTTTGTCGCAAATATCTCTATAGTCAATGCGCTGGCGTTGCTTCTTGGGCCCATCGTTGGAGGCGCTATATCCTCGAACACAACCTGGAGATGGATATTCATTATTAAGTTCGAATCCCTAATCATAGCATTTATATCGTCGACTTCTCTAATAATTGTCACAGTATCCCGATAGCTGTACCAGCACTTCTGATATCATTCTTTTCCATTCCCAAGGACTTCCCGCACCAGGATCAACCTAATCACCAATCAAAGACCCTGAAAGATTTATTTGCAAAGTCCACCCTCAGCCGCATAGATATACCCGGCACTATTCTTATCCTCTTCGCGACTTTAGCCTTGGTTTCAGCTTTTGAAGAAGCTGACAAGAAGTTTCCATGGAGATCTGCCTATGTCATTACGCTCTTGACTGTATCTGGGTTTCTCTGGATAGGCTTAGCTGTATGGGAACGACATGTCACGCTTTATGATACGATAAGGGAGCCAATCCTACCTTGGAGGTTCCTTGTAAATCGGCGAATGATGGGTGTATTACTGTAAGCCTGCCGACAACCTTCCCTGAGCCTGAATCAGATTCCCACGTTAGGGAGACTAACAAAGTCTGATAGAAACTTCATCCTTCTAGGAGGGCCCACGGTCATTTGCATGTTCATCTTGCCCCAGAGGTTCCAACTAGTATACGGCACCTCCGGCCTTGATGCCGGTGTGAGACTCATACCATTCTCTGCGGTCATTCCGATAGGCTCAATCTTTGCGTCTATACTTGCCGGGAAATTCAAGATCCCCCCCGTGTACCTCCTAATCTTAGGATCTGTGCTTCAAGTACTTGGATTTGCTTTGATAGGTACATTGCCTTCTACACTAGATATACCCTCTAGGATCTATGGGTACCAAGTCCTTGCTGGATGGGGATGTGGTATCAACTTTTCACTTCTCTTCATACTTCTCCCTTTTGTTAATGAAAAACAAGACAATGGTAGGTACTTGCTCATGCTCTATTTCTCGAGATCTCTTCCGCTAATGAAGAACTCATATCAGCCACTGCACTCGGCGCCGGGTCCCAATTCAGATTTATGGGTGGTGCAATCGTACTTGCTATCTCGACTTCCATCTTTAACAGCTATGTGCAGCCACATCTTACATCCCAACTGGGTATCTCCGATGCGGATACTCTAACCCAAATTCTGCCCACTTTGCCGAAAGTGCTTCAGGAAGAAGCTCGATACATACTTGCTGGGGGATACAGTCATCAAATCCTTGTGCTGGCAGTCTCAGCAGCATTGCAGATCCCAGCAACACTCCTAATGTGGCAGAAAAAGCAGCTCAAGATATAAATTATTCCATGGCTACTGGTACCGAACTCTAGCTTTGAAGTAAAGCAATACAATGGAGGACGAATAAAGGTTCGTGGGGTTTTGAACTAGATTGAACCGTTCTGCCGGACCTGTCATCCAGAGTAGTTAGTCACTGCTTCTGTTCTATGGGGCCCTTGGTGATCTCACATCAATAATCGTATCCGCCAAGAGAAGAAAGCCATTGGATATAGACTCCGTCATATCAAATTACATATATATCACGCCAATCCTAGATAGCATTCCGTATTAGTTCTAGCTCACAATAAATTGATATGCTATGCTTCTGATTCGATGCTTCGGACTACATCAGATTCGTAGACTTAACTCTGTGCGTTTAATTCATCAGTATATTCGGTGTTCCCGGTAGCAAACAAGCCCAACTGTAACAATCTAGGGACTAAAATTCAAGCATGTAGGCTATTCCTGGCAGTCTGCTTTATTACCACACTAAGACACAGGGTATGTGGTGTAATACTCATCCACCCATCATACAAGGGAAGAATTTTTTCGAAGAATAAGAATAAAAATTAGTTAATATCCATGTATATCATCCCTTCCCTCGCGCGTTGTTTCATGATACCGAATTGCAAACACCAGATACGAGCTACTGCACAGGCCTGAGACCCTGCCTATATAAGTAAGCAAGGCAGATTCTCATAGGATAGATAGAACTTCCTCCTTTGTGTAATAACAATATTCATCCCTAGTACCTCCAGCAGTTAGAACCAGAACACTTCGACGCGGGCGTAACCTTTCGCTAAAAAGACTAAACTGTAGTGAGTACACCCCCTTGACACCGCATTTCTTAGAGTTACCATTCTCTTATAATCCGCTGTGGTCCCAAACCAACCACCCTCTATATTCGGCCTCATTTCACGAAATAAATTCCTCATACTCTTGACTTGAAGAACCATGGGGTCGCTAGAGATATTTGTCTTGGTTGTAAAGTGGATGGTGCATGCGGCTATCCCATACGTTAGTATCCCGATCCCTTATCCCTTTATTATGGTTGACTTTTAGAGAAGTGTTTTGCGGTATGCATTTATCGGCTTTATTTCCATCCCTTGAGCCGATATCCTGGTCCACTGATCGCCAAGCTTTCGGACTTCTATGGTGCTTATCATGCGAGTAAAACTACCCTTCACGTGAGGACGCTCCAGGACCATGAGAAATTCGGTTAGCAAATTTCATACCCAATCGAGACTTTGAGATGCTCATACTATCCATATAGGCCCAGTGATAAGACAGGGACCCAACAAGCTTGTATTCAATTCTGTGGATGCGCTTAAGGGTAAACGGCCTGAATCCTTAATTCGTATAATAGCTGCTAACCTAATCAGATATATACCGGAATGAACGAATTACTAAATCATGCGCTTATCTTGCCTCGCAGAGGGCACCAAGTGCGTATGGCTTATTCAATTCAATTGATCGAATGATGCACCAGAGGAAGCGAAAGCTACTCGGCCCAGTAGTGAACGATCGATCGATGCGAGCATTTGAGGCCGTTATGATGGATCAGATTGATGTTTTCCTCGAGGGGTTGTTTTCAGCATGCCAAAAACCTGCCACTCCAGTGAACATGACTGAAAAGCTTGAGTATCTTACAATGGATATCATGGGACAGTTTGTATTTGGCTACCCCTTAAACCTCCAGACAGACGTAACCTACAGGTTTATGACAGACACGACCGCCAATTTCTTCCTTAACATTGCACTACAATTACCCTTCCTTTCTAAAGCTCGTATATCCAACCTTCGTCGACTCAGAACTTTGTTAAGGGGCAAAGGCTACCGTCATGTCCTGCAGAAAATGATCAGAAACCGTCTGGCTGAGGGCCAAGATGCCAAGCACAATTTACTTTTCATGACCGACACATTACGAGTCTCTGACGACGATGAGACCTTCATTGAAGAAATCCGATCCGAAGCGACTTTTTTTCTTTCTGCAGGTTCGTCTTTCGTCTCAACCTCCTCCAGAGCCCTTATTAATTATAACTCGAAAATATTTAGGGAGTGACACTATGTCAACCTGTCTTAGTGCGGTGTTGTTCTATCTTTCGAGGAACCCAGAGTGCTACCGGCGTCTTACTACGGAGATTCGCTCTGCTTTTACAAATGGCAGTGAAATCAAGGGTGGCCCACGCCTTGCGGCCTGCTCTTACCTTCGCGCCTGCATAGACGAAGCCCTTAGAATGTCACCGCCCGTCCCCGGGACACTCTGGCGACAACAGGTATCTGGGGATGATGGAAAATCAGGCCCTCTTGTCATTGACGGCATTCTCGTACCCCCGGGCACACATATTGGGGTCAACACATATTCTCTCCAGCACAATGAAGCGTATTTTCCAGAGCCTTTTGCCTTCAAACCGGAACGGTTCCTTGACCAAAACACCCCAGCTGCAAGACTGGTCAAAGACGCATTCGCACCGTTTTCGCTGGGTGCTCGTGGCTGCATGGGGAAGTCTATGGCATATTTGGAAGCCAGCCTCATCCTTGCCAAGACACTTTGGCACTTTGACTTCTCACAGGCGTCAAATGACACAGGAATAGCAGGGGAGTCTATTTATTGGAAAGTAAGGGGTAAGGAGGACAGAGTCAACGAGTACCAAATCAACGATATATTTGGGGCCGCTCACGATGGACCGAGCTTGATGTTCAGGCCACGAGAGGGGAACACCACAGATGTTGTCCAGGATGTCTGTGGTGATACAAGAGACTGGAACTCGACTCGTTAAAGATGTAATCACTGGTGTCACCGTGCCACCGTTATACAGTGTATCAGCCGCTGACGGTGAAATTTTTTTAGAAGGAAGCAAGGGGGGAAAACAGTTGGCGAGTAGAGAGTCCGTTCCGAAACTCATCGGCGGTATTACTAAGAACGGGCCACGTTTCTCTACAAGTCTAGGATAGGATCATAATCTAATCACTTGTAAAACAGAGCGATAAAGTACTTAAGCTAGTTTCATTCGTGTTGCTACTCGTTAGGGAAACGGTATCGGTAAATATAAGTCTCAAGTAAACTCTTGTTTGAAACTATCAACAGGCGAATGAGGAGAGAGATACCTGCGATATAAAATTTTTTTTTATTGCAGACTCTAATTGATTATTACTTTAGACAAAATCACGTTTGGGTATTGTCATCTCGTCATCCATACAGAATATATCAACAGCCCTATTCGTGCAATAGTTCTGTTAAAAAGAGGATTGATTATCTTTTAGATTCTGTGCAGGTAGTTCTTCATACATCGTGGTTTTCGAGTCAATGAGGAGTTCAACGTAAAGCATAGTCAGGGTCGGTTGGCGTATATTGATGTCAAGAAAACACCTGCGGCCGTACCCAACTGGAAAAATATAATACGTATGTAAAATCCATCTATGGGTTCCATGGTTGTGCAAATGAGGGATGTCCAACGATGCCCATGCTAAGTCACTTGTGTAATGTTGCACAACACTAATGGGAGTATATATAGTGCACCTCTCGGTAAGTTTATATTTCGCTGGGCTACAGGCAGCATGGACCCAACCATTATAATGTCCGAGGTTGGGAGTACCTTGCCATATTTCATTTGGATTTCAGGTTGTCGTACGATTTGTGCGACAAGTTATGTCCGTGTAAACCACCGAACACCGAGACAAAGAATGGAGGAGAAGCGTGTGGTTAGATGCACTCATATTTCTACTGGATACCGCAACTAGTAACCTGCATCTAGAGGCCAAGCAGTAGCGCTGATTGGCTGTTGCATCCTAGTTGAAGCTGCCTGCTTATCTCGAGTTGTGACCGGAGACTTTTGGTATGCGTAGACATTCGCTGCACTTCCTCAAATTCCTTGTCACGGAGACGATTGGCTCGCGCGGCGGGGGTGGCATTAGATGGGTAACCTTGTTAGTGCTCGAGCTCGAAGTCGCTCGGTGTCGGGCACAATCTGCGAGACCGAGGGGATCTGATCACAGCGTTGATGCGCTCCAGAGTCTATCATCTACCACCTCTCATGATCCAGGGTCGTCTGTATGAGGCCAACCTACGTTCTCAGATCGTCTTCGAGTGCTCTTCGGATGGTCAGCGCGGTGCACTCAAAATCGACGCCATTCTCTATGCAAAAGTCGAGCCACGGCAGAACTTGCGCAATGTCATCGCGGAACGAGATTCGGTGTTTTGGTCCAGAGCTTGCACGGGACCTTTTCCCAGTTCGTCTCGAGTGATTCCGCATTTCAGACGGCCTTTAAAGAATCAGTCTTCCAAGGAGCGTTTGACAGGAGATTGTGTTGATCCGAGTGGTTCACTTATTAAATCTGATTTTACCACCTTTCGGCCCCTTGGGGAGGTTATACACAAGACGCCGAACACTTGGGTAGGCATACCAACTAGGCAGTCTCTTTATGGTCTGATGATAATTATTGATGACTAACAGGGATGCGGTTCGATTTAGGTTGCGTCGACGAGGGGTTCCAACCTATCACCTAGAGCTTGACGACCAACGGCAGTTCCATTACATTGGTGGACGCCAAGGTCGATTGCGGCGTCTAGATTGGCTCTCGAGGCCTGTGGCATGCCTCCTTCGAAGCCCCCCCCCCCCCCCCCCCCCCCGCGACTCGAGAAGTGTGTATACATTATTCAGCATATTTATCAAAGGCCGAGATTATTATACTGTGCTCAGGAAAGATGAGGGTGAGTAACGACCAAGATGGTACGCCAGGAGCTAATCAACCCAAGGCCGCCCTAGGTCGCCTCCTAGAGTGGTCAATAGTAGAACAAAGTCGAACCACTTGATTATGGGTATCGATTACGGCACTGCTTGATCTACTATCTTGTCCATCGCCTCGGCGGCCGAGGAGCAAGCATAGAATGCGCCCTAATTCCGAATACAGTTCATCCAGAATGCCTGGAAGACCTGAATGGTAGTGCAGGGGACCCAGGGGACCCAGGGAATCTGATGCGTTGGAGGCTCCTACCGAGGTCATCTACCCCCTTTATCAGCACTTCCAGATAAAAGTGCAGCTAGAGGTCGCAACACAGGATAGCATCAACTCGAACTAACAGGTAGAGGATTCAGGCCAGGGCGAAAATTCTACAGGCGGCCCGATGCAGATCGATCAAGGCGAGGACGACTTGGTGGAGATACAGCATCCCCATGGCGTGGCGTTTTCGGGATACACATACCGATCCCAGTACCAAGGCCCTGACACGGCTCAATCTTCTCTTTCATAACAATGACGAGACCAAGAGGGCTTGGAATCACCTTCCTGCTATCATCGAGAGGATAGCGGCGCGCAGAGTTGTCAAGTCACACCTCGGCGTCATAGTTGATTACGGAATCTCGAACGCAGAGCTCGTACGACGGCTACGACTTGGAGGTTGTTCTCTACATCCCGGCGAGGGGTGCCACAATCGATGCCACAGCGGAAATTACGATGGGCGACTTCGAGTGCTGCGGCAAACGGTCGTTCGACGTCTTCAGCCCGAGGAAAAAAGACAAGGCCTTTGCATGCGATAGGCTGGAGGAGGGAGAACCCGCAAAAGCGATTTCTCAGACACCAAATCATGGCCAAGTTGGGCATGCAAGCCCTTACCCCTTTAGTGTGACTGACCTGTCTCTGCTCTGTGTTAGCTCTTCATTTCTCACCGTCTTCCGTAGCGGAGATATCACAAATGTATTCGACAAGTGTCTCCCGTGCGTCAAGAAGCTCATGCTACAGCAAATTGAAGCTACTAGGGAGAGAGGGGGGACTGTAAATATGAGTTTTTAGAGCACAATAGTTCGACGCGGATCGTGAAACTAACCAAATCCCCTTGAAAGCCGACTTATCGGCGGCTTTGAGGGCCCGGTCTCGCCCCGGAAATACCTCGAGAACAGCCTGCGGGAGTGTTGCGCCAGCACTGGGACCAGAGTTGAGTTTTTCATCCCTCCACATGAGTGAGTTTGCCTTACCGTTACCTTGAACACTGGTTTATCTACTATCTAGTAGGTTTACCAGTGTTTCGGCTGTAGCATCGGGGGCCATCCTACGAGCTTTGAATAAGGATCTTGGTACCGCTTCTCTGCAGCCACAATGTAATACCGCGCCACCCGCCTCGTCCACCTATCTGTATGAAGCTGCTCTACGTCTCCGATTCGGCGACCAAGACGCACAGCAAAAACAAAAAATCTCGTCCACAAAATGTTACCTGAAAACCAGAGTTGGCTAGGCTCCCAATAGGTCGGCAAGACCACCACCGACTTCACTCGTCTCCGGGATCAATGGCTCATTACAATGATTGAGCCCACCGTCGGGTCCAACAATCGGCAGATCGGCCGCAGACATTTTTGTGATCCAGAGTCAATCGAGGTCTGAAATCTGAGTCTCACCACGCCTCCCGCGGGCGGCTGATGCCAAACTCGTTGAAGAACCCCCCACCTCTCTTTTTTTCCCCTTGACTCCGTTTTCTGTACCCCGAGATCATAGGGTTTACCATCCAAGACACTCACATTGTGACATAATGCCAGATCAACACCTCATTCACCTCCTCTGCTAGCCCTAATACTCGCGACTTGCTAATTAGTCGGGGAAAGCCTGCGCGACGAGCTCGGATTTAGTTACGGGGTTGGTTTTTCAGGCTTCAGCATATGATCGAAGTAGGTTCAAGGTAAGGGATTCTCAGGGGACTTCTAGGATAGTGGCCCCTGGTTCCGGACGGCCGACCGCTGCCCAGATTGCGCTCCAGCATCACGATACCCCTTACAAACCCATACCAATGTCATCTAGGAGGTGGGCATCGTGTACTCTTTCCGCTTCTCGCTGGCGCTAGCTCTTTGGGATTCATGGTATATTTGTCGGGTTTTTAGTGTTTGGCATTGAAGCAGGAAAGTTTTTTTTATTTCTTTTTGTCATTATTATTATTACGTGTTTGTATAAGTTTCTTGCTATCTCCAGTTCTCATGCTCACCTCGGAGTGAAGTGAATACGATCGGCTAGCTACAAACTTGCTCCAAATTTGGCATGTCTCTCGACAACTCACTCTAGTGCTCTAGTTTAACAGAGATCAAATCCCGTATACGAGGAAGGGATCGAAGTACCATAGTCATGAGCAGGCGTGGAGCTAGCACACAGCGGTCATCTGATACGGGCTGGTAACCACTAGGGTGTGTGGAAAGTGAGGCGTAGATCTGACACCTCAGGGAGTAACTGCTAGATGATATCCACACCTACATACAAACAGTCTTCTTTTTGAAATGCACGCCTCTACTTCATTGGCTCCTTAGTGCACTCTTGGATAATGTAAATCCAAAATTGTTCAAGGTAGGAGTGTATGGAAACACCTGGTCAATCATCCAAACTAAGACACGCTTCAGATCCTTAACGGTAAAATTAAGGGTATGGACTAGATAGTTACTCCGGTAGTAGTGTCTCCCACACCTACACGAGACACGATTATCCCCGCACATGTCGGCCCTATGCACCGCCAAGGATAGCATTGATGAAGAGAATGGTGTCACAGCACGTATATAATAGCTGCAGATGGCCAAGTGCTCGACTTCACTACATTCTACTTTTACTAGTGTAACGGTATCGCGCTGCAGTTCTGCTCCGTGACAAGCGGTCATGTATCGAGGCCTCAAAGTTTACGAACTGTTAGATACTATGGATCCGTACACATAATCTTATCTATATAGCTAGTTCTAGTCTATAGATTAATAAATAAGAACTATTACTTTTATAATTCAAATTTATTATTTAAAATATAACAATTTAGTAAAAACACGCAGCTTTTGATTTTTTTTATACGGTTTTTTTTACTATAATCAAACTAAAACATAAACAATTTTTTTTTTTAGTTTTTCTAACAAAAAAAAAATCTTTATAATTATAATAGTTGTTTATTAAGTAAAATATTTGTTTAAGCTAAAAAAAACTAATTAAATATATATTTAATAACTAAAAATTAAAAAAAATTATTTTTAAAAAAGAAAAGTTAAAAAATTAAAATAGTTTTATTAATATAGTAATAGATTTACTATTATAAAAAAAATCTATTAGTATTAGTTTTTTTTAGCCTAATTATTTATTAATTTTTTATTACTTATGTTTTTTTTATACTTATAAAGCTAATAAACTTTTTAAAAACAAAAATCTACTAAAAAATAAAAAGCTGCTTTTTATTTAGTTTAGTTACTATTATTTTTTATTTTATTAACTATTTAATTAAAATTTAATATATTTTTTTAATAAAAATTAAAACTATTAATTAATAATATTAATTAATTATATATAAATATTTTTTATATAATTATTATTTAATTATTTATTAGATTTTTTTTATTTTATAACTTTTAATGTATATATATTATTAATTAATTTTTCTAATTTAATTTTATTAAATATTTTAATAATAAAAAAACACTAGTTCAAAAAAAAAATATTAATATATAATTAGAAAATATTTCTATTTTTATAACTAAATTTAAAAAAAATTAAAATACTTATTAAATTTTTTTAATTTTTAATTTTATTAAAATAAATCTTTTATATTAATTTTTAATCGATTTTTTTGTTTTTTTTAAACTAAAATATATATTCTAAATTAAAAAATCTTTATTTAAACAGTTTTTAACTCTAATTTTTATTTCTAAGCTAGATTAGCTCTAAATAAAAAAAAAAAAAAACTTTTAAAGCTTTTATATTTAAAAAGTTATAAAAAAAGATTTTTAAAAATATATTAATAATATAAATATTTATATTAAAAAATTATTTTATAGCTTTTTTAATATTAGTTTTTTTAGCGCTTAACCTAAAACTATTAATAAAATAAAACAGCTAAATAAAACTAAAAAATAATTAATATTTTATTATAATTTATAAAAAAATTCTAAAAAATAGTATTAGTACTTTCTTGCAAAAAAAAAAAATTTTTATTAAGTTTTATAAAATAGTCTAAAAAAACATTTTTTTTTAAAAATCTAAAATTAAAATATTAGTTTTAAAGCTTAAATTAATAAATTTAACTAAAAAACTAATAAATCTTTAGCTAACTATATTAATTAAACTAATAAGCTTTTTTTTAAGGTAATAATAATTAATTAAACAAGCTAAAAAAACATTTTTATAAAAATATATATAAAAAGAATTATTTAAATAAAAAAAAATCTAAAAGCAAATTATAAACCGCTTAATTAATACTAAATTTTTAAGCAATTTTAAAAAGTTTAAAAAAAACTATACTTATTAAAATATAAAAAAAATTATTATTATTTATATTTTAAAGCTTAAAAAAAATTTTTTTTTTTAACCAAATTAAAACTAAAATAGTTTATTTGCTTAAAAAGCTATCTAAAAGCAAATTTTTAAAAAAACTAAGCACTACTATTATTAATACTTTAAAAAAATTCTAGCTAGATCTATAGCTAATTTTTTTAATTTAGCTTCTATTTAATTAATATATATTATAGTTTTTTTTTAAAAATTTAAACTTTATATTTTTTTTTTAGTTATAATATAATTATCTTACTAGTTATTATAACTAATTATAATACTTATAAAAAAACTTAGCATATAAATAGAACTTTGTTCTTAAAATAACTAAAAAAACAAAACTATTTAATTAAAACTTAAATTTATAAGCTTTTTTATATTAATTTTAAAACATTTAAAATAATCTATTTATTAGTCCTTCTAATAAATATAAAAATAAACTTAACCCTAAAAAAACTAGCAGTAAAATAAATCAAAAAAGCCACAAAAAATATAAAAATAAACAAAAAAAAAATTATAACTCTAGTTATAATAAAAAACCTTTAATCTGCTAAAACTATAAAATTAAAAAATATTTTTTTTATAATTATACTAAAAAACAAAAACTTAAAAAAAAAATAGATTTATAATACTATTTAATAAAAATAACTATTATTAATTTATTTCTAATATAATCTATTAAAAACTAATCTAAATATAAAAAACCCTGCTAGTATATAGTCCGTAAATATAAAAGAAATTATTAAAAAAAATAAAAAGTTTTTAATAGACCTAAATTACTTAATAAAAAAAAATTTTTTATTAGGGTTAAATAGTTTTTATTATTTATAAGCCTAATTTTTATTTTTTTTAAAAATAAAAATATAATATATGCTTTCTTATTAGACCTAAAAAAAAAAAAATAAATAACCAGCTTTTTTTTAAAAATATTACTATATTTAACAAACTTTTAAAATTAAAAAGTCTACTAGCTAATTTAAGAAAAGCTAAAAAACAAGCTTTTTTTTAAGCTAATTCTTTTTATTTAAAAAAAGCAGCAAAGCTAGCATTTTTTAATAAATAGCTCTAGGATTAATTAACTTATTAACTAATCAAAACTAAAAAAGTTATTTAAAAACAAAATACTATTTTAATTTAGGCCTATAAAAATAATTAAAAAAACTAAATTAATATTAAATACTTTTTTTATATTTTTTTTTTTTAAATTATATAAAAATAGCTTTTTAATTATTTTATTATTATTAAAGCCTAGCTTATATAAAAAATAGGATTATTTCTAATTACTAAGCTAAAATAACTAAAACTTTTTAAAAAAAAAAAATTATTTTATACTAATAAAGCTTTAAATCTTGCAAAACTTAGTTACTACTATAGTTTATAAAAATAAAGCTTAAATAAATAATAAAAAAACTTATTTTAAATATATTAAAAAATATTTAATAAAACTACTATTAACTATATTTTAATTAATAAAAAGCTTTAGTTAATTTAATAAGCTTTATATATATAATATAATATAATTTGCTTTTTTATATTATTCTTAAGCTATTAGAGCTAAAAATAGCTAATAATAGTACTACTCTAATTAAATACTATATAGTTTTCTTTTTAGTTATAAAAAAAAATCTGTTTATTATAAGAGTTTATATTATAAAGAACAATTAGACTTACAAAATATTTTTTAGCAAGGCTTAGTTAAGATAAAACTTAGCAATTATTGACTACAGAGCTGATTAAATCACTTTATAAGGCCTAGAGAAAATATCTAATACTTTTAGTTTTAGATTATTAAAATAGAAACATAACTAGCTAATCAAACCTAGGTTATAACTAAAAAAAAAAAAAAAACAATTAAATATTATAACAAATATAATAAAAACTATAATAAATATTTTAATTATATTAAAACTAAGCTTGATTAGTTTAAAAAAAATAATTTAACTTTAAAATATTCCTAAAAAAAAACAAATATTTGCATAATTAGCCAAACTATTTAATATTTTTTATTTATTTATTATAAGTTAGGTTTAATTTTTTTTAATACTGCTAGATTATTTTATTTATATTAGAATTATTTATTAACAATTTCCGATTATTTTTATTGCTTTTTTATATTTTTACCTCTAGAAAAAGCCGCGCTAAATTAGTTTTTATTGCAATAACTAAATCAGATCGATTTTTTTTTATTTGCAGTGTTTAGTTAAGGAGGAGTTTTGCTATGTATGGATCCATACATGTGATCTTATCTATATAGCTAGTTTTAATCCATAGATTAATAAATAAGAACTATTATTTTTATAATTCTATCATAAATAGGAAGTTCACAAGGTCAGGTATAATATATAAAAAGATAAATTATATATTTGGTAAGGTTGGCTTATAAAACTAAAGCTTATAGGAAGAAGATTTTTTATTAAAATAGGTACAGATATAGTATATATATATAGTAAGTATGCACCGGTTCTAGTATACTAGATATAATAATTATCTTTTTTTTTTTAGTTAGGTTATTTTTAACCTAATATATATAAATATATAAAATATAAAGTATATAATATAAGTAGGTAGTATATATATGTATAAATAAGGGGTAATTTAGGTATAAAGTTTATATAAAATTAAAATAATATATATACAATTAATGCAATACAATCAATTAAATATTTATAAATATAAATATATAAGTACTTCTATTATATTAGTAATATATAATATTATTATTATTATTAATATAAATACTTTAGTACTTATATAATATTATTAATTAAGAGTTTTAATATATATATAGTATAATATATATATATATTATATATTTAAATATATAATAAATTTTAATACTAGTAATTTAAGCATAAGCTATATATAAATTACTTATAAAGCTGATCTAGTTTTATATAAATATTTTAGCCTAGTCTTTTTTTTTTCTTTTTTTTTTTTTTTTTTTTTTAGCTACCGCTATTATTTTAGTTAGTTTTAGCTACTTTTTTATTTTGCTACTATTATTTCTTACTTTTTTTGCTTTTTTTTTTTCTTTTTTTTTTTTTTTTTACGCTAGTATTACTATATTTAACACTAACTCTATTGCTTTTTTTTCAAATAATAAGCCCTTTATTATTTGCTATAACTATTGTTTCTAACGTAAAACTTATTAAAAAGTAATTAATAGCTACAACTATTATAACTATAAGCGTTATATATATAAGTAGAGTATATACGTTAAAAATAAGGCATATAAGCGTAGGGTTGCTAAAAATCTAGTCTATAAAGCATATATATACTAATGCTGTTTTAGTAGTATTTATAATAAAGCTTAGCCCAATTTTGGCTGGCCTATCCAAATTATTTATATAATAAAAAAAGCAAAAGCTTTTTTTTGTAATAAATATTAAAAAAGCAAAAAGATATACAAGCCAATAAATATAATTATATCTATTTTATATTAATATTTTTATTAATTTAAATATATTATATAATTAGGTCCTAGGTTTAATATTTTTTAATATAGTTTATATAAACAAATTATTAAACTAGTTCTATTAGTTTTTTAACCCTAAATTAGATAAAAATAGCTATAAAGTTATAAATAAAATAAGCTTAAGTATTTAGCAAACGTTCCTAAAGTTTTATTAGTAATTTGCTAATATTTAATTTTATTTATTAAAAATATTTTATTGCTTTATAGTAACTTATTGCTTTTAGTTTAGAATTACTAATATTTTAAGTAATTTAAAAATAAGTAGTTCTATTTTTATTTTATAGTATATTTGTTAGTTATTTATATAGGTTTAGAATATCTATACTATATATACTTAAATAATAGTACAACAAAAAAATATATTGCTCTAAGTAGTAGTATATATCTTTTTTAATGCTATAAATACTTTTATTTATTTTTAGTTTATAAAGTTATTTAATATAATTAAACGTTAGCTTAATACTAGGTATATTTCTATAAAAATATTTTGTGCTTTTAATTTAAAGATTATAGTTATATATTGTAAATATTAGCTGTTTATTATTTTATATTAAAAATATAAAAAGTAGTAATAAGCACTACTAATTAAATTATTTAAACTATTAGATTAGCTAATATAGCTAATATAAATATTACCTATTTTAATAAGATTTAATTTTAAAAGTAGTTTGTACGTAGCTTAATAGTAGAGCGTAGATTAAATATTTAAAGTAGTTAGTTTAATTTTAACTATATAAATATTTATAAGTTTATTTTTGTTAATTTGTTAAAGTTTCGGGCTAATATAATTATAAAAGTAGTAAGTCTTTAAATAATAAAACAAAATACTTTTAAATAAAAATAGAATTAATTAATTTTTTTTATAACTAGTTTAAATATAAATTATTAGGTTAAAAGTTTTTTTTTTTTTAGTAACTTTGCTATTGTTTAAAAGTTTGTATTGCTTTAAGTGCTATAATATTAATAACTAATATTTATTAGTTATATTTAGTTAGCTAGCTTTTTTATTTAATTTTATAATATAACTTATAATTATATATTTGTTTTATTATTATATTTTTAATTTTTTATTTATTTAAATTGTTTATAAAATCTAGCATAAATAAATTATATATAGTATTAACTTTTTAAAATTTAAATAATTAAATAAAAAAAATATTATAAAAATAAGTATATTATACTAAAAATATAAAGCAATACACTTATAA
The DNA here is from genome assembly GCA_023159155.1 of Ustulina deusta. NCBI lineage: Eukaryota > Fungi > Ascomycota > Sordariomycetes > Xylariales > Xylariaceae > Ustulina > Ustulina deusta. Next base: position 71,499 of record JAJNNX010000019.1, on the reverse strand, counting down.
TCTAATATAGCTAAAGATCTAAAATAGGCTAATAAACTTAAGTGCAAATTTAAAATATTTAAAACTTAAGTTAATTATAAATAATACTATTATATTTCTAATTTTATAAGTTATAAGTTTATATTTAATATTGTAATATTTTTAATATTTTTTAATTATAATTTGCTATTAATTTTTTAAATTATTTTTAATAGTTTATAGTTTTTATAATTATTTTTGTATTACTAGTACCCCTTTTAAAATAAAATTGTTTTTAATAAATAGTTTAAACTTTAATATATAGCTATATAAAGCTTTAAAAAATAATTTGCTAGTTATATTATTAATAACTAAATTAATTACAAAATATACTTAAAAAAATAGTTATAACTAATTAATTTATTTATTATTAATAAAGCATTTAAAGTAGTTTTTAATTGTTTAATTTATATGCTTTGTTTATTTATTAGTTTTAAAATAAAACGCAACCGAATATTTTTTTTTAATCTTAAAATAATAGTATAAGTTTAATTAGAAATAACTAGTAAAAAAAAAGCTATAGTTTAATATAATACTTATAAAACTTTTATAAATATATTTAATTTTTTAATAAAATAAAGTAGCAAGCTATATTAAAGTTATTTTAGTATTAATAAAAAATAAATATATTAACTTAATAAATCTATTAATAATTACTAAAATATAATTAATTTAGTAGTTTTTATAAAAAATTAAAAATAATCTAACTATAAAATCTATAAATAGTTCTTATATAAAAGTTAAAAATATAAATAAAATATTAAGTTTGTTATATTTTTAGTAATATTTTATTTTTAATCTAAAGTATATTATATAACTATTTATATAATTATTAATATTTGTTTTTATTTTTAGCTAAAAAAACTTATATTATAGTAGTTTAAGCATACGTTTTTATTTAAAATGCTTTATTAATAAATTATTATAATATAATTTAATAAACTAAAAATAAATAAATTTTTTAAAAAAAATATAAACTTTATTTTTATAGTATAAAAAAAATCTTTTAATTATTTATTAAAAGTTTATAAGCTTTTTAATATTAATACGCTTTTTAATTAATTTATATTTAGGGTTTTTTTATTAAATATTTTAAATTATATTTTATAAGCTTTATAATATATCTAAATTCTAAAAGTTCTTATTATTTATAGTTATTTATGCTTATATATATATAACTGCCTATATAAAAATAATTTTTTTTTTAAAAAGTTAGGCAGTACATATTTTGTTTATTAATATTTTTAAGTACTTATTAGAAATCTTAGTTTATATTATTGCAATTTTTTTTTTTAGTATTAAAAAAAGATTAATATTTTGAAACAAATTACTTATATAATTAGGTTAGCGCAATAAAAAATTAGCTTTGTTTTGTTTGCTTTGCTTATATTTAATAATAAAATTAAAAAAAACTAAATATATATACTAATAAGCTTGCTTTCTATTTAGCTTTAAAGTTTTTATAAATACTTAAAAATTATTATAATTAGTTAATACTTTAACTAATAATTTGTTTTTTTAAAAATAATACTACTAATATTTAAAATATTTTATAATTATAAATATTTTTTAATCTAAAGTCCTATAGTTTAATTTTATATTAGTAAACTTATAAAAATAAAACGTAATAAAATACTATTTATTCTAACTATTCTTTTAAAAAAAGTTCTTTATTAACGCTACTTTAAAAAAATTAGTTTTTACTAATATTTGTTTTTTAAAGTTAAAATATATAAAAAAAATAGTTTCCCTAAATAAATCTTAAAGCTTTTTAAAAGCTTTTATTATAAAACAGTTTAAAAAAATTTAACTTTTTTTTGTTTTAGTTACGCTTTTTTTTAAATATTAAATTAAAAAAGCAGCAACCTAAAAATACCTTTTAATAAAACGCTAATAAAAATTATAAAACCTTAAAAATTATTATAATTTATAATAAAAACTAAAAAATAGCTATTGTTTAATTATATTAATATAACTAAAATCTATTTTAATACTTTAATTAAATATAATATATTTAAAAAATTTAAATTTTTTTTAATAGAACTAATATTTTAAAAGTTTAGCATATAGTTTAATATTTTAAAATCTTTTAATAATTTTTTAAATATGTTTTATATAAGATTTTTTATTTATAAAAAATATAAAAATATTATTTAAATATATAATATAAAATATATTAAAAATATTATTAAATACTTTATATATATAGTTTTAAAAAATAATAAAAATATTATATAAACCTATAAATATAACTAAAAATTTATAATAGCTATAATACATATAAAAAGCTATTTTTTATTTATTTCTTTTTTTAATTCAGATATAATAATAAGCGTTTTTAAAATCAATTTTAATAAATATTTTAATATATATAAATCTATTTATTAATTCTAAAATAAAATAAAAAGTATAGCAATTCTTTTATATAATATAGTTAAGTTTTTTATAGTTTATATATAGTTTTAAACTTTTATTTTTTTTAAAAACAAATAAAATAAAAGCTCTAGCTAAGCTTTTAAATTTCTATATTTTTTTATTAACTATTATTTTTATAAGCTATTTTTAAAATTTTTTAAGTTTGTTCTAAGTTAATAAATAAATAAAATAATAAAATACTATAATATTATTTTATAAATTAATTACTAAGTTTTTTTATTTAGAATATAAAAAAATATTAGCTTTATTAGTATTAAAAAAATTAGCTAAGTTATAAAATTCTAATAAAACATTTTTAAAACTAATATAATTCTTTTTAGTTTTTAATTTTTTTAACTAAAAAAATTTAAAAAAATATATAATAGCTTAGCAATATTTTTTATTTTTATAAACTTTAGCAAATTAATAAACTATAATTAATTTAAAATATTTAAGTTTTAAGCTATAAAACTAGCAATTTAAACTTAAATTAAATATAATTTTTTAGTTTTTTAATATAATTTAAAAAAAAAGTACTAGATTTTTTTTTAATTAATTATTTTGGTTAATAGTAATATAAGCATACTAAAATTTTTAAATTACTTTATAATTATTAATAAGTTTACAAATAACTTAATAAGCACTATAACTAAAAAATCTATTTCTAATAATATATTATAAAACATAAATATAAAATAGAGCTTTTTTTAGTTTGTTATATAAAACAAAAATATAATTAATATAATTATATTTAGCGCAAAAATCTAAATTAATAAATATTTTTAATAAGGGTTTTTTTAAGCTAATAAAATAAATATTATATAAAATATAAAATTAATATAAAATAAATATAAAAAGCTATAGTTTTAGCTTAAACTTTATAATTAAAACTAAAACTATTTTTTGTTTTTTTGATTATTATTTAAATATTTATTAAAATATACTAAAAAATTATATAAATAATTTTAGTCCAAATAATAGTTGTTTTTTTATAAATAATAAAATATATTAAAGTTTTTTTGTTTTTAATCTAATTAAGTTTTTTAAATCTAATATTTTTAATTTTTTAGTAAATATTACTAGTTAGGTTTTTTATAGTTATAACTAATATAACCTATTTTTTTATAATTAAAATAGAAAAAGTCCTAAGTATTATTATTTTGTTTTAAGCGGTTATTAAAGTTATTTTATAGCTATTTTTAAGATATATTAGGGGTATATTAGCTAAAATATTTAAAAAATAATAACTTCCTAAGTATATAATTATTAAAAAGTTGCTAATTTAAATAAAATTATTTTAGCTAATTATAATACTAATAATTATTTTAGTTCTAAACTATATTATAATATTTTTAGCTTTAATAAAAATAATCTTTATTATTAAAGTATTTTTGCTTAAAAAAGCTTTAATATTATTATTAATTTTAGGGTTTATTAGTGTTAGTTCGGTTAGTATTTAGATATAAAATTTTTTATTAAAGCTTTATAGCTTTAAAAGCAAAAGTTATTAGTTCTTAATCATGCTATGCTATATTTATTATTACTAAATTTTTTTAAAATAATAGATTATTAAAATTTATAATCTTTTATTAGAGCAGATTAGTTAGTTTTTAGTAATATAATATAGCTTTTTTATTATTGTTTTGTTATTTTTTTTTAAATTTTAATTTAGAATAAATATTAATTGAATATTTTAAAGTTTTAATTAGCTTATTATTAAGCTTTTTTTAATTACTAGCTAATATTTATAGTAAAAAAAATTAATTAGCAAATTAAAGTTTTAGTTTAATTAATAAAAGTTTTTTAATTAGATTTATAAAAAAAGTAATTCTAGCGTGCTTTTTTTTTAAAAAAGATTTAATACTAGTTTTTATAATTTTAGTTTATTTTATTAATTATATAAATAATTTAAGTTTAGACTTATTAGAACTTTTTTTATAAATTTTTAAATATAAATTTTAGTTTTTTAATTTATTTAACTTATTAGTTATAAATAAACTATATAATAAATAAAAAGTATTTAAATTTTAAAAAGCAATTAAAATTAACGTTTAACTTTTTATTATTATTATAATATTTATAATAATAAAATAATTAATAGTTAGAACTACTTAGATCTAATTTATTAAATAATAATAATAAAAATAAAAAAGTAAATAATAGGCTAGAATTAGAAAAGTTATATTGTTTTTAGTACTAATTTTTATGTTTTAAGTAAAAAGTATAAAAAAAATCTAAAAAATTAAAAAATTTAAAGTTTTTTAGATTTTTAGCTTTTTTTTAATACTTATGTTTTTTAAGTTTTTGTTTTAATATTAATTTATATACGCTTATAAGTTAAAATTCTTTTAATTTAAAAGCGGGTTATTTTTATTTTTTTAGTTATTTATTTATTTTTTTAAGTTTTATTTTAAACTAAATATTTTGTTATAATAAAAATTAGTTAATATTTTTAAATTATAAAGTACTATTATTATTTTAGTAACTAAGTATTAAACTATTACTAAGCTTTAATTTTTGATTTTTATTTAGAAAAAAATTAGTATAATTTTGTTAGCTATTTATAGCTAATTTGTTTTTTTTAAAGAGTATTAATCTAGTTAATAATCCGGGTTTTTTAGAAGCTATTATATAAATATATTATAAGTAACTTTAAAAAAAAACTTTAAAATTATTATAAATAGGAAGTTTATAAAGTTAGGTATAATATATAAAAAAATAAGTTATATATTCGGTAAAGTTAGCTTATAAAACTAAAGCTTATAAAAAAAAGATTTTCTATCGAAATAGGTGCGGATATAGTATGTATATATAGTAAGTGTGCACCGGTCCTAGTATGCCAGGCATGACAAATTCAAATTTATTATTCAAAACATAACAATACTATTTAAGAATTATTTAAGATGCGCATAAGGTTCTTGAACAATACTTTCTCTTTAAAGGCTGCGGGGTTAGTATATTGGAGACCTGGGAGAATAATACCTAATGGAAACGAGGTATATATTGCTTTTTTGCGATTCCTGAACAGCTTGGGTATTGTATACTAGTTCATTCTAGGCTACCACTGTTCAATTCCGAACTTCCAGTTCTTCTCGAATACGTATATAAACAAATGTGGCATGATCAGGCCCCAAGTCTGGCCCTTGTGCAGGAAGCCCCAATACTGACTCTACAATGGTATGATATCCTATTTGGGGCCATTTATCGCAGCCACAATTTCTTTAGTCAATAATTGTTACCACGTACTTCCCAGTCTCTCTTATGGACTTGCATGACATTTTACCTACTCTCGATTCCGAATACCACCGCACTTACTCGTAGTACATTGTGTAGTAAGAATGCGGCCGCCGGTGAAAATAAAGCGCCGTGTTTATCCAAAAATCGCGAATTACTTACACTCCAACCAATCACGCAATGTCGTCGAAGATGAGATGAGATGCTCAATATCACGTATCTATACAATCAATGCTATACGCACGGCAGGCAACGCCTATCTATACTACCTAGTACATGTATATACTAGTACTAGTATCTGAGTCAGCTGAATACGCACTGCACCTATCTTCTGTTGGTTTTCAAGGCTAGACCACGTAGAACGAACAACCTGCCCCGTTTAACACACCACCGATGGGTTGGGCCAATCAATCTCGCAGCGCATCCGGATGAGGGACCTGTCGGAATCCAGGGTCATTTGAGGACTGTTGCTTTAGCGACGTGCGGGGATGCTACGCTGATACTTGTAAATGAATGAATGGTTGGCGAGGTTGGGAAGGGCTGGCAGCTTCTGCCTATTATTGGGAGAGAACCAAGGTGCCATGATGTGAGGTAGGCAACTAATAGGAAGACAGCCTCAGCCAGACTGAAATAGCCCTGATAAACCCACGTAACTTTGAATAAAATTATCAGGTATATGAAGTGCTCATCTGGGAGCACAACAACGGCGTCCGGCAATAGCTGTTGTGATCAACCTCCGTCGGTATCCGTCTAAGCTTGACTTATTTGGGTCCATATGTACCTGCAGCCTGTTGCCCAAGTGATTCCCAGGGAAATGCGAACCAACATGCGCGAGAGATCATCATCGCAAACCATTTCCCTTCACGGACGCCAAGCCTTATGATCTACACTACACTACCACCGAACCCCTCACGTATCATCCAATCTCACGCGACCTATCTAGCTGACGAAATCCCATCACTTTCTTGCATTGTTGTATGGGATAGACACTAGATAGACACACGCTTTAAAAAAACGAGTTAGCTACTCGCCTTACGAGGCATGCTACTACTGCTAGTCGGTACAGAGACCGGCAAGTGGGTGGAGTGTGGTAAACACGAGGTGCTAAATCTCTTGGCAACAGCGCACATACGCTAGATACTTACCTATCGGTCAGATGGCACAATATCCAGCATTCAATTCGCAAAGGCATCATCACAATCAATTGGAAACGCGAGGAGTGTGTGTGGAAGTAAGTACAGTATGTACTCAACATTTATTCTATCTCATCAATAGCAAGCTACCTAAGTAGGTACCTATTATTATCGTTGCGGGAAAGGAGTGCGCTACGTATTTGTGTCGTGAGCAAGCCGGCCAATGAATCAAACGCCCACCTGCCTGTCCGTCCAAGCCCTGACATTACCTGACCACCCGCATGGATTTTTTGTTCCCAAAAATGTCGTAGAATTCGTATCGAGAGCCTCTTCTTGTTCGGAAAAGGCTCCGGTTTAAATGAGTGACCAGAATCATCCCCCCCCCTTTCATTAAGTTAAAATCCCTTCCCGCCGAAATATGCTGAGGGCAATCTGTGCAGAGCCCATTTTCCCGTCTGATATTATCGTGCTCCCCGAGTCTCACGTCTCCATGTCCACTTAGAATGCCAAGGCAGCGATACCGGCAACGATCAAGGCGCCGATTGGACCCACCTTGGCAGCCGCGCCCGTGGGAACAACCACGGGGCTAGTGGAGCTCGCGGGAGGAATAGAAACGCTTGTTGAAGGGTAAGAAGAGCTCGTTGAAGGGTATGTGATGAAAGTTGAGTTACTAGGGTAGGTTGGCGTGTAGGTAGGATACGTCACTGGGTAACTAGGAGTCTCCGTTGGGTAAGTGGGAGTCTCCGTGGGATACGACTCCGTGGGATAAGTAGGCGTCTCCGTAGGATAGGTGGGAGTCTCCGTAGGGTAGGTAGGAGTTTCCGTGGGATAAGTAGGCGTTTCCGTAGGGTATGTAGGAGTTTCCGTGGGATATGTCACAGGATAGGTAGGATACGTCACCGGGTAACTAGTAGGAGTCACCGTAGGATAGGTAGGAGTCTCCGTAGGATAAGTGAGAGTCTCCGTAGGATAGGTTGGTGTTTCCGTAGGGTAGGTAGGAGTCTCAGTGGGATAAGTAGGAGTCTCAGTGGGATAAGTAGGTGTCTCAGTAGGATAAGTGGGAGTTTCCGTGGGATATGTAGGCGTCTCCGTAGGATAGGTGGGAGTTTCCGTGGGATAGGTGAGAGTCTCCGTGGGATAAGTGGGAGTCTCCGTGGGATATGTCACAGGGTATGAGGAAACTGGGTATCCTCCAGCCTTGACAGCCCCGAACAAGGCAGCAGCAGGAGCCAACGTCTGAGTGAACTTCATGATGACGAACTCCTAGTAACGACAAGATTAAGAGTAGGTAGTTATCCTTTCGAAGCGAGAGACCGAAGCGAGTGGTCAGGTTGGGTTGAGCGATTGTGATATCGACGAGCTTCAACGAGTGAGTTGGGTAGCGACTGTAAAGGGCGATTATATATAGGATGGAGAGAGAGAAAACAAGCGTATAAACATAACTCCTTGCCTAGCAACCCCCATATATATACCTATTTTCTAGAGGGGCCGGCTACCAGCTCTATGGTGCGTTGTGGCGAGAAAATTTACCACCATCCCTGATCGCTGTCTTTGTTTCTAGGGCAATGATACAACCGGACCCGTACATAGACGGATGAACAAAGAGCGTAATACACTAGTAACATGAGGTAGCATCGGCCTGTATGTGACGATCTTTCAGATGTCACTTCCACCCCCGGCTAGAGTAGAACCCTAGCCAAACCATGCATGGGAGAAAAGCATTTACAGTACCGCAGGTAGGTACTAAGGATTTCCACCATCTCAACCACCGTTGCATCCTAGCATCGTCCTGAGGGATCGCAGCAGTGCATAGCCTCCCTCTTGCTGGGGGAATAGGTAGGTACAAAATGGCTGGCCGATGGTGAACGGCTGTCATGGTTATGGTTACATGGTAATACGAGGCCACAGCCTATCGAGCCGAATCCACTGCCTCGGGGAGGTTGGGTTGGCTACTGCACTAACCCTACCTGTACATATCACTCACGATCTTGCGGGGCAGACATCGCTGGCAGGGCTGCAAGCGGGCATTCAACATCCACTTTGCCGGTGTTCCCTCCGTGGACAAAGACCAAAGGCAAAAGGCGGACTCACTGGATACGTCATAGGCATTCGACTTTCGGTTTTCGGTCTAGGGCGGGAGCTGACAGGAGGATCCGGTGCGATTCTGTGCTGGCGCCGAATGTTCTTTGCCGTTTTCAGGGTCGAATACAACGCTGCCACACAAAGTGCCGGGTCACAAACCTCGTGTTGCCTTGACAATGTCTTGGCTCTCGACGATGTATTGGCACGGTGGCCGCTCCGCTCACCTACGTCATTGGATAGATGATGGATCTAACCACCAAACGACGTCGCCAAGCAAAACGAACCAATACCTGCCCGATGCTAATGCACTAGTGGGCATTAATTCAGCTTGCCATGAATGGGAATAAGCTGGTTGACCCATCGTCGCGGTCAATCTTCCTCAACTTCAATTCTGCGTGTGGTGGGCTGAGCATCGGCCCTTCGACGGGGGGTCAAAACATCGTGTCCGAGCCTGTGGGTAGAGCTGTGAGTGGTTGAAGACATCGGAGCCGAGGATGCTGTTGGTTGGAGTGGGGATGTGGTTTGACCCGAGTCTAATGCTGGTTCTCGCAAAATCTTACCTACACTAGGTACCTAGCCTAGATAGTAGGTACTAAGTAGGTGGTGTAGGTGTTTTAGGCCAACTACCTACCTAAATGGGAGGTGCCCACCTATCTAGGTAGGGATAGATAGATAGTACCTAGCGACAGTTGAAGTATACGTTTATGAATTTGCATGTTGCTAGGGACCTACAGTAGATTCGAAAGATCCAAATATCACAAACTATATTACATACTACCTATGTATGTACTTGCCTGGGTAAGGTGATGTGCCAAGCATAAAAGTTGGAACATGAACCTCTCTCACAAGCTCCCCACAGCGACCGACAACCCCCAGCCCCATGACCCAAAACAAAACCCCACACCAGGAGGTTGAGTGGTATATCTACAATAGGTATATCATGTATACACTAACATACCTACCTATCTAGCGCAGTCCATCTACTACCGGTAGTATACGATCTTGTATCTAAATTTAACTCTTATCTTAGCCAATTCGTATCCGTGCACCTATGATCTAGGTTAACTGCCTCTAAGTTATCTATCATACGAAGGCAGGTGACTGACTTCACCCACCCACTACTTTGGTTGAGTAGATTGCTTCTCCTCAAGGGATTATTGTGGCTTCCTCCAGTTTGGCTGGCCGACCCATCGAGAACTTTGCTAAGAAGGATTTATTCGCAAACTTGTATTTGCATTGGGGTTTGCTAGGTCATTGACTGCGAAAGGATAAGCATCATCGACTGCGAATCTCCATTCAAGCCATCAAACATTACGACGCGGGGAACCGACCAAGACTACTTCCCAAGACGCCCGCCTCGCACCAACTTCTTGTAGCGATGCCAGCAAGTTGTACGAAGTCGTCATCGCTGTTGGGCCCGCCTCCTTCCTTCGGCGATGATCTCTGTTCACCCACCGCCGTCGCCCTCTGGCGAACGACTTTCCTGCAAATAATTTTGCGAGGTATCTTCAGGACTAAACCACTTTTCACTTGGCAGCTCAACCTTCTCTCCAGTGACCTACTTGACTACGCAGTTCACTCACTCATCCACTTTGCTGTTTTCATTTCATGGCGCGATGTTCTAGTCTACTCCATTTTGACTGAAGCGGTAGACTCCTTGTTCTCAGTCGCATCTTTTGTTGAGGGTGATTCGTCACAGAGCCAGCCGACTCACAGCCCAAACAGCTGATAGGCTGCTACATCGACAGAAGTTCGCCCAACTGCCTCCTCCTCGGATAGCTAGACCTAGACATGCGCACGTACGTGTAGTTCGTCGTGGTCGAAGACTGGTCGTCCACTACTCACCCGAGAAACTAAGGCAATCGACTCTTTGCCTCCTTGATATGCTAGTCATAGTCGGTCTAGCACCTGACTGTCTTGGTTATCACGCTTGGCCTCGTCTTGTCAATGCTCCCCTGCTGATGGCCGCACTCTTCATATTTTGCGGTTCGCATCGTGCCTGTCAACGAGGATATCCCTCAACGGCAAAGTCACCGGTAACGAGTGCGAACAACTCGCTGTATCACACTTGGACTAGGCCAGTCTCAAAACGTGCCGTGCCGTGCCGACACATGTCTACTAAAATGTTCTGATATAGCTGGAATGCACAGATTGTGTGGGAAATTGGTGGCAATGCAGCTTGGTTTTTATTTTTATTTTAATATTTTTTTCTTCCTTAAATGTGATGAAAGAAAAAGATTTTTTTTTTTCAATTCCATCCCACACTCTCAAGCATGCCTACCTGCCTATTACCCGACACAATACGAGCTAGTGAGGCAAGTTATTGCTAATTGAAATCATAGATAGTAGCCGCGTTTAGCCGTGCCGAAAACTCCCCGGGCATGGTGCACCTCATCATCGAACGCTAGGACGGCAAAAAAAGTCATCCACGATTTTCCTCAAATCTGGCACCTACCAATACGCTCCTGACAGTTTAATGAACACAAAGCACAGAGAACTAGCCGACGGACTTGCTTGGGTGTTGGCGGCCTGCCCAACGACATCCCCACCCTACATCAACTCGATAACACTTATGCCAACGATGAATCCTGTGCGTCCAGGGTAGCTGGCATAAGCCCACGTTGATTCAAGGTCTAGTCTTGCCGAATCGTGCATCGTAATCATTGGAAAGCCATTCTCGACGCTCCCAAGATTCCAGACGTTGAACTTTGCATGGTCCTTGATCGCCTCCGATTGTTCTCCGCACACTTGCAGGGATCTTAATTGCGTGGCCCGCCAATTTGGCATGACTCAGTCACTCGCGAAAAGCTGCAAGTCACGAAAACAAAGCAAAAGAAACTTTCTTCCTTGTCGTTTTCCACGCCGTTCTACACTATACTAGGTATGATAGATACAGCGGGGCTGAGAATGAAGGGTCGGCTTTCGTCAGCATGTAGATACATCTTGGGTGCTCTACTCTACACTACCAACTACACCACCTACCAGGCCATGGCGCAGTGTAGATACATCGAGCGTCAGCGGGGCGCCAATTCCCCTCTCTGGGCTTGCTGGGATGACATCTCTCCTGTACACCAGAGCTCTGACACCGATTACCACGGTGAGATTTGATGGCAAGATATACTTAGGACAATCGGCCATCCGTTCATATTGCTGACCGCTAACTGCCTAGATAGTGGCACGGTAGTGCATCTGGTTAGACAATGGCGAGTTTGACCGGTCAAGCAATTTATCCGACAACTGAAGCCGGTGGCAACACGCATCTGCAAGGAACGGAGGTCTAGACAACCATACAGCCAATCCTCGGTTGGAATCGCCCTGGAGTGCCTGGGATGCTGACACACGGATTCAGGAACCAGGCACAACCAGGCATGGGGGACAAACAAGCACCCGTAACATGGACCAATGGGACTCCAGAATCTTGTGAAGCCACATCACAGCTGATAGCGAACCTGAGCAATTTTTTCCCCTCCATTTGCCCTATGCCAGCCGTGTACTCTACACACCCCACCTGCCTCGAGAAGGATTATAGTCGCAATTTATTGTCTCTGCTGCGCTGCCGGCACCGTCTGACCATGTTCTTACACTCCTGTTGGGAACATGAACAATGACTGCATACTGCATATCTTCAATTTTTTTTCTCCTTTTGAAGGCAACAACTCTCATATCAGTTCACGACTGCCTTCTAAAATCGTATTCTAGGAGTAAAGAGGGATAATATGGGTTGTCCTACACGGGTGTGCTATTGTTAGTTCCTAGGCGAGGGAGTTGATGGCGGCCATCTTGAATATGGAACGACCAATGGATCTGGGGCGCCTCGCTTACCTGCCACGGCTTACACCCACAAAGCCTGTCTACTGTAATGTACCATAGGTACTGCCAGGCTTAAAGAATCGGCCGTGTTGCCATTTGTAATAGGTATTCCGCTTATAATCTAGTCATCAGGTACAAGCGTACCTGCATCTGGCGTCAACAAGTGTTGGCACCAACAATGAGGCCTTGTCAGATCCCCTCCGTTAGCCCCGGCAGTTTTTCCTTTGTGCGCACGATCGTATAAGAACTTGCTGTCACATCTCTTTTGAGTTTCACAACTTCCCACGGTCCCCTCATCTGCTAGATAACAGTTGATTTACGTTTCACTCCCTTGGCTACCTCTCATTGCTGTCTATCCTTCTTTTCGATAGCAATATACACTCCTTGATCATCAGACCTTGCTAGTAACCTAGCGATAGCCACGCTCTCCTTAAGCACAAACATAGTATATAACATCTCATCTTCTGAGGACCAACTGCAGAATCATCACCTACTATCATTCTATCCTATCTACGATCATCATGCGTTTCTCACAACAGTTGACTGCTTTTGCCGCTACGGCTGCCACCCTGGCCAGTGCCAACTCCATCACCTTCGTTAACCAGGATGCCACTCAACGCACCGTTGTCTTCACTGCCAGCGCTGGACTTCCCTCGATCGACTCAGTCGTCATCGCCGGCTTCGATCAGGCCAAGGTTGATGTACCCGATTCGTGGATCGGTAACGCTTACTCCGTCTCCGAGGGTGCACCCAACGTCGTAGGCATGCTAGCCGAGTAAGTCGGATCATCACCACCGCCTATGACGCGACCTATACTAACTAGTTTCCCTCCCAAGGTTTACCTTCCAAGGCTGGATGGGTCTGACATACTTCGACGTGTCTGCAATCGTGAACCCCAGTGACCTCGAAGGTGTCAAGGAACTGTACCCAGCCAGTGAAAAGGAGGCCAAGGAGAAGGTCTCGATGTCTGGTTGCTCGCTGTTTCCTTGCGCTACGGTCTACTACCATCCCGACGACGTCCAAACCGTCACTAGCCGTAAGCAAGCCCTCGCAGCTCATTCCTTTAACGAATGGTGACAACTGACCCCGAACGTTCCAGTTGAGACGGATTTCATCTGCACTCTCGGTAACCCTCCCAACACCCAAGTTTCTCGTGATGTCGAGGTAGAGCTGGTCCCCCGCAAATATGTCCTCGGCAAATTTTAAGAAAGAAAAAAGACGGAGCAAGCACTCCTCTTTTGTCCCCTGGCATTGTGACGACGAATTTATCGCGCTGAGCGCTCAAGACGATGAACGACAGATACGAATACGACAAGATACCCGCACTCCCTTTCCTTCTTCAGCTTTTGTGGCGCCCTCCACTTCACGGCCCGCAACAGCAGCGTTGACGCTTGGTCAACTCCGTTTGACCTTGATGGCCGTGGTAGGAAATCGTGGTGGACAACGTTTCATTGTCTACACATTTCCTTTCCCCATCACGCTTTTGGCACACGCCACTCTTCAGACTTCTTACATTCGCTAGCTAAGATTACTTAACACTTCATTTCTTGTATATCGATTAAGCGAGGATGTGGGGGTTATTTTCAAAACCGCACTTCCATGTTCACTTTTTTTATTTTTATTTTTATTTTTACAAGGATAGGGATAGGCAGCGGGGAACAAACAACCTGATTATCACATGATAGTCCAATCCAAGAGCAAATAAAAGGATCGTGCATTCGCCTTTCTGTCATACCATCCTACTTCGGCCACCGTACACGCCGCTCGCTTTGTCAGGTGGCTTGAATATTGTACACTAGATACACTAGATACTGGTAGATCCGTACAGTAAAATCCCTCTTGCCATCCTCTTCGTCCGCTACAACCTGCTCCTCTCGCCGACGTTTTGCACCCCGACCGCCACGTACGAAGTCAGCGCGGCGTGGCCCCTCCAACCTGTTCGCACCCGCCGCTAAGCCATATTGGCTCTCGGATCCCACGCTGAGCTGCAAGGTACGGTACGCACGCACTACATACACACATAGCCGACGAAAATAGCAGCCCCCCACCTCGTCCTTGGCTCGATCCCTCCGTACGTGTAGATGGGTGCTGAGAATCCCTATCGCTGCTGCTACACCACACGCGCGGCAATGCTACCTACACTAGCATCCACCCATCCATACTACATGCGCTGCTACTCTGTGGTTGCCTGATCTCTATCGTTGCGTGTTATTCTAGATATCGACGTGCAGTCGGGATATCGTTTTGCGTCTGAGCACCGACCTCGGCCACGTAGGTAGGTAGGTAGGTAGGTAGGTAGGTAGTACTAATAGGTAGGTCATGTGCGTTTTCACCGCGAAACTTTGTACACGGCAGAACTAGTCACACAGTCCATCAGTCGATCAATCAATCCGAAACCGCCAGCCTTACAACTGCGCACAACTATCCCCGTTGCCAACGGCTACACATGTGTACACCGACACCGACACGTGCGTCGCGGCGTCCAAGACACCACGTTACGCGAGTACGCTGTCGGGTACAGGGTAGACTAGTGTCTCTTTGTCATGGCACGCGATACAAGCGGGGGCGACATCCATCCCGGGGCCTGAGCTTCGGCGGGCAAAAGCAGGTATATAGATATATATATAGATCCTACACTACGGCAATAGGCGCACTGCGTTGGTAAATCGATAGTAGGTATGTACCTAGATAAAGTGTACAAAGTCGTATAAATACTTAGGTAAGGCGTACTCGGCCCGATGCAATAAGCCGCTGGGAAAGGCATGAACGAGGCAAATGTCGTGTGCTCGCCGCACTGCCGGCAGCCGTGTGCCGGTTTCTGGTGATGGGTAGTGTAGATAGATAGATAGATAGCTCGGCTCGGCTCAGCCCTGCCCGGGTTGGATAAATCGATCCGCGAGCAAGAAGAGCGGGATGATTGAAGAGCGGGCACGGGATGATGGAAGTCTGTGCGTGGTTCATACCGTGCTACCGGGTGGGGAAAAGGAAATATTCGACAAGTGCAGCCGAAGGGGGATCTAGATAGTACGGAAAGCGCAGCAAGGAGTCGTTGTCTTCCTTGGTCATATCATCAATTCCCAGCAAATTCCGTCAATCCAGATTTTATTAGCCTTTCCGCGATGTTGGGGCAATTTGATGTGGGGGGTGTCGGTTTAAAGATCGACCCGATCCTATCTACATATGCTAGGTAGATAAACTTTGGCCAACTTAGCAGATCTTACTATTGGAGATTACAGCTAAAACTAACTCTCCGCATCAAGGGACGATGACCGTTTATATCATAAGTGTAAAGATCGCTTTTTCACAGTGTTCGTTTACACGCACTAGCACCTCAGATCTAGAACAATATAGCTAAATGCGCTGCAGCCGTCGCTGACAAGATAGCGCTTAAACTCTCGGATCCCAGGTGTTGCTTATATTCATCACATCATCTCCTCTAAAGGGCCGAGAAGATGTTAACGGCGGCTGCGAGAGAGGCTTTGGCGAATTGCACCTGTCTACACATCGCGAGCTGTCTTGTGGGTTGCATCGCACTTCCCATTAGACGTCATAGGTTATTTTACAAACACGTAGTCGACCGGGATTTTTTCATGCTCGCTGAGTAAGGGGTGTGTATCTAGTCTCTAGAGAGCCATCAAACGGGCAAGAATTATGTCCACTGCCAGGCCGAAGGGCATCGGCGAGTGTCTAATTGGATCGTAGAACCAAGAAGGATGGTGGATTATAGTTGGCGTAGCGGTTCATGCATGCTGTGGTATAGGGGACGCCGAGAGCAAGGGTTGCATTTAAACTGAACATTGACAACGAGCTGCCCAATCGGCATGGGATCCGAATTGGGGTAGGCGGCCAAGGGATGAAGCTTGCCAATCGGAATACAAAAGAGAGAGAGAGACATCATGATATGGACTGAGGAGATACAGTGCTGGCAAGTCCACGAGAAAGACGAAGGGAATTTATAGGGCAAGGGGAAGAGTAATATAAAAGTCGATCGGAGGAGGAGTGGGTTCATGACCGAACATATCATGCTGGGTGGTGAATGGCAGAAACAACAAATGGGAAAAGCCTAGTTTGACATGGCTGGTTTCACAGGGGATTGGTCTTCAGCCATAATGACGACCTAATTGATGATGCCCTGGGCTTGATATTGTGTGTAACGACCGGGAAGACGTGCTGGTACCGTGCCAGATTTCTCTTTACATCACACAAAATAATTAACATGAAACAAGAATCATGATCACCCACAACAGTACAGAATCGCACGAAGTCCATCTTCACCCTCAGCAACTGTTGTAATTTCGAGGGGTTTTTGTCATGGGAAGTCAACCAGGATAACACAAAAGTTATATCAGCGACGGAACACTGATGTCGCCGTATTCGGGATGAAGCAATAGTAGAAGGGTGGTGAGTCTATACGGGTGCCACCCAGTACCAGTAGTCAGCTCGTCCGTGTTGGTACTAGATATCTTGGGCTGTCTTTGAATTTGCTTGGCTAATGTAAGTAGTATTATCATGAAGTGGATTTACAAGCCCCCTCCTCTCATTTGGCAGGCTACGTGGGCAGATTTCATGCACAGGAGAAAACGGACCGTACTATACAAAATCTTGTGATCATAACAGATGGCATGCATGCATGCAACGCAGCTTTCTAGCTGGCTGTGGAACTGGACAACTGTTTCTAAAACGCCTGCCCTGCTACCGAACCATGCACCAAAACAAAGTAGATTTGAACGCCTACACTAATTCGGAGAGTTCTTGTCTGATCAGGTCTTTTGAGCGTCCTCGTCAGCTGTGCGGTCCGCCTTGGGATCTTTGCTGTCGCTATCCTTCTCTTCGAGTTTTGCAGTAACTTGCTCCGGCTTCTTAGACTTTACGATGTTAAGTAGGTGGTTGCCGGTATCTCCAAAGCCATCGACCTGACCGAGCCGTGCTATAAGATGATTGATATCCGACTCCATCCTGTTTACAGTTAGTGTTACTCTCAAAGTAGCAACCCTTTAACATGGCTTACCGATTAATAGCAATTTCATTTTTTGCCTCAAGGGCGCCCAAGGTGTTTCCAATATGGCTCTTGTAGCTGTCAAATACAGGGCTGATGATTAATCGGGTCGTGCCCTCTGGGAGGTGCTTGGTTAGGACTCGATGCAAGGTTACCGTGTCTTTCGCAAGTGTTTCCATGTACGCATTCACTTTCAACTCAGTTTCCTGCTCCCAAGCGATCCCTTTCATGGCCTTAGCATGCATGGCAGCCCGGCCACTCATGATTTCAACTAATTTGTCGTACATGTTATTTTGGTGTTCCTGGAACATGCGCTTAACCTTGTCGAATTCACCCATGAGACTAGCCACACTAGCGTTGTTGACGTTGGGACCTGATCCGGCGTGTCGTCGCACAAACTCGCGGACATGCGGAATGAGCGTAGCTATGAATGCTAATGCTTGGGAAGCAAGAGTGAGATGCCTAGTTGTGATGTTTTTTAGGCCAGCGGACCGCGTGGCCCCAGCTCCAAGGATGAGCTGGGTGCATCGTGAATTGAAAAGCTGGAGATAAGCAACAAGGGAGGCGGAGATATCAGAAGCCATCGAAGGGATACCCGTGATAAGATGCAAGAAGTGAGTCATACCTTCGAGGCACAAAATAGCGGAGTTGGGTAATAGAAAAGGCTCCGAATCTATGATTGCACTCCTGGTCTTCTCTTTCGTCGCTCCGTTGGACTCTGCCCTAGGTCTTCCGTTGGTTGCGGCATCTTCATCACTCCGAGACTCGGAAAACGGAATCCATATTTGACTTCCCTCCGTCCAGCATGTGCTGTCTTTTGTGCTGCACTCTAGGATGCGATTGAGAAAGACATTGTCCCTTTCTGTGAAATCCTTGGCGTTCCATTGATCAGACTCCATGGCTTGAGCAAGCTTCTGCTTTTCTGCATCGCCATGGGACTGAATAAAATCTTTAATGTGAGCGTTGACTACCGTCTTCAAAGATGTACCGCTTCTGCCAGATATAGATTCGCATTCATTTGCAAAATAGAGGTTAAGAGTAAAATATCTCAAGAACCACACAAGTGGTAGTTGAGCGCTCTGCTCTGATCGCACACGAAGTACCTTGACGATCTTCTCTTGGGAGGTATCAACGGCTTGACCTACAAGGTTTGCCATGTCCATGGTCATGTGAATGTCCTCTTGGATGTCACGATTTGCACTATTTAAGGGCGGCGATTTCAATTGTGAAGGGGACCGATCGCTTATGGCGGTTGGCGATTCTCCAATAGAGCTCGCAACATCAAACAACACTTTGACCTGAGTAGTGAGTCTCCGCAACGTTTCTGTGACGCTGACATACATCTTCGTGAACAATTCTTCCGCGTCTTGTTCATCTAACGCTCTCAGGTTACGTGCAAGGATGCTGGACTTTTCCTGCTGAGTGAGGCGCTTAGAGCTCATTGTGGATGCAGACATCATGGACTCATTATCATCGTCGTGTGAGGTTGGCAGCGGTCGCTTAACAAGATTTCGGGTTTCCCGCATGACAACTTCCCGGTACGATGCAATGGCAATGGCGATATGCTTTGATCGGTGCAACCCAACTAATACAGGCATCAGCTGAGAGCGAAGATTCTCGGTCTTGGCCAAATAAGCCGGGAAAGCCGAGGGATCTCTGCTATGACTACCACGGGATCGCATTGCGGCGCTGCTCCAGCGCAATAGTACCTCTCGAGTGGAGAGTTCATCTACATGCCTTCTCAAGTCTCCCAAGAGAATTTCGAGGAGTAACGATTCAAACGCCTTGCCAATGCGGAAACGTAATGTAGAGATGCCATCATTGACCCCTTGAAGCGCCACGGCATCTCTGAGATCGCGGAGTTGCGGGCCTGGGCTGCTTTCATCTGTCCTGGTAGTGCTACTCCGTCCCGCAATGAGATTCTCCAGGCTATCGATGTTGTCTAATGCCCTTTGGAGATCGCCAGCCTCCACCAGACTTTCGCATGTTGCTACAGAGTCCACAACATCTCTCAACTGTCTCACAGCATCGTTTAATTGCTGCAGGTTTTCGCGACGACGTTGTTTTTGCACAATTTCTAATCCGCTGGTGGCAATCTCATGGTCAAGTGCTTGTAGCTCTTTCCTTAGTGTCTTGATCCGTTCAACGGAGTCTGCGGCTTCCGAGTGAAGCTCCTTCAAGGATCCCAAGGCGGTGAAGAATGTGGTTGAGGCAGTGGAGATTGATGATATGAGGTGCATCTCCACGGTATCCATATACCAAGAAAGCTTCTCTTGCAATATGGCGTTAGTCGCTAGAGCCTTGCGAGGCGCTGGGGCGTTGCCGTTTGCTGATTTATTGTCCGCGGCGGATCCAGGAGCCGGCTGGACGATCTCGGATTTCTCGCTCACAATATCAAATACCCGAGGGTTCTCGAGATGGAAATCTTCGTCGAAGTAGACGTTTGGAATGGTAGATAAAGGGGGTGGCCCTTGGGCTTGCTTTCGACTGTATCCTGAGCTCGACCTCCTACGTATAGGGGTCCTCGATGCGTGGGAATCAATTGGCGAAACTGACCTAGCAGAAGCAGCAGGCATCGTCCCCGAACCGGATGACCCCCTACTTCCCGGTCTTAGATGGCCATCGTCTTTAAGCCTCGTAAGCTCATCGGCCCTGCCACGACGAAAGACTTGATCGTTCACATCGTCGTCACTCTCTTGCATGCGCCGGAGCTGGTCATAGAGTGCGCCGACCTGTGTGAGGTAAGGTGTGAACTCGGAAGCGTCGACATGCGGGACATTGGTTAGGGTGACGGGTGGTATGTCTTTGGCAGTGGGTGGCTTGTGAGTGCTGGATGCCGGAGCTGCGGTATGGGGCTGCAAGCCTGTTCGAACGATGGGCGGCTGGAGCAATGTCGATATGGCATTCTGGCCAGCCTCCAGGACGGCATGAGACCAAGTGCTCGGGGAGGAGTCGAGCTGACCACCAATAGAATGTATGGAGCTTGCGGTCGAGCCTCGGCGGATCTTCGGATGGGACGTCGTCGATTGGCGGTGGAAGGGAAACTCGGTCGGCGACGTCGGAGACCAAGGGGATAGACTGTCAACCGACTTGCGAGCGGCGGCATTGGAGAACATGGCTCTTGGACATGCAGCCCTGCCGTGGCAGCAGGGTGCAGAGGGTGAGGGAAGCCGATCGGCTTGTCGAGAAGGCTCGCGAAGGGGCTACCTAGGAAGCATAGCTGAGCGAAAGGCGACTGGCTACGGGACGCCTCGGGGTGCAAAACCAGTCGTTCCCAAGCCGGCCGGTGGACACAGGGTGGTGAGTTCGCGAACGGCCGAGGATTCGAGAAGCTGATATGCGCCGGGCTGTAGAGGAAAGATCACTGGTAGTCGAGTTGTAGAAAGGGTGGGACATGTATGGAAATTATCGATTGGACAAGAAAAATAATTGATCACTCGACTTCGTGCTGCACTCTCTGAAAAGATTGGTTGGGCTTGGTTGTTGTTGTTGTGTTAGGACCCTTGGAGGGACTATCCTGGCACACAGGTACTCGGTTTGGTGTATCGACATCTGTCGCAAGGGACCAAGTCCATCCAAGCTTCGAGGTACTGACTGAGCTACCCGGCAGTGGAGCCAGTCTACCTACTGACTGACAGGCTGACGGGCCGACGCGAGAAGCATGTAACACGAGGCAGCTGACAACTCAGGGGTGCATGACGATAGATATACCTGTACCAAAAAGGAATAGTGCAAAACGCAACCACTAAACGCGCTGTTGAAGAGAGCGCGTCCCAGTCGCGTGTATCTTCGGCTCGACACGCTTTCGGGCACACTAAATCCTTTCCACCTTACGACTGCCCCTCGATTCCTGAGTCTCGATTCCACCCAAGGCTGTGTGTAGCTGGCAAGACCCCGAGACGGCGCTCTTGTGAATAATCAATTGCTGAATTATCTTTCCACTGCCGGACGCCCACAAGATGGATCGCCAATCTGCATATTCCGTGTCTGTCTTCCAGAACAGCTCCGGCCCAAACGAAGACAGCCGGCTCGGATTACAAGAGCAGCTCATTAACTTCATCTTGCAATTCCGACACGACAACATCTTCGTCTACAGGTGTGTCCATGTCTTCTGCCGCGTCCCGGGCTTGGGCTTGGGGTTAACTCTGCAGCAGAGACCAGCTGCGTGAAAATGCTTTGTTGAAAAGGTTCTCTTGCGACGTCAACATCACCGACCTCATCAGGTACAACGAAGAGCTGGCGCATCGTCTGGTCACGGAGCCAGCAGAAATCATTCCTCTCGTGCGTCGACGACCCGTGCCTGCATTGTTCAGTGTGTCCCGCTGACTCGCACTAGTTCGAAGGTGCCCTGAGGAAATGTACTCACCGAATCGTCTTCCCTCACAATCCCACCGCCGAGATTCCCGAACACCAGTTGCTCCTGCACTCTACCGCCGAAGATGTTTCGATACGGAATTTGGACTCGGAGACCATCGCACGCCTAGTTAGGGTGTCAGGCATTGTGATTGGCGCCTCTGTTATGTCCTCTAAAGCCACCGAGCTGCAGATCCAATGTCGAAGCTGTTTACACACCCAGGCGGTCCCCATTCTTGGTGGATTTACTGGTGTCACTTTACCGCGCCAATGCGGTCGACAGCGCGCACCAAACGATCCTGCCGAAAAGTGCCCTCTCGATCCTTATTTTGTTATTCACGAAAAGTCCCGGTTCGTTGACCAACAGATCATCAAGCTCCAGGAGGCACCCGATCAGGTACCTGTCGGAGAGCTTCCAAGACACGTTTTGATTTCAGCAGACCGTTATTTGACAAACAGAGTTGTTCCTGGCTCAAGATGCACGATCATGGGTATCTTCTCCATCTACCAGAGTAAAGGATCCAGGAACTCTTCAACGGGTGGCGCCGTCGCCATTCGAACTCCTTATCTCCGAGCTGTCGGCATTCAAACAGATGTAGACTCAACCGCAAAGGGCAATGCGATTTTTTCAGAAGAAGAGGAGCAAGAATTCCTCGAGCTCAGCAGACGACCTGATCTCTACAACGTCATGGCCGATTGTATCGCCCCCTCCATATACGGAAATAGGGATATCAAGAAAGCGATTCTATGCCTACTGCTTGGCGGGTCCAAAAAAATCCTACCCGACGGTATGAAACTCAGAGGTGATATTAACGTTCTACTTCTCGGCGATCCGGGCACGGCAAAATCGCAATTGTTAAAGTTCGTGGAAAAAGCTGCACCCATTTCCATCTACACTTCAGGCAAGGGTTCGTCAGCGGCCGGTTTGACCGCTTCCGTCCAACGTGACCATTCGACAAGGGAATTTTATCTAGAAGGGGGTGCTATGGTGCTCGCAGACGGCGGTGTTGTATGTATTGACGAGTTCGACAAGATGCGAGATGAAGATCGAGTAGCTATTCACGAAGCTATGGAACAGCAGACGATCTCGATCGCTAAAGCAGGTATCACCACAATTCTCAATGCGCGAACGTCAGTTCTAGCCGCCGCCAATCCCATCTTTGGACGTTACGATGACATGAAGACCCCCGGGGAGAATATCGATTTTCAAACAACTATCTTGTCACGGTTTGACATGATTTTCATTGTTAGAGATGAGCATACACGAGAGAAGGATGAGCGGATGGCGAAACACGTCATGGGTATTCATATGGGGGGGCGCGGTCTTGAAGAGCAGGCAGAAGGCGAGGTGCCGGTGGCGAAAATGCGGCGGTACCTGTCTTATTGCAAATCGTGAGTTTACATGATTTCTCCTCATATTGATCGAAAAAGCTAACAGGATAATCCAGACGTTGCGCCCCCCGACTTTCGCCCGAGGCAGCCGAGAAGCTCTCCTCACACTTCGTATCCATCCGCAAACAAGTGCACGCGTCCGAGATCGAAGCGAACACGCGCTCCAGTATTCCCATCACAGTCCGTCAACTGGAAGCCATCGTGCGTATCACCGAGGCCCTGGCCAAACTCACACTCTCCCCCGTCGCGACGGAGCAGCACGTCGACGAGGCCATCCGCCTCTTCCTGCGCAGTACCATGGACGCGGTAAACCAGGGCTCGAACCAAGGGAGCCGCGAGCTAAACGAAGAGGCGTCGCGTGTCGAAGTCGAGCTTAGGCGAAGACTTCCTATTGGCTGGAGCACGAGCCTGGCGTCGCTACGCCGCGAGATGGTTGAAGGGAAGGGATTCAGCGAGCAGAGCCTTAATCGGGCTTTGATGGTCCTGCAGAGGCGAGACACGATCATGTTCAGAAATCAAGGATCACAGGTTTACCGAAATGGTGCTTAGATGAAGCGCGGGGTCATGAGCAATGCGTATGGGATGTGCCTGTGCTGGAAAATGCGATTCATGAATGAGTAGGCGGGCATCTACGGAGTGTTTCTTTGGAGTTTGGGTCGATTTTGTTGTGTATACCTCATGGGTACGCATCTGGCATGATGAGGATATATGTCACGAGACTGATTAGTTCAGCGCATAAAGCAGGAGTTACAGAGACGAAACGTATATAGATGAGTGCACTGCAGCTCATATGTAGGCTTAATTCAATCTATCAAAAAAAAAAAAAACACGCATGGGTAGGGAGACGGAGAGAACTTCGATCAATTTGAAAGCAGTCTATATAATTGGAAGGTGTAAAAGCGTGAATATCCGTTTTGAGAAAGTTGAGCAAAATTCATTCATCTGTCGCATCAACCGTATGTTCCTCCTTTCCCCCAAAGCCGTCTCTGAAGTCATAACGCTCTCTTCCATCATCGTGAGAAGGATTGCACACATCTCAGATTTTACGATAGGGGCCCTAAACGAGCCCTAAACGACCGCGATCGTATTATCGTCGCGGATTGTAGCCACTAAACCTAGCGCAGCCTCCCCGCCCACGATGGCCGGGCCCCGGACGACAACCCCGCCAGTGTAATTCTCGTCCGTAATCTTGTGAGAGCCACTATCGCGCAGGAGTATCTCGGTGCTGCTGACGGGGGGGCCGAAATGTGAGCCCTTTCCATCCCCTGAGACGCGGTAGTCATGAAACTGGGTCTGCGCAACGGCGCCCGCGCATGGTGCTGCTGAGAGGGCGTAAATCACGCGCGCCCCGGTGAAGATGCGCAGATCCGAGAGTGTGAGCTCGGACAGTAGAGGGGTGCTTTTGCTGTTGGCGGGGTGTGCGACGTAGACTAGCCGAAGCTTGCCAGGCTCAGTGCCAAGACGCGGATAGAGAGAATCATTGTACGATGCGAGGAACGATGCGATGGGCATAACACCATTCTGTACAAGGCTGCGAGTCTGAATCCAATGGGAGAGTGAAGCGAGGGCGGATGTGACCTTGCCTTTTGTCTCGGCGTGGGTCTTGGAAAGCGTCTCCGGAGTTGTGACGATGACGGTCGGAGCCACGCCTTGGGTGGCGAGAGCCAAATCTGGTGAGGCACCAGCTACCGAGTTGAAGGCGACGGAGGCGTTGCTGTAGAGTGCGACGAGGGTTAGGATAAGCGTGTACGAGGAAGACAGTGGCGCCGCAGGAAGGAATAGGTCTGCTGGCGAGAAGCGCTCCTTCGTTGGGATAGCGACAAGCTGAGCCGAGACGGCTGATACAAGGTTGCCTTGGGTGAAGCGCACCATTTCCTCGACCGAGTCGGGCTTGGATATCCAAAACATGACGACGTCGGGTGCAGCCGCCTGGTTATCAAGAGAGGGAAGCTCGGTTCCGGCAGTTTGCGGCTGGTCGTTCAAGATATCCTGCCATGTAGACACATTCACCTTGCCGCCCATTCCTTTGGGAACCTCATTCCAATCAAGATGTTTGCTGCCTTCGTCGACGACCCAGATTAATTGGCGTAGAGCAGGATAACTCTTCACGGCACTATCGAAGGGGAATGTCCCCGGACATGTAACGACAGTGTCAGCACCTGATTGCTGAAGCATAGAGATTATGGACGCATCCGACTGGTCGTATGGTAGTAGGGTGGCGGTTACATTATAAAAACTGCAGGCGAAGAGTGTAGCAATGTACTCGACAGAGTTAGGCAGATAGATGGCTACTTTCTTTGCGCCTTGAGATGAGAGATACTGGCCGACCAAGTTGATCTGCCGAGTTACATCATCTGGATTCTGTTAGTTATAGTAAAATTGAATCTGTATAAATGACTTTACCGAGCTTATGTTCGACAACCCTCTCGCTGCCCAAGACTGTAAAAATACGGCCTTTGCCCTTCACACCCTCACCCTCAGACGACCCTGAGATAGCCTTGCGCCAAACATCTCTCAAATCGCCATCACGGCCCTGCGACCACTTAGAAGCGCCAGCCTCCTTGACATTAAGGCCGCTATTGAGGGGCATGCTGTGAGGCGCCGCGTTCGAACGGTAGATGGGGGACTCCCCTTCCTGACGGACCGGGGAGCCATGACCCTGGCGGGCCAAGAGCATTGGATGAATCTCGGGTTCCACGCGGCTCGTAATTGAGTATGTGACGAGAAGGACTAGGAGGGTCACGATACCAGTGGAATAGACATTCCATTGGCCGACGAGAGAGCTCAGCCCTTCATCGAGCTGGGCGAGGACGCCGCTGAAACTCATGGTGACGACGGTCGCAGGTCGCTTGCTACAGAGCTATCGGCGCTTAGAAAATCAAAAATACCGCATCGATCATCAAGAGAGGGAGAAGATGCGAAGCCTCTGGGGACGTTTGTGATAGAAACACAAGGAATCGACCAGAGAGCTTCGGGGCTGACATGGATTCATAGAGATGTGTTGGATGCGAAAGTCGCTACTGTACAGCTCCCACGTCGCATTACATGGTGGGGCTTTAAGCGGGCAGGAGTCTGCCAGGAGGAGGGGCGGCACTGCCGGACCTCGTGCAGAGGGTATATGGGTACTGTGCCCGAAGTGGATCCTGCACAGTATACTTACCTTGTATTCGGGCTACCTACCCATCACAGCTACGGGGCACAGCTGATTTCGAGCTTATAGGTACCGGGGTACCCAAGTGCGGCAGCACTGTGGCTCGCCTTGTGGCTGGTGTTGCGGCTTAGCCGGTCTGCCAGAATACAGGTTGGTGAGTGAATGGTTGCTAGGGCAGAATTACTCGCCACCGGCACAATCCGCCTATATATTGCAGTCGGGAATGCAAAAATTAGATTGTCTTCCCTTTTCTCGTGAAATGGTAGAGGTACCTAGTTTGGGCCTTGAACCAAGCTGCCTGATTGCGACCATTTGAAACAAGCCACAAAACTGTGGCTGGCACTGGACGCATGGCCCGTAATTAAGGGTGGGTCTCCTTTTCGCTCGCGACCTGGAAACCGTCGCAGTCTCCGAAGAAAACAAAAGGCACGCTCAGAACAACAACCGTGGTTGCACACCAGAGCTGCCTCTGCAGCATATTCACACTCACTAACCCTTAGGTACACTAACAGTAGAACCACCAGTAGAACGACAGAGTGGCGCCTGGTTTTAGGCAATCGTCTCCCGAGCGGCGACATACATTGTAAATCCGGAATCGAGCAACCGTCTCTGTTCTAGCTCCTGGCTCCGCGTCCACAACAACAAGAACAACAACAAGAACAACAACAAGCAGCGTATCGCCAGCCAGACACTCTGGCCACGCCCCATCACGCACTACATTGGGCGTCGGGCACACGATCCCGCGGCGGCCCCAATGGCCTCGACTGCTGCACAGACAGCAGTGTCCACTCCCACCAGGGCCCGCACCAGCACTCCCATCAAGACTCCCGCAACTCCAACCACAGAGAGTCCTGGCACCTGGCGACACCCTCGCATCGAAGAGATCACAAGGCGGCAGGATGCGTCTACATTTACCGAGAAAAACGTTCGGCGCATAGTGATTAACATCGTACTTGTTGCCGCCTTGCTTTTCTTTCTTCCGTTCGTCAAGAAGGCTTTGCCGCCCAAGCGTGCAGCCCCTCTGTATGTCAGAACACTACGTAGTATAAATTCTACGTCATGTCGCTAACCTCTTGAATCCAGAGTCTGGACTTATTTCAAATACACATACACTCTCCTCGCAGTGCCTCTGTTCAACATCGTGATAAATTTGTCGCCATTGTTCCGAGCGAAAGACGATTGTTCCGATATCCCTCTCACAGCTGGCCAACGAAGACTGCTCGGCCTGCCGCCGTCAACCGCGCCTCCGACACCCGGCTCTGTGTACAGCACACCACCTCGATATACCCGTACACCATCTGCTTCGGGCTCGGCAGGGAGCAGACGCAGCTTCTCGAGTTCGCCCATTGTAACGCGCAGTCCTTCAAATCAGGGAAGCCCTACACCGGCAGGAAATGGATCAAGCCTCGCACCAACAAGTAACCATCTGTTACAGAGGGCCATGCTTGGCGCACGTCATTCCTCGCGAGGATCAATAGGTTCACCAAGCCCCATGGGTGGTGTATCGGCAGGAGCATCGATATTCGGCAGTGGCCCTGAGAGCCCGAGCCCGAGCCCGGTTGGAAAGCGGAGTACCGTGGGGTTGAACAGCAAATGGCGTTATGACAAAGGCATGTATGAGAGGGCTCAGGGGTTCAGAGATGTAGATTCAGAGTCAGTGTATACGTAACGAAGGGAACGGGGTTATTATGCGCCGTTTTCTGCAATTTGGCAGACAAAGCTGTCTGTAGATTAAAGCAGTTGTAATAATTACGGTGCTTAGGAAGCATTACCAACCGATCTGTCTACTAGTTTGGTACAATTGAGGTCCACGGCACTTCTGATCTGCCAGACAGCTCGTTATTCTGCGGTGCGGTATGGGTACACTGCGAATATGGTTTGTCGCGCAGGGATCCCATCATTCTCTATGAGGCGGCTTTTGCGAACAGTATGCAAATTGCTTTCTTGGCCCACGGCAGGTAGTGTCTTGATACAACAAATAGTTAGGGAGAATGAAAGAGAGGTAAAAATAAGAAAATTGAGTGGAGTATAAAATCGAGCCGCTAGCGTAATATAACAACAATGCAGAAAGAAGAGGAAAGCAAAAGGGAAAGAAGTAGAGAAGAAATCCATAGAAAGTTGACGCCACCTTTTCTTGTCGCCATACTCGAATATCCCCGCCAGTCAAGAGAAGCTCCAGTTCCAATCCAGGAACCTGGTATGCGGTTTCATTAAACCGTCATTAGTCTGATAACAGGTAGACCCGATATCCATATTCGATCACTTGTCATCATATTGAAGCTGTTGAGGTGTGACATGACTTAAAAGTACCCAAAGAAATACATAGAAACCTGTACTGTAGTACCATACCCACGGCATCTTCCTTCGTTCTATGTGTCCAAGTAACCAGGAATGGCCCTTGTCATTTAAACAATAACTGTAATGCAGCCACTATAAGAAGACCCGAATTCCAAACTCTGGTAACGTCAACACCTACAATTATAAATCTACGGGTTACACGGGATTCCCCGCTATATACCTTGAAGCCTCCGGCAGACGGGGTAATGGTTTTTAAGAGACAACCGCCACTCCCTCTTACACTAATCCAAAGTTCGTCTACAAATACAACTGGTAATATGAGTGTAGGTGTGAAGCGCAACGTTCAGTAGCTACGTATAGAATCTTCCAATAGTTAGATGGTCTACGAACGCGTGGCATCGTTGTACAGTCACTCGAAAAAAGTCCCGTCCGGCTTTTGATAATACGGTTCAAATACTTTTACTACAGAAAGCAATACATCTAACAGGTGATAGAACCAAATAAAGTAAAAGAAATTATGTTATATTGAAAAGTAAGTTGTCTTTTAGAAAATACTTTTTATTTATTTCTTACTCACGAATTGAGGCAGAAATTGTACTCTGTGTAACGAAAATATTTCGGCCTTGAAAAAACGCGGACGGGACTTTTTTTTGAGCCACTGTAGGTATGGCAATCTGCACACAACGATACCCCATGGGGCTGGTTGGCTTGGCATCAGCACTCTTTCACACACCCTCGAGCGGAGTGGCCAATGCTTGCTTATCAAGTAAGATGACTGACTGCCTCGGCGATAAGAAGCCATTTCGCGTCGCAGACTTGGTTTTTGGTATAGTTGTCGTCGAGATGGCGTCGGGAATGCCGCCGCCTACATCTGCGAGATTGCGCCGGTCAGACATCGCGGAACAGTCGCCGGACTGCCACAGTTCATGTCCATCACGGGTATGGCCTTGGGCTACTTCACATGCTACGGGTCCATCCACATCGATTCCAGCTTCTCTTGGCGCCTGCTGTTTGTCGTACAGGTTATCGTATCTGCGCTCCTGACCTGGTCTTGCTTTGTTCTTCCAGAGTCGCCCCGCTGGCTGCAGGCGCAAGGAAAACGAGACGAGGCCCTGCGAGCGTTTGAGCAACTGGAAATCAGCATGGTAGAAGCTGAGAGGATCATGCTCGCCCCGACAACACAAAACTTGAGTCTCTCGCCATGGCAAAGTCTATTGCTGCTGTTCCGAAAAACATACAGCCCTAGAACCATCCTGGCGTTGTTTATCCTTGGCATGGTGCAATTGTCTGGTATTGACGCAATTTTATATGTAGTTGCTCCTTGTGTCTCGTAAGTCGTACCTCTTCTAATCGTTGTTCTAGTATGCGCCCATACACTTCAAGCAAGCGGGCCTCTATTCGGAGAACGCCTCTTTCCTAGCTTTTGACGTTTCGGGTATTCTCATGCTGGCCATCTCCATCCCAGGTTTTCTCCTTGTAGATACACGGGGGAGGCGCACTTCAGCAATCACCGACGGTATAATCCTGTCAGGTTGTATGTTCCTCATAGGGTCTCTATATGCAGTACATCCGGCTGGTGCCGCTAGATGGGTAGTTATCGTCTCTGTTTTCGCTTTCGGCCTCACCTATTGTGTTAGCTGGGGCATTGTGGACAAGATATACGTAAGTGAGGTTCAGCCCGACCACACAAGGGAGGCTGCTATCTGCTTTGCTCAGGGACTTGGTTTTGTATGTGCCATATCGCCCCTGACCCTTGTGTTTGGTTTATCCTAACTGGTACTCAGTTTACCAATTGGCTCGTGGCGATCCTTGCTCCGATCCTTCTCGATGCATCATCATTCGCTGCTTATTTCCTCTTCGATGGCCCCTTGCCTTAGCCACCGTCGTTGTACCAACCGATATAGATTGCGGGGAAAGGTGAGCGCTGTATACCGTCTGGAAGGTATACTACATACGGACGCCATCGAAGCCACCGCTGCAACCCTATACTGTACAGTAACCACCATCATCGATACAACCACCTTTGCCTAAGTCGCCATTAGAAAGTCTGGCCTAACTTGCCCATATACCCCGAGGCAGTACGCTGTCTCCGTTCACATTCGATCTACAAGTTCAGCCCAACTACAAAGTCGATCAAGCATATTACAGTGAATCTCAGGCCTGGGGGGCAGACCTGGAGGCCCAGGTATGGGATAGCCGTGAGCGGCTACTTGTTGTGGTAGAGTAGGGTGAAGGTGAGAGCTGTATACCGTCTGGACGGTACATTACATACGGACTCCATTGAAACCACTTCTGCAACCCTACACTGTATAGTAACCAGCATCATCAATACAACCATCTTCACCCACCTAGCCTTCTCCGCACCCACACGCCGAGTTAGAGCTAGGTAGTATGAGTCAAACCTGTGGAGGATTAGAAGGCAGTAGGCGCCCTCTGTGGTGTGTATTGGGGGGTTGTATCTACATAAACCCTAATCCATAACCACCTTCTTCCCCTTAACCTATCTGCACCCCATCTTCACTGCAACCAGACCCGAAAATACCAAACTCATACCTTCTCATCGTTGTTTGTACCCCCTTAAGCTTTAATCTCCTATAAGACCTGCCCTTAAATCCAGCGATAATTACTGTTGTACCTAACCTCACTTCCTATTCGTAAAAGTCATCCCGTCATCAAACACAACATCATTGATCATACGGCAAGGTTCATTTCACCGTCACAATGTATCAACGGACACAAGCCGCAGCTATAGCACACCGAAATGGATTCGGCTCCTCCTACCAGCGTGATACCGACAATGCCCTAGAATCCGCCACGGGAAGCGGTGCCAGCACCGTCCGTACCCATTCTGTCGGGCCTGAAACTATCTTCAGTGACACCGAATCGGTCGTTACAGAATCAACTGACCCTGTGCCACCATCCTCCAACGGGCTCAGCGATGAGGAGAAAGAGAGGACCACTGTTTTGAGCCCCGACGACGAGCCTACCCTAACGCCCGAACAAAAAGAAGGAATAGCCAAGAATGTATCGTTCTCTAATCCGGGAGGGGGCTCGGCTACGGCGGATGCGGCCAGCCTGGGCGCGATGAAGGTATTCCTTGCTGGGGACGGTGACACTGATTCTCCTAACGTGCCACCTAACAAGGTTGTTGAAGAAGTTGACCGTCTGATGGCCGACTTAAAGCGTGCGAGTGTCGAACCCACCGCCAGCTCCAGCGTTGGCCATGGTTTGATTCCTGCCCGTCCTGTTGTGGGTGCTAGCGGTGCGATGGCTGAGGATCGAGATCTACTTCAGCACACGATGCCACCTGAGACGGGCGACCTGAAGCTACTAATCTTGGCCTCTTTGGGGACAGTCTTGGACCTGGAGAAACTGCGAGATATCTGCAAGTATTGCGAAATGTCCGCATGCTGTACCAGTGCAGTCGAATTCTTCACGCCCCAAGCCAGCGCTCAGCCCCCCGAAGACAATACCCGTGTTTCGTCTAAGTCGGTTGCCGACTTAATTCTCGAGATAATGGCGAAAGGGTTTGGTGAGTCGGCTCCCCTGATTAATTGCTGGGTCTGCATCCCGCCACACACCGCGGCTCTCCGATTCGGCCTGGACGGAAAGATTATCCTTCACCTTATTGACAATGGTGAGCCCATTACGTTTGTCTGCTGTGATGAGACGTTCCCCTCGCCAGGATGGGCCGAGAAAGCTGCCAAGGCGTTCCTGGAAGGCGCTAAACCTTGGGCCGCGGCCGGCTTAACCTTCAAACAAGTCGGCCGCAATGAGCCCGCCCACTTCCGCATCGCCTTTTCTCTGTTCCCGGGAAATCTGGACTGTACCTTGGTCGCACAGGCCTTTTTCCCTGGTACGAAGTCGGCGACGGAGCGCACCTTATGGGTGTATCTGCTGGCCTTCCACGAGTACAATTCTAACTACATGTCTGGCCACATGGGGCACGAAGCTGGCCACATCGTCGGCATTAGGCACGGTTTTGATGAGCACTTCCAGTCCGATGGCTCCGAGATCCCTATGCTAAGATCGGCCAGCATGGGACCCGAGAACGTCAATAGTGTGATGAAATATCACACTCGCCCGGCCAAGTACTGGGTCCAGGAGTCAGACGTGAAGGACTTGAAAGACATGCTGACTTATCCTAAAGCTGAGTACAAGGGCTACAAGATTGTCAAGGCTAAGCCAGATGTTCATGTCTTTCCGACCATGATGTCGTTCAGCCGGGTTGAGGAATTTTTGGCGAGCCAGGGTATCAGGGACCCCGTATCCGAAGGGTTTGAATACTTGGAGCGCGAACGTGGCTAAGAGACCTTCGAGATTGTAACTATCCTATATACAAGATTAGAGATTACATAACACAGGGTATGGGGCAAGCTAGCAACTAAAGCTCGTGTTACTTGGATGATAAGGTGTGCTAATATAGTCACTTGTTCTCCATTAAGAGGTGTTCAATATGCGACTAGTAACTGTTCTGACCTCGTCTAATCTTAACGACCTCATATTTCAACGATCAAATTGGCCTCAAGACTCGAGCATTAGATAAAAGATGTAGTGGATATAGGAGGATTTGCAATTTCGAAAGCAAAGCTGCCTCGACATGAGGTTATCGGGGGCTTGGTGATAATTCCGTGAATATTGGATTATAATATATGTAGTCATTCAAAACAATGTAGTAATGATTGTCAGAATAAAGGGTTGGAAAGTCGCCACGGATAACGGTACATAGGGGGTTGTTATGCACACGCAAGTCGGATTGCCTTAGTTTTTACAAATGTAATAAGTAAAACGTAAGGTCTTCTTATCTCAGGAACCTCAGCCCAGAATGGTCCTTACGTTTGTACCTCCCTAGCCATACCACCCCCCAACCAATCACAACCTTTTATTAACACCTAGTTATATAAACATTATAGTGTACCAATATAGCTTAGTAGGTCGGATGTAGCTACCTTAAGTAGGTAGGGCCTACTTACAAGCAAGCTTATATATAAAGAGTTTACTATAGCAAAAATATAGCTATTAGATAGCACAATGAACAAGGCAATCTTGACAGTAGTATACGGCACGCTCTATAATACTAAATCTGACAATATTTGCTCCTATAGAATTCTTTCCCTTTGCCTCCCTTATATTTCATAAGAACTCATCTCATCCAGGTAATTACCATCACTGCTCAATTTCCTCACTAACTTGTTCCAAGAGCCGTTCACTGGCCCTTTTGGATGAGGTGTAGTCGTCAGATCCATCCGTGGGCGGCGCATCGGCGCATACGGACAGCTCACCAATGTTCCGCGATCCATCAACATGGTCATGTCCGCAGTTATACTTAGTGAGCGGTAATAGCCCGGGGGGTGGCGCGACCGGATAATCTTTCGCGTATATTCTACATTGGCGGCTCGAAAGCTGTTGTATTTCTTCCAATGTGACACGTCGGCACCGTTATGGATCACGGCATACACGAGTGAAAATATCAGTGACCTTCTCGGCTTCAGAGAGTCCGAGACGTGGTAACCGTAGGTCTCCTTCGTAGGAAGTTACGCGATCCCATGCCCTGTTCGAAGCTCCCCGTTGCGGAGGCGGCGGTCAAGATGTCGGATAGTAACACAATGATTGCTCTAATCTTCGGTGCCTCGATTAGCTCGTTCAGCAGCCGTACTCCTAGCAGACCAGTAGCACCCGTCTGAAAGAAAGTGCGAGGGTTGATTGTGATACGATATTGACCCCGGACTGGTACAATGAGAATGCCACGCTTGTCTCGACATCCCAGTTGAGATGCACATAATTTGCCGTCTCGCTGCTTTAGCGCGGAATGTTTCACAAGGGGGTTACAATAAACAGCTAAGCAAACATTTTGGCAAATCGAGACAAATAATACGAGCCAAATATAGGAGGTATGCAAAAAGAAGGGAGCCTATTTAAATTAAGTCTACAAAAGGTGAGGGGGAATAGTCGTGTGTAAGTTACATTGACTTGCCCTGCGACATAGAACAGCGCCACCAGGAACGATTGGATTCTGGCAGTTGCTTCTCCTACACGGAATAATCAACCCTTCATTGCGACAAACTCAGCTCGTTGAATCCTGGAGAAGGAGTCATAAAGGGCTCGCCACAGAAAATTATATAAATGTGCTCAGTCGGCGTTTCTATCAATATGAATGAGGCAGTTGGACACAACACTCGTATATCTAGCTATCCAGAAAACATAGCGAACTCACAATTCACCAGGTCTCGTCATAGCCGGCATCATGTATAAGGGCAAGCAAAAACGCCACGAGTCTCGCCGGCACGACGAAAGCAGCTCACACTCTAGCTCTGCCCGCAGTTACCACGATACAGGGCATCGTAGTAGACACGAGTCCCAACCCGGTCCTCACGATAGCCAAGGGTATGGGTCAAGTCAGGCCACATCATCACACCAATATAGTCAAGGAATGTCCCAACCCTATCACCCTCACGATTTCCAGAATCATTCAAACGGAGCAATTACGTTCGGCAACCATAACGTTTCCCTTCCTTCCGTGCAACACTTCTCGCCCGAAGAATTTCCACATATCCACGGGACACCCAGAGTTGAAGAATATGTGCAATTGCAGCAGTCTTATGATCCAGAGTCGGAATGGGGAAATAATGAGTACGACTACAGACCGATTCCAGGTAAGTAACATAAGTCAGTCCCAATCGCCTCCTCCTTTCTCATTGCTCATGACGGGTGATTAATCACCTTCATTGGACCCGCGTGGTCCTGAAAATCTTTCTGAATTTTGCATTCACGAAACCAACCACTGATGTCTCGTGCTCCTCGACTAGCTTACTTACATCCCGGGCGGTACTACTGTCCTCCGTGCCAGCAGACCAGACAAGCCAGGCTCTTTGCAAATGAACATGGCGAGATGAGTCCAGTTTGCAATATCTGTATTACCTCGCTTGTGATGATGCCACGCGGCAAATCACACGGCATTTGCAGGTTCGGCTGCAGACGATTTCTCCCGATAAGTGAATTCCACATGGCCTCACAATTCGAATTACATGCACTGTGCAGTTCTTGCAGATATGGGTGGGGCGGTCCCTCAGCCGGTGAACAGGTTACGCTTTGTTCGGAACATCACTAAGACATCTGATAACCTGCAGATACCTGGGCACCCGAACTTGAGAGCATTTTACGTTTGTACCAGTGTTTCGGAAAAATGCTATGGACTAGATATAGGTTGTTTACCATATTAGCTCACGAATAACAAATAGCACTCTTTTGCGCGATGGTTCATACTGATATTAATCCCTATCAAATCCTACAACACACGCCTCTATCCATATTCCCACAGCAAGTCGTTTTACGTGACCTCTCTGTCGTGATACACAGTTCGTAATAGCATCCCCTGGATATATTGAACAAGGAACACAAGTGTATGTAGTGAGAGGCTAGCGTAGGAAGCTGCAGAGAGACCTTCGCGCAACAACGAGAATTCATTTGGGATATTCAACCTTCCGTACCCAACAGCAGCCTTTCGCTCATTGATGTAATCAGCCGAAGTGCAACCTATGATTCCAACAGGGGAGTGTTCGACACACCGCGTTGGGTGAAGGGTTTTGTCGTCCGCTTGCTGTTTCACGACACGTTCCGGAACAAGTTCGCGGTTTATACCTGTGAAAACATTGGGCGTGGAGGGGTTTCGTTATGGCTTCAGGACCTAGTGTTGGTTCCTAACTCACCTTTGGCACATATATTGGCATAGTTTGGTGGGCTCGGGGTGTTCTATGAAGGAGACAAAGGGGGGGGGGGGGGGGGATGGTCTAAGCAGAGACGGCATCGTTCCGAGCAAGCGGAGCAGCTTGTTCTAGGCGTGGGACGTTTTTTATATTAATACGGTACGCTGGTGGAGTTCGCATGCCGATAGCAAAACGGAGGCCCGGCAGCTACGAAGAGGGCGCGGTCATAGGAGTTGAAAATAAGTATATACAATAGGTATACAATATTATATATTACATTAAAAAACAAATCTAAATACAGCTAAATGAGGTAGTACCTCTATAATATATAGTAGATACGTATAGGGCGTAATACCTAGCTATCTTCTTTACTTACTTCCTAATTTCTATACTCCCACTCGAACTATATATATCTATATAAAATTATTACTAACTTATTTTTCTAACTATTGTTTATTATACCTAAAATTATATATAATTTTAAAAAAAAAAATTTTTAATTTTTAATAAAGTAGATCTTCTAGCTTTATTTATTCTAATATTTTTAATAAAAAGTTTAATAAATAATTTTTTTTACTGCTTTAATTTATGTTTAAATTATATTAAATATATATATTTTATATATAGATATTTTTTTTTTAAAATATTTAATAAAAATATATTATTTATATTAATAAGTCTAGCAAAATAACTGTTATGCTTGGTATACTAGGACCGGTGCACACTCATTATATATATATATTATATCTGCACCTACTTTAATAGAAAATCTTCCTCCTATAAGCTTTAATTTTATAAGATAACTTTGCTAAATATATAACTTATTTTTTTATATATTATATTTGATTTTATAAATTTTTTATTTATAATAATTTTAAAGCTTTTTTTTAAAATTACTTATAATATATTTATATAATAGCTCCTAAAAAACCTGGACTATTAACTAGATTAATACTTCCTCAAAAAAACAAATTAGTTATAAATAGCTAACAAAGCTATACTAATTTTTTTTAAATAAAAAATAAAAATAAAAACTTAGTAATAGTTTAATACTTAGTTACTAAAATAATAATAGTACTTTACGGTTTAAAAATATTAACTAATTTTTATTACAATAAAATATTTAGCTTAAAGTAGAACTTAAAAAAATAAATAAATAGCTAAAAAAATAAAAATAATCTATTTTTAAATTAAAAAGATTTTAACTTATAAACGTATATAAATTAATATTAAAATAAAAATTTAAAAAATATAAATATTAAAAAAAAACTAAAGATCTAAAAAACTTTAAATTTTTTAACTTTTTAAATTTTTTTATATTTCTTACTTAAAACATAAAAATTAGTACTAAAAATAATATAATTTTTCTAATTCTAGCTTATTACTTACTTTTTTATTTTTATTATTATTATTTAATAAATTAAATCTAAATAATTTTAATTATTAATTATTTTATTATTATAAATATTATAATAATAATTATAACGGTTAGTATAGTTTTAGCAAGACCCGCAAGGACTCTAGACTTATATAGTGATAAGATAAAAAATCTATACACGGACCAACCCATAACTCTGCAGCTATATATATAAAGTCTATATTTACCTATTTTATAAACTCTAACGTTTTTTTTTTTTTTTTTTTTTTTTAGCTTAGAGTTTTTATTTATAGTATTAATAAACTAGCTATAAAAGTTTTATTTAACTAATTATAACACTATTTTAAGTTTACTAATTATTTGTTAATAAATATTTAATAAATATATATTTTTTATTTTATTATAATTAATAAAATATAAATAAACTTTTTTTTTTAGTTATATATTTAATATAAAAAATTAAATATTTTATAATATAAACTTAATTTTAATATAATTTTAATAAAATTTTTAATTTTTATATTATTTAAAAGCTAATAATTTATAAAAAACCTAACTTTAAATATTTTTATTTTATTTTTAGTTTTTAAATAATTAAAACAATTTTAATTTTTAAGTATAGCTAGCTTTTTATTATT
This sequence comes from Ustulina deusta, assembly GCA_023159155.1. Classification (NCBI taxonomy): domain Eukaryota; kingdom Fungi; phylum Ascomycota; class Sordariomycetes; order Xylariales; family Xylariaceae; genus Ustulina; species Ustulina deusta. The sequence goes on along the minus strand of JAJNNX010000019.1, from coordinate 32,898 downwards.
AGATAATTTTAAAACAAAATTTTTTATATAAAAAAAAAAAAAATTAAGCATTAGATTTTTTTATAAATATTTTAAACGAACTAATACTTAAAAAAAAATCTAAAAAAAACAAAAAGTTAAAATTTAAAAAAGCAGAATTTAAACTAGAACTAAAATAACTTAAAATAAATAATATATTAAATATTATAGCTATATAGGCCTACAACCTTATATTAGTTCTAGCAGAACTTTTTTAATAAATAAAAAAAGTAGAACATTAATTTTTTAATATGTTTATTTTAGTACTTTTAAAAAATAACTATAATTTAATAATAAAAAATATATTTAAAAATATTAACTTTAAATTTTTTAGTTTTGTTGTTTTATTTGTTTTTTGTTTTATTAGTTTATTTTTTAGTGCTTTAAACCTTACTTATACTAAAAAAGCTAAAATATAAGAAATTAATTCTAGTAAGTTTATAAGAAATAAAGCTTTATTTAATAATTAGGTTTATAAACTAATAGAAAAGCTAAATAAAAATATTACTATATTTTAAACTAAAAATAGTTAATTTTGGTATATTATAGGCTAGTTAAAAAAATATACTAAAAAATTAATAAAAATATGTTTTTATTTAATTAAAAAACTATTTAGTAATATTATTAAAATAATCTAAGTTTTATTAATAATTTATTATAACTTTAATTAAATAGTTATTATTTATAAAATATTTTAAACTTATATATATAAAGCTAATAAAAATATTAACTTATAAAGTTATAATAAAAATATAAATTATAGAACTATTTTTATATAAACTTAGGAAAAAATTTATATAAAATTTTTATAAATTTAGATATTTTTTATAAGTTATTTATTAATAAAGTTATTAAATTAGTATATAATACTAAATAAGCTTATAAAAACTATTAATAAATTAAGCTTACTAGTTTAACTAAGCAAAGATCTAACTTAAATAACTAAGCTTTTAGCAAACCTATTTATTAATTTTTGGCTAACTTTAGAAGTTTTAAAATACTTATTTTAAAATAGCTAAAATAAGCGCTAATTATAAAAAAAAAAAGAGCATATATTAGTTAATTGTTTTAACTAAAAGCTTAAAGTTTTAGGCATTTAACCAGTAAAAAAAAACTATAATAAAAATAGCTTTAGTAGTTTATTTAATTTAGAAAACAAGTAGGACTAATAGAAGTTTTTTTGTTAGTTTTTTTATTTATTTTAATTAAAGTATATAATTAAAACAAATTAATTATTTTTAAAATATTTATTTAATTATAAATTAATAGTATTAGAATAGAAATTTTAGTTTTATATAATATTAAAGCTTATACTTTTTTAATAATTAGTTATAAGTTTATATAATAAGTTAAACAATAGTTAAAAATAAAAATAGTTTGTTTAATTAAACTTTAAAAGTTTTATAACTATTAAAGTAAAGTAGTTAGTAAAGTTTATAAATATTTAATATATATTATAAAAATTAATAATTAATAATTTAAAAACTAAATATTTTAAGTTATTAATTTTAGTTATAATATTATTATTAGTATTAAATAATTAATAAAATAAAATATTTTAATAAAAACCTAAAAATAATAGTTAATTTAGTTAAATAATTTTTTTTATTAGCTTAATTTTTATTAATAATTATAATTAAACTTTTTAGTTATAAATAACAAAATATAAACTTAAAAATATAAAAAAATACTAATTAATATAATTAAGTATTAAAAAAATATTATTAAATATTAAAATAATTTGTTAAAAATAAAATAATTAGTTTAGGGATAACTAAAACTAAAAAAACATAAAAAAAATCTAAAACTTTTAAATTTAAAATAAAAAAGGTTTATATAATAATTTAAAAAAAAAAAAAAAATTAAGCTATTATTAAAAAAATTATATAAGATTTTTAGAATTATTTCTATTTAAATAAATAAAAATAACTAGCTAAAAAAACTTTAAAAAAGCTTATTGTGATTAAATTTATAATAACTAAAAATAATTATATTAAACTATTTAAAAAAAATTTAAAAATAATTAATATTTTGCAAAAAAAATAAACTTAGATTAACTAAGTAGTACTATAAAAAACTTTTAATAATAAACCGATTTTATTTAAAAAAAAAAAAAACTTTAAATATATAAAATTAATATAAAGCTTTTTGCTTTTTTAATTATTATACCTAAAAAGATTTTTTTTAAAAAAAAAATTTAAAACTTTATTATTATTATAACTAAAATTTAATATAGTACTAGAACTTAATAATAAAAAATATATTTTTAGATTTTATTAATACTAAATATTTATATAGTTTATTTTATTTAAAAAAAAGTTTATAAATAAACTATTAGTTATAAATTTTATTAAATAAAATATAAATTTAAACATTATTTTTATTTTATTTATATTTAAATTTAGATTAATTAAATATAAATTTATAATTAATTACTAATAAAAAATTATATATTTAAAAAATTAAATTATATTAGTTTTAAATATTAGTAGTATTATATTTAATTATTATAATATTATTTGTTTTATAAAACTAGATATTATTAAAGCTTTTTATTAATTATTATTAATTATAAAATTATATTATTTTATTTTTTTTTAAATTTATAAAAAAATATTTTAATAAAAAGTTTTATTATTTAGTTTAAAAATAAAACCTATTTAGTAATAAGTTTTTATTAATATATAAATTTAAAAACTTTTAAACAAATTTATAAATATTTATATAAATAATATTTTAATTTATTTTAAAACTAAAAAATAATATTAAACTTATTATAAAAAAATAATTTATTGCTTATATTAAACTAAATATTAAAAAAATATTAAAAAGTTTTATTTTAATATATTTATTATTAATTATTTAAAAATAGTTATAAAAGTTAGAATTAAAATTAGAATTAATTTTATAAAAATTTAAATAATTCTAAATTAAAACTTTAATAATTTTAAAAATATTAAATTAATCCGGTTATTTTTTAAGTTTTATAATTATATTTATATATTTATTTATTATATTAGTAAACTTACTACCTTTTTAAATTAAATATTAAAAAAAAAATTATTTATAATAGGACTAGAATAAAAGTAAACTTTTAAATATATAAAACTACTAATATATAAAACATTTATTTTAGTTTTTTTTAAGCCCGGCTAACTAATATAAATAAAAATAAATATTTTATATAATATAATAAAAAAAGTTATTTAGCAGCAATAAAAAAATATAACCTAAAAACCTATAAAATATTTTTTTAAAATAATAATACTAATTAAGCAAGCTTATTTAATTTAGAACTATAAATTTTTAATAATAGTATAAACTTTAGAATACTATTATGTAAAGCTTTTTAGAACTAAGTTTTTTATAATAATTAATTATTAAGCTTTACTATATTTTTTAAATAAATAGATTTTATTAATATAATAAGTATATTAAGCCGATTTTTTATTAAACTTTAATATTATTTTTTAATATTAACTAAAATAAAAAAATATAATAATTAATACTTTATTAAAAAAAACAGCTAAGCTTTTTATAATTAAAGCTAAAAAAGCTAAAAAAAAAATAATAGTATTAGTTCTACTTAACAAAATATTAAGTTTTATATTAACTATAGATCTATTACCTAATATTTTTTAAAAAGCTAACCTAATAAACCTAATTAAATAAAAAAACTAGTTATAAGATCTAAGTAATAAAAACAAAAAGTTATATATACCTAAAGTTATCTTAGATAGGACTATTTTTTTTTATATAGCTTTCATTTAAAAAGCTTATATATTTTTAATTATTATATACTAAAATTAGTACAAAATAATTAAAATATTAGAATAAAAATACTACTAGTTTTATTTAAAATATAAGTATAAATAATATATATATAATTATTATAACTATAAAAAAAACAAAATACTACAAAATAAAACTCCTAGCTTTTTTTACTTATTATTTATATTAGCTATAATATAGCAATACATAGTAATAAATAATAAAAATATATTATTTAACTAATAGAATTATAACTATATATAAGTATTTATAAATAAGTTTAACTATTTAATTATAACTTTATTTAGTAAAAAAATAAATATTATAAAATTATTAGTTATATAATACTATAAAAGTTTATATAAATTTTTTAGTATATTAAATATATAAATATTAAATAACATAGAACTATTTATTTTTAAATTTATAGTAATAATTAATAGTTTTATAAGTATTAATTACTATTTTAATAATATTTATTATTTTTAGACCTAAAAAGCAATAAAATTAACTAATTAAGAACTAAACTAATAATTTTGTTTTTATATTAATAAATATTAAAATAATTAGAATATTTATTTTTTTATTTTAAATTTTATATATAATTTTTTATAATATTTATTAATTAATATATTACTACTAAAAGTAGCAATAGAAATTAAAACATAAAATTTTTTAATAATAAATATTAATAAAATTATTATAAATTCTAATATTAAGCAATAAATATTTAAACTAGTCTACTAAACTTAAAATATTTAAAAAATAATATATAATATAGTAACTATTGCATAAAAACAATATAAGCTATAAGCTAAAAAAAAAAACGCTTAATAAATTTTAAAATAAAAAATAATGTTTTTTTAAAAAAAAAAGTTTTATAACATAAGTATTAACTATTAGATTAGATTTTTAGTTAGTTAGATTTTTTAAAATTTTAAAAAAATAAAGATTTAGCTATATCTTTAATTTATCTAATTTTTACAAAATAAAAAACTTGTTTTATGTTAACTAATTATAAAAAGTAAGCAATAATTTTTTATTTTAATAAATCTAATTATTATTTTTAGTTAAAAATATTAATAGCAAAGCAAAATTTAAAATTAAACAAATTAAACAATTAAAAATATATAAAAAAAGCAAAAAGCTATAATTCTAATAATACCTAATATATAGCTTAGAATTTTAAAAATACGCTAATTAAGCTTAACTAATTTTATAAAATCTATAAAAAAATCTTTAAACTTCTAATAAAATTATAAAAATAAATATATATAATAATAACTAACAAATTTATAAACAACTATAAAAATAATAATAAAGCAATATAATATAAAAAAACTATATAAACTTAATATTATTATTAACCTTAAATTAAAACTATATTTAAACTTTTAGTTTTAAAAAAAAATAGTATAACAGTTAATATAGTTTTAGCGAAACCTATAAAAACTTTAGACCTATATAACAATAAAATAAGAAGTTTACGCACGGACCAACCTATAATTTTGCAGCTAGATACATAAAGTCTATATCTACCCACCCTATAAACTCTAACTTCTTTCTTTTTTTTCTTTTTTTTTTAGCTTAGAGTCTTTGTTTATAATATTAATAAACTAGCTATAGAAGCTTTATTCGACTAATTATAACAATATTACTAAAATAATTTAAATTTTAATTAAATAATTATTATTTATAAAATATTTTAAGTTTATATATATAAAATTAATAAAAATATTAATTTATTAAATTATAATAAAAATATAAATTATAGAACTATTTTTATATAAAGTTTTTATAAATTTAAATATTTTTTATAAATTATTTATTAATAAAATTATTAAATTATTATATAATATTAAACAAGCTTATAAAAATTATTAATAAATTAAACTTATTAGTTTAATTAAATAAAAATCTAACTTAAATAATTAAATTTTTAATAAATTTATTTATTAATTTTTAGTTAACTTTAAAAGTTTTAAAATAAATATTAATTATAAAAAAAAAAAAGCCTATTAAAATAATAAAACTTATTTTATTTATAATAAAAAAAAATATTTATTAATTAACTATTTTAATTAAAAACTTAAAGTTTTAAATGTTTAATTAATAAAAAAAGTTTATAATAAAAATAGTTTTAATAGTTTATTTAATTTAAAAAATAAATAAAATAAACAAAATTTTTTTTATTAATTTTTTTATTTATTTTAATTAAAATATATAATTAAAATAAATTAATTATTTTTAAAATATTTATTTAATTATAAATTAATAGTATTAAAATAAAAATTTTAATTTTATATAATATTAAAGCTTATATTTTTTTAATAATTAGTTATAAATTTATATAATAAATTAAACAATAATTAAAAATAAAAATAGTTTATTTAGTTAAACTTTAAAAGTTTTATAACTATTAAAATAAAATAGTTAGCAAAGTTTATAAATATTTAATATATATTATAAAAATTAATAATTAATAATTTGAAAATTAAATATTTTAAATTATTAATTTTAGTTGTAATATTATTATTAATATTAAATAATTAATAAAATAAAATATTTAAATAAAAACTTAAAAATAATAATTAATTTAATTAAATAATTTATTTTTATTAGTTTAATTTTTGTTAATAATTATAATTACACTTTTTAGCTATAAATAATAAAATATAAACCTAAAAATATAAAAAAATATTAATTAATATAATTAAGCATAAAAAAAATATTATTAAATATTAAAATAACTTTTTAAAAATAAAATAATTATTTTAAAAATAACTAAAACTAAAAAAATATAAAAAAAACCTAGAACTTTTAAACTTAAAATAAAAAAAGTTTATATAATAATTTAAAAAAAAAAAAAAACTAAGCTATTATTAAAAAGATTATATAAAACTTTTAGAATTATTTTTATTAAAATAAATAAAAATAATTAACTAAAAAAACTTTTAAAAAACTTATTATAATTAAGTTTATAATAACTCAAAATAATTATATTAAATTATTTAAAAAAACTTTAAAAATAATTAATATTTTATAAAAAAATAAACTTAGATTAATTAAGTAATACTATAAAAAATTTTTAATAATAAACTAATTTTATTTTAAAAAAAAAAGAATTTTAAATACATAAAATTAATATAAAGCTTTTTACTTTTTTAGTTATTATTCCTAAAAAAGTTTTTTTTAAAAAAAAAAATTTAAAACTTTGCTATTATTATAACTAAAGTTTAATATAATATTAGAATTTAATAATAAAAAATATACTTTTAAAATTTATTAATATTAAATATTTATATAATTTATTTTATTTAAAAAAAAATTTATAAATAAGCTATTAATTATAAATTTTATTAAATAAAATATAAACTTAAATATTATTTTTGTTTTATTTATATTTAAACTTAGGTTAATTAAATATAAATTTATAATAAATTATTAATAAAAAATATATATTTTTAAAAAACTAAATTATATTAGTTTTAAATCTTAATAATATTATATTTAATTATTATAATACTATTTATTTTATAAAATTAAATATTATTAATTATAAAATTATTTTATTTTATTTTTTTAAACTTATAAAAAAATATTTTAATAAAAAGTTTTATTATTTAGTTTAAAAATAAAACCTATTTAGTAATAAGTTTTTATTAATATTTAAATTTATTTTAAAACTAAAAAATAGTATTAAACTTATTATAAAAAAATAATTTATTGTTTATATTAAATTAAATATTAAAAAAATATTAAAAAGTATTACGCGTTGAGCAATCACAGAAGGCAAGGCTTTATTCCGAAAGCGAACTTTGCATTAGAATCTAAGTATAAAGAAAAAGAAAGGCTAATTTTACAAGGGTGCGTTGCAGGTTCTTTATGGGTGGATTGGTGGGAGGTGTGGGCAGCTGTCAGGTAATTGCCAGGTGCCGGCCAGGTGTAAGTCATGTGACCTGGGAATTGAAGATTGCGGTTTGTGTGGCTTATAGGTTGCAGCCACGCCACCAGCCACCATACCGTAACTAAAAGTTTTATTTTAATATATTTATTATTAATTATTTAGCAATAATTATAAAAGCTAAAATAAAAATTAATTTTAATTTTATAAAAATTTAAGCAATTCTAAATTAAGATTTTAATAATTTTAAAAATATTAAGTTAATCCGGTTGTTTTTTAGGTTTTATAATTATATTTATATATTTATTTATTATATTAATAAAATTACTACTTTTTTAAATTAACTATTAAAAAAAAATAAACTATTTATAATAGGACTAGAATAAAAACAAACTTTTAAATATATAAAACTATTAATATATAAAATATTTATTTTAGCTTTTTTTAAGCCTAGCTAACTAATATAAATAAAAATAAATATTTTATATAATATAATAAAAAAAGTTATTTAGTAGTAATAAAAAAATAAAACTTAAAAACTTATAAAATATTTTTTTAAAACAATAATATTAATTAAATAAGTTTATTTAATTTAATACTATGAACTTTTAGTAATAATATAAACTTTAGAATACTACTGCTTAAAGCTTTTTAAAACTAAGTTTTTTATAATAATTAATTATTAAATATTATTATATTTTTTAAATAAATAAATTTTATTAATATAATAAATATATTAGGCTAATTTTTTATTAAACTTTAATATTATTTTTTAGTATTAACTAGAACGAAAAAATATAATAACTAATGTTTTATTAAAAAAAATAGCTAAGCTTTTTATAGTTAAAGCTAAAAAAGCTAAAAAAATAATAATAATATTAGTTCTGTTTAATTAAATACTAGGTTTTATATTAACTATAGACTTTTTATTTAATATTTTTTAAAAAGCTAATTTAGTAAATTTAATTAAATAAAAAAACTAGTTATAAAATCTAGAAAATAAAAATAAAAAGCTATATATCTTTAAAGTTACTTTAAATAAGATTATTTTTTTTTGTATAGTTTTAATTTAAAAAATATATATATTTCTAATTATTATATACTAAAGTTAGCATAAAATAATTAAAATATTAAAACATAAATATTTTTCAGTTTATAATAATAATTAATAGTTTTATAAATATTAAGTACTATTTTAGTAATATTTATTACTTTTAGACCTAAAAAGTAATAAAATTAATTAATTAAAAATTAAACTAATAATTTTATTTCTATATTAATAAATTTTAAAATAATTAAAATATTTATTTTTTTGTTTTAAATTTTATATATAATTTTTTATAATATTTATTAATTAATATATTACTAATAAAAGTAGTAATAAGAATTAAAACATAAAACCTTTTAATAATAAATATTAATAAAACTATTATAAATTCTAATATTAAGCAGCAAGCGCTTAAATTAGTTTATTAAACCTAAAATATTTAAAAAATAATATATAATATAGCAATTCTTACGCAAAAATAATATAAGTTATAAACTAATAAAGAAAATATTTAATAAATTTTAAAATAAAAAATAAAATCTTTTTAAAAAAAAAAGCTTTATAATATAAGTATTAACTACTAAATTAAATTTTTAGTTAATTAAACTTTTTAAAATTTTTAAAAAACAAAAATTTAGCTATATTTTTAATTTGCTTAACTTTTATAAAATAAAAAACTTATTTTATACTAACTAATTATAAAAAATAAACAATAACTTTTTATTTTAATAAATTTAATTATTATTTTTAATTAAAAATATTAATAATAAAATAAAATTTAAAATTAAATAAATCAAACAATTAAAAATATATAAAAAAAATCAAAAGCTATAATATTAAATTGCTTAAAAAAGCTATAATTTTAATAATACTTAATATATAGCTTAAAATTTTAAAAATATATTAATTAAACTTAACTAATTTTATAAAACTTATAAAAAAGCTTCCGGACTTTTTCTAAAATTATAAAAATAAATATATATAATAGCAGTTAATAAATTTATAAGCAATTATAAAAACAATAATAAAGTAGTATAATAGTTAGTATAGTTTTAACAAAACAATAGTTAGTATAGTTTTAGCAAGACCTATAAGAACTCTAGACCTATATAGCAATAAAATAGAAAATCTACGCACGGACCAACCCATAACTCTGCAGCTATACACATAGAGTCTATATCTACCCACTTTATAAACTTTAACTTTCTTCTTTCCTTTCTTTCTTTTTTAGCTTAGAGTCTTTGTTTATAATATTAATAAACTAGCTATAGAAGCTTTACTCGACTGATTATAACACTAAAAAAAAATTTTTTTTTAAAAATAGTTAAAATAAATAGTATTTTATTATATTTTATTTTTATAAGTTTATTAATATAAAATCAAACTATAAAATCTTAAATTAAATAATATTCATAATTATAAAATATTTTTAGTATTAGTAGTATTATTTTTAAAAAAGCAAATTATTAATTAAAATATTAATTAATTATAGTAATTTTTAAACGTTTATAAAAACTTTAAAACTAAATAAAAAATAAGCTTATTAATATATATATTTTGTTGGATTAATCGTACGCAATTAGCTAGGGCACTTACGGACCCCTTTGTACGAAGGGGTCTGGCTAAGGGGTCTGGGCCAAGGGGTCCGGCTAGGACCCACCTACCCAATTCCTTCCTTTCTCTCCCTCCTTTAAGTGTGGCATATAGTGAATAGACTATATTCTACCCACCTTACAGGCATGTACTGCTGCCTTAGAAATATGCAGTATACTCCATTCAAACATATTTAGTTTTTTTTGATTTTATTATTAAATATAAATAAAGCAAGCAAAATAGAGCTAATTTTTTATTGTACCGATCTAATTATATAAGCAATTTGTTCTAAAATACTAATTTTTTTTAATATTAAAAAAAAAATTATAATAGTATAAACTAAAATTTCTAATAAATATTTAAAAGTATTAATAAGCAAAATATATGCTATTTAACTTTTTAAAAAAAAGATTATTTTTATATAAGTAGTTATATATATATAAATATAAATAATTATAAGTAATAAGAATTTTTAAAATCTAGATATATAGCAAAGTTTATAAAATATAATCTAAAATATTTAATAAAAAAACTTTAAATATAAATTAATTAAAAAATATATTAATACTAAAAAGTTTATAGATTTTTAATAAATAATTAAGAGATTTTTTTTATATTATAAAAATAAAGTTTATATTTTTTTTTAAAAATTTATTTATTTTTAGTTTATTAAATTATATTATAATAACTTATTAGTAAAATATTTTAAATAAAAATATATATTTAAACTATTATAGTATAAGTTTTTTTAGCTAAAAATAAAAACAAATATTAATAACTATATAAATAATTATATAATATACTTTAAATTAAAAACAAAATATTACTAAAAATATAGCAAACTTAATATTTTATTTATATTTTTAGCTTTTATATAAAAACTATTTATAAATTTTATAGTTAAACTATTTTTAATTTTTTATAAAAACTACGAAATTAATTATATTTTAGTAATTATTAATAAATTTATTAAATTAATATATTTATTTTTTATTAATATTAAAATAACTTTAATATAACTTATTATTTTATTTTATTAAAAAATCAAATATATTTATAAAAGTTTTATAAGTATTATATTAAATTATAGCTTTTTTTTTTAGTTATTTCTAGTTAAATTTATATTATTACTTTAAAATAATAATCAAATATTTGGTTATGTTTTATTTTAAAACTAATAAATAAACAAAACATATAAATTAAATAATTAAAAACTACTTTAGATATTTTATAAATAGTAAATAAATTAATTAGCTACAACGATTTTTTTAAGTATATTTTATAATTAATTTAACTATTAATAGTATAACTAACAAATTATTTTTTAAAGCTTTATATAGCTATATACTAAAGTTTAAACTATTTATTAAAAATAATTTTATTTTAAAAAAAATACTAGTAGTACAAAAATAATTTAAAAAAGTAATAGCAAATTATAGTTAAAAAGTATTAAAAATATTATAATATTAAATATAAACTTATAACTTATAAAATTAAAAGTTTAGTAATATTATTTATAAAAAACTTAAATTTTAAATATTTTAAACTTATACTTAAGTTTATTAGCTTATTTTAGATTTTTAGTTACATTAAATTATAAACGTATTGCTTTACATTTTTAATATAATATATTTATTTTTATAATATTTTTTTTATTTAATTATTTAAGCTTTAAAAAACTAATACTATATATAACCTATTTATACTAGATTTTATAAATAATTTAAATAAATAAAAAATTAAAAATATAGTAGCAAAGCAAATATATAATTATAAGTTATATAATAAAATTAAATAAAAAAGTTACCTAATTAAATATAATTAATAAATATTAATTATTAATATTATAGTACTTAAAATAATATAAGCTTTTAAATAATAATAAAGTTATAAAAAAAAAACTTCTAACTTAGTAATTTATATTTAAAACAATAAAAAAAATGTTAATTATTTTTATTTTTATTTCAAAGTATTTAGCTCTATTATTTAAAAATTTAACTAATTTAATAATTATATCGGCCCAAAACTTTAGCAAATTAATAAAAACAAACCTATAAAAAACTTATATAGTTAGAATTAAACTAATTACTTTAAATACTTAATTTATACTTTATTATTAAGCTATATATAAACTACTTTTAAAATTAAATCTTATTAAAATAATAAATATTTAAGTTTATTATAGCAGCTATAGTAATAATCTAAATTATTTAATTATAAATATTTATAATTACTTTTTTTAATTTTATTATAAAATAATAAATAGTTAATATTTATAATATATAAATATAATCTTTAAATTAAAAATATATAATAGTTATATAAAAATATGCCTTATATTAATTAATTAATTATTTATATTAAATAATAATATAAAATAAAATTAAATAAAAGTATTTATAGTATTAAAAAAAATATACTACTACTTAGAATAAAATGTTTTTTTGCTATACTATTAATTAAAAGTATATAGTATAAGTGCTCTAAAAATATATAAATAACCTATAAAAACTTAATAAAATAATAAAAGAACTATTTATTTTAGTATTATTAAGTTTATTAGTAAAGCTAAACTATACATAATAAATTACTGAAAAATAATAAAATATTTTTAATAAACAAAATTAAATACTAGCTAGCTACTAATAAAGCTTTATAAAAGCTTACTAAGCAACTAAACTTGTTTTATTAATAATTTTATTACTGTTTATATTTATTTTAAACTTAAAAAACTAATAAAACTAGTTTAGTAATTTATTAATATAAACTATATTAAAAAATATTAAACCTAGAATTTAATGAAGTAAAAAATTTAGGTTGGTACTAATACTAATATAAAATAAATATAAATTTATTTATAGGGTTATACGTTTTGTGCCTTTTTTAATACTTATTATAAAAAAATGCCCTAGCTTTTTTTATAATACAAATAATTTAAATAAGCCGGCTAAAGTTAAGCTAAACTCTATTATAAGTACTGCTAAAATAGCATTAATATATATATATATTATAAACCAAAGATTTAATGGGTTTATATTTATAAGTTTTGTTTTTAGTTTTAATAGCTTGCTTATATATATATTGCTTATAGTTGCAATAATTATAGCTATGTATAATCTTTTAGCAAACAAAGCATTAAAAGCAATAATTGTAGCAGTTCTACAAAAGCTTTGTATTAAAAAAGACATAAAAAAGGTTAGAAATAGTATTAGCTATAGTAATATAAGTATAAAAAAATATATATATATATATATATAAAAAGAAAAAACTAAGCTAAAATATTTACATAAAACTAGATTAACTTTATAAATAATTTATACGTGGCTTATGCTTAAATTATTAATATTAAAATTTATTATATACTTAAATATATAATATATATATATATACTATACTATATCTATATTAAAACTTTTAATTATTAATATTACATAAATATAAAAATATTTATATTAATAATAATAATAACAATACTATATATTACTAATATAATATAAATACTTATATATTTATACTTATAAACACTTTATTAATTATACTACATTAATTATATATATATTATCCCAATTTTACATAAACCCTATACTTAAATTACCCCTTATTTATACTATATACTTTATATTTTATATATTTATATATATTAGGTTGAAAATAACATAACTAAAAAAGAAAGGATAATTATTATATTTAATATACTAGGACCGGTATATATTTACTATATATATATACTATATTTGCACCCACTTTAATAAAAAATCTTTCTTTTATAAGCTTTAGTTTTATAACCTAACTTTGCTAAATATATAACTTATCTTTCTATATATTATACCTAACTTTATAAACTTCTTATTTATAATAATAACTAAAAAAATCTCTAGTTTAAACATTTAGTATATAGTTTGTTTAGTTTACTTTGTTTTATTTATTATAAAAAAAAAATTAAAACTTAATATTTTTAAATCTAATAAAAGTTTATTAAAATTTATTAATAATTTTGTTATAATTAAAAATAAAAATTAAAAAGTTTATAAGTAGTATTAATATTTTAAATGTTTTTTTTGTTATAGTTTTTTTTATTTTAAAATAAAGCCCTAGCATTAATAAAAAAATCTTCTATAAAATAAAAATTAATAATATTAATTAAATCATAATAAAATAAAAGATCTAATAAAATATAAATAATTATAATTTAAAAAAAAATATTAATAATTCTAAAGTTTTTTAAAATAAAACGCCTTAAAAAATAAAAACTTTATTAGATTAACTATATAAAACTTATAAAAATATTTTAAAATAACAAAAGTTTTAATAAATAACTTATAAAACTTATAAAATATAAACTTAATTATTTTTCTTACTTATTTTATAGCTAAACACCTAAAATATTTTAAAATATTAAAAAAGAACGGGGCAACTTAACACCAAAAACAACTAAAAACAACAAAAACAAACTAGAGCGCCTGCTACTAGAAAACTAGTATGAATGCTATACGTGTGAAGTAAGTGTTGTTTTAAAAAGTTCGAAAGCTTTTATAGCTATTTGAACTCCTTAAATATAGCTGAGGATCAGCCGATTCGGGCCGTAAGCAGCCCAAATACGGCTAATAATTAATGTGCAGCTATATTTGCAGCTGCTAGCGGGCCGCTAGTACTAGCCCTGCTATAAACTTCTTTTATTTAAAGTTTTATTTTTTAGATAGTTTTGAATCCAAAAATGCAGGGCTAAAAATACTAAAAAAGATAATATAACATAATACCTACTTAAACTTCTAGGTTTTAACAGCTTAAAAAAAAAAAAAAACCAGCCTTTAACCCATTAAGCTACTAAGCCCTTGATTAACTAATTGTTGAACCGGTTATAATTATAGTAAGAGATTTCTTTTGGTTTATAGCTTTTTTTTTTGGTCCGTATGCCTTTTAGTATGCTTTCTAGCATGACTTTTTAGCATAACTTTTCAGCCCTTTAAATGCCCTATTTTTTTGTAATCTTTTAATATATTCTTATATAAAAACGTATATAATTTTGTTTAGACCTAACGTATATAGCGGTATTTGCTAGTACTCTTATGTTAGAACTTAGGTAGGTGCCACAGTTAGCTACTACTTCGAACCTAAGCTAAATTTCTGTATGAAAAGTTATACTATAGCTTTTACTACTTTTAATATATATAAATCTTTATATAATTATAGTAATTTTTTTTAATAGTATATATATAGGTTAGAGTTTATAGAATAAGCTTTAATTAGTTTTATAAATAGATAGATTTTGTAAATAATTCTGAAAATTATATGTATAAGCGTGGTTTTATATAAATTAATATAGGTAGCTGCTTATATATAGAAAAAAATTATTAATCGGTAGCAATAATATATAATATAGCTAATTAGCGCAGTAATAATGTATTAACTAATTAGTAGTACTATAATAACTATATAATATATAGAATATAAACAAATTTATATATAAAATAATATAGGGAGTTGTTTATATATAACTAAATAACTAATTAATATAATAATAATGATTTATTAGTGCTATACTATATTTATAGCACTATATATATTCTAATTAGCAGTGCGGCTAATTATATAATTTATATACTATAAGCAAATTTATATATAAAATAATATAAGAGTTGCTTATATATAATAGATTGACTAGTTAGTGTAGTAATAGCGATTTAATTAATTAGCGTGCTACGTTATATATATATTGCTATATATATAAAGCATACAATATATAGGTTATATAAGTATGAGCAGATTACTATATAATTTATATAAGCAATTGTTTATATGTTTATATTTTTTATATAGATTAATTGATTAGTATAGCAAATAAATAAACTAATTAGTATTGCTTTATATATAGCGTAGAATAGTATAGGGCTAATTAGAAAGTTTTTATGTAAGTGAATAATATATATATAAGCAAGTTTGCATAAAAAACTATATTTGCGTTTGTTTGTACGTAAATAAAAACGTAGTAAACTTGCTAATTAATAGTATATATAACAAAGAAATTATTAATTAATAGCAAATATAGCTAAAAATTATATAAAAACGTAGTAAACTTATTAATTAATGCGTATATAATAAAATTACTAATTAATAGCAAACAAGGTATAATATATTAATATAAGCATATATATATATAAATTAATATAAAAAGTTGCTTATATATATATATATTAAATAATGGCTAAATTAGCTGATCGATAGCGTGGCAATCTATTAATTAGAACAGTAGCTTTTTTTAGATTATAGGTGTAGAAATATATTTATATATAAATTATATAGGGATCTGCTTATATAGCTACTGAACATAAAGAATTAAATAGTATAGCTATTAAAATAAAAAACTGGCTGACTAATAGTATGGCAATTTGTTAATTAAGACTAAAAATAAATGTTTTTTTATAAGCTACAAATATATTTGCATATAAATTAGTACGTAAATATGTTTGTAGGCTATTAAACGTAGTAAGCCTGGCTAATTAATAATGCAGTAATATAAAGAGCAATATATAGCGCTAAACACTACAACAAAAGCTAAACAAACAATATTTCTAAAACAAGGTCTAAATAATACTTTTTTTAGATTGTATATATTTGAGCTAACTTTTATATAAACTATATAAGTATTTGTTTATATAGCAACTTATATAGGGGAACTAGCTAATTAACAGTATAGAAGCCCAAAAATAACAAAAAATAACAAAAATGCCAAAAATGCTAACAATGCTAAAAACGCTAAAAAATACTGAAAATACTAAATAATAAAATTAATAAAAACAGAGGTGTATATATAGTTAATAGAGGTTTGGAACAAATGTGTAGCTTGGAGCAAACTTCCTTATAAGCTATAGTGCTATAAGCGTATTTATATATAAATTATATAAAGATTTGTTTATAGGACTGTTTGTGGTAAAGGATCTAGCTAATTAATAAAACGCTGACTAAACAAAGGACTTAAAATAATAGTTTCTTATGGTTAATATATATATAAATAGGTCTATATATAAATTTATATAATAATTTATTTATATAGTATTTAAATATAGATTTAATTAATTAATATAATAGTAATATATATAGCTGGTTAATAAAGCAACTAATTAGCTAATTAATATATATAGCTATTAATTAGATATTATAAACTTAGAACAAGGCTTTTTTAAAAGCTATATATTTACAAGCTAGTTTATATAGTAATTTGTATAGGACTTAGCTCATAAGTATATTTAGATAAAGGGACTTGCAAAAGCAATTAGCTAATCGATTAGCTAACTAATTAGCGGTTTAAAACAAAGATTTTTTTTAGATTAAAAAGCATACAAACATATTTATATATAAAATATATATAGGTCTGCTTTAATAACTTTTTAACGAAAAGATTAGCTAACTAACTAACTAACCTAGTAATATATATAGCTGGCTAATAAAGCAATGGGCTAATTAAGCTAATTAATATATATATAACTAGCCTAGCTAACAAGGTTTAAAAACAAAGGTAATTAGCTGATTAGTGTGTTATATATATAGCATATAAATATAAGCATATTTATATATAAATTTATATAGCGGACTGCTTAAATATATATATAAATATACGAACTGACTGATTAACGCAAAACTAGGCTAAATCGGCTGATTAATATGTATTGCAGCTAGCCTAGCTGATTAGAATAGTTACTTAAACTGATAGACCGAGGGCTTTTTATAGGTTATATAGCTACAAGCTAGTTTATATATAAAATTGTATGGCAGGTTATTTATAAGTATATTTTAGCAAGGGACTCGGCAGTAAATATATATAGCTAAGGCAGCAAAGGTAGCAAAGCTGATTAATACGTATAGTAATTAGCTTGGTTAATTATACGGATATATAAACGGACTAATTAATAGCAAACTAGGCTTTCTAGAAAATATACAGCTATAAGCAGACTTATATATAGATTTATATGGGAGGCTGTTTATAAATATATTTGTATAAGGAATTAGCTATTTATAGCTTGGCTAATCGACTAGCTAACTAATTAACTAGGTTAGTCTTTGCGTAAAACTAGTATTAAGTTTATTAATATATTATAAATATATTTATATATAAATTTATATAGAAAAACGTTAAGTATTAGTTTCTAATTATAGGTTGTGCTCTAAAAAATAATAAGTGTTTATAAATATTGTTATATATAAATTTGTATAAAAGACTATTTTATTATAGCTTTACTAAAAATATTATTAAAGAAGGACGGGGCAACTTAATATTAAAAACAACTAAAAATAACAAAAATAAACTAGAGCGTTTGCTATTAGAAAACTAGTATAAATGCTATGCGTATAAAATAAGTGTTGCTTTAAGAAGTTCAAAAGCTTTTATAGCTATTCGAACCCTTTGAATATAGCCGAGGATCAGCCGATTCAGGCCGCACGCGGCCCGAATATAGCTAATAATTAACGTGCAGCCACATTCGCAGCTGCTAGCGGGCCGCTAGCACCAGCCCTGCTGCAATATAAAAAATTTATCCTATAATAATAATTTAATAAAACTATTAACTATTTATTTAAAAATATAAATCTATTTAAAATTAATATTTTTTATTTTGTTATAAAATTACAAGTTTTTTACTATAATTATAGCCCTTTAATTATTCTTATAAATAATAATAAGAATTATTTTTATTTTAAATATTTAATTTAAAAATAATTAGCTTAATTAATATTAGTTTATTTTATTAAATTTTATAATTTTTAATAATAATATAGTTTTAAATTAATAATACTATATAAATAATATAATATTTATTTAGCTACTTTTATATATATTATTATAAAACTTTTTATATATTTGTTTAAATAAAAAATAATATATGTTATATCTAGTTTAGTATTAAATATAATATATATTAAGCAACTAATAATTTTTATATACTACTAAATATTATTTTTAAAAGCTTTATAATTATTTACTAGTTTTAAATTTTTATTTATATTAATAAATATAATAATTATATATATTTCTTATTAGTTTAGTTCCTTAATTATTTTTTTTAAATAAACTTTTTAACTAAAAAAAATAGTTCTATATTTTTAGTCCTAAATAATAGCTATACTAAAAAAAAAAAAAGTATAGCTTTAAATCTTATATTTTAAATCTTTTTAATAATACTTTTTTAATTTTATTAATTTTTTTTAAAAGTCCCATTATTAATAAATTATTAACATAAATAGCTATATATATACCCTTTAATAAATATACTAATATTTAATTCTAATAATTTAAAGCTTAATATTTTTAAAGAATTAGCTAATATTTAATACTATATTCGAAAAGCTTGTTTTAAACTATAAAATATTTTGTTTAACTTATAGACTTTATTAGTTTTATTATTAAATTTAAATATTTATTAAACATAAATATTTTATTTTATTTTTTTATATAAAAAAACAGTTTTAATGTTTATTTATTTAATTTTAAGATCTAAAACTATAAGAATTATAAAAATAGCTTTATAACTTATTAGTTTTACTACTAAAACAGAAGTTTTATTATAATTTTTATTAAAAATATACTTAAAGCTATAAATAATTTATTATATTTTATATTTTATAATTGTTTTATTAAAGTTTTTTTTTGATTTTATAAATTTATTTTCTAGTTATAAGATTTTTACTAATAAATAATTTACAAAATATCTAAGTTATATTATTAATAAATAATTAGTATTTTGTTTTTATAGTTTTATATCTATTACTAGTAATATAACTAATAACATTATAATAATTATTTTAAAAATATAAATTATAATAAAATTATAATATTTTTTATATTAGGGTCTCTAGTTTAAAATATAATAGTACTAGTAATATATAGATTAAAAATTATTAAATTTTCAAAAATACTAAAAATAATAAAAATATTTTTATATAAGCTACTAATATATATAATTCTAAAAGTTCTATAAATAATAAATCAAAAGCTATTTTCTTTTTAAATAGTTATTTTTTTTTCTGTTTTTCTAACAGCCTATTTTTATTCTTATTTATTAAAAAGTAATAATAATTTATAACGCTTTTTTATTAACTTTTTAATATTTTTTTATAAAAATAATATTATTAATAATTATAATAATAAAATTATTAAATCTATAAATAATATAATTATATATTTTATTATTTTTATACTTTAATATTTTATTAAGAATAGTTTTTATTTTTAATATATTTAGTTTATTATTTATTTCTAATATAAATAGCTATTTAAATATAAATAAACCAAAAATTTAATAAAAATTTACTTTTTTTTATTATACCTACTATTACTTATACTATATTTTTTAGTATTTAAATAGATTTTTTTACTTTTTTATTTTATTAGTACTATTTTATAATAGAATATCTAATAATTATGCTTTTTTAAATATAATAATAAATAAAATCTTTATTTATATATATTTCTAGTTTATTTAGGTTAATATATTAGTATTATTATTTAAATCTTTTCTATTTTTATAAAAGTTCTTTAAATTCTAAAAACTATAAACCTAAACTTAATAAAAAAATAGCTATCTACCCTATAAATTTATTATAGCTTATAAAATATTTTTTAATATATTAGCTTTATTAAAATAAAAAAACTTTATAAAATAAGCTTTTTTATAAAGTTTTATTTATATTTTTCTTTTAATACAAGTTTTATAAAAACTATATTTAGTTTAAAAAATAATACTTTTTATTATTATTATTAGTTTTATATTTCTTTATTATTTATATCTTTAAATTATTTATACTATATTTTTAAAATAAAATTAAAAACAACTATTTAAATAGTTTTATTTAACTAATTAACTATATATAGTCCGCTAAACCTTTTTGCTATTAAAAAAATATACTTTTTTATAGCTACTTAGGCCTTATTCTAATAAAACAAAAATTCTAATTTTTTTTTTATAAATTAAAATATTAAAACTAGATTTACGCCTATTTTAAAGCAATAAATAACATTATTAACAATAATTATTTTAAATTTTTTTATTAATAATAGTAAAAAATCTAGTAATATTTATCTATTCTAGAATAACTATAATACTACTAATTTTATAAACTAGCGGCCTATTATAAAATTAATTTAATTATAATTATTATTTAAAATAATATAGTTAATAATTTATATTATAAGTTCTATTATTTTTAGCTTTAATATATTTAAAAAACTTATTTTTACTAAAGTTTTTCTAAAACTAAAATCTAATAAAACTATAGCTATTAAGCTTTATAATATTATAAATAATACTTTTATTACTAAAAAGTATTAATTTTTTTAACGCTTAAATTTATTAAATATCTGATTAAAAATACCTAGTTTTTATTCCAGTATTTTTTTTACTTTTTTTATATTGTTCTAGGTAACTAAAAATATTAGATTTAGAAATCCGAGTAATAAAAATAATAAAACATTATTAGTAAACAAAACAGCTATATTCATATTATTTAATATTATTTATTCTTTATTAATTAAAAACTAAATTTAAGTTTATATAAAAATATTCTAAAGAACTATAAATTATAACTTTTTAGCTAGTAATAATATAATAAGAATAGCTAGGTTTCTTTTTTTTTATTTTTTTATTCTTTTTTTTATTATTATTACTATTATTATTATTATTACTGTTATTACTATTATTATTATTATTTTAATAAAATTTTTTTTTTATTAATTTATAAATAATATAACTTTAATAATATTTTAGTTAGCAATTTTCTTTATATATTGTTTTTATTATATTTTTATTAAAGCAAATTAAAAAGTTATTCCTTTTATAAGTTTTTTTTATAGGTTTTTTAATAGTAATAAAATAATTTATTTAAAAAAAAAAAAATTTAAAATTAGCGTAATTCTTTTTTAAACCTAAAAAAAGCCTTATTATTAAAAAAAGTTTTCCAATAGTAAGGTTTTCTAAATCTAGATGTTTAAAATTAAAACAAATATTCTCTTACTTATATAATAAGTTTTAAAAAATTAAACTTCTAACTAACCTAACTTTTTTATTAATTAGCTTTTATATATTAGCTATTATAACTTTTTTATTTTTATTATTAAAATTTACTTATTATTCTATTAATAATTCTCGGACGTTTTCTTTATAGTAACTATAAATATTATTTTTTATTTTTTATCAAACAACTTCCTAAGCTTTTTATACCTTGTATAAGTCAAAGCTTATTAATATATTAAAAATTTCGGGTTGTTTATTTTTTTTAATTCTTTGAAAAAAAAACTAATATATTTTATAATATATATATAATTTTTTATTTATTTTTTAAATCTAAAATATTTAGCTAAAAAATCAAGCATAATAATGTTTTAAAAAATAGTTACTTTAAAATTATTTAAAATAAATTCTAATAAAATATTATCTAATAAAGTTAAACTTAATAAAAAATTATTAGAATTAAAATTAAATAATATTTTAATTAAATAATAACTTTAAATCTAAATAGGTCTATTTTATTAATCTTTTTTAGTATAAATATAAAAAAAACTTTATATAATAAAAGGAATAAGAAAAGATTTAGAAATATAGTTAGTAAAAAAAAAAGGTTTTAGCTAATAGTTATAATTTAAAAGATCTTTATAAAAAAAACATATTTTTTGTTTATTCTTAAATTTTTATATAAAATATAAAAAGTTTTCTTTATTAAAAAATCCGTAGTAAATTAATAAAATAAATAGTTATGTTCTAAAATTATATTTTATAATAATTTTTTAAATATTTATAAACAACCTTAGTTTAAAACTTAAATAAGTTTTTAACTTAGTTCTAAATATTTAAAGTATTGTTTATTATTTTTTTAGCCTAATTTTAGCTAAATTTCTAATTATTAAAAAAACGTCAGCTTATCTAGTATTTTAAATAATTTATACTTTTATATAGCAAACATTAAAATAAATCTATTTTTATTTTTTATTAATAATTAATAATAAACTATAAATATTAATAATAATAATAAGTATTATTATTAAAAATATAAGTATAATAAAAAGTATTTATTAAAATTTAATAAATATAATATATTTTTATTAGTTGTATAGTTAATATATTAAAACATTTATAGCAAAATAAGTAGCTATTACTAAAGGATAGTGTTCCTACTAAGGTGTTATTTTTAGTATTACTATTAATTTCTAGCTTAAGAAAAATAGCAACAGCTATATTTAAATACTATAAAATAATTTAAATAATAATAAATAAAATAACAATTATTATTAATTAATTATAAAAAATAATTATAAAATAATTTATAAATATTATAGGTTATAAGTTTCCGGGCTCATAACTAGTTAAAAATAAATATATATAATAGGTATATAGTATTATATATTATCTTAAAAAACAAACCTAGATATAGCTAGATAAGGTAGTACTTCTACAATATATAGTAGATACGTGTGGGGCGTAGTACCTAGCCATTTTCTTTACCTGCCTCCCGATTTCCATAATAGGTTAGCTTTTTGCGGCAGTACTATAGCACCAGACCGGTTTCTATTAAATCATGCGATCTAACTCCGAATTACACGTCTATGGAACTCACTTGTGGGATATATTAAAATAATTAAGTTAGAATAGTAATTATATAGAAAAGTTTAAAAGTGCAAAAATTACTTGTGTGTAAAACTTACTTGTGAGATATATTTTATGTTTATTTTGTACTAATAAAAATATTTAAATAGCCCTAATAGTGAAGTAGTGTGAGTAGATTACGTAAGTTATCACTCACTTAAGCTATATAGTAGCTATGCTAGTAAAAAAAAATAAAACATTATAAAAAACACTTTTAATAATAACAAAAAAACTATTACTAGAGCATATATAAATTAATAAAAATTAATTTCCTATTATTTGGTACGCTTAATTAATAAATCCCCTTAGAAATAATAACAATTATTATATTAAAAAATATAAGTTTAGCTTATTTTTTAATATATAAGCACTACTATATTAAAACTATTTATAAATAATTATTTATAAGTATCTATTTTAATAGTATCTTTAGTGAGGCTCAAAATTTTAAAAAAACATTAATACTACTATATTATAATATTCTAAAGATTAAAACAAAAAAGATTATGTATATATAAAAAAATATTAATAACTAAAAAAACTAGTATAAACAAAAAGATAAACAGCTAATAATAAAAACAAAAATAAAATTATATAATTATAAGCTTTTTTAAACAAAACTTTTAATAAAACACATTTTAAAAATATAAGCTTAACAAAATAAAAAGATAAACTTAAAATATAAAACTATAATAAACCCTTAATAATAATTATTAATTTTTTTACAAAAAAACTTAGTATTAATAAATACTATATTACTATACTTAAAAAGTTTAGACAAAAAATAAAACGCTTAAAACATAATATTGCTAAAAAGTTTAGTATATAGCTTAATTATTTTATATTATTAAAAAAGCATATATTACTAACTAAAAACTTATTAACTTATATATATTTCTTAATTAAAACAATAGCTATACTTTATATAATAAAAGATAAAAAAAACCTTGCTATACTAGCTAAAAATATATGAAATCTAAAAATATAACAAAACAATAATTAGCTATATTAAAAAAAATTAACAAAAAATACTAGAAATAAGTAATCTTACTATTATAATTATAAGTATAAATTTTATGAATAATAAAAAATAATTATAAAAATAATATGATCGTTGCTACTTCTAGTAAAAAAAATTGAAAAAAGAAATCATAAAACTAAACTTTAAAAATATTAAATATAAGTTAATAATAAAAAAACATAAAAGAGAATATTTAAAACATAACTTAAAAAACTATATAACTAGCTAGTAGTTATTATATATTATTAATAAAATAATCAAAAAATCCTTTAAAAAAAACAAAATATAAAATAATTATTTAATATAATTTTAAAAAAAATAAAATATTTAACTAAAAATGCTAAAAAGAACTTTTTTTATAAAAAAAATAAAAAAAATAAATTTATTAACTATATTAATATTTTTACTTTTAATTTTTTATATTTTATAGTTAGCTTTAATTTTAAAGTTATTAAATATATACTTATAGAAACTATAAATTAAATTATTAATATAATTAAATTAATAAAAAAAAATAAAAAAAACTTATATTTTTATTATTAAAATATTATTTAATAAAACTTTTAAAACTGTAATATTTTTTTGTTTAATAAACTATTAGTATAATTATATAATACTTTATATTATAATAAATATAAATATTTAATATAGCTTATTCTCTATATTTTTTAACCTAAAAATAAACTAATATTTATTATTTAATAAAATTAAAATAAATAAATGAATAAATAATTTAAATATATTTTTTAGTACTAAACATATAAAAAAACTTAATAAAATTAAACAAATTTCAATATATTATAATATTTTTTAAACTTATTGCTTTATTAAAATAGTTCTTAAAAATATAATAATTAAAAATATATTTATAATTTTTAAAAAAAAAATTTAAACTAAAAAACTTAAAATAAAACAAATTTATTATAGTTATTTTATAAAATTTTAAATTTTAATTATAAATTTATAACTTATTAAATTTTAAAACTTATTTTTTATAATATAAAATTTATATTAAAAATATAATTAATTATAATAAATATTATATAAATTATTAATATATATAAAACTTATTTAAAGAATTTAATAAAAATATTATTAATAATATTATAAATTTTTTTAATAAAACTTATAAGAAATTAAACTTAATAAAATTATAAAACTTTTATAAAATAAATTAAATAGTTTAAAATAAAACAAAAAAATTTTATATTTACTAAAAATTATAATAGTTAGTACAGTTTTAGCAAAACTTACAAAAACTTTAGACCTATATAATAATAAAATAAAAAGCCTATGTATAAACTAACTTATAACTCTGTAGTTATATATATAAAATCTATATCTAATTATTTAATAAATTTTAATTTTAATTTTTTTTTTAATTTAAAAATTTTATTTATAATATTAATAAATTATAAAACTATTTTAAGCTTATTAATTATTTGTAAATAAATATTTAATCAAGATATATTTTTTATTTTCTTATAATTAATAAAATATAAATAACCTTTTTTTTTAATTATATATTTTATAACATAAACTGAATTTTAACATAAATTTAAAACATATTTTTTATTTTTATATTATTTAAAATAAATAATTTATAAAAAACTTAATTTTAAAGATTTTAAATTTATTTTTAGTTTTTAAATAATTAAAATAATTTTAGTTATAAAATATAGTGAGTTTATTATTTTTAAATAATTTTAAAAACTTTTTATAAACGTTTTAAATAAACTAATATTTAAGAAAAAAATTTTTAAAAATTTAAAAATAAAAATAAAATAAATAAAATTTAAACTAAAACTTAAACAATTCAATATAAATAATATATTTAAAAATATATTAAAAAATATTAATCTTTTATAATATTTGTTTTAGCGCTTTTAAAAAATAACTATAATTTAATAATAAAAAGTATATTTAAAAATATTAATTTTAAATTTCTTTTATATTAGAAAAGCTAAAGTATAAAAAATTAATTTTAATAAATTTGTAAAAACGAAAACTTTATTAAATAATTAGGTTTATAAATTAAAAAAAAAATTAAATAAAAATATTATTAAAATAATTTAAGTTTTATTAGTTATTTATTATTATTTATAAAAATATTAATTTATTAAATTATAATAAAAATATAAATTATAAAATTATTTTTATATAAACTTAAAAAAGAAATTTATATAAAGTTTTTATAAATATAAATATTTTTTCCAAATTATATATTAATAGAATTATTAAATTAATATATAATATTAAACAAATATATAAAAATTATTAATAAATTTAATTTATAAATTTAATTAAATATAAATTTAATTTAAATAATTAAACTTCTAAAAAATTTAATTATTAATTTTTAAAAAGTTTTAATTATAAAAAAAAAAAAATTATTAATTAATTACTTTAATTAAAAATTAAAAAATTTAAATATTTAATTAATAAAAAAATATATAATAAAAATAATTTTAGTAGTTTATTTAATTGAAAAATTAATTAAAATTAATAAAAGTTTTTTTATTAATTTTATTTATTTATTTTAATTAAAATAAATTAATAGTATTAAAATATATATATTTTTTTAATAATTAGCTATAAATATTAAATAGGCTATATATGATATATTAGATATAAAACAAACAAATAACGCGTGTAGACAGAATATAATTTATTATGTACTATATTATTTATACAGAAAAAAAGAATCTTTATACAAAGCATGAGTTTTTTATATTTATATAAGAACTTATACTATTATATAAACTAATATAATAATAAAAAATAAGGTCCTTTTTGTCCGGCCGAAGTCCGGCTAATATCTATACAAAAACTAAGCATACATTTATATTGTATACAAATTATACAATAAAGTTATAACTAATACTAGTTATTTTAATACTAGCTATTTTTTTTTTGGTTATAACTACTTGTTATATAAAAAAAACCAAAAAAAACTATATAACTATTTAAATATATATATTATTATGTGTTAGGCAATTATAGAAAGCAAGGCTTTATTCTGAAAGCAAACTTTGTATTAGAATCTAAATATAAAGAAAAAGAAAAGCTAATTTTATAAGGGTGCGTTGCAGGTTTTTTATAGGTAGATTAGTAGGAGGTATAGGTAGCTATTAAGTAATTATTAGGTGTTAGCTAGGTATAAGTTATATAACCTAGGAATTAAAAATTGTAGTTTGTGTAGCTTATAGGTTGTAGCTATACTACTGGCTACTAGCTACTATACTATAACTACCCTTTTTGCAAAAAAAAAAAAAGATATGTTTGTATATATTTAAATAAGTGCTTTTTAGCTAAAAAAAAAATAGTTTTAAGTATTTATTTATTGATTTTGATTTAGGCCCTTATTTTATTATACTATTAAACAAGTTTTTTTATATATAATATTAGAAGATTTTGTTATATTATAACTTAAGTATAAAGTTATTTTATGTGTTTTTTTATTAAAACTTTTTTATGTTTTTTAGTATAGCTTTGTTGTTGTTAAGGTATACTTTGTTAAATTTGTTATTTTTTATGGCTTTTAGCTATTTTTCCAACCTTATTAGCAGTTCTACTAATTTGGGGTTTTTATTATAAAACTTTTTTAATACTTTTGTATTATTTTTAAAGTTTTTTACTAAATATTATTTGTTATTAGTATTTTAGCTTTTTTAGTTAATTTAATATTATAGTTTTTTATAGTATATTTTTGAAGTTTTTATTTTTTTTATTATAAATTTTTTTTTGTTTTTTAGCTTAATTATTTTGTTTTTTAGGTTTTTTGCCTTTTGTTTTAGCAATAAGTTATTAAAGTATTTTTGTAATCTATTAGTGTAATATTTATTTATAGTTTGCTAGAAAAAAAATATTTTAAGTATAAAAGTATTACTAATGTGTATTAGAATTTTAAACGTTTGTTATGTTATTAAATAGTTAAATTTGTTAAATAAGCGGTTATTTTTTAGCTTTGTTATTTTTTTAGTATAAATATATAATCTCCTATATTAAAGTTGGGATTTTTATAGTTTTTATTAGCTTGCTATATTATATAATTTTATATATTTTATAAATATAATTTAGCTATATTAACGAATTGGACTATTTTTTTAGTTCTTTTTGTATGTTTTTTTTTAAAGCTTTTTTTTATACTAGTAATTTGTTTATTTCTTTTTTGGCGGTTTTGTTTTTCTAATTAAAATAGAATAGTATTAAAAATTTTATTTTTATTTTGTAAAGCGTTAAGCTTATAAACTTATGTAGTAAGGCTATTTATATATAGTTTATAGCAAATATTTTTTAGGACTAATTATTTTAATAATAGTTTATATAAAATTTTAACTTTTAGTTAAAATATTTGTTTATAATCTTTGTTTGCTTTATTATTTTATAATGTTTTATTAAAGCTAGGGTATAAGTTATACTTATTAGTTTATATAGTTTGTTTATAAATATAGATATAAACTATAGTTCTTTATTTAAGATAATTATTGCAAATATTCTAAATACTTTAAAAGGGCCTTTATAATATATACAAGCTATATTTTTAAACGTAGCTTGTATTATATAAAAGATTATTTATGCTTGTTTGCTTAATTGGTTAACTATTATTAGTATATTATTATAACTATATTAATCTTTAGGTATTTATTTAAAATCTATTACTAAATATTTCTATATTTTATTAAGTATTAAAAATAGGTATAATTTGCTAAAGGTTTTATTTTTTAGTACTTTAGCCGGGCAGTATTTTAAGCAGTTAGCTATATATATATTGTAATTTTTTATTATTTTTGGCTACTAATATTATTAAGTAACTAGTTGTTTTTTTTTTTTTTTTTTAAAATGTATAGTTAGTATTCCGTTATATATTTTTTTAATTAGTTATGTATGTAAGTATAGAACGTCCGGAACAACCAATCTATTTTTAAAGGTTATAAGTCCTTTTTTAATAATTTATAGGTTGTTTTTTACGCTTATTTTAGTTTTTTATTAGTAAATTTTTATATTAAGATTTATTTTATTTTTATATAAAATATAGTTTATTAATTAAGCGCTTTTTAGTTATTTTAGGTTAATATAGGGTTATATTTTATATAACATTATAATATTATTTTTTTAAAATAAAAAAATACTATATATAGATCTAAATAAAGTTATATGCTTATATGCTTTTTTTTTTTTAGTTTATGTTTGTAGATCTTTTTATTTGCGGGATATTGTGTCTGCTACTATATTTTTTTTTTTAGGTTAGTAAATAATTAAAAAGTTATATTTAAAAAACAAGAATATTTATTTGGCTTATTTTAAATTAAAGTATTATTTTTTACTAAAGTATTCTAATATTTTATAGTCCGTAAGGACTAAAAAATAATTATAGTTATTAATTAGTTCGGCTTGCTACTTTTTAAGTGCTAGAGCTATTGCTAGTATTTTTTTATTATAGATGCTATAGTTTAATTTAGTATTATGTATAGTTTTAGAATAAAATATAATAAAATATTATTTATTGCTATAGCTAAGATATAGCTCCTATTACTACGCTGTTAAAAATGTTTGTTTTTATTTTAATAAATAACTTATAATTAAAATGCTTAAAAGTAAAAATTAACGTAAAGATTTTTTTTAGTTTTTGGAAAGTTTTTTTATATTGTTTAGTCTATTTAAATAGTACTTTTTTTTTTTATTAAGTAATTAAAAAGAACTGCTGTTTTGCTATAATTTTTTATAAATTTTCGGTAAAAATTATAAAAACTTAAAAAAGATTAAACTTTTTTTATAGTTATAAGTGCTTTTTAGTTATATACTATAGTAATTTTAGCTAGGTTGACCTATATATTTTTGGTACTAATAATATATTTAAAAAACTTGGTTTTAGTTATATAAAATTTTGACTTTTTAAGGTCTGCTTATAAGCTAGCGGATCGTAGTTAAATAAGGACTTTTTTATATATATTTAATATTTTTCTAAATTATTGGAATAAATAAAAATATTATTTATATAAGCGCTGCAAAAATTGTTTAAGTAATTAAATAAAATATTATTAATATATTTTTAAAACGTAAAAAGGCTATTAATAAAACCAAACAAAAAAATATAATAATAATATGTGCTATAATAAATATAAAACGTTATAAAGTCTTTTTGTCTTAAATATATTTATATATAATAAAAAGCTTGTTTTATATTAATTTTAGAAAAAATTTTAGCTTTAAAAATATATAACAAAGTTTTTTTGATTAGTAGTAAAAAATATCTGTTTTTTTAGTAATTTTGTTTAATTTGTAATAATTTATATAAAAGTAAAGTCTGCTATAGGGTTTTTGTATAAATAAGATAAAAAATATAAATAAAATATTATTTAGCTTAATAAATCTTTTATATAAATTATTAATAAAATATTTTTTTATAGTTTTTAATTTGTTTAATAATATTTTATATAAAAAACTATAACTTAAGTTTTTTAGAAACTTTATATTTATAAATTTTATTTTGTAATCTATTTATAGGTAGTAAAGCAGTAGGGTATCAGAATCTATTTTGCTAAAAATATAAAAAAGGTTATAGTACTTTAAAGGTATAAGTTCTAGGGCTTTTTTTTAAGTTTTTTTTTTTTTTTTTTTAGGGAATAGTTCTTTTTTAGATTTGTGTTTTTAATTATTTGTTTATTTAATAAATATTAGTAATCTATATATTTTTGTAAAGGTTGTTTTTTTGGATTATTTTTTTAAATATTATAGTGTTTATTATAATATATTATAATTAATATTTGTATTAATTAATATTATTATGTTTTAGCTAATATGTACTAGTAGTATTAAATTATTAATAAAAAGATTTGTATTTTTTGGATTTTTTGCTTTTTTTGTTTTTCTTTTGCTTTTTTTTTTTTTTATAAGTAGATTTAGGTAAAAAAAAGAAGTATTATATAGGTTTTGTTTTATTTTAGCGATATTTTTTGCAGTTAGGTTATTTTTTTTTTAAAATATTAATATAAGATTGTTATATAGTATTATATATTTAGTTGTACTGGTTTGTAGCTTACTATTAGTTTTTTTAGCGTTTTATATCTTTTTTTAATTTTATATTTTTATATTATATATTTGTTTAAAAAAAAAAAGTATAATAATTATTTTTAGCGTTATTTATTGCTAAGTTATGTTTATAATTAAGTTTAGTTAATAAATCTAGCAAAAATACTAATCTATTTTATTAATAGTTTAGTAAGAGGTTATAGGTTTAGAATTATAGTTTATTTAAAATAATATTATATTATATTTTAGTATAAATATAAAGATTTATTAAAAAATATAGCTTTAAATTTTTAAGTTAATTATAGTACTTGCTTAATTAATTATTAACTTTGCTATTATAACTTATTATAAAATATAGCAGTATTTTTATTATAGTAGGTTATAGTTATTATAGGACTTTTTTAATAAAGCAAAATATTTATAAATATATATAGTTTAGCTTTTATATTTCGAAAAAATTATAAGTTGTTAAAAATAGTTTATTTACTGCTTATACTATAAGTATATAAAAAAGGCTTTTTTTTAAAAAACTTATTTATTATATTTTTTTTTTATAATTTAAAAATATACTTTTTAAATAAAAATCTATTTTACTTAGGGTTATTTTTTTAATAGTTTAATATAATCTTTATTAGAACTATTTTTAAAATAAATATATTTAGTTTGCTATATTTTATAAGTATATATTTATTTAAGTTTTGTAGTTTAGTTGCTACGCTAGCTTTTATTAAACAGTTTTTTTAATATATATTTTTGTTGTTTATAATTAAAGTATTTTTTTTTAAAAATTAGTTTTTTTATTTTAATGTTGTTAATTTTAGGGCTTTGGACTGCAAGTCTATATACTTTTTGTACCTGTTTTACTTTTTATTTAGTATTATTATTT